>CM059807.1:22907532-23507532 GCA_030435695.1 Brachymystax lenok tsinlingensis | reverse complement strand
AAGCAGGCTGCTTGGAGTTTTTTACTGAGGAGTGGCTTCCGTCTGGCCACTCTACCATAAAGGCCTAATTGGTGGAGTGTTGCAGAGATGGTTGTCCTTCTGGAAGGTTCTCCCATCTCCACAGAGGAACTGTAGAGCTCTGTCAGAGTGACCATTGGGTTCTTGGTCACTCCTCTCAACAAGGCCGTTCTCTTCCGATTGCTCAGTTTGCGGCCAGCTCTAGGAAGAGTCCTGGTGGTTCCAAACTTCTTTCATTTAAGAATGATGGGGGCCACTGTGTTCTTGGGGACCTTCAATGCTGCAGAAATGTTTTGGTACCCTTCTCCAGATCTGTGCCTCGACACAATCCTGTCTCTGCGCTCTACAGACATTTACTTTGACCTCATGGCTTGGTTTTTGCTCTGACATGCACTGTCAACTGTGGGACCTTACACAGACAGGTGTGTGCCTTTCCAAATCATCTCCAATCAAGTTGTAGAAACATCAAGGATGTTCAATGGAAACAGGATGCACCTGAGCTCAATTTCGAGTCTCATAGCAAAGGGTCTGAATACTTACGTAAATAAGGTATTTTGCAAATAGGCAAACATTTCTAAAAACCTGTTTTTTCTTTGTCATTATGGGGTGTTGTTTGTAGATTGATGAGGAAAAAAATCATTTTTATAAATTTTAGTATAAGGCTGTAACATAACAAAATGTGGAAAAATTCAAGGGGTCTGAATACTTTCTGAAGACACTGTATATATTGTAACGACCCTGGGTTTATAAGCGCGGATATCGACTCTGCTGCTTGAGCATGTTTTTGGGGCACAGTCGATAGCGCGCTGGACTTCGGGCTAGAAGGTTGAGGGTTCGAGTCCTGCTCTCTGCCTGTTTCATTACAATATATACTATATATATATATTTAATGAATATTAGTAACAACAGATTAAACACATTTTGTCCAAGGGATCTGTGAAATAAGTTTAGAGGGTGTAATACAATACAATACAATACAATGCAATCTACAATTTATATTCTTAAACTTTGGGCAACACAGGCCTGGGAGGCTCACCACAGTATCCATTATCCATGGTATCCACAGTATCCAATTTTTAACTCAGTACTTATTGTATTCCCCCCATAAATGCACTGTAATTTAAGCTTTAGAACTGAAAAGTTTTCTCTCTGCCTCATGGCAAAATGTGTAGAATGGCAGGAAATTACCTTGAAATTAAAATAAATATTATCTCCGATGCCAAGAAGCAGACCTTTAAAATGTTCCTACCCAGGGCCCGAGACTTGTTTCAGTTGGTTGGTCCAGCCAAAGTCGTAGTAAAACTAATTGTATGTTATTTTATCCCATTCGAGTTGTGTTCTGATTATGAGGAGGTCCCTGATTAATTGTCTATCACAAAAGGGGTCCCTTGGAAAGGTGAATTGTTTGGTTCCTCTGCCATGCTCAGCTAGGAGGTTGAATTGATGAAACTGAGATCCATTCGGGAGTGCTAATTATCCTGTGGTGTTGGGCAATGCAATGTTGTTAAATCCCAAACAGGAGAGAAATGTATTAACCGGCCGGGCAAGGATGATCAAAACAAGGTTAAACACTATTATTAAGAAGTGTGTAAGCCTGTCTATGAAATGTCCAATTACATGCCTGAATACGGTTATTGGTTATTTCATGTATTTATTTAATGCCAATTATATTTGATTGGTTGATAATTGTATGTTCCAGGTAGCCTATCCTACAAAAACCTGGTCTATGCTGTCTAGATCAGACCCGGTAAATGTAGGCATACCATAATGTTCATATTAGTTTCCTTTAGGGATATTATTATTTTCTGATGATGACCATGTCAATAGTGCTATAAATTCAAATAAAGTGTCTGGTAAGAAGCTATGTTTTCCAGAATCATTGTTTTTACTTTGAATCATTACCAGCCATGACTCTGTAGGTGGTACACACGGGGCTTCACAGCTGCCATGCTGTGAGAGTGGGCAAGATATCACACCCTGTCTTCCTACAGGAAAGGGATGCCTCTCTAAGCACTGGGCTTCCTGTGGACTAAATTAACACAGCCTCTTTTCCTGCCTGCATTAAAACTGATCCATAGAGTACCAATAGCACTTCTCTCCTTCTCTACTTTTTTCCTTCTATCCATCTCTCTCTATCTATCTCTGTCTCTGTCTATTGCTCTGTCTATCGCTCTCTCATGTTGTTTACACTGCTGCGTGCTGTACCGTCCGTGCTTTTTCAGTCATTTGTATACCCAATTGATTCAGTAAATAACATTAAAAGTGCAATATGTGGCAATTTATTGACAGTTCAATGGCATATTGCCCCATAATGCACCCTTTGGGTTTCACAGAACCAGACATTGCCCTAATCAGTAATACCTCCTCTTCTGTTGTCCATATTTCCATGCTGTTGACCTTGATGAGGCCGCCCACGTGTCCACTTACTCATTCACTCTCTACAGGATGATGTATACCCTTTGACCAATGGGTGGAGTGGACTTCACTCCTCTTCCTGGTCAAAACAGGAAACTGGGGGTGGGGAGGGAAGGGGTGCTCTGGTGATTTCGCTCCATTGTCTCTGCTTTCCTCTGCAGGTGCACTCGGGCCCCTGACTGAATAACAACAACCGTGTGTGTGTACTGTATATTATCTATTTTGAGATTAAACTGTGTGTGTGAATATTTAGAGTAATAAGAAAAGCACGCATCTACTGCTGTGGCTCAGTTTAATGATTTTAATGAAGGTAGCTCCAGTTATGACTAATGCAGCAGAGGTATTTGTCAAGGCTGGGAGAAGAAATGGCATTAATAATCTGTTTTTAATTCTGAGGATAACAAGTGGAAGGGGGATTATACAAACGTCATCTGAAATAAGAAAAGGTTACTTACCAAAGCCCTGGCTTAATGACAGTAGGTCACCAGATGGTATGGTAAACAATGACAGATCAGGACCCACTGGGCACAGACGTCAATTCAACGTCTATTCCACGTTGGTTCAATGTAATTTTGTTGAAATTACGTGGAAACATGTTGATTCAAGCAGTGTGTGGCCAGTGGGGACCTACTTTCCAGGTTGTTTGAGTGAGCTCACAGAACAGTACAGGTATTAATTTCCACTGTGGCGCAGAAACACGGTTAGGTATCGTTTGTTTGTCTATAACGTGATAGTTCTCTCTAAAATCTGTAAGTTCCCTGGCCATGTGTTCTTTCCTCTTAGAAATGTGCACTGCATGAGTTCCTCGTTCCATTGACTCCTCCACAATATCGTCAGGTATTTATCAAATGTAGAGCACGAGTTGGAATACATTCCAACTGTCTACTCTATCTAACAGTTTGAATGAGTATGGCTTTATTGTTAGACACAGTCTTCAAGTACATTGCAAACTCCTCACGCTCATGTCACTCGTGCTGTACAGTAAGTAGCCTATCTGAGACTGGTCATTATGTGTGCAATCTAATATCATGTCCTAATCATTAGCAACCATAATGAGTACATGTGTAAGTCAGACTTACAGAGAGCCGTAGTCATTAGGAACCATAATGAGTACATGTGTAAGTCAGACTTACAGAGAGCCCTAGTCATTAGCAACCATAATGAGTACATGTGTTTGTCAGACTTACAGAGAGCCCTAGTCATTAGCAACCATAATGAGTACATGTGTAAGTCAGACTTACAGAAAGCCCTTGTGATTTCAATGGCATCATTCTCATAAAGATCTTCAGAAAACGGTGACAAGGTTGAATCTCTTCAAGATAATTTCTTACTTTAGATGTAGTTAATGGGTGAATATATGTTATAAAAACACCTTGTTAAGTGGTAGAGAGAGAGAGAGAGCAGCAGAGAGAGAGAGAGTGTCAGAGAGAAAGAGAGAGAAATATATACTGGAAACAGTATTTACAGTATATAGAGAAAGCATTAAAGTGAGAAAGAGAGGCAATATTGGCATTTGTTAAATTGGAATGGATAGCCCTTACTAGGATGCAACCATTAAAGTTAAATACCCATTTCATAAAAAGTAACCTTCTAAAATACATATCATTAGCGTGGTTCATATGTACACGTATATCCGCATTGGCCGTCCAGCATTTATGGTTATGGCCTCAGCAGAAGTCAGGGCATCCATACTTCTTGTGATTTGCGGAGCAGCCCAGCGCTGTTGATTAGAGCTGTTGTGAAGGAAGTTGTCAAGGATGTGAGTTGGTGTTTATACAGGACTTCCGCCCCCACCTGCCATCAACCAATCATGTCAAATTAGATTTTCATATGTGATTGTTTTCCACATGTGAATTTGCAATAAAGGTTAAATAAAAATAACTAAAATAAAAATTCCACATGTGAAAGGGAGATTTTTATGTGAAAGTTTTCACATGTGAAACTGCATATCCGATTTTCACGTGAGGTGAAAATATGTTATTCTCCTCACTTGTGAAAAAGTTGTGATGTGATGTAATACCTGTGAACATATGGTTTCACATATGAACTAACCTCACGTTTTTTCAACATGTGAATACAGCCATTTCACATGCGGAAATGCAATTTTCACATGTGAAACTGCAAATGTCATGTTTTTTTGTAAGGGCCAGCTCCACACATTCACCGAAAACAATTTACTGAGTGAGATTAAATTAAATGTAAGTTAGGGGAAATAAAAATGATACTATGTTGAAGTTGATTGGGTTATTCATAAGACAAAAGACTCCTCTATGTAACTCTGCAGTTCTGTTCACTCAATTTCCCTGAAATGAGGATAGGAAGGTCAGAGAAGAAGAAGCAGGAACAGATCTTATGGAAGGCATTGAAAGTGTTGGATACAGAGAGAGAGAATGTAGGCTATTGATTGTTCAGAGATATGGGTTAATGTGCCCTCTTGGAAACCGTGTGCTTTACCCTGGTTGTTTGTAGTTAGTTTGTAGCCAGCAGCAGCACACAGACAACCACTTGTCTCAGAGAAAGACCATGGCCCCATTGTGGGTTAGCACTAATAGTCTGTTCTCACTGATGGCTGGCCTGCATACAGACAGACAGAGGCACTTAGTCACTGAGTAGGTGGACAGACAGACAGACACGGTGCTTCACTCTCCCAACCTCTCCACAGTGCATTACTTGTACTTATCAGAAAATCCTAGTGCAGTCGCTCAGTTGCCTCTCTCTCTCCTGCTCTGTTCTCTCCTGCTCTTACACACACATACAGACTGACTATTTCTCTCCCTTTTCAAATGTCACACACACACAGACGCACATAGAGATGGGCAAAAGGTACATCTAAAAGTATCTTTTTACAAATACAAAATACCCGACTGGCCAATGTATACAGTTATTTTATGTATTTTGAATTTTCAAAATACAAAATATATTTGCAGGTTGTTGCCTACAACAACATTCTCATTAACGGTAACAAAAAACTTTTACTTGCTATGACTGTGATGTGTTTTTTTTTAATCTACCTTAGTTGAATGGCGCCGGAGAAGATGGCTGACATTTTACGTGCTCCTAACCAACTGTGTTTTTTGTTATTTTTTTTGCGTTGTTTGTAACTTATTTTTTAACTTATTCTGTACATAATGTTGCTGCTACTGTCTCTTATGGAAAAAATGACTTCTGGACATCAGAACAACAGTTACTCACCAGGAACTGGCAGAAGCTTTTTTTCCTTTAACGAGTCCGTCGATCCCAAAGTGAAGGACATATTGCTTTCCCAGGAACAGGCCCAAATCCCCCGTCATTTGCGTGAAGAGAAGACGGAGAAAAAGAGGACGGAGGCCTTCTGAGAATTGCCCCACTGCCTTCCGTTCTACTAGCTGACATGCAATCATTGGAAAATAAAATCAACGACCTACGAGGAAGATTAAACTACCAACGGAACATTAAAAACAGTAATATATAATGCTTCACGGAGTCATGGCTGAACGACGACATTATCAACATACAGATGGCTGGTTATACATTGTATCGACAGGATAGAACAGCGGCGTCTGGTAAGACAAGGGGGCATATTTGTAACAGCTGGTGCATGATATCTAAGGAAGTCTCAAGGTTTTGCTCACCTGAGGTAGAGTTTCTCATGATAAGCTGTAGACCACACTATCTACCTACCCCTTTCATGCATGAGTTCCAAATATCTCTAACAGTTTTTTTATGCACGTGATGTTAGAACGTTCTCTCCATTCCAGAATGTGATCGTTACGCAACAGTACATTTAATCCGAGCTGCCCTCAAACCAAGGCACTTAGCTGGTATTTATTTATAGGCTGTTTCTACTTCAATTTCAAATGATTTTCTAACAAGTTTATTTTTTCTAAGAACAGTTTGAATTGAGGTGTGTTCCGCCTCCTCATTCATTCACATAAAAATTGTAATTTTTACTTTTCTCCCGTCAGAACAGGATCTGCACACACATGTTCACATTTTGCATCTGTTGCTTGCATTGCAGTCATTGTTGTTTTCGTTACTAATAATAACTTTGGAAATGTGTGCGTTTCTATCAAAATAAGTGCCTTATTACATTATAATAGTTTCTGTATGTCGTCTCTATTGTAGCTTACTGTATGTATGGAGCATAATATATTTGTGTATATTCCTTATAACCGCGGACACGTGAGGTAACGTTACTCATTTCATGACCTTTATGGTGTTTTATTCAATCGTGCTTATGTAGCTAGCTACATTCTTCTATTAGCTCTGTAAAACAATGCTAATTGCGTCAGAGAAGTATTAGCTTGTGTTGTATTTTGAAGGTACCCTGGCCTTATGACTCCCAAGTGGCGCAGCAGTCAAAGGCACAGCATCTCAGTGCTAGAGACGTCACTACAGACTCCCTGGTTCAAGTCCAGGCTGTGTTTCTTTCAAAGTAAGTGCCTTATTACGTTATAATAGTTTATGTATGTCATGTTTGCCGTTTCTACTGTAGCTAGCTACATTCTTCTATTAGCTCTGTAAAACAATGCTAATTGCGTCAGAGAAATAATAGCTTGTGTTGTATTTTGAAGCTACCCTGGCCTTGGGCACTGCATCTCAGTGCTAGAGCCATCACTACAGACACCCTGGTTAGAATCCAGGCTGTATCACAACCAGCTGTGATTGGGAGTCCCACAGGGCGGCACACAATTGGCATAGCGTTGTCCGAGTTTGGCCGGTGTAGGCCATCATTGTAAATAACAATTTGTTGTTAAATGACTTGCCTAGTTAAATAAAAAAATATATAACCATGGTTTGTTTTCATTTTGCCTATTTACCATAGCTCTGTTCTGCCCTGCCTTGCCCCCTTGTGGAGCTCAAAAGTTACTGTTTATTACTGTTTTAACTCAAATTTGTGCCTTTTGGGGGAAATATATTGACGGAACGCCAACCTGCCTTTCCATAACATCAGGGACTCATCAATGCATAGGTCCTTGTATGGCACAAAGATCCGACCAAATGCTGATGTCATTTCTTATTTTGTATAACGGGTCATTTAGGATGGCAGTAGCATTGTTGACGAAATGCAGGCATCGCAGCAGAACTAGGAAGCGGTCTTGGGAAAAGAGGGTGGCAAAGAAAGGAGTTGCAAACATAGGATCTGTGCTCCAGTATTCTCTTAGGGAGTTCTTCTTTACTATCCCCATGAGAGGACTGTCACCAGGAAGGTATCCATTTCACAAATTGTGGTTGTCACCCATTTAGCGAGTCGTCCCCCCCCCACACTCCTGGCTCTCTCTTCTCCTGTAACTCCAAGGCATAGCGATTGGTCTCCTCTACTACTATGTCTCCCACCAGCTCCTCTGTCAGAAACAACTTGAAGCACTCTGCCTCAGTTGTAAATGGCAAGGGGTGTTGCACTCCAGAATGGGACTCGTCAAAGCAAACAGCAGGGCCAGGAGGGATCAAATCAAATCATCAAATCAAATGTATTTATAAAGCCCCCCTTACATCAGCTGATGTCACAGAGTGCTGTACAGAAACCCAGCCTAAAACCCCAAACAGCAAGCAATGCAGGTGTAAAAGCACGGTGGCTAGGAAAAACTCCCTAGAAGGCCAAAACCTAGGAAGAAACCTAGAGAGGAACCAGGCTGTGAGAGGTGGCCAGTCCTCTTCTGGCTGTGCCGGGTGCAGATTATAACAGAACATGGACAAGATTTTAAAATGTTCATAAAACAGGCAGAACAGTTGGAACTGGAGGCAGCCTTGCGGCCAGGTGGACTCGGGACATCAAGGAGTCATCAGGCTAGGTAGGCCTTGAGGAATGGTCCTAATGCTCAGGTCCTCCGAGAGAGAGAGAGAGAGAGAGAGAGAGAGAGAGAGAGAGAAGAAGAAAAAAGAAAGAGAGATAATTAGAGAGAGCATACTTAAATTCGCACAGGACACCAGATAAGAGAAGAAATACTCCAGATATAACAGACGGACCCTAGCCCCCCGACACATAAACTACTGCAGCATAAATACTGGGGGCTGAGACAGGAGGGATCGGGAGACACTGTGGCCCCGTCCGACGAAACCCCCGGACAGGGCCAAACAGGCAGGATATAACCCCACCCACTCTGCCGAACCCCCGCCCCCACACCACTAGAGGGATCTTCAACCACCAACTTACCATCCTGAGACAAGGCCGAGTATAGCCCACAAGATCTCCGCCACGGCACCAGAAGCCAGTGACTCAGCCCCTGTAATAGGGTTAGGGATGAAATGGCTGGCGGCCTTCCAGCTACCACAGAACTGCTGTACTTCATCCACTGTCAGTCTGCCTCCATCACCACCAGCATCTTCAAAGGGACCTGGGACTTTGTCAGTGGACAAGGGGTCCTCAGATTCAGGGTTCTCAATGGCTACAAGGTTTGGGGGCATCTCCTCACTGTCACTGTCAGAATCTGATTCCTGACTTTCATACTCAGACTCATTGTCAGAATTTCCGCAATTGTGAGTTGTCTCCCTTTGAAAGACATTGCTAATGCTACAGCTTAGCTCACTAGCTACATACATAAACAACAACACTGAATGGCTCAGAGTGGGAGTGAGAGGTTACGTGGTTGACTGCCGGCACGCGCCACTTGTATCATTAAATCACTATCAGAAAATGTTTTGTGTGGTAATTATTTATATATTTACTGTTTTATACACGTTTTCAATTACCGGTGACAAATCATGCATTCCGATTCTTGCATGGATTGTAATGGCCACATATTATGTGTGTAAAATACTTTTTTGAAGGTTGTACTGGTTATGATGAGCTAAGCTAATTCCTGCTGTGTGTGGAGCAATGTTTGTTTGCATACAATGCATTCTGGGTTTCACGTAACATTTTGTTATAACATCTTTGGTCCAACAGACGATTACGTGAAACCCAGAAACGTCTGTTGGACCAAAGATGTTATAACAAAATGAGGTGAGTAAGGGTTCACTCATTATTTGAGGACTTCCTGAAATGAATGGTAGGATGTGAACGATGGTAGATGACACACCCCTTCAACATGCATACTGTAAACAGACCAAACTCATCTTGTCTTCTCTTATTATCTTTGGTTTCTGTGAGGGGAAAAAAGCATAACAGCACGCAGAAACTACCCATCGTCGGATTACTTTCGATTTCTAGAGAGTGTTTTACTAAATTATTTTGATCAATGGTGAGCTCACCCATGACGTGATTAATTATAAATAGTAATTTCTATTAGCTAATTCATATTGTAGTTTGTCAGCGAGTGTTATACAAATACGACCACTTGTGTTATGTCAATCTTTCCTCAGTTAGAGCTAAGACAAATGTAGCCTACATTTTTCCAATTTGGATGATTGTGTCAAGCTGTAGATACTTCTGTGAATGTCTGAACATTGCATCCAAAAATAAACTGCTCACATTCTGGACATAACTTTGTAAGGACTGTGTTTGTGCAAAATGTCTCAGAAAAAACAGTGTGGCCAGCTCAAATGCTGATTGTTGCGTCATTCGAAACTGGCCGTTCTAAATAAGCATTCTAAATAAGCGTTCTAATCACACCGGTGTGATCGTACACTACAGGGACAACTGTAGGATCACAGTGACGGTACATGTGAAAGGGCTAGAGAAATGTCCTATGTATTTTTTTTAGCAGTCTTAACATACCAGCAGAGATCGATGCTGGCACTAAGACGGCACTCAACGAGCTGCATTCCGCAATAAGCAAACAGGAAAACGCTCATCCAGAGGCGGCACGCCTAATGGCCGGGGACTTTAATGCAGGGAAACTGAAATTTATTTAACCAAATTTCTATCAGCATGTTAAATGTGCAACCAGTTGGAAAAACACTAAAGACCCCCTTTACTCCACCCACAGAGACGTGTACAAAGCTCTCCCTCGCCCTCCATTTGGCAAATCTGACCATAATTCTATCCTCCTGATTCCTGCTTACAAGCAAAGATTAAAGCAGGACGCACCAGTGACTCGCTCAATAAAAAAAGTGGTCAGATGAAGCAGATGCTAAACTACAGAACTGTTTTGTTAGCACAGACTGGAATATGTTCCGGGATTCATCCGATGGCATTGAGGAGCACACCACATCAGTCATTGGCTTCATCAATAAGTGCATCGATGACATCGTCCCCACAGTGACCGTACATACATAACCCAATCAGAAGCCATGGATTACAGGCAACGTCCACACTGAGCTAAAGGCTAGAGCTGCCGCTTTCAAGGAGCGGGAATCTAACCCGGAAGCTTATAAGAAATCCTGCTATGCCCTCCGGAGGAACCATCAAACAGGCAAAGTGTCAATACAGGACTACGATCGAATCGTATTACACCGGCTCTGACGCTCGTCGAATGTGGCAGGGCTTGCAAACCATTACAGACTACAAAGGGAAGCACCTCCGAGAGCTGTCCAGTGACACGAGCCTACTAGACGAGCTAAACTACTTCTATGCTCGCTTCGAGGCAAATAACACTGAAGCATGCATGTGAGCACCAGCTGTTCTGGATGACTGTGTGATCACGCTCTCCGCAGCCGATGTGAGTAAGACCTTTAAACAGGTCAAGATTCACAAGGCCGCAGGGCCAGACGGATTACCAGGACATGTACTGCGAGCATTTGCTGACCAACTGGCAAGTGTCTTCACTAACATTTTCAAACTCTTCCTGTCCTAGCCAGTAATACCAACATGTTTTAAGCAGACCACCATAGTCCCTGTGCCCAAGAACACTAAGGTAACCTGTCTAAATGAATACTGACCCGTAGCACTCCCGTCTGTAGCCATGAAGTGCTTTGAAAGGCTGGTCATGGCTCACATCATCACCATTAGATCCCCAACAGATCCACAGATGATGCAATCTCTATTGCACTCCACACTGCCCTTTCCCACCTGGACAAAAGGAACACCTATTTGAGAATGCTATTAACTACTTACGGAGTGGTGGGGCGCTAGCACTCCCGACACTACCCGGTGAAATTCAAAATCCAAAAGTTGAATTATTAAACATTCATCAATATACAAGTGTTGCATAGTCATCAAAAGCTCTGCTTCTTGGCAATATCACAGCGTTGTCAGATTTCAAAAAGGCTTTACGGCGAAAGCACAACATTTGATTGTTTGAGGGTAGCACCTCCAATATTTCTGCATTAGTATAAATTCAGAAACCATCGCGGTTCACACAAAACACATTTCACAGCGAAAACAAATCCCTTTTGAAGAACTTCTGCTGAAGGCTTCCCAAGTGTCCAACGAAGACAATCCATGGTTCTTTTGATAGAAAAAGTCATTTATTATATCCATAAATCTCCATTTGGTTGGTGCGTTATGTTCAGAAAATCCAACGTCGAATCGCCCATTGAAACGTGAAGAGAACGCGTTCAAATATACATATAAACCTTTCCTAAACAAATCAAATACCAGTTCAAATGCATCCTTAGCTATCCTTTTATGAATATTAGCGATAATATTTCACTCGGATGGTCACCTATACCTTATATAAGTCAAAAAAAGTGGGGCGCGCCAGCCAGACTCGCGCCCGAGAAAACTTGTTGACATTTCAGGTCCCCATGCCATTTCCTGTACTTATTCCTTCTGTTTACTCCAATCTCCCTGAGTCTTTGTATATAGATTGCTGACATCTAGTGGAAGCCATAGGTACTGCAGTCTCAGTCCTGGTAACAAATGGATTCACTAGGGAGTGTGTCTAACAGAGCCAAAGGTCACCAGAAACTGATTTCCGGAAGTTTTTTTCTCTGGTTTTTGCCTGCTAAATGAGTTCTGTTCTACTCACAGACATTATGTTAACACTTTAACACTTCCTATCCAATAGTACTAATTATGTGCATATCCTATTGTCTGAGCCTGAGTGGCAGCCATTTTGCTTTGGGCACGCCAGACTCTCCAAAACCGTCACCTCACCTGCCGCTCCTTAAGAAGTTAATTGACTACAGCTCAGCATTCAACATCATAGTGCCCTCAAAGCTCATCAATAAGCTAAGGACCCTGGGACTAAACACCTCCCTCTGCACCTGGATCCTGGACTTCCTGACGGCAGCCCCCAGGTGGTAAGGGCAGGTAACAACACATCTGCCACGCTGATCCTCAACACAGGGGTCCCCAGGGGTGCGTTCTCAGTCCCCTCCTGTACTCCCTGTTCACTCATGACTGCACTGCCAGGCACGACTCCAACACCATCATTAAGTTTGCACAACAATGGTAGGCCTGATTACCGACAACTACGAGACAGCCTATAGGGAGGAGGTCAGAGACCTGGCCATGTGGTGCCAGGACAACAACCTCTCCCTCAACATGATCAAGACAAAGGAGATGATTGTGGACTACAGGAAAAGGAGGACCGAGCACACCCTCATTCTCACCGACGGGGCTGTAGTGGAGTAGGTTGAGAGCTTCAAGTTCCTTGGTGTCCACATCACCAACAAACTAACATGGTCCAAGCACACCAAGACAGTCGTGAAGAGGGCACGACAAAACCTGAAAAGATTTGGCATGGGTCCTCAGATCCTCAAAAGGTTCTACAATTGCACCATCGAGAGCATCTTGACTGGTTGCATCACTGCCAGGTATGGAAACTGCTCGGCCTCCGACCACAAGGCAATACAGAGGGTAGTGCGTACAGCCCAGTACCTCATTGGGGCTAAGCTTCCTGCCATCCAGGACCTATATACCAGGCGGTGTCAGAGGAAGGCCCTAAAAATGGTCAAAGACTCCAGCCACCCCAGTCATAGACTGTTCTCTCTGCTACCGCACGACAAGCGGTGCCGGAGCACAATGTCTAGGTCCAGAAGCTTCTAAATAGCGTCTACCCCCCAAGCCATAAGACTCCTGAACACATGTCGTGTCTGGACTATCATTACATGTGAAGACTGTATATTATCAAATCAATTATCTATGTGTAATTTAATTACGCAATTAAACTAATCATGTAACTTTAATTAACTAGGAAGTCGGGTTACCACAGAAGAATTTTGTTCATAGAGTGTCAATTTCCCGAATACAACTCTTCAGATATTTTCATATCTTATCAAAACTGTCACTCATTAATGAATTATTATTATTACTTAATCTTCCTCATTACTGAACGTCGCAAACCCTTAGATATTTGCACGAACCCCAAATCATGAATCAGCGATGTACAAGTTGGCTAAAATATTTATTTACTAACTAAATAATCACTCAGAATTACATAACAAACAAACTGTAAATATTTGGGTTACTACACGATACAAAGAAAAAGTCCTGGGAGGACGAAGCCGATATGACACCTTGGTAGACAAAGGAAAGGGGTGGGGACTGAGAAAGAGCGGGAAAGACAAGGTAGATTACACACACAGTTGATAATTGTACTCATGCACATGCTAATACTTTGCACATGAACGGCTGCTCATTCTGCTCAAAATGAAAGAAATTGCAATGTATATATTACACTTGTATGTCGTTGTTGTCTCTCCGTTGAAAAAACTTGATCATTCTGTAGAGTTCATCAGAGTCTCTGGTTAACTTTCTCAGAAGTCACAATGTCTTTCGTGGTTGTAGGTGGTATACTTCAGAGTACCATTCAGAAATGTTTTCATAGATAGATGCTTCGATGGTTGTCGGTATTCTCGTTCTAGGTTTACGTAATTTCTAGCTGCAGACTAGTAATTAGTGTCGTCTGAAATTTGCTCTTATTTTGTAGCGATCGATAGTCTCAGAGTTTAACCATTTCCAGCCGTGGAGCCAAAACTACAGCTGTATGGTCTAATGGTCTACAGAATTGTAGCCATTCCAACGTGGGGACTGTCCTGGCGTTCTCTGACTTGATGTATATTTTGTAGGAAAAGTGGCGATTCCATGATGCCATCACGTGGGTGTGACCACTGATTTGGTTAACTTTATATGAAAACCCATATTTTCTCATTTAGAAAGTTAACATCACATTACATCTTTTCACAAATAGTTTCATGTTTAATCACATACATTTCACAATATTTTGTTGTCAACCTGGCAGCTGGGAAATGTACACTTTAAGAGATACAGTTATGTGTGTTTCCTGCCCTTTATGAGATCACCAAATGAAACACACTTGTCATGACTGTCCCTTAAGTGTCCATGGACCATTCCCAAATTCTCAAAAATAGAAACATTGTCTAATTTTTCAAACCTTTAGTCCAAGGGTTTCTCTGTGTTCCACAGTTTACATTCCAGTCTTGAACACTACAAAGCATAGGGGCAGCGTATTTTATGTCCGACCATAAAACAGTTGACTTCCCGCTCTCCCCCTCTAAGAGAGAGAGCATGCTGTAGAGCGGACCCCTCTGTAACCTGATCCTTCAGATCGTCACAGGAGAGTTATGACAACATAGTTGACCAGGTGAATCCAGGTGAAAGCTATAATCCCTTACTGATGTCACTTGTTAAATCCACTTCAGTCAGTGTAGACGAAAGGGAGGAGACACGTAAATAAGGATTTTTAAGCCTTGAGACAATTGAGACATGGATTGTGTATGTGTGCCACTCAGAGGGTGAATGGGCAAGACAAACGATTGAACTGCCTTTGAATGGGGTATGGTAGTAGGTGCCAGGCGCACTGGTTTGTGTCAAGAACTGCAGCACTGCTGGGTTTTTAATGCTCAATAGTTTCCTGTCTGTGTATCAAGAATGGTCTACCACCCAAAGGACATCCAGTCAACTTGACACAACTGTGGGAAGCATTGAAGTCAACACAGGCCAGCATCCCTGTGGAACGCTTTCAACACCTTCTTGAGTCCATGTCCCGAAGGTGTTCCTAATGTTTGGTATATTCAGTGTAGTTATAGTCTGAGTCGCTTTGGTGCAAAACCTGTCTAGCATAACTACAACATTGAATTTATGCTGGAGACAAAATGTAAAATGTGATGATGGATTATTTTCAAGACCAGTATTTGTAAACATTACGTTTGAGTCTGAGACTGTAAGCTACAACTGAGACCTGCTATTTGAGGAGTACGTGTTAGTGTAAAACTAGCTGCAGAACAGTCTGATATCTAGCCTTTGTTTTTGTGTGTGTGTGTGTGTGTGTGTGTGTGTGTGTGTGTGTGTGTGTGTGTGTGTGTGTGTGTGTGTGTGTGTGTGTGTGTGTGTGTGTGTGTGTGTGTGTGTGTGTGTGCGTGTGCGTGCGCAGACACCTGTCTTGGTGATGCCACTGTTTTTGATCCTGATGCTCATCCAGACTGGCTCATACAGTGGGGAAAAAAAGTATTTAGTCAGCCACCAATTGTGCAAGTTCTCTCACTTAAAAAGATGAGAGAGGCCTGTGATTTTCATCATAGGTACACTTCAACTATGACAGACAAAATGAGGAAAAAAAATCCAGAAAATCCCATGTAGGATTTTTTATGAATTTATTTGCAAATTATGGTGGAAAATAAGTATTTGGTCACATACAAACAAGCAAGATTTCTGGCTCTCACAGACCTGTAACTTCTTCTTTAAGAGGCTCCTCTGTCCTCCACTCATTACCTGTATTAATGGCACCTGTTTGAACTTGTTATCAGTATAAAGACACCTGTCCACAACCTCAAACAGTCACACTCCAAACTCCACTATGGCCAAGACCAAAGAGCTGTCAAAGGACACCAGAAACAAAATTGTAGACCTGCACCAGGTTGGGAAGACTGAATCTGCAATAGGTAAGCAGCTTGGTTTGAAGAAATCAACTGTGGGAGCAATTATTAGGAAATGGAAGACATACAAGACCACTGATAATCTTCCTCGATCTGGGGCTCCACGCAAGATCTCACCCGTGGGGTCAAAATGATCACAAGAACGGTGAGCAAAAATCCCAGAACCACACGGGGACCTAGTGAATGACCTGCAGAGAGCTGGGACCAAAGTAACAAAGCCTACCATCAGTAACACACTACGCCGCCAGGGACTCAAATCCTGCAGTGCCAGACGTGTCCCCCTGCTTAAGCCAGTACATGTTCAGGCCCGTCTAAAGTTTGCTAGAGAGCATTTGGATGATCCAGATGAGGATTGGGAGAATGTCAGATGAAACCAAAATATAACTTTTTGGTAAAAACTCAACTCGTCGTGTTTGGAGGACAAAGAATGCTGAGTTGCATCCAAAGAACACCATACCTACTGTGAAGCATGGGGTGGAAACATCATGCTTTGGGGCTGTTTTTCTGCAAAGGGACCAGGACGACTGATCTGTGTAAAGGAAAGAATGAATGGGGCCATGTATCGTGAGATTTTGAGTGAAAACCTCCTTCCATCAGCAAGGGCATTGAAGATGAAACGTGGCTGGGTCTTTCAGCATGACAATGATCCCAAACACACCGCCCGGGCAACGAAGGAGTGGCTTCGTAAGAAGCATTTCAAGGTCCTGGAGTGGCCTAGCCAGTCTCCAGATCTCAACCCCATAGAAAATCTTTGAAAGTCCGTGTTGCCCAGCGACAGCCCCAAAACATCACTTCTCTAGAGGAGATCTGCATGGAGGAATGGGCCAAAATACCAGCAACAGTGTGTGAAAACCTTGTGAAGACTTACAGAAAACGTTTGACCTCTGTCATTGCCAACAAAGGGTATATAACAAAGTATTGAGATAAACTTTTGTTATTGACCAAATACTTATTTTCCACCATAATTTGCAAATAAATTCATAAAAATCCTACAATGTGATTTTCTGGATTTATTTTCCTCATTTTGTCTGTCATAGTTGAAGTGTACCTATGATGAAAATTACAGGCCTCTCTCATCTTTTTAAGTGAGAGAACTTGCACAATTGGTGGCTGACTAAATACTTTTTTTCCCCACTGTAAATGTGTTAACCCTCGCATGGCTGCCGGCCCAGATGGCATCCCTGGCCGTGTCCTCAGAGCCTGCGCAAACCAGCTGGCTGGCGTGTTTACGGACATATTCAATCAATCCTTATCCCAGTCTGCTGTTCCCACATGCTTCAAGAGGGCCACCATTGTTCCTGTTCCCAAGAAAGCTAAGGTAACTGAGCTAAATGACTATCGCCCCGTAGCACTCACTTCCATCATCATGAACTAGTCAAGGATCATATCACCTCCATCCTAGACCCACTCCAATTTGCTTACCGTCCCAATAGGTCCACAGACGACGCAATCACAATCACACTGCACACTGCCCTAACCCATCTGGACAAGAGGAATACCTATGTAAGAATGCTGTTCATCGACTACAGCTCAGCATTTAACACCATAGTACCCTCCAAACTCATCATTAAGCTCGAGACCCTAGGTCTCGACCCAGCCCTGTGCAACTGGGTCCTGGACTTCCTGACGGGACGGCCTCAGGTGGTGAGGGTAGGAAACAACATCTCCACCCCGCTGATCCTCAACACTGGGGCCCCACAAGGGTGCGTTCTCAGCCCTCTCCTGTACTCCCTGTTCACCCATGACTGCGTGGCCAAGCACGCCTCCAACTCAATCATCAAGTTTCCTGACGACACTACAGTGGTAGGCTTGATTACCAACAACGACGAGACGGCCTACAGGGAGGAGGTGAGGGCCCTTGGAGTGTGGTGTCAGGAAAATAACCTCTCACTCAACGTCAACAAAACTAAGGAGATGATCGTGGACTTCAGGAAACAGCAAAGGGAGCACCCCCCTATCCACATCGATGGGACAGTAGTTGAGAAGGTGGAAAGTTTTAAGTTCCTCGGCGTACACATCCCGGACAAACTGAAATGGTCCACCCACACAGACAGTGTGGTGAAGAAGGCGCAACAGCGCCTCTTCAACCTCAGGAGGCTGAAGAAAGTCACCAAAACCACTCACAAACTTCTACAGATGCACAATTGAGAGCATCCTGTTGGGCTGTATCACCGCCTGGTACGGCAACTGCTCCGCCCACAACCGTAAGGCTCTCCAGAGGGTAGTGAGGACTGCATCACCGGGGGTAAACTACCTGCCCTCCAGGACATCTACACCACCCGATGTCACAGGAAGGCCATTTATATAATGTTTACATATCCTACACTACTCATCTCACATGTATATACTGTACTATATACTGCGTCTTGCCTATGCCGGTCAGCCATTGCTCATCCATATATTTTTATGTACATACTTGAATTCAATCATTTACACTTGTGTGTATAAGGTAGTTGTTGTGAAATTGTTAGATTACTTGTTAGATACTACTGCATGGTCGGAACTAGAAGCAGAAGCATTTTGCTACACTCGCATTAACATCTGCTAACCATGTGTGTATGTGACAAATAAAATTTGATTTTATTTGATTTTATTTGATTTCATAGAGGCTGATGTCAGTCAACTCTCTCTGAGCTCAGTCACACTGAGGATAACTGGCTCATAGGGGCTGAAGTCAGTCAACTCTCTCTGATCTCAGTCACACTGAGGATAACTGGCTCATAGGGGCTGATGTCAGTCAACTCTCTCTGAGCTCAGTCACACTGAGGATAACTGGCTTATAGGGGCTGATGTCAGTCAACTCTCTCTGAGCTCAGTCACACTGAGGATAACTGGCTTATAGGGGCTGATGTCAGTCAACTCTCTCTGAGCTCAGTCACACTGAGGATAACTGGCTCATAAGGGCTGATGTCAGTCAACTCTCTCTGAGCTCAGTCACACTGAGGATAACTAGCTTATAGGGGCTGATGTCAGTCAACTCTCTCTGAGCTCAGTCACACTGAGGATAACTGGGTCATTCCACTAAATCAGGGCCTTTTGCATCCCTTTGATATTTTAAGATGAAATTGAGCACCAATATTGAATTTTAAAAGGCTCTTATATTAAATGAAGTGCCATTTAATATAAACCACATGGTAAATTCAATACATCTTTATAAAGTCTTGCTAAACTGCCAAAATTCGACATGTCCCTCCGTCAACCCTGTGTCAACCCTGTGTCACTTCTACCAAGATTTTTAACTAATCCCAAAATGTATCCATCATTGTAAAGCCCTAGTTATTCTGTTGCTTTGACAGTCATTTCTGAAGATGATAATTTATTTCATGTGATTAGTGATTCATTTTAAGGTAAACCCTGTTTTGTGAACTGAACTGAAGCTTAAATATTTTTTTCAAAGAAACATTGAACATCTAATGATGTTCAAGAGTAACAGTTGAGCTAGTTCTACTCTTTATCTTGTGTTATGTGGTGGAAAACTGAGTGGGTCGAGCATAACACGTCAACCCTGTTACCCATAGCTAGGCAAAACATTTCGATTTTATTTTGTTTTTGTGAAGCTTGCATTAAATTGCCACTCTCTGTTGCACACAACATTCTTCAATTCCCCCGTCACAAGGGGATTTAGGGTTGATTTAAGAAGAAATTGTCAACCCTGTTACGGTCAACCCTGTTTATTTATTTGGTACTAAATAGGCACTTACTATTGTACTTTTTTTTTATCTCTTGAGATGTTTATTTTTTTTAGTTGAACATGTTCTTTATGACAGAATGTTAAAATTAGGTAACATCACTAAATTAGGTGAAACACTCAAAAGACAAGAAACACCCAACCATAGTTGGTCATCCTGCGGATAAGCAGTGACAAAGACACTTGTGTTGTTATGTTGTGATGTGTTGTGCGTGGTGCTGTGTGCTGTGCAGTAGCGGTGTGTGTGTAAAATCACTGGGGAAGCCAGAAAAGCCATATTACAACCTATGTGTTGTGATAATTGCATTGTTTGCTCTATAACCTGTTAGTTATATGCCTTGCGACCGTGATATATAGGCCTAAGGCCGAGACAATAAAAAGACACAGTGGCAGAATAAATTCAACCACACCTTTGTTTCATCACAATTCTGGAGAGCAACATCTGTCCTGTGAAGTCCACAAAGCATATTGCATGTAACAAACAGTCACATGACCTAGAGTAAATATGATGTGGCTGTCTGATTTCGGTTCTGATTTCTTTGTGAGTGTGTGTGCGTTCGTGCAAGTAGAAAAAAACATGTTGACTCACCCTACTTGTAGAGAAATGCCAATGCCATCCTCCTCTCTTTCATGTTGATGAAATGGTCTATCACTCTGTCATATAGTACACTCTTTTAGTTTTTGTTGTCCTAGGCTACCTGGCTAAAATGCTTCCTCGCTAGCCCAACTTTCTTTCATGGGCAACGTTAGCTAGTTAACATAAGCCTTCTACATCTAGCTATATATTGAACTTCCATCCTCTGTGGCCAGGGGCACAATGTATGAATTTATGGTTGGATCAGAATTGCGTTATAATCATTGGCCAGTACGGAGAATCCAAACGGACTTCCCTTGACACTTTTTTTTGGTGCACCAGGACCATTTACAGTTGAGCTCCCGCCATTTAGCTCAATGCTGATTGGCTATTATTTTATACGTTTTTTTTATCAAGGGAGGTCAAATTTCCCGCTGGCTTCCCTACGGACGGCATCAATGTTGTACTCTTTTGGACCAGACAGCATCAGATAGATGGCCTACACATACTGAGACAGAGGGGCGCTGTTTTGCTCGCTCGGATGCTTTCTCCTGTAAGATACATTCAGCCTCTTGTGAAGTGAAGGAAAATTATGGCAGCGATGAATACATGCCACTGGTGCTGTGTACTTTAGGCTGTAGTACGGTGCTGTGTTGTTTTGTGTTCTGCTGTGCTACACTGGGTTATGTTGTTGTGTGGTGATGTGGGGATGTTGTCAGATGTGTTTTGTTGTTGACTGTGCTCTGAGAGAGAGCGATGGTATGGTGCCTGGCAGGCCAGAGACAGTGACAGGTTGCATTACAGCTGTAATGAAATCTGTCTATTCTGACTGCACTCCATGGCACGTTGGCATGTTGCTGCTGTTACAGCGACTACACTCCTGCAGACAGGGAGTCACAGGAGGAAGGGAGAGAGTCAGAAGACGAAGGAGGGAGGGAGAGATAGGCCTTTAGAGAGAGAAAGAACAAGTTAGCCAGCGAGAAACAAATAATCAGAGAGAGAGAGAAAGAAAGAGAGAGTGTTTGTGTGTCATTGTGCAGTGATGAATAAAGCATGTTGGCCTGCTGCCCTGCTCCACTCCAATGGCTCTGGGGAGGAAGGAGACAGCCACAGGCCACAGCACAGACTGTCTGACCATGAACAGAATACTAATGTACACAGAAGAGATGAGAGCGGAAATAATGAAATGGACAGGGGGAGATAGAGAGAACGAGGGGAGAGGAATCAGGAGAGCGGGGGGAGGTAGAGAGAATGAATGGAGAGGGGGAGGTAAAGTGAATGAGGGGAGAGGGAGTAGGTAGAGAGAATGAGGGGAGAGGGAGTAGGTAGAGAAAATGAGGGGAGAGGGAGTAGGTAGAGAGAATGAGGGGAGAGGGAAAGGGAAAAGGGGATACCTAGTCAGTTGTCCAACTGAAATTACTCAACTGAAATGTGTCTTCCGCATTTAACCCAACCCCTCTGAATCAGAGAGGTGCGGGGGGGCTGCCATAAGTGACATCCACGTCTTCGGCGCCCGGGGACAGTGGGTTAACTGCCTTGCTCAGGGGCAGAACGACAGATTTTTACCTTGTCAGCTTGGGGATTTGATCCAGCAACCTTTCAGTTCTGGCACAACGCTCTAACCACTAGGCGGTAGGTAGAGAGAGAGAGGTAGAGAGAATGAGGAGAGAGGGAGAGGTAGAGAGAATGAGGAGAGAGGGGGAGGTAGAGAGAATGAGGGGAGAGAGAATGAGGGGAGAGGGGGATGGGAGAGGTAGAGAGAATGAGGGGAGAGGGGAGAGGTAGAGAGAATGGGGAAAGGGGGGAGGTAGAGAGGTAGAGAGAATGAGGAGAGAGAACAGGCACAGTGGGAAGGAGAGAGAAGGTGGAGCTAAGAGAGAGAGAGCGGGTGAAGAGGGATAGAAAGCAAAGAATAAGAAGAAAAATTATAAAACCCACTGGGCACAGACGTCAATTCAACGTCTATTCCACATTGGTTCAATGTGGAAACAACATTGATTCAACCAGTGCGTTCCCATTTGGAAGTAGCATAAACAGAACACATGATCAGAATAATAAGAGATGGTGCAGTAGGAGATGGCTGCCGTTTTATGGGCTCCTAACCAATTGTGCTATTATGTGTGTTTTATTGTGTTATTTGTAACTTATTTTGTACATAATGTTTCAGCCATCATCTCTTATGGCCGAAAAGAGATTCTGGATATCAGGACAGCGATTACTCACCTCGTACTGGACAAAGATTTTGCTTTTTTAACGAGTCGGACGCGAAGGATTTACTTCAGACACCCGCCAAGCCCAAATCCCCGTCATTCGCATGAAGAAGAGACGGAGATATCAGGGACGTAGGTCGGGGTGCCTTGTAAGGGATCCGACGGCAAGTGAGTAATCCACCTTTACCATCAGTCGTATTAGCCAATGTGCAATCATTGGATAATAAAATGGATGAGCTCTGATCAAGACTATCCTACCAATGGGATATTATCAACCAAATTTATTTAAATCAATCAAATGTATTTATTAAGCCCTTTTTACATCAACCGATGTCACAAAGTGCTATACAGAAACCCAGGCTAAAACCCCAAACAGCAAGCAATGCAGATGTAGAAAGAAGCACAGTGGCTAGGAAAAACTCCCTAGAAAGGCAGGAACCTTGGAAGAAACCTAGAGAAGAACCGGGCTCTGAGGGGTGGCCAGTCCTCTTCTGGCTGTGCCGGGTGGAGATTATAACAGAACATGGCCAAGATGTTCAAAAGTTCATAGATGATCAGCAGGGTCAAATAACAATAATAATCACAGTGGTTGTAGAGGGTGCAACAGGTCAGCACCTCAGGAGTAAATGTCAGTTGGCTTTTAATAGCCGATCATTCAGAGTTAGAGGCAGCAGGTGCGGTAGAGAGAGAGAGTCAAAAACAGCAGATCCGGGACAAGGTAGCAAGTCCGGTGAACAGGTCAGGGTTCCACAGCCACAGGCAGAACAGTTGAAACTGGAGCAGCAGCACGACCAGGTGGACTGGGGACAGCAAGGAGTCATCAGGCCAGGTAGTCCTGAGGCATGGTCCTAGGGCTCAGGTCCTCCGAGAGAAGAGAGAAAGAGAGAAAGAGAGAAAGAGAGAGAGAGTTAGAGGGAGCATACTTAAATTCACACAGGACACCAGATAAGACAGGATAAATACTCCAGATATAACAGACTGATCCTAGTCCCCAGACACATAAACTATTGCAGCATAAATACTGGAGGATGAGACAGATATTAAAAACTGTAATATCTTATGTTTCACCGAGTCGTGGCTGATCGACGACATGTATAACATACAGCTGGTTGGGTTTTCGGTCCTTCGGCAAGATAGAACAGCAGCCTCCGGTAAGACAAGGGGTGGCAGTCTGTGTCTATTTGTAAATAACAGCTGGTGCACGAAATCTAATATTAAGGAAGTCTCTAGGTTTTTCTCACCTGAGGTAGAGTATTTCATGATAATCTGTAGACCACAATATTTACCAAGAGACTTTTCATCTATATTTTTCTTAGCTGTCTATTTATCACCACAAATTGATGCTGTCACTAAGACGGCACTAAACGAGCTGTATAAGGCCATAAGCAAACAAGAAAATGCTCATGCAAAGGCGGCACTCCTAGTGGCCAAGGACTTTAATCAAGGGAAACTTAAATCCGTTTTTCCTAATTTCTACCAGCATGTTACATGTGCAACCAGAGGAAAAAAACCTCTAAACCACCTTTGCTACACACACAGAGATGCGTACAATGCTCTTACTCTGCCTCCATTTGGCAAATCTGACCATAACTCTATGCTCCTGATTCCTGCTTGCAGGCAAAAACTAAAGCAGGAAGTACCAGTGACTAGCTCAATAAGGAAGTGGTCAGATGACACAGATGCTAAGCTACAGGACTGGTTTGCGAGCACAGACTGGAAAATGTTCCGGGATACTTCTGATGGCATTGAGGAGTACACCACATCAGTCACTGGCTTCATCAGTAAGTGCATTGATGACGTCGTCCCCACAGTGACCGTACGTACATACCCCAATCAGAAGCCATGGATTACAGGCAACATCTGCACTGAGCTAAAGGGTAGATCTGCCGCTTTCAAGGAGTGGGACTCTAACCAGGATGCTTGTAAAAAATCCCCGCACTGCCCTCTGACGAACCATCAAACAGGCAAAGTGTCAATACAGGACTAAGATTGAATTGTACTACACCGGCTCCGACACTCGTCGGATGTGGCAGGGCTTGCAAACTATTACAGACTACAAAGGGAAGCACAGCCGCGAGCTGCCCAGTGACATGAGCCTACTAGACGAGCTAAATTACTTATATCCTCGCTTTTCGAGGCATGCAACACTGAAGCATGCATGAGAGCACCAGCTGTTTCAGACGACTGTGTGATCACGCTCTCTGTAGCCGATGTGAGTAAGACCTTTAAACAGGTCAACATTCACAAGGCCGCAGGGCCAGACGGATTACCAGGACATGTACTGCGAGCATTTGCTGACCAACTGGCAAGTCTTCACTAACATTTTCAACCTGTACCTGACCGAGTCTGTGATATCAACATGTTTCAAGCAGACCACCATAGTCCCTGTGCCCAAGAACACCAAGGTAACCTGCCTAAATGACTACCGACCCGCAGCACTCACATCAGTAGCCATGAAGTGCTTTGAAAGGCTGGTCAGGGCTCACATCAACACCATAATCCCAGAAACCCTAGACCCACTCCAATTTGCATACCGAGACAAGGTCAGATAACAACCGCTCCCTCAACGTGATTAAGACAAAGGATATGATTGTGGACTACAGGAAAAGGAGGACCGAGCATGCCCCCATTCTCATCGACGGGGCTGTAATGGAGCAGGTTGAAAGCTTCAAGTTCCTTGGTGTCCACATCACCAACAAACTATCATGGTCCAAACACACCAGGACAGTCGTGAAGAGGGCACGACAATCTATACCGGAGCGCCAAGTCTAGGTCCAAATGTCTTCTTAACAGCTTGTACCCCAAGACATAAGACTCCTGAACAGCTAATCAAATTGCTACCCGGACTATTTGCATTGTCCCCTAAGCCCCCGGCCCCCCCTCCTTTTTACGCTGCTACTATTCTGTTTATTATTCATGCATAGTCACTTCACCTCTACCTACGTGTACATATTACCTCAATTACCTCGACTAACCTGTGCCCCTTCACATTGACTCTGTACCGGTACCCCCTGTATATAGCCTTGCTACTGTTATTTGATTGTTGATCCTTAATTATTTGTTATTTTTCTATTTTATTTATTTATTTTCACTTTAGTTTATTTCAGTAAATACTTTCTTAACACTTATTTTTCTTTAAATCGCATTGTTGTTTAAGAGCTCGTAAGTAAGCATTGCACTGTAAGGTCTACACCTGTTGTATTCAGCATTTCACTGTAAGTTCTACACCTGTTGTATTCAGCGCATGTGACAAATAACATTTGATTTGTTTGATTCGAATAGTAGCAGCATTGAAAACTGTGGTGGCACTCAGGTGTCACTTAATGAGGCCTCCAACTCAATGAAAATACCTGGTTCTTGGAATGATCCATCTCATGCTGTCCACTCCATTTCAATATATACAGATGGATTTGCCAAAAAGTTTTTTTTTTACCCAACTTTTAACTTAATTCCATTGACATGGTGGCATTTTTTTGTTGTTGATTTCACGTTGAGTTAATTTTGTTTGAAAACTTGTATGTAAATGTAAATCAAAACTAGAAGTTGAACTGACGTCTGTGCCCTGTGGGAATCTTCTACTACCTGGAAGTTCAGGTAGTTCATCTTTTCTTCAGTTATTCAAAACATTCAAACTGGCCAGGGCCCCCGGTTTCCCGATAGTGATGAAATTTAGGCTTACGAGTATTTTAACGATGCAGCTTCTTCTTCTTCTTCTTCTTCTTTGAGATCGGGTTGGTGGATTGCATCCAACTTTTAAGGTGCATACACAGCCACCTACTGTACTGGAGTGTGAGGCCAGTCACGGCCTACCTACATTAAATTCTCTTTATTACTCCTGTTCATCTAAGAAAGTGAAATAGAGCCCTAGACACCACTCCCCTTTCCTCCCCCCACTACACCACCCAAACCCCAATCCTGTCCAGCCTCTCTAACCCTTTCACATAATTCTCCCTATCTACGTCATACAGTTCACAAAATATCAACACATGGTCCACCATTTCCTTCACTAAACAGTCATCACACAGACTTGTTTCGTGTTACCCTTTCATCCACAAGGCGGTATTCAAACCTGTGTGCCCAAACCGTAGACTACGCCACACAACCTCCTCTCTCCTACATCCCATACTCCCCAACTCTTCCTTAACTGACCCCTTACTACTAGCATCCCACTCCCTTTGCCAAAGATCGAGCCCTTTTGCCCGGATTAAGGACTTGACTTCCCTGCGGTCCAACGGGACCTGAGTATCTACCCCCTCTCTCCTCACCACACTCTTAGCCACCACATCAGCCTTCTCATTACCCTCCACACACACATGGGTGGGAACCCAGCAAAAGCATACCACCACTCCCATCTTCAGCAATCCCATTAACAACACCATCATCTCTACAAACAAGTCTCCCCTATCCAACCTGTTGGTTTTCACACTACTCAACACGGCAGCTGAATCAGAGCAGATCACCACTGAGTGGTTAATCCTCCTCCACCCATCTCAAACCTATAATCATGGCCATCAACTCGGCCGCATACACTGACATATAATCAGGAAACCTCTTACTTACTCTAACATTGAACTCTGGGATATACACCCATGCCCCCACCCTACCACTGACTGGATCCTTTGAAACGTCTCACATCTTCACCCCATTCTCTTCTACCCTCAATTATATCCACATCTACACATGGTTTCAGAAACAGTCACGGGGGAACATTCCCCAGTGCAATTGCAGTCCCTATCTCTGTCTCCCCCAGTCCATATTCTACCACTTTCTGCCCAATTGTCCCCCCGTCTGCCCTCTGCTTACCCACTCCTTGCTCCCAGCATTCCCCAGTTGCCGTGACCACAAGATGTCCTTCTGATCTCCCTTTCAACCTCGCCCAGTACGCTGATGCAAGTTTGTCTCGCCTTATCCTCAGTGGCAGTTCCACACTACCAACTTACACATGTTGGATGTCAGTGCGATAAGCCTATAACTGCCCAACCAGCAGGTATTACCTCTGTCCTCCACACCTTGTTAAACAACCCTAACACTGCTTCCAACACACTGCTCGGTGCATGCTGAAACATCACATAACACACCCTATCTTCTCCAGGAGCAGCACGCCCGCAGCCCTCCAATGCTCTTGTCAACTCAAACATAGAAAACTCTGCATCCACAGCTTCTCCTGACTCCGCCTTTTTCTCTAAAACACCTCCATGCTCCTTTAGCTTTTCCCAACATCTCCTCTTCCTCTCATCACAAAGGTGCTCACATCTATGAACCACTGCAAATGCACCAACTAGGACATTTGCCTTTTCTTTAGTTGATACAGCTGTGATGTTTCTTTTGACCAACACTGGAATTCCAGCATTTTTAACCTTCCCCATCATATAAATAAAATCCAAACAGCACCAGTTTCGGTCCCTCTACCAATAGTGGAGCAAAATTCCCGCCATGCCTCCCTTTTCGCTGTCTTAATCGTTCTTCTGGCCGTCGCTCTCTTCCTTTGATCCTCCATGAGATTCCTTTATGTCAATCCATTCCTTCCGTAGAGCTATATCCGTTTCCTGCACCACCTATATACCCCTCCATTGATAACCTTTGTCCCGCACGCTCACACAGATACTTGAACATCTTCTAGTTAGCTTTCTCAAGCACCACCTCATGTCATTGCCTCTACTCTGCACACACACACCCATATTGACCCTACATCGAACTGGAAAATTATCACTCACTACCATGGTTTCTCTCATCACTTCCCATTCACACCTCCCTGCCACCACCGCAGATACCAAAGTCCAAGCATGACTCCGTACACCTCAACACATACTAATCCTGTTATCCATAAATTCTTCTACTATACTCCCACTATTATCTTTATGCATACTTCCCAAGATTTCATTATGGGCATTAAAATCACCACACCATATTACCTTCCAACCCCTACACGTCCTATCAATCCCTTCTAACTGTGCTAACATAAGAGGTTTGCAGGGGTTATAGAAATGAACTATTACAATGTTACCTCTATTCCTACATATTTCTATCCCCACACATTCCAGTTCCTGTATCTCCAATACTCTGCATGCCATCCCCTCTTCAACGAACATAGCACAACCCCTCCCCGACCCCTCCACTCTATCACACTGTACCAAGTCCCGAAATCACAAACTCCAGTTGAGGTTTGAGCCATGCCTCTTGTACACACTCTACATCTGGTACTACCTTCATGTCACAAACAACTTTCTTAAACTCCTGCCCGTTAGCTATTAAGCTTCTAGTGTTCCATTGAAGGACCGCCAAAACCATACTAAACCCTGATTCATCATCTCACGCATCATTACTCCAGTTGCTTATGTAATTCCCAAGAAATCTATGCATGCAGACTTTTTCTTAACCTGATCACTCATATTCATCACACTACACATGAACGCCAAGAAGTCAACCCTGTTCACCACACTGATGGTCACATTTCGTAGAGACCCCAGTGTGTGCTACTCCCTCATCACCCCCTTCCATCCGAGGCAGCTGCACCACTTTCCTCACAGGTTCAGTACTTTTATCTCTCTGTGCTGCTTCCGCATATGTTACCTTGCTTGTGATTTGTACCTCCGCTTCCTGCTTTTGTGCTATACATCCCCCAAACGCAGCACTATGTTCCCCGCCGCAGTTACAGCACCTTGCCTTGGCCTCCACCCCACACTTGCCGTATTCATGTGGTCCCCCACACTTCGCACAACGTCTCTGCCCCTTACAGATGCTAGCTACATGTCCCGTGCGCTGACACTTAAAGCACCAAAGCGCCGCTAGCACAAATTCTGTAACATAAAAGCTGATGAATCCTAGATGTACTCATCTCTGAAGATTCCCTTCAAACTCTAACAGCACCATAGTGCTTTCTACTCCACCCTCAATTTTTCACTGCTCATTCGCCTCGCCTCAACCACTTTCCCCCGGTCATCTCCCTCTTAAACTCCTCCATTGACTCCTCCATCTGTACTCCCGCAATCCCCCCTCTCACTTCCGCCCTCCTGCCAGGGATATGACATTTCACCCTACCTCCATTTAGAGCCTCCATTTTCAATATCTTGTCCCTCTGAACTATATTAACCGCAAATATCAATACCTTTCCTTTCCTACGCACCATCCTTTACATGTCCTACTTCCTACGCACCATCCTTTACATGTCCTACTTCCTACGCACCATCCTTTACATGTCCTACTTCCTACGCACCATCTTTTACATGTCCTACATCTGACATGATGGCCTTTAACAACGTTATTGGATGTAACATTTTACTAGTTGGCTAAGAAAAAACACCATTACTTTGTTTTCCTGTACTTAGTCTCCTTGCCTGTTTGCTCTTCTAGATTCCCTCCTTCCATCTATGTCTCCATCTGTGGTAAATCCAGCCTCATCCCCCTTTCTGAATCTATTCCTATTCATCACAGTCATGTAGGTAGAGTCATCACTGATCCTACGATCTTCATCTATCTCAGACTTACTCCCATCTGAGCTACCTGCCATGCAAACCTGTGTCAATACAGCTGTGCAGATCCGCCAACCAAACGCACAACTGCGTTCACTTCCACATGTCATGATTGAACACAATTATTTATTTTTTAATTCAGATTCCAAAGTCCAGCTACTTCCTCCACTGGCTTCTACGTCCCCACCTGGCTCCCTCCTCAGCCGCTTAACCAGCTGTCTGCCAACAATGGCCAAAGATGTGAAATACTTTTCCCAAAACACCACGCGGAGAGAACATTCTCTAAGTGCGTCGTTGAGGCATGTGTCAGTACTGATACTGAAAGGCAACTCTGCTCTTGGATCAGCTTTCTCCATTCAAATCTTACCTTAACATAAGAATTATTCTACAATACTGATGATGGATCAGCTCCTAGAGAGATATTATCACCTACGGCTGCACATTTTGAGGTGGTTTATAATAATGTTTACCCTATAATAATGCACTAAATTAAGATTTGGCACATCATTGTGCACACTAGGCTACACATCATTAAATATATTGAGACAATTTACAGACAGTAGCATACAAGTAGCAAAATATAACTTCATTGATTGAAAATTGGTTTTGATATGATTGAAATAGGCCTATAGCCTACTGTAGGCTATTTATATTTAATGCAGTCAACTCAGTTTTAATTTGAAGCATATTTCCATACATCGCTTATTTGTATTAATTGCAAAGACATTGGCAACTTTTAAATTTGTAGTCTAAAGTTGTCAGAGGTCACAGAGAGGCAGATAAACCATGTGATTATATGTTCCTAAGTGATCTTCTGTGTATAAATTGACGTGGAAGGACAAAAAAGTATCTAATGACACATTTAGCTGTTCTACTAGTGGTCTGATGCAGGCGTTAGATTACAAGCATTTTCAAGTGCAACGTTAATAACGATGGTTTTGGGAAACAGCTCGGAGATTTAACGATGCTCTTACGAAGTTTCTAACAATGAACTCGGCCTTAAGATGCTTTTGGGAAACCGGGCCCTGGTAGCTTGTGTCTTTGAGGAAGTTCAAAGAGGAGGTTTGAGCAAATTCAGCTAATGCACAGAGAGAGCATATTGTTTGCTATCTCACCCTGATTCAGCAGCTTATTCCCCATTGGTGACGCTTACATTAATATGTCAACGTACATTATGATATGGTCTGGTGTACAGGATATACGGTACCTGCCATGCTTGGCCTCTGTCTCTGTCCCACATAACTCGTGTATCCATGACCAAGTTACAATGTATTACGTAACTCAAAGGAACATTTACAGATGTAGGATCTTCATTTGACCTGTTATTGTGTTATTGACTGTACGCTTGTTTATTCCATGTGTAACTCTGTGTTGTTGTTTGTGTCGCACTGCTTTGCTTTATTTTCAACTAGCCTACCTGGTTAAATAAAGGTGAAATAAAAAATTACTGTTGCTAGATCGGTGGTTAGGCTGTTAGGTGGTCAAAAGTAGGCTGCATGAAAAGTGCAATACTGTTAATATAACCGTGTTTGTTAGTGTGGGTTTTCGGTAAAAAAAAAAAAAACCAACTCATCTGCATTTCCTACGGTACAGAAACATTATCAGCAACAAAAGAGTGATCAAATTAAGATCCTACATCTGTACGTTGTAACATAATACAAAAATCCCTATCAAAATCAGTCAGCTTAAGCTAGAGATATTAGTTTTTTTGCATGGGCTGCGTCTCAATCCACCGCATCCGCCTATGTCGCCCTTCCGCATTGGTGGGGGAAAGTGCCAGAGCTACAGCACTGTTTGTCAGACCAGGAGACATCCCGAAAATCGGTCTTCTCACGAAAATGTCTATAGCAGCTGAATGGTTTGGCCTACAAACTAATATGACTACTCTATAAAATAAAACGACAAAGGAAGTGTTCTCCGTTGTCACGATCTTCATAACAGACAGACCAAGGCGCAGCGAGGCATCCAGTATACATGTTTATTAAATCAACGTAACTGGGACAAAAACAACAAAATGAGCAAAGATCGTAATGTGGAACACAACGTGTCTAACAAAACAAAGCTATGACCAAACAATAACCCACAAACCCCAAGTGAAAACTACAAACATATATATGGTTCCCAATTAGAGACAATGACACTCAGCTGCCTCTAATTGGGAACCATTAACCCAACATAGAAATATATAACCTAGAACAGAAAACCCCTACACCAAAAACAAAACTAAACACTCCAGCCTGTCTTCTCAGGCCTGGACGTGACATCCGTTTTGAAGTTGGTAACGCTGATGTGCCAACTTGTCTGTAGCGTCCGAACAGTTTTTCACAATTCCTGACATTTCATACTAGTAAAAATTCCCTTTTTTACACCTTAGCCAAATACATTTAAACTCAGCTTTTCACAATTCCTGACATTTGATACTAGTAAAAATTCCCTTTCTTAGGTCAGTTAGGATCCCCACTTTATTTTAAGAATGTGAAATGTCAGAATAATAGTAGAGAGAATGATTTAGTAGAGAGAATGATTCAAACAAACTACCAAAATTGGTAGTAAAAGTTACATGCTCACAAACATGAAAGACATCTAACAATAAACAAACACGCACAAAACCATGAGGCAAACAGAGGGTTTAAATAAGGAACAAATAATTAAGTGATTGGAAACCAGGTGTGTATAATGAAGACAAATACATAGAAAATGAAAAGTAGATCGGTGGCAGCTAGAAAACCGGTGACGTCGACCACCGAAAGCCGCCCGAACAAGGCGAGGGACCAACTGTAAGTCGTGACACTGTATACAATTGTTGGAAAAATGACTTGTGTCATGCACAAAGTAGATGTCCTAACCGACTTTCCAAAACTATAGTTTGTTCACAAGAAATTTGTGGAGTGGTTGAAAAACAAGTTTTAATGACTCCAACCTAAGTGCATGTAAACTTCCGACTTCAACTGTAGGTCCTGGATGTCAGGAAGCTTGGCCCCAGTGATGTACTGGGCCGTTCGCATTACACTCTGTAGCGCCTTATGGTCGGATGCCGAGCAGTTGCCATACCAGGCAGTGATGCAACCGGTCAGGATGCTCTCCATGGTGCAGCTGAAGAACTTTTGAGGATCGGGGACCCATGCCAAATCTTTTCAGTCTCCTGAGGGGGAAAAGGTGTTGTCGTGCCCTCTTCACGACTGTCTTGGTGTGTTTGGACCATGATAGTTTGTTGGTGATGTGGACACCAAGAAACTTAAAACTCTCGACCCGCTCCACTACAGTCCCGTTGATGTTAATGGGGGCCTGTTCGGCCTCCCTTTTCCTGTAGTCCACGATCAGCTCCTTTGTCTTGATCACATTGAGGGAGAGGTTGTTGTCCTGGCACCACACTGCTAGGTCTCTGGCCTCCTCCCTATAGGCTGTCTCATCGTTGTCGGTGATCAGGCCTACCACTGTTGTGTCATTAGCAAACTTAATGATGTTGCTGGAGTTGTGTTTGGCCGCGCAGTCATGGGTGAACAGGGAGTACAGGAGAGGACTAAGCACGCACCCCTGAAGGGCCCCAGTGTTGAGGATCAGTGTGGCAGATGTGCTGTTGCCTACCCTTACCATCTGGGGGCGGCCCATCAGGAAGTCCAGGATCCAGTTGCAGAGGGAGGTGGAGTCCCAGGGTCATTAGCTTAGTGATGAACGCTGAGCTGTAGTCAATTAATAACATTCTTACTAAAGGTGTTCCTTTTGTCCAGGTGGGAAAGGGAAGTGTGGAGTGCGATTGAGATTGCGTCATCTGTGAATCTGATGGGGCGGTATGCGAATTGGAGTAGGTCTAGGGTTTCCCAGATGACAATGAACATCTCTGAATTTACTCTGGATTCATTGAACGTCTCTGCATAAGCTCTACATCATGTTAGTATTCTATATTGTTAGTATTCTATGTTCTAGAATGGGGGTTAAGATAGGTGTAGCTCTACAGCCATCCTTCATAAAGTTAGGCCAACCTTCAATGTGGTGTTTGAGTATTGGAGTATATAACACTTTAACATGCTGACTGAGCAGGAGGATTTTCCAATGATGAGGTAAAACGGTCTTTGTCTGGACCTGCATGTGTTTATATAAATGTAACATATTGCAAACACAGTGCTGAGAACACACCAGGGAGCCACACAACACAACCTAGTCACAGTCAGCAAGATGGGGGTTTCCAGGAGAATGATAAGGCTTTTAACTAAAATAAAGCACTAAATGGGTTGATGTCAGTCTATTACACAAAACCAAAAAGCAAATTGAGTGTATCACAAAGAAACAGTGAAGTGAACAGGGACGCATTAGTTTCATCATCCCAACATCATCCCAAGTGCCTTATGTGGGTGTCACGGCTGCCTCTTCCAGTTTACAGCCATTTCATTAAAGTTACTGAAGTACGGATCATATTGGCATCTATTTAGAATAAAACATATTCTATCTATATGCATTGGAGAAGATGACCAAACTTGTTGCCATAACAACTTCCACTAGCGACGTAAGCCGCATCTCTGCGCATTTGTTTTACTTGATTACTTGATTGCTCACCACTTGGTCCGGTTCCTCTGCAGTGTCTATGGTAACGTTGACGTTACCATAGACATTACCGTTGACATGTTTCGGAGCAGTGATACCACAGATAGAAGGAGCCAGATGTCTCACAGGATGTGTTCATCTGAAGCATCCATTTAGAACTTCCACTCACCTCTCTCTTTGTGTCTCTTTCTCTATCTCCCACCTACCCTCCAAACTCCTGTCTCAGAGCTGAGTCAGAGCAAGAGCAGCAGCATTTCACTGAACTTCTGTACAAGAGGTGCTGTTCTAAGTCCTATTGTACAGCACTGGCATAAAACAAACTCAGGCCTTTTGAACTTTACTTCTGCATGGATCGATACGCTCTGAAAACTCTAACAGACAGTGCTTTGGTGAACAAGTGATCCCCCTGCTATTCCCCCCAGGCAGCTGCCTGCCTGCCTCACAGGCCAAGTATGCTATTTAGAATATTGTGATATAAGAGACTGGAGAGGGGTTGAATTGAACATTTGGTCAATCTACAGCACAACAACATTGTTAATACTTCAACTCCAAAAGGCTGTCTGCAGACCAGGGAAGATAAGTCTGACCATTGTCAGCTGTCAGTCTCACGAGGAGGTGGAAATTGAAATCAAATGTTATTTGTCACATGCACCGAATAGCTTACTTACAAGCCCTTAAAACCTCTCAGTATCCAGTGGGTCCCTAGCGGGCTCATCCCGTCACTACCAGGTAGAAAAATAAAGCGCGAAATTTGAATTTCGATATTTGAATTATTAGACATCCACCAATATACAAGTGTTCCATACTCATCAAAAGCTCTGTTTCTTGGCAATATCACAGCGTTGTCAGATTTTCAGAAAGGCTTTACGGCGAAAGCAGCACATTCATTTGTTTGAGGCTATCACCTCACATATTTTCCAATAGCCATGTATCGATTAGCCATCATGGCAGACACATAACACATTTCACAGCAAAAACAAATCCATTACCTGTTGAAGAACTTATGCTGAGGTCATCCTAAGTGTCCAACAAAGACAATCCATGGTTCTTTTGTTAGAAAAAGTAACGTCTTTTATCCATAAATCCTCAATTTGGTTGGCGTTATAATCAGAAACGACAGCCCCACAGCAAGCTACAGAGCCAAATTCAAATTTCGATATTTGAATTATTAGACATGCACCAATATACAAGTGTTCCATACTCATCAAAAGCTCTGTTTCTTGGCAATATCACAGCGTTGTCAGATTTTCAGAAAGGCTTTACGGCGAAAGCAGCACATTCATTTGTTTGAGGTAGCACCTCACATATTTTCCAATAGCCATGTATCGATTAGCAATCATGGCACACACATAACACATTTCACAGCGAAAACAAAGTAATTACCTGTTGAAGAACTTATGCTGAGGTCTTCCTAAGTGTCCAACGAAGACAATCCATGGTTCTTTTGTTAGAAAAAGTAACGTCTTTTATCCATAAATCCTCCATTTGGTCCTCACTTTATAATCAGAAACAGCTTCCACTACTCCGTTGAAAGCTTGGCGCTAAAAGTCGTTAAAATTATACCTATAAACTTGTCCAAAAACAATCAAACATAGTTTTAAATGTAGCCTTAAAAACACTCTTACGTATATTTACTATTATAAATCAGCCGGAATAAAAACTGATCAATAACGACGATAAAACAGACGCTCCGTGACTTCGTGCACGCGCATTATGAAACGTTCACATAAAGAACGCACGAGGGTCCTCGTGGTAAAATGATTTTCTCTGGAATGACTCACCCAAAATGGAGGAAAACACCATCCAGAGGCTGGTGACATCACAAGGAAGCTTCCTGGATTGCAAACATATGCCTATATATAGTCATTTTCAATAGGGAGGGGTTCCAAAATGAGCAATGTGTCAAAATGACTTTTTCCAGGACAGAAATTCCTCTGGGTTTCGCCTGCTATATGCATTCTATTTTACTCACAGACAAATGGATGACAGTTTTGGAAAATTCAGAGTGTTTCCTATCCAATGGTACTAATATATGCATATCCCATTTTCTGAGCCTGAATGGGAGGCATTTTACTTTGGGCACGCCAGGCTCTCCAAAACAGTCAGTTCTGCTGCCGGAGCAGTGCAGTTTTAAGAAAAATAAGTGTTAAGAAATTCTTTACTAAATAAACTAAAGTAAAAAAATCAAATCAAATCAAAAAGTAACAAAAGAAAATTACATAACAATAACAAGGCTATATACAAGGGGTACCGGTATAGTCAAGGTCATTTTTACAGTGACTATGCATATATAATAAACAACGAGTAGCAGCAGTGTAAAAACAAAGGGGTGGTCAATGTTTATTTATTTATTTTATTTTACCTTTATTTAACCAGGTAGGCTAAATGAGAACAAGTTCTCATTTACAACTGTGACTTGGCCAAGATAAAGCACAGCAGTTTGATACATACAACAAAGAGTTACACATGGAATACAGAGACATACAGCCAATAATACAGTAGAAAAATGAAAAAATTAAATAAATAATAAGTCTATATACAGTGAGTGCAAATGAGGTAAGATAAGGGACGTAGGGCAACAAATAAGACATGGTGGTGAGCTAATTACAATATAGCAATTAAACACTGGGATGGTAGATGTGCAGAAGATAAATGTGCAAGTTACTGGGGTGCAAAGGAGCAAGATAAATAAATAAATACAGTATGGGGATGAGGTAGTAGGATGGGCTGTTTACAGATGGGCTATGTGCAGGTGCAGAGATCTGTGAGCTGCACTGAGAGCTGGTGCTTAAAGCTAGTGAGGGAGATATGAGTCTCAAGCTTCAGTGATTTCTGTAGTTCGTTCCAGTCATTGGCAGCAGAGAACTGGAAGGAAAGGCGGCCAAAGGAGGAATTGGCTTTTGAGGTGACCAGTGAGATATACCGGCTAGAGTGCGGGTAAATAGTCCGGGTGGCCATTTGATTAATTGTTCAGCAGTCTTATGGCATGTGGGTAGAAGCTGTTAAGGATGTGTGTGATGTACAGTAGGATGTGTGTGTGTATAATGTGTGTGTTATGCGTGTGTAATGTGTGTGTTATGTGTGTGTAATGTGGGTGATGATGACACAGCACTGAAGCTGACAAACACACACACACATACACACACACACACAATCACACTGTACAAATACACACACAGACACACACGCAGGATTACATTTATTGGGATGAGTCTTGTCTTTGAGCCAGAACTGAGCGATTTCGGCTAGATATGCCAGCTGCAAAGTCAAAATTGGCTATATTGTAAAAATGTATTACAGCAAAAATGTGCTTTTTGGTCTGAATTTAAGGTTACTTTGTGGTTACTTTGTGATTGTGCCAGAACAAGATTAAGACGAAAAAGCTAACCTGCCACACACACACAGACACACTTGGCAGGGTTATCTCAGTCTTTCTATGTCCTCAGTCCCCTCGGCCTGCGCTGTCTGCTTGAGCTAATATGTGGCTTGTTTTCAATTTGATTTTTTGATAGGGGATGAAAGTTTGTCCATACAAAAAGTCGTTGGCCCTGAGAATGACTATCAAGGGACTGTACTGCCTCAGCTTACAAATAAGGAAACATGATGAGAAGAGGAGAGCAAGTCTATTTCATCTGGCCTCCCGAGCGGCGCAGTGCTAGCTGTGCCACTAAAGATCCTGGTTCAAGTCCAGGCTCTGTCGCAACCGGGAGACCCACGGGGCGGTGCACAATTGGCCCAGCGTCGTCCGGGTTAGGGGAGCGTTTGGCCAGCAGGGATGTCCTTGTCCCATCGTGCTCTAGCGACTCCTGTGGCGGGCCGGGCGCAATGCATGCTGATACGGTCACCAGGTGTACGTTATTTCCTCCGACACATTGGTGCGGCTGGCTTCTGGGTTAAGCAGGCATTGTTTCAAGAAGCATTGCGGCTTGGTTGGGTTGTGTTTTGGAGGATGCAAGGCTCTCGACCTTCGCCTCTCCCAAGTCCCCAAAAATACCATCACAAAATATAGACATTTCACTGATGACTTGCCAATGATGCATTTCCACTACAATGAAGGTGAGCATCACATTCAGTCATAATAAATAGCTGTGATGATTGAAAGCCATAGTGGCAGGAAGTAGGGGTGCTGAGGGTGATGCAGAACACACTGAAAAGAAATCTGAATTGTCCCCCAAAAAAAGTTTTACACTAACCCCTCAGAAACAGCTATGCTGAAAGCATTTTAATTCTACACCATCATTCAAGCGCGAGTGAGGGAGAGAGGGAGAAAGAATGAAGTGAGTGTAAAGTAACCTTCCACAGAGCATGGGGAGTTGTCTCTCTGCAGCATTTCCATTCCCTCCTCAGACCAGAGACAGGAAGGGAGAGGATTCAGAGTTTTATCAGATCGTAATTACATGTCACTCCACCTGTAGGAGAGGAGAAAGAAGCCAGCCAGGGCATGGGTGTGTGTGTGTGTGTGTGTGCGCATGAGTGTGCGTGTGCATGAGTGTGTGAGTGTGTGTAAACAGTGACGAGGCTACGAACACATGTCTGGAGTGACAGGGATATTGTGGACAGCTCTGCTGTTGGCCACAAGCACACTTTTCAGTCAGGTATGCTACTGGATTGGAGATTAAACAAATTAAACAAATGTTCAACTAAATTTCACCAGAACTAGCAGTGATAAGCAGTATGCTTAAGCGTCATAGGTTGCAGGGAACCAAGCACTCACTAAAAATAGGCACATTTCAATGCAGTCACATTTCACATTTCAATACTAGAACAAGTAATTGGCAACTTACAACTCAACTGTCCCTGATGACTCAACGCAAACCGGAAACTCCATTGGACAATACTGTCTGTCACCACAACCTGAATCCAGAAGTGTCATTAATGAGCTGCCAAACTCTCTCGCTCTCTCGTTTCTCACTTCTTTGAGTTCATCTCTTTTATTCTGTAGTTGAACTCTAACACAGCGAACGGCAACAGGGACTGCCAGGCTTTTGTTCCTACTGAACTCGAACACACCTGATTTACCTAATCAATCAACCAAGCATGGTCTTTGATTTAGACCACTTTTAGCTGAATGATGTGTTGGTGCTGGCCTACAACAAAAGCCTGCACCCACTACAGCCGTCCAGGACCTGAGTTTCCCACCCCTGCAGTATTAGGTCAAAGTTTGTTTTGTTTGTTTATTTTGACTAAAAACCTATGAATGATGTCACCGCCCAACGTGCAGTGCGTTGCTGTGAGTAGATGAGTAGTGTTGTGTACAGCAGTGTAACCAGTTTTAGGGGGTCCTATCCTCAGGGAGGGGTCCTGTTTTGGTCGTTCACAGGGGAAGGCCGCTGCTCGCTTCACATCATTGTTTGCTTTCCCAGCCGCCTAGAGTGAATAGAAAACAAGGCCTGAGAGGTCCGCCCCTTTCCTCTTTCTCTCTCTTCCCCTCCCTGTCCCTCTCCTTCTTATCCTTTCCTCTCTCTCCTCCCCTCCATCTGACCCTTTCTTCTTCCTCAGTGTTCAAAACATCCCTGGAAGAAAAGCCAGTTGGCCTGGGAGAACGACCTCACCTATTGTCCCCAGCCTAACTCTGACAGGCAGTAAAATATTGACACAGAGAGTGACATCTGTCTTCAACTTGAGTTTGTCAACAGCAGGGGAGCTGTGTTTGTTTTTGGTGAAGAACACATGTACAATGTCACCATATAACCCATAAATGTTCCATGTTAACATGATAGTGCCAAAGGTGGTCTTTGGTTTTCAAACATCATGGCAATCTAAGTATATAGTATATTTACAGTATATAAACCACATGACCAAAAGTATGTGGACACCTGCTCGTCAAACATCTCATTCCAAAATCATGGGCAAAAATATGGAGTTGGTCCCCCCTTTGCTGCTATAACAGCCTCCACTCTTCTGGGATGGTTTTCCACTAGATGTTTGAACATTGCTGCATGGACTTGCTTCCATTCAGCCACAAGAGCATTAGTGAGGTTGGGCGCTGATGTTGGGTGATTAGGCCTGGCTAGTTGGAACGCAGTCGGCATTCCAATTCATCCCAAAGGTGTTCGATAGGATTGAGGTCAGGGCTCTGTGCAAGCCAGTCAAGTTCTTTCCTGACCGATCTCAACAAACCATTTCTGTATGGGCCTTGCTTTGTGCATGGGGGAATTGTCATGTGGAAACAGGAACGGGCCTTCCCCAAACTGTTGCCACAAAGTTGGAGGCCCAGAATATTTTACTCCTGAACTTATTTAGGCATTTCAGCTTTTAATTTTAATTAATTTTTGTAAAAAAAAAAATGAATTTTTTTAATTCAGGCTGTAACACAACAGCATTTGGAAAAAGTCAAGGGGTATGAAAACTTTCTGAAGCCACTATATATACTGTATCTATGTGTATATATTACTGACACTATAACAATAATGGGAGGAATCAGTACAATGTGTATAACAGTGCAGATTGAGAATTTAATGGAGTTTTGAGATTTTGGAGTATAAAGTCACAGGCTTTTGCTCTGCTTACTTCTCCCATTCTTGAGGTGCTCTTTTATACTTTGTTATTACATACATATGACTAGATGTTAGATAACATGAGAAATGACAGACTGATTACTAATCAAATCAAATTGTATTGGTCACATGCTTCTTAAACAACAGGTGTAGACTAACAGTGAAATGCTTACTTACTTACTCTGAACAATACCTAGAGAAAAATGTACAAATAATGGTAATCAAATAGCAGTTCTACAAGTAAACACCAGTTCATCCTGTTTCGTATAGTGAATATGTGAACTGACCACGGAAGCAATGCTTGGAGAGTTTTTGGGAAGAGGAAGCCTCAGAGTGTACACTTTGGGCACTGGGCCAATACTCCACCATATTACCTCTTAGTAACAGCTTGGGTCACCTGGCATTGCAACATCCTTTCACAGGAAGTGAATTTAGGGTAATCGTTTAGAAGTTAGGAACAGTCCACTCCCTCTGTAAGAGCAAGTTTTACCACATTCCAGAACCATAAGGCCAGGGACACCATTCCATGCATTCCATTGCACTGAGACTTGTAAGTGAGGGCTTAGTTGTCATGTTTCTGTGACTTTCGGTGTGCCTTTAAATGACAGGGACATTGTGTTATAGTAAACGCCTGACAGATAGAGACAGTGGATGGGTAATCTCACACACAGCTTGCAACTCCCAGCAACACTTGATCCACTTCACTTGGTTTGAGTTCAGTGACTTGGATGAGAAAACGTTATGAGGGGTGTCCCGGAACCTGTGACCTCATGAACCTGTTACCTCAAATATAGTCACAATTTTCTCCTCACAGATGTCCACCAAAGAGGACATCACCCTCCTCTTGGCTTCCCTGCTCTCATCTTTGGAATGAGCCGGTGATGACACACCGGGTTTGGCGAATGTTGGTTGGGTTGCAGTTAGGCACACACACGCACGCAAACACACACACACACATTCCCATGTGTGAAAACTCCAGAGAGGCAGATGGAGAAAAGCAGTCAAGAGAGAGTGTCTGATTTTTAAGTTCTACAATTACTGACAGTTCTCATCATGGTGTTCTGAGTCAGGAAGGCTTTGTGTCATTTTCATACAAACATGCATCTTGAAGATGATTCTGATGAAACATGATGAACATACTGTAACGACCAAATACCAACACCTAGAAACCTCATCAAGGGTTTTTATATGTTGGCACAATGGCTAAGGTTGACAGTGTCTTCTACAAGAGGGCCCCTACAATGATAAAAATAAGGATTTATCTCCCATTGGAGGAGGTGGGGATCTGCCATGGTGTTGAGTAAGAGTTGTGTTCTTTATGCAGGAAGTCGTATGCTCCTAGCCTTGGTGGGAAGGCTTTCCTCAGGAGCATCCGGAGGGGAGTTTCACCCACCTGCACGTTCGCGGGATTCCGATGATTCAACTGTTTTTAACAAGCTCTCCAGCAAACTGTCCTACTCCCCTCCACCCAAGCCAACAGGCCTGCAGTCTGTCTCACATTCCTCCTCCTCTACCTTTTAGTCATAACTGCCGCTTTTCACACTGATTCAAAAGCGATCCCTTGATATTGGCTAATTGGGTGAAGGGTGCCCCTTGTGCTGAGACACCAATACTGCAGGTATGAGCTTGGGAGAAAGGTCTTATCGTGTGGTCTGCAGGAGTAGGAGCCCCACGCTGTTCTGTAGAGCAAGAAAGCATCTCAGTTCAGTAATAGAGATTTGATGACACAGCTCTTGTAAAAAAATACATTGTGATTTAATATGTTTGCCCCAGTGCAAAGTTTGGACCTGTTTTTTTTGTTTTGTTTTTAGATATGAATAAAAGAGGGGATCAAATAAATAAAACACTAAACTAAAACACTCATTTTGCTTCACTCTAACACGTAAATCTGCACGATTCTAATTTTGTCACCTTTTTGTTCTTATAGGTGGGGTCTTTATGGATGCAGTGCTGATGCTTTTAGGCTTGGCCATTATCAGGGGAAGGAAGCTCCACTACCACAGGTGGATATCATATATATTTCCACAACTGAAGTGACCTCCACAGCTAAGGGCTTCCTCTTATGCAACGATGTTCTGTTTTGTTCTGTTAGAAGGGCTGTTCTTGTAAACATAGAAGCGTAATGTGTAGAACATTACCACTGAGATCCACATTCTGTTGTATGCAAGCCAAACCCCCATGTTGGATTATTGCAGATGTGGAATGTTATTGTGAGTTCTGTAAATGATGTACATTCCAATGCAGCATAGGAGGACCATGTGTTTCATGTAGAGAAGAGAATGCTCTGTTCTATGCATTCCCCTCCTACGGTTCAGCATACTCCGTGGACACCATGTTAGCACCGAAGGTTCTGAGAGGAATGCATTTGAATGTTATTGTCATAAAATGTTTTGAAACAACATCGAGAACAGTTGATCACATTCTGTATTCTTGATCTCTGACACTACCTCTAAGTGGCCTGTCACGTTCTCACACTGTGTACCATACAGGGGCGGCAGGGGCGGCAGGTAGCCTAGTGGTTAGAGCGTTGGACTTGTAACCGGAGGGTTGCAAGTTCGAATCCCCGAGCTGACAAGGTAAAAATCTGTCGTTCTGCCCCTGAACAAGGCAGTTAACCCACTGTTCCCCGGGCGCCGAAGACGTGGATGTCGATTAAGGCAGCCCCCCGCACCTCTCTGATTCAGAAAGGTTGGGTTAAATGCGGAAGACACATTTCGGTTGAAGGCATTCGGTTGTACAACTGACTAATAATGGTGACTTTGATTGACTTTGACTTTGATACACCTCCAGACGTCCCTGTTGAACTTGAATGGGGGGGTGTTAGGGTTTGGGACGGGATGGGATGGGAGGAACCATCTGCAGGGAGATGCCATCCTTCCCTTCAAGAGGCCAGGAAGCAGAGTGAAGGAGGGAAACAGGAAGTGAACTCCTCCAATGTTAAACTGAAGGGATCTGGAGAGGAAGTCAACCTGTACCAGTTATATTAAATGGTGAGAGATTTAGATGGTTCTTCTGGGTGAAGGAGTATCAGAGAGAGAGGCTGGCTGTATGGGCGGCTGTCAGTGTATGTAGGATGTCCTGGTATCTTGTCCTATATTTTGTGTTTGGAGTAGGAGTGTGTCTGTATACTGTGTTGTTGATGGGAGACCAAACAGAAAATACTATGAAATAAGTCTAAGCTCACAAACAGAGCTGTGTGTCTTACTCAAAGACTGAACATCTCTCTTCTACATGAAATAGGGTTGAAATGAATCAATATACACTGCTCAAAAAAATAAAGGGAACACTAAAATAACACATCATAGATCTGAATGAATGAAATAATCGTAATAAATACTTTTTTCTTTACATAGTTGAATGTGCTGACAACAAAATCACACAAAAATTATCAATGGAAATCAAATTTATCAACCCATGGAGGTCTGGATTTAGAGTCACACTCAAAATTAAAGTGGAAAACCACACTACAGGCTGATCCAACTTTGATGTAATGTCCTTAAAACAAGTCAAAATGAGGCTCAGTAGTGTGTGTGGCCTCCACGTGCCTGAATGACCTCCCTACAACACCTGGGCATGCTCCTGATGAGGTGGCGGATGGTCTCCTGAGGGATCTCCTCCCAGACCTGGACTAAAGCATCCGCCAACTCCTGGACAGTCTGTGGTGCAACGTGGCGTTGGTGGATGGAGCGAGACATGATGTCCCAGATGTGCTCAATTGGATTCAGGTCTGGGGAACGGGCGGGCCAGTCCTTAGCATCAATGCCTTCCTCTTGCAGGAACTGCTGACACACTCCAGCCACATGAGGTCTAGCATTGTCTTGCATTAGGAGGAACCCAGGGCCAACCGCACCAGCATATGGTCTCACAAGGGGTCTGAGGATCTCATCTCGGTACCTAATGGCAGTCAGGCTACCTCTGGCGAGCACATGGAGGGCTGTGCGGTCCCCCAAAGAAATGCCACCCCACACCATGACTGACCCACCGCCAAACCGGTCATGCTGGAGGATGTTGCAGGCAGCAGAACGTTCTCCACGGCGTCTCCAGACTCTGTCACGTCTGTCACGTGCTCAGTGTGAACCTGCTTTCATCTGTGAAGAGCACAGGGCGCCAGTGGCGAATTTGCCAATCTTGGTGTTCTCTGGCAAATGCCAAACGTCCTGCACGGTGTTGGGCTGTAAGCACAACCCCCACCTGTGGACGTTGGGCCCTCATACCACCCTCATGGAGTCTGTTTCTGACCGTTTGAGCAGACACATGCACATTTGTGGCCTGCTGGAGGTCATTTTGCAGGGCTCTGGCAGTGCTCCTCCTTGCACAAAGGCGGAGGTAGTGGTCCTGCTGCTGGGTTGTTGCCCTCCTCGGCCTCCTCCACGTCTCCTGATGTACTGGCCTGTCTCCTGGTAGCGCCTCCATGCTCTGGACACTACGCTGACAGACACAGCAAACCTTCTTGCCACAGCTCGCATTGATGTGCCATCCTGGATGAGCTGCACTACCTGAGCCACTTGTGTGGGTTATAGACTCCGTCTCATGCTACCACTAGAGTGAAAGCACCGCCAGCATTCAAAAGTGACCAAAACATCAGCCAGGAAGCATAGGAACTGAGAAGTGGTCTGTGGTCACCACCTTCAGAACCACTCCTTTATTGGGGGTGTCTTGCTAATTGCCTATAATTTCCACCTGTTGTCTATTCCATTTGCACAACAGCATGTGAAATTTATTGTCAATCAGTGTTGCTTCCTAAGTGGACAGTTTGATTTCACAGAAGTGTGATTGACTTGGAGTTACATTGTGTTGTTTAAGTGTTCCCTTTATTTTTTTTTGAGCAGTGTATTATTGTTTTTCTTCTGTTTTGGGCGGGGGGGCTATCTTTGTCTGTATTATTGTTTTGATAAGTAATGGGAAGAAAGAAGTGGTTCAAATAGCAAAGTGTTGTTTTTCCCCTCCATTATTTTCTATTTGAATCTGGTGATTATATTTGGACAGCTTTTGGAAAACACAATCTGGGCTGTGGTGTGAGTGATAATCAGTGCATGATAAGCAGATCAGAGGCAATAGCTGGATCCCAAATGCCCCCCCAAAGTAGTGCACTACATAAGGAGTAGGTTGCCATTTGGGATACAGAAAATGGTCCATCTCAGAGCTCCACATCTACCCTGTAAAATCTGCCTATGTCCCATTAAATAATGATCATGCTATAAAGGTACAGTATCGGTAAATAGTTGTAGGGGATACTGGTTTTAAGAACAATTGTATGATAGAGTAATATATTCATTCATGAAGTGTGTAACAATTTTGTTGCACACCAAATGGATTTGACCATAAGACCAATGGACGATGTCACCAATGGTGTTTGCATTGAATTCTACCAACAAAGCTTTGTTCTAGGACCACGGCCAATCAACCCTATCACTACAGCCTAGTTTCCTATTGTGGGATAAATCAGGTTTTATTACATTGAATCAAATTAAAAATAACTGTCCTCTATCACTGTCAAAGGTGCACGTGTTAGAATAGCTATCGCCATGCTGCTGTGCTGTGCAATATGGGACCTATGCCTTGGCCCCACCACGATGTGGAAACACAGCCAAGTAGAAAGAGTATCATGTACTGCACTGAAACAATAAACAGTCCAGGCCTAGGCCTCTAGTACATTTAAACCAGGGAGACATCTTGGCATCACTTTCTTGTTAAGAACCCGGCCACTAAGAGCTTTCCCTCGCCTAGACGTAACCAGCTATTAATAGGCGATAAACTATAATATCTTTTACTGACAAACTAAACATGAGTGTCCATACTTTTTACTGTATCAGCGTTGGCTATTGTTATGTCCTGCCAGGAGTAGCCTTAAGATCAGACCGTGGCTACTTTTCTCCTCATTGCTTTATCACCAAGGTTTGTCCCACAGCAATGGAGAGGAAACTTCAGGTCAGTAACTGACACAAAGAGCATGGGAATAGGGACCACTGGTTGCTTACATGTGAACATGTAGATGATACATTTTGTGTGGTGTATAATACTAGGTGTGTATTTCCTAGCAAATAAATATGTGGTCAATGACAGTGAACTTGAGAAGTTTTATTGGAATAACTGTATCCCTTATACCACCACACCACCACACTAGGAAGTATGGTACAGTTTATCCTATGGATACGGCCACGTGGAATTTGTGGGTACGCTTTCTTCTGCAGTGCCTTTACAGCACTGTTTGTGAGTTACTTTGATTAAACCTCAGACTTTTTCTGTTTGTTTCTTTCTTTTATTTGGATCAATTCCAAAGGCATGTTCAGGTGTGCTTGCTGAAGGCTCACAACTCTAGACTTCTTACATGCTCTATTATTATTTGTTTTATTTAGCCCGAGCTAGAGCTTAAACGATTTAAGCTAATAACACAAAACCAACTTTCAAATGTGCAGACTGCCCCATCTTAGATTGCTTGAGAAAATCTTTTTGATAGCATATATACCTTTTGTACTACAACAATATTTAAATGAGCTCCCAATGCATTTCAATGGAAATAAAAGTGTTATAGACTTACATGGTAAAAGTTCGGACCATAACTAGTCTTCAACCTTTTAAGTTAGAAACGCCATTCAAACTTTAAAACATGCAGACCAGTCTGGAATCATACACTTGTCAAAGGCTTTTTGATATAATTTATGCTTTTTGAACTATAACCATTTTAAATGTTCATAAAAGCTCCATAGGTTTGAGCTTTGCTCTTATACCGTTTAAGCTATCAACACCAAACCAACGTTGACATGTTAAGACTGACCATACTCAGATTGTTTGTCAAAAGATGTTTGATACTATATATGCTTTTTAAACTATAATTATAAAACATTTGCATTAATTAACATGGATTTGAATGAGAACCATAGGAATACAGAGGTAGCGATTCAAAATGGTCCTATTTCTTGGCCAATTAAACTTTAAAATATTCAGGCTATCCTAACTTGCAATTCTTAAAATCTTTATCAACTATAGCTATATAAATTTGCACACAACTGCATATATTAACTCACCTACAGTAACTCTTGATCCGATCAAGCTAGAGACACCAAACCAACTTTCTCTTGTTTAGGCTATCCTAACTACAACTTCTTAAAAGTGTGTATAAACTATAACTATATAACTTGTACTTCACTACACTAAAGGGGCGGCAGGTAGCCTAGTGGTTAGAGCGTTGGACTTGTAACCAAAGGGTTGTAACCGAAGGGTGTAAGGCACTGCATCTCAGTGCTTTAGGTGTCACTACAGACACACTGGTTCAAATCCAGGCAGTATCACAACTGGCTGTGATTGGGAGGTCCATAGGGCGGCGCACAATTGTCCCAGCGTTGTCTGGGTTTGGACGGTGTAGATCTTCATTATAAATAAGAATTTGTTCTTAACTGATTTGCCTAGATAAATTAAAATACTGTATATAGCCATGGCATTTTTTCTTCTTGCAGGACTTTCCATGCAGACTGTGTGATGCTTCAGAAGCCATATTTCCTTGTGGTATCAGGAAGGTGTTTTTGCAGAGGTAAGCAGACGTGCTCTTGATTGCATCTCACCACCCTGGGGGTCAACTAGAGCAGAGGGGGACATCCTGAGCTTAGACAGAGAAAGAAATGGGGGGAGGGTATACTGTAGTGGGATAGTGCTGTGTGTGTGGAGTTCACAGTGCTGGGAACAGCTGCAGCAGGACTTCCTGTCCTGAACAGGAAACAAAATGGCGGCGGACGGAACACTCAGAACAATGCTGTGAAACTCAGCCGCCACCCAAGTCAAGAGGGGAGGGCCTGGTGAATCAGAGGGGAAAGAGCTGGACTGAGCCGATCCCAGGATCTCCATAGGAACCACGTAGTGGAATATTGTTACCCCAAAGGCCTTTACAATATGTCCATCCTTATGACAGTACAGTATAAAGCACATACTGTAACACTTCACCCCAGTGGCTTTTGGTCTGGTCTGGTTTGATTTCATTTCATGTGATTTTTTTGATAACACATACCTAAAAAACATCTTAAATCCAAATATGTTGTTTTGACTATGGTCCTCTTAGATTTCAGGGTCTATGACAGTATGATGGAGGCTTCATCTTCTGATATGGTCTGGCTTTGATACTTAGATCATAGTAGATTTTGTTCGTTTTGGGATGAAGGAAACTGATTCTTATCCTTTCACTAGATATGTATTCTATAATTTACCTTCGTTTTAGTTATAGTTCTAGAAGTAACAGACTTCCTCAGTCAAGGTTTCCATGTCCTTCTGACAAAATAATATATTGCCATGAGCATTCTCACGTTTCAAAACTTCATTCATTGATTAGAATAGGGAGGAGGATGCAAACGGACATGACTTTCTTGTGTTTAGTATGTCACACAGGCCCTATATTTAGCCTGAAAGACATAATAGGCTAGGAATGGCTGTATTGTCCTCATGACCTGCAAGCTTGGGAAAGAGTTTTCCAGAGTGACTACTGAGGTAAAGACGAGACAGGAGAGAGCAACTTATACATGTACACTCAAGGGTTCACAGAGACACAAATACACACATACTGTACAGTTGTGGACAAAGGTTTTGAGAATGACACAAATATTAATTTCCACAAGGTTTGCTGCTTCAGTGTCTTTAGATATTTTTGTCAGATGTTACTATGGAATACTGAAGCATAATTACAAGCATTTCATAAGTGTCAAAGGCTTTTATTGACAATTACATGAAGTTGATGCAAAGAGTCAATATTTGCAGTGTTGACCCTTCTTTTTCAAGACCTCTGCAATCTGCCCTGGCATGCTATCAATTAACTTCTGGGCCACATCCTGACTGATGGCATCCCATTCTTGCATAATCAATGCTTGGAGTTTGTCAGAATTTGTGGGTTTTTATTTGTCCACCCGCCTCCTGAGGATTGACCAGAAGTTCTCAATGGAATTAAGGTCTGGGGAGTTTCCTGGCCATGGACCCAAAATATTGATATTTTGTTCTCCGAGCCACTTAGTTATCACTTTTGCCTTGTGGAAAGGTGCTCCATCATGCTAGAAAAGGCATTGTTCATCACCAAACTGTTCCTGGATGGTTGGGAGAAGTTGCTCTCGGAGGATGTGTTGGTACCATTCTTTATTCCCTTGGCTGAGAAGCAACCCCACACATGAATGGTCTCAGGATGCTTTACTGTTGGCATGACACAGGACTGATGGTAGCGCTCACCTGGTCTTCTCCAGACAATATTTTTTCTGGATGCCCCAAACAATCGGAAAGGGGATTCATCAGAGAAAATGACTTTACCCCAGTCCTCAGCAGTCCAATCCCTGTACCTTTTGCAGAATATCAGTCTGTCCCTGATGTTTTTCCTGCCATTCTTGACACCAGGCCATCCTCCAAAAGTCTTCGCCTCACTGTGCGTGCAGATGCACTCACACCTGCCTGCTGCCATTCCTGAGCAAGCTCTGTACTGGTGGTGCCCAGATCCCGCAGCTGAATCAACTTTAGGAGACGGTCCTGGTGCTTGCTGGACTTTCTTGGGCGCCCTGAAGCCTTCTTCACAACAATGAACCGCTCATCTTGAAGTTCTTGATGATCTGATAAATGGTTGATTTAGGTGCAATCTTACTGGCAGCAATATCCTTGCCTGTGAAGCCCTTTTTGTGCAAAGCAATGATGACGGCACGTGTTTCCTTGCAGGTAACCATGGTTGACAGAGGAAGAACAATGATTCCAAGCACCACCCTCCTTTTTAAGCTTCCAGTCTGTTATTCAAGCTCAATCAGCATGACAGAGTGATCTCCAGCCTTGTCCTTGTCAACACTCACACCTGTGTTAATGAGAGAATCACTGACATGATGTCTGCTGGTCCTTTTGTGGCAGGTCTGAAATGCAGTGGAATTTTTGGGGGGATTCAGTTCATTGCATGGCAAAGAGGGACTTTGCAATTAATTGCAATTCATCTGATCACTCTTCATGACATTCGGGAGTATATGCAAATTGCCATCATACAAACTGAGGCAGCAGACTGTGAAAATGTATATTTGTGTCATTCTCAAAACATTTGGCTACGACTGTACAATACACCCTCAAGTGCAGATACACACAAAAACACACATGCTCTTATAGACGGGTTAGCTGACAATGTCTTGAAAATGATGTGTACTCATCGATAAGGCAGAAGACCGTGTGGTGCTATAATTCTGAACTTTCAGAAAGCTAGCAACAATGACAAGAAGCTGCCACGTGACGAATCATAGGTGGCTTGTTTCAGCTCAACTTGCTTTGAGGTGTTTTGACTCATGTCATGTCTGTGCTTATATGGCAAAAATGTCATAGCTAAATAACCAACAACTGTAAATATATATTTGAGAGACAACAAGTGCTCATTGTGCAAATCTATTTATGTTTTCAATAAACATTGAGACTAAATATAGTTTACATATTGTCAACAATCTAGGCCAAAAATACAACTGATATAGAACTACAACACTGATATAAAACTAGAACACTGGTTTAGAATTAGAACACTGATACACAACTAGAACACTGGTTTAGAATTAGAACACTGATACAAAACTAGAACACTGGTTTAGAATTAGAACACTGATATAAAACTAGAACACTGGTTTAGAATTAGAACACTGATATAAAACTAGAACACTGGTTTAGAATTAGAACAGTGATTAAAAAACTAGAACACTGGTTTAGATTTAGAACACTGATATAAAACTAGAACACTGGTACAGAATTAGAACACTGACATAAAACTAGAACACTGGTTAATTAGGGAGTAGCGGCGCGCTAGCGGGCCAACACTACCCGGTGAAATGTAAGGCGCCAAATTCAAAATCCAAAAGTTGAATTATTAAACATTCCTCAATATACAAGTGTTGCATAGTCATCAAAATCTCTGATTCTTGGCAATATCACAGCGTGGTCAGATTTCAAAAAGGCTTTACGGCGAAAGCACAACATTTGATTGTTTGAGGATAGCACCCCACATATTTTCCACATTAGCATAAATTCATATCCAGCACGGGTCACACAAAACCCATATAAGAGCTAAAAAATATCACTTACCTCTCGAAGAACTTCTGCTGAGGGCTCCCCAAGTGTCCAACGAAGACATCCAATGGTTCTTTTGTTAGAAAAAGTCATTTATTATATCCATAAATCTCTGTTTGGTTGGCGCGTTATGATCAGAAAATCCACCGTTGGGTCGCCCATTGAACCGTGAAGAGAACACGTTCAAATTATACCTATAAACTTTCTACAAACAAATCAAACATCATTTTTAATGTTTCCTTAGGTATCTTTTTATGTATATTTACTGTAATATTTAAACCGGACGATAACGTGAACAATAGGAAAGGAAAATAAAGTGGGGCGCGCTCACAATCTCGCGCCCGTCAAACATTGTAAACAAAAGTGGTCCCTTCACTACTTCCTCTTCCTATCTGTTCTGCTTAGTGCTAGACCTTCCAGACTCTGTATAAAAACTGTTGACATCTAGTGGAAGCCATAGGTACTGCAGTCTCAGTCCTCCATAACATTGAATGCAATAGGCAGCTTAGAGAAAAAGGTCATCTACAAACAAAAACTGCAATTCCGGATGGATTTTCCTCTGGTTTTTGCCTGCTATATCAGTTCTGTTATACTCATAGACATTATCTTAACGGTTTAGAAACTTCCGAGTGTTTCCTATCCAATAGTACTAATTATGTGCATATCCTATTTTTTGGGCCTGAGTGACAGGCCTTTTACTTTGGGCATGCAAGACTCTCCAAAACCGTCACCTCTGCTGCTGCTCCCTAAGAAGTTATGAATTAGAACACTGATATAAAACTAGAACACTGGTTTAGAATTACAACAGTGATTAAAAAACTAGAACACTGGTTTAGAATTAGAACACTGATATAAAATTAGAACACTGGTTTAGAATTATACACTCAAGGACATTCAGAGACTTGTGCCGAAGCCACTCCTGCGTTGTCTTGGCTGTGTGCTTAGGGTCCTTGTCCTGTTGGAAGGTGAACCTTTGCCCCAGATAGAGGTCCCAAGCTCTCTGGAGAAGATTTTCATCAAGGATCTCTCTGTACTTTGCTCAATTCATCTTTTCCTTGATCCTGACTAGTCTCCCAGTCCCTGCAGCTGAAAAACATCCCCAAAACATGATGCTGCCACCACTGTGCTTCTCCATAGGTATGGTGCCTGGTTTCCTCCAGACGTGATGCTTCCCATTCAGGCAAGAGTTCAATCTTGTTTCTCATGGTCTGAGAGTCCTTTAGGTGGCTTTTGGCAAACTCCAAGCGGGCTGTCATGTGCCTTTTACTGAGGGGTGGTTCTGTCTGGCCAATCTACCATAACAGCCTGATTGGTGGAGTGCTGCAGAGATGGGTGTCCTTCTGGAAGGTTCTCCCATCTCCACCGAGGAACTCTGCAGCTCTGTCAGATTGACCATTGGGTTCTTGGTCACCTTCCTGACCAAGGCCCTTCTCTCCCGAATGCTCAGTTTGGCTGGGTGGCCAGCTCTAGGAAGAGTCTTGGTGGGTCAAAACCTTTTCCATTTAAGAATGATGGAGGCCACTGTGTTTCTTGGGGACATTCAATTCTGCAGATATATTTTGGTACCCTTCCCCAGATCTGTGCCTCGCTCTACGTACAATTCCTTCGACCTCAAGGTTTTTGCTCTGACATGCACTGTCAACTGTGGGATCTTATATAGACAAGTGTGTGCCTTTTCCAAATCATGTCCAATCAATTGAATTTCCAATCAAGTTGTAGAAACATCTCAAGGATGATCAATGGAAACAGGCTGCAGCAGAGATTAATTTCGAAGCTCATAGCAAAAGGTATGAATACATATGTAAATAAGGTATTTTTGTTTTTGATTTTGAATACATTTGCAAAACTTTCTAAAAACCTGTTATCGCTTTGTCATTATGGGGTATTGTGTGTATATTGATGAGGGAACAAATGTATTTATTACATTTTATGAACAAGGCTGTAACGTAGCACAATGTGGAAAAAGTCAAGGGGTCTGAATACTTTCCGAATGCACTATAGAACACTGATATAGAACTCGGCCACCGATATAGGCTTCCTGTGCACCAGCATTGTCTTACGTCAGATGGCGTCACTCCTGCACGACGGCTGTTGCACTATCTGACGTGACCGCTCCATCACCAACTCAGGCTCTATCTTCGTCCATGTGTTGCTCATATGATAATAGGGTTGATTTGTTTAGTGATTTCCAAAAATATAATTTCACTTTGTTTTACGTAAAATAAACTACCAAACATCATTCATTAAACAAAAAATCACACTGCTGAAAAGGAAAAATAACTCAGTCATTAATGCGCGTACTCACCGTTCTGTGATGATTTTTGTAGTGCTTTTTATGTTCATGATGTAATTCTGAACAGAGGGAAATCAGCATCTGTTTGTCTTCAGGGCCAATCAAGACAGAAACATAAAGTACTAGCCCATGGCTCATCCTTAATTTCACACAAAAATGTATAATTATCATGTACTAACAGTAGTCAATGGTATTCAATGGCTTATTTCTGCAGCTGCTCCAGGTAACACAGCATCCTTTTCCTCTGATATAATTTCTACTCCCAAGGTGGGCCGGAAAGCAGTGGAGGAGCTAATAAGTGATTAAGCTTTTATTTTGAATACATTTTTATCTGATACCTGCTCACAAAACTGAGACTGACAGACTGACAGTTGGAGATTCGTACATAACGGAGGCCCCAAGAATGAAAATCCTGGAATAAGAAGGACCCGGACACCACTCGTCTCCTTATCGCATCGCACAGGTGTCTCTGAGTCTTATTGAACGTACACCAGGCTGAGGGTGCCGGACAGTTCTGTTTACTTGACAGCTCTTATTCAACTCCTCTCCCAGCAAGACATATGAGAGATATGACCTGCAAGTAAACAGGCTGATTGGGTGAATGAAGTGTCACTTGATTGATTTTCTTGTCTCGCTGTCATTGTGATTTTGAGAATGACTGTGATAATAATGACAAAATAATTTCCTGGACTATAGAAAATCCCTGACCGGGAAATGACCGGGAAAGGGGTGACTGTGATGACCAATCAGGTACTGTGTAGTTAGTATGGCAACAGTGGTCCACATTGTTCAAAGGAGAGCTCATCTTTTGGACGTATCTTCCATAAATGCAATAGGCATACTGTGCATTTTATCTGTCCCTGAACTTTTCGAGAAACTCTGTTGGAAGTGCACTAACTTTTATTATTACAGAACTAAATGTGTCTGTCATGTGTCTACTGCCTGAAAAGATAATGAATAGTGACAGCAGCAAAGGGGTCTTTTCTTTTAAGCAATATCTGATGGTCCTCAAGATGCTGTATCACTGAGCTACAATACATTCCTTCACTGTACGCCTACCCAGATGCTTTGTCATGTCTACAGGGAGCTAACAGCACACCACACTTAATCCAAACTGTCCTGTAACTCGCCCCCAACTACTGTAACGTAGCAGGTGTAAAATAAACACCTGAGCAGGGTTCCCACATCCGGTTTTCAGGGGCAAAGGAAGCTAAGTTGAAGATACCATACGTTTCCAGTTTGTTCCGACCCCGCTGAGCCTAGCCGCCAACAGAGGTGCTCTGATGAAAATAAACAAACATTTTCATCAGTCAGCTGTCCGTTCCTGTTGAACAGGCTTATTATTGGTTCAGTTGTGAAATTCTCTCTCTCTCTCTCTCTCTCTCTCTCTCTCTCTCTCTCTCTCTCTCTCTCTCTCTCTGTGTGTGTGTCACCCTCTCTCTATTCTTTCCTCAATCTCTCTCCCTCTCTCCTTCCCTCTCTCTTTCTTTCTGGCAGAGCAGCTCATTCTTCTTCATTAGAGCATGTCTGGAAGAGTGATTGATGCAATACTAATGGGAAGACAGCAATGCCCCCTCTCCCTGTGAAGGATCCCATAAGGAGGCAAGCTGCTTCATCATGATAGAGGGGTCTCCAGAAACTGTGTTTTATCTTTAAGGGGCAACGTGAGCTAGATAGAACAACAACAACATATGTAATACATGTAAGTTATGTCTTGGCAGTGGCAGTTCTACTCTACCATTGTGAATTATGTATGCCATTTCTGCCATGCTTCTAAATCAATCAATACATCCACTCTTTCTCATAATGTTATATACGCCATTAGGAAACAGTCTTGGGTTTGAATAAAGCATGCAGTGCACTCTACTCAGCCTTCTGAACAGCCATATGAGGATACATCTGTCTTCTTCCATTCTACTCTGACCTCTCTTCCCTTTCCCGAAACATCCTGCCAATGATGGCAATCTGTATTCACCCAGCAATCCTCAAGACCTTGTCCTTGAGACATTCTCTGTGTTTAATACTGCATAGTGTTTTCACCAACAATATTGAAAGAGCTTTCAGTAATGCATGAATACTTTCCTCTGTGTTCATAATGGCCTAGTGTGGGCTTGATTCATGATCTATTCAGTAAAAATTGAGTAACAGCATTTGGAGGATGGAATCTCTGTTGTCTTCCTGATGCACTGAGAGAGTATGGCAGCTGGTGGAGACGAACCCTGACCATGTTGACCGATATTCACCGGCACTAAACAAGAGGCTGGCACAGCAGCCACTCATGCCTGTAGCTGTAATGGGAAAGTGTGGCGGATGACAGCTAATCAAAGCTAGCTTAGTATCGCACAGGAAGGTCTCAAGACCTAAAGTACTGCAAAACAAAGAGTAGGGTGAAGTTACCCCTAGACACTGATCTAAGATCAGTTTGGTATTTCATCCACTAATGGTTAAGATTAGGATTTGGGAAGAATAAGATTAAACTTCTGTAATGTCCGTGGTTCCGTTGTGGAAAAGAGTCAGGCGCAGGAGGTAGTTCACGTGTGAAAAGGTATTTTAATAGAGTCACCAGTCCACAAACAATAACGCTGGCGAAAACAAAATACTCACACGAACTTCAAAAATAAACGGGCGCTTTCCAGCAACCCGGCAAATACGGGAACCACAATACAACAGCCCTCAGTACAGAGACTGGGGAACATACACAAACAAACGGTACAACCTAACAATCATGCAGAATGGGAAGAGGGGAAGGAAGGAATTATAAACAGGTGCGTGATTGGGAGAAATTAACAACAGGTGTGTACAATTAGACAAAAATAACAAAACACATGAGAAGGGGAGCGATGATGGTCAGAAAACCGGTGACGTCAACCGCCGAACACCGCCCGAACAAGAAGAGGGACCGACCTCGGCGGACGTCGTGACAACTTCATCCTGAACCCTACAACTGCTCGAGCTGTACTTAATGAGTGAGGATAACATTTTGACGCCTTAAAAATGAAATGCGTATATATCGCCAAAGCTGTATAATTTTAAATACTATGATAAATTAATGCAGTATTCTTATGGATTTGTCAGAAAGAAAGATTTTAGAAAGACTCCCAGCAAATAATATTTTGAATATTTGATAATAATGGATGTATTGATAATTTTATAATATATTTATATTCCGAATTAAAGCCTCAAAATACATCTGTATCATTCATGTTTTACTTTCCTCCTACAAAGAACCATAAAAACCTTACAGCTAAAATGCTAACCAGCGTTATGAGCAACATAACTGCTAGCAGCGTGGATATGACATCAAAAGAGTGGTAGGTGAATCAGGATATCATGTAGGACTCTCCTCAGATAAGCTGCTCCTTTGTTCCATATCACAAACTTGATCCAGAACATGGCATGGTCCAATGGCTTAATGGGCTGGTCCATGTGCAGCCTGGACAGCCTTTGCATGTTCTCCCTGTAGGACGGCTCATAGAGCACAACCTTCATTGCCTCCAGGAAGACATCTCTGTCTAAGGTGGCGATGTCCACTATCTTAGCCACTCCCTTAGCCCTCGTCCTGTTGAAGTTCAGGCTGGTCAAGGATCAACGGGAGGCTGACTATGGGGACACCTTGGTAGATGGCCTCCTGGACTTCGTTGTTGCCCCAGTGTCCCAGGAGGTCGTTCTGGGAGAGTCAGTCCACCAGTAAGGTGTTGTTGCACATGGAAGTGGATCTCTTCCCAGTGTGCCTCCAGATGACCTTCTGAGGCAGTTGGGCGAATGCAGTGGTGATGTTCTCAGCGATGTCCTCGGGAAACTGTCCTAACAAGGTCCCCAGGGATATAATGATGACCCCATGGTCCCCGGAGCTCTGGACAAATTCCTCCATGTCCTGGGGAAGCGGTTTGGAGGGCTTGCACTGGAAGCTGCCCATGTAGACCCCTTTGGCATGGCAGGACTTGGGAAATCTAAGATAAAGTAATTCATTATGAATCAAATGTCTGTTGCCTGGAAGAACGTCATGTAGTGAACGTCAATGTGGAAGTGACAAAGTTTAGTGAGGGTTTAGGAGATATGCGATTTGCAAATAGGACATTTTTACCCTCTAAAGAAAAGTAATTTTTTCTGTCAACTTTGCTCCTATTGTTGGGGCATACTCTTGGTCATGTAATGGATGTGGACACCTGCTTGTCGAACATCTCATTCCAAAATCATGGGCATTAAAATGGAGTTGGTCCCCCCTTTGCTGCTATAACATCCTCCAATCTTCTGGGAAGGCTTTCCACTAGATGTTGGTACATTGCTGAGGGGACTTGCTTCCATTCTGCCACAAGAGCATTAGTGAGGTCGGGCACTAATGTTGGGTGATTAGGCCTGGCTCGCAGTTGACGTTCCAATTCATCCCAAAGGTGTTCGATGGCGTTGAGGTCAGGGCTCTGTGCAGGCCAGTAAAGTTATTCAACAAACCATTTCTGTATGAACCTCGCTTTGTGCACGGGGGCATTGTCATGAGGAAACAGGAAAGGGCCTTCCCCAAGCTGTTGCCACAAAGTTGGAAGCACAGAATCATCTAGAATGTCATTTTATGCTGTGGTTGTTAAGATTTCACTTAGTGGCGCAGTGGTCACTTAGCCTCTAGTGCTAGCTGTGCCACTAGAGATTCTGGGTTCGAGTCCAGGCTCTGTTGCAGCCGGCCGCGATCGGGAGACCCATGGGACGGCACACAATTGGCCCAGTGTCATCCGGGTTAGGGGATGGTTTGGTCAGCAGGGATGTCCTTTTCCCATTGCGCACTCGCGACTCCTGTGGCAGGCCGGGCGCAGTGCACGCTGACACAGTTGCCAGGTGCATGGTGTTTCCTCCGACACATTGGTGCAGCTGGCTTTCGGGTTAAGTGGGCATTGTGTCAAGAAGCAGTGTGGTTTGGTTGGGTTGTGTTTTGGAGGACACATGGCTCTTGACCTTCCCCTCTCTTGAGTCTGTATGGGAGTTGCAGCGATGAGACAAAACTGTAACTACCAATTGGATACCACGAAATTGGGAAGAAAACGTGGTAAATATATATAAAAAAGATTTCACTTCACTGGAACTAAGGGTAACCTAGCCCGAACCATGAAAAACAGCCCCAGACCACTATTCCTCCTCCACCAAACTTTACAGTTGGCACTATGCATTCGGGCAGGTAGCGTTCTCCTGGGCCAAAACCCAGATTTTGCCGTCGGACTGCCAGATGGTGAAGCGTGATTCATCACTCCAGAGAACGCGTTTTCACTGCTCCAGAGTCCAATGACGGCGAGCTTTACACCACTCCAGCCGATGCTTGGGATTGCACATGGTGATCTTAGGCTTGTGTGCGGCTTCTTGGCCATGGAAACCCATTTCATGAAGCTCCCGACAAACAGTTATTTTGCTGGTTGCTTCCAGAGGCAGTTTGGAATTCGGTGGAGAGTGTTGCAACCGAGGACAGACGATTTTTACACTCTAGGCGCTTCAACACTCGGCTGTCCCATTCTGGGAGCTTTTGTAGCCTACCACTTCACGGCTGAGCCGTTGTTGCTCCTAGATGTTTCCACTTCACAGTAACAGCACTTACAGTTGACTGGCGTAGCTCTAGCAGGGCAGAAATTTGACGAACTGACTTGTTGATAAGGTGGTATCCTATGACGGTGCCACGTTGAAAGTCACTGAGCTCTTCCGTAAGGCCATTCTACTGCTTGTCTATGGAGATTGCATGGTTGTGTGCTTGATTTTAAACACCTGTCAGCAACAAGTGTGGCTGAAAGGATGGATGTTCAATATGTAGCTAGATGTAGAAGGCTAATGTTAACTAGCTATTGTTGCCCATGAAAGGAAGTTAGGCTAGCGAGCAAGCATTTTAGCCAGGTAGCCTAGGACAAAAACATTTTTAAGCGTGCACTGTATGACAGAGTCATAGACCGTTTCGTCAACCTGAAGACAGGACAGCATTTTCTTCTACTTGTGGGAACGCACGCACACACAGACACAAATCAGAACCATGGACAGCCATATCAAATTTAGCTTAGGTTAATTGGACACAATTGTTTTTGGTATCTTTTAGTTGTCACTGAATTACACTAAACATAGGTGATTTGATGATGTTGAAATGTTGGTTGAAATGGTGCTGGAATAGCGGAGGCAGCTCCTGTTTTCTTTGCGACTTGCGGTAACTCTCCATGGTTCTAAATCAATAGTTGTTTAGTAGTATGATAAATAACATTAACTTGCTTGACCATGCTGTAGGTCATGTAACTGTTTGTTACATGCAATGTGCTTTGTGGACTTCACCGGACAGAGGTTGCTCTCCAGGTTTTGTGATGAAGGTGTGGTTGAATTTATTGAAGGTGTGAAGGTGTGGTTGAACTTATTGTCTCGACCTTAGGCCTATATATCACTGTCGCAAGGCATATGAACTAACAGGTTATAGAGCAAACAATTCAATTATCACAACACATAGGTTGTACTATGTTTATTTTTTCTGTCTTGGCTTCCCTAGTGATTTTACTCACGCACCGCTACTGGTTAAAATGTGTTTATTTGAGAAGTAGTTCTGCAGTTGCAGTTGACTGATAATATCATGTTTTTCAACATTCAGAAACGTGATTTTCCTGTGTTTAATATATATTTCCACACTATGAGGTTAAATGATGAAGCTGTCTGCGTCTTGTAGCCCTTTCCTGCAGTCAAGGAATGTTATTCATATTTTTTATAATTTCATATTACATTTTTTTTTAGTTGTATTTTTTACGAAAGCCTGGTGTTTCTATGTCAAACAGGTTTGTTATATTTCAGTCTTCTGTGATGTATATAAAGTGTAATATTGGGATGCAAACTCAAAATGTAATACATTTCAACACTATATCTGACATTGTACAGGTGTCTTCTTTTTTTAATCCCATAACCATGTGTGTGAGGTGTATACTTTTTGTTTCAAAGTAGATTTGATTAAGACTACCGAGAAACACTCCGTGTGGCCCTGATACTCTGGACGGTTCTGACTTAGAATATGTGGACAACTACAAATACCTAGGTGTCTGGCTAGACTATAAACGCTCTTTCCAGACTCACATTAAATATCTCCAATCCAAAATTAAATCTAGAATCGTCTTCCTATTTCGCAACAAAGCATCCTTCACCAAACATACCCTCGTAAAACTGACCATCCTACCGATCCTCGAAAATCTGAGCTTTAATAGGGCCCCTCTTAGAGTTGTTTATTAACCATGATTTCACCAGGTATACTGACAGAAAAGTGCACTACTTTCTGTTGTACACTAAGGACCCGGAGAAGAGTTGTAGGGATGGGCCTATTTGAAAGCTATAAAAAAATTGTAGCTCACAACATTTGTTAAAAGTAGCTCTCGTGCTTGAAAAGGTTGGAGACCCCTGAAAGTAACAACCTCCTATTATACATTTTTTCTCATAAAATGCAACTGACAGGATTTATATCAACTCCATCAGACACCAAAAGGCGTTTCATTTTTACAATTATTATTCAAGTGTTTAAAGGCCTTGATTGTTTAATTCTAACATTATATTATTCAAACATGTAATACAAATCTCCAAACTTCTTTTTCTAATTTAGTTAGCATTTTAGCATGTTTTTCTATATTTAGAACATAAAACAACATTTATAAAGCAAACATTATCCCTTAGGTCTAGAACAGCAAATACCTAAATTGTTTAAGCATATGTTGTGTAACAGTGATTACAATATTTTTTCTGAATACTGACCAAAAAATTCTTAAGGGGGTTAGCCATCAATGAAGGAGTTGACAAGCCACTGATGGAGTTAACAACCGATACTCAAAACATACAGTACATCGAAAAATCTGGGGGGCCTGACCTCCGGGGGACCTGTAGTCTGTCAGGAGACCATTCAAGGCCATTCTCAAACAAAGCAGTGTTGCTGGGACTTGTAATAACACATTATTGTTACTGCATGATGAAATTGTCTTGCCCAACAGTCGGATCTCCATCCAATCTGTTCATTATTTTAGCAGCAGTGTGTTTGAACTGTGGAGAGCTGCAAAATGATGTCAATGTAGACTGTCCTCAGAATCATCCCTTGCTTTCTCCATATTTGCACATTTGCACTTCTATTTGCACTTCAGATGACCTTAGCCACATGCAGACAATAGGCCTACTCAGAACACTAGGCCAAAGGGGTGTTCCAATCTAACAAACATGCCAGACAACCTAAGAGCAGCTACTTCACCATTAGAGAGAGTGAGTAACAGTAGAGAGTGGGCTGTCAGTGCAGTGTGGGTTGGTAATGATGGGCAGAAAGGAGACAAAAAGAAAGTCAACCAGACAGACAAATAGACATGAGGGAGGGCGGACACTGACAGGCTGGTGAGTACACAGTGTGATGGGTGGATGGCTGCAGTAGGTGGGTAGATTCTCATGTGTATAACATACAGGCAGAGATATAGGGAAAGGAAACAGGCAGACACAGGGAGGAAGCTAAGCTGAAGCATAAAAACAGAGGAGATTGATTTCCAGAACGTTTGCACCTGCTATTTTCAGAAGGGAATAGAATACACAAAACAAAGCTAGAACCATGAAACTGTCTTAAATTTTAAGACTTTATACACTTTAACATGTTGTTCTACTACTCCTATAGGTTTTACTACCTCTGGAAAATAACAGGTGCTAGCACTGTATACATACGTGCAAGCTGTACACACACACACAAATGCTCAGTAAATCTGACCCTGGCCCTTGTACAGTGCCTTGAGAAAGTATTCATACCCCTTGACTTATTCCACATTTTATTGTGTTACAGCCTGAATTCAAAAGTAATTAAATGTATTTGTTCCTCACCCATCTACACACATTGTTAGATTACTTGTTAGATACTACTGCATGGTCGGAACTAGAAGCACAAGCATTTCGCTACACTCGCGTTAACATCTGCTAACCATGTGTATGTGACAAATAACATTTTATTTTATTTGACAATACCCAATAATGACAAATTGAAAACGTGTTTTTAGAAATTTGTGCAAATTTATAGAAAATTCAATACAGAAATATCTCATTTACATAAGTATTCACACATTTGGGTCAATATTTTGTAGAAGCACCTTTGGCAGCAATTACAGCTGTGAGTATTTCTGGATAAGTCTCTAAGAGCTTTCCACTCCTGGAATGTGCAACATTTGCTCATTATTATTTTCTAAATTCTTCAAGCATTGTCAAATTAGCTAGACAACCATTTTCAGATCTTGCCATAGATCTGTAACTGTAACCTGGCCACTCAGGAACATTCACTTGGTAAGCAGCTACAGTGTAGATTTGACCTCGTGTTTTAGGTTATTGTCCTGCTGAAAAGTGAATTAATTTCCCAGTATCTGGTGGAAAGCAGACTGAACCAGGTTTTCCTCAAGGATTTTTTTCTGTGCTTAGCTTGATTCAGTTAATATTTTACCCTGAAAAACTCCCCAGTCCTTAACAAATACAAGCATACCCATAACATGATGCAGCCACCCCTATGCCTGAAAATATGGAGAATGGTACTCAGTAATGTGTTGTATTGTATTTGCCCCAAACATAACACTGTATTCAAGGACAAAAAGTTAATGGCTTTGCTAATTTTTTTGCAGTATTACTTTATTGCCTTGTTGCAAACAGGATGCATGTTTTGGAATATTTTTAATTTGTACAGGCTTCCTTCTTTTCACTCTGTCAATTTACATTAGCATTGTGGAGTAAATACAATGTTGTTGATCCATCCTCAGTTTTCTTCTATCCCAGCCATTAAACTTTGTAACCGTTTTAAAGTCACCTTTGGCCTCGTGGTGAAATTCCTGAGGTTTCCTTCTTCTCCGGCAAATGAATTAGGAAGGACGCCTGTATCTTTGTAGTGACTGGGTGTATTGATACACTATCCAAAGTGTAATTAATAACTTCACCATGCTCAAAGGGATATTCAATGTCTTTAAAAAAAAAAATCACATCTACCAATAGGTGCCCTTCTTCGCGAGGCATTGGAAAACCTCCCTGGTCTTTGTGGTTTAATCTGTGTTTGAAATTCACAGCTCGGCTGAGGGACCTTACAGATAATTGTATGTGTGGGGTACAAAGATGAGGTAGTTATTCAAAAATCATATTAAACACTATATTAAGCACATTTTTACTCCTGAACTTATTGAGGTTTGCCATAAGAAAGGAGTCGAATACTTATTTACTCAAGACATTTCAGCTTTAAAATGTTATTCATTCGTAAAATTATTCCACTTTGACATTATGGGTATTGTGTGTAGGCCAGTGACAAAGCATCTCAAATTAATCCATTATACATTCAGGCTGTAACACAATTTTTTGTTGAAAAAGTCACGAGGTGTGAATTCTTTCTGAAGACACTGTATATAAACATTTGATTTAGCATGACTGGCAATCCATGTCTCTGCAGGTGGGAGTTCTGTCTGCCTTTGCCTCTGGCTGGAAGCTCCCAGGTTGCTCATCCATATTGATATGCCACAACAATCAGACAATTTTGGTAGACACTGGAGCTTGTTCAACATTGCACCCAAGTCAAGACTGACTGATCTACAAATCACCTTGCACAATAAATAAATACTCATTATTATTTGTAGATCAGTTACTCAGTCGCAATTCACACACAGTGCATCACAGATTTTATCTGCTTGAACACATCCACAGACTGTGCTGTTCTGCATTGACAGCAAATATTCCTTGATTAAATATTTTGCCAGAGGTCAGTGCTTATTACAGCAGAAAGTCTTCAATTAGTCGTTGTGGACCTATAGATAGCCAAAGGTGTGAATAATTGCTATTAAAATGAGGCAGAGAACTTTTACTGCTCTGTCTGACTCTCAGTTGGTTGCCACAGATAATGGCCGAAACTGTGCAAAGGGATATTTGGTTCAGGTCAAGTGGCCATTGTGTGCTCATCATGCAAGGGAGTCCCAGGTGTTCCATCAGCAGCTGTTCAAGAGGGTTCTTTAAATCAGAAATTAAGTAAATGAACAGATACATTACAACGTGGCACGGGCTATTAGATAACCACAAAGCTAGCCCACTCTACCACTGCATTTTCTCTCACAGTTGTCTTGTTTTTGCCACCTAGTGTGTTAGCAAGTTTCTAAATGAGTTACTCCTGTGAACATTTGGCAATGCATTCTTTATGTGTGTGTGGTGGCAGAATTTGGGGTGAGCTGTTGTAACTTCTAAAGGGATATGTTCTGTGTTGGACTGTGATATTATGCCTTTCATAGACTCCTGGTATGTCTGCTCCCTAACACAAGGCCATTGTGTTCCGGAAAGGTTGATTCTTTTGAAAGAACTGTTGTGTAACAACATGATTGTACTATTACCTCCCAATATATATGGGACATGTAACCATTTCTTCCTAGAGTTCGTCCCTGTGAAATCAGAGATGGATCTCCCCTGCAGCTGCTTGTATTAACGATTATTCTATTATATCATTAAATGGTCTCTGCTTTAATCTTTGGATCGAATTTTACACAACATGTGGGAGTATGAGGCTCCCCCTTTCAGGATCTCACCCTCCAACAAGTGTGCAGTAACTTATGTACTTGGGCAACTGTTCTGGTCATAGATGGGTTGCTATAGTGATATGATCACCCACATGGTTTTTCACACACACAACAATCTCAGTCTATTCCTTAATGTATTTGTAAGATAATGAATGCCCTTCAACACAGGAGGGAAAAAATAAATATTGTTAAATGACAGTCGAGGTGACAGATTAACAAATGTTAAATAATTTAAAAGCTACATTTGCATATGGATTAGTTATTGCCACTCCGGAAGTATCATTCCATTACTCACACGGTGATGAAAAATCATTTCCATTGTGGAAAAAGTGTTTTCATATAAAAGTCTTCTGCGTGACGTAAAGTAGAGATACGCACACACCTCCGCACCTAGTCACAGGAGTCTAATACAGCTAGAGAGTAAAAAAAGAAATGATTGAGCCCACTCATTTTACTTCCACTGCTCCTTTCAGTCAACTGTTATGGTGAAAGGACGGTGTATGTAAATTACATTTTTCATTACATAAATCAAACAAAGTCTTCAGTGTTTAATCCACTGGTAGAAGTCACAGCCACAAATGCTTCTTGGGGAAGAAAAAATAAAGGTAGAATGTCAAAGTCACCATTATTAGTCAGTTGTACAACCGAATGCCTTCAACCGAAATGTTTCTTCCGCATTTAACCCAACCCCTCTGAATCAGAGAGGTGCGGAGGGCTGCCTTAATCGACATCCACGTCTTCGGCGCCGGGGAACAGTGGGTTAACTGCCTTGTTCAGGGGCAGAACAACAGATTTTTTCCTTGTCAGCTCGGGGATTCGAACTTGCAACCCTCCGGTTACAAGTCCAACACTCTAACCACTAGGCTACCTGCCGCCCCCACAACATGTGGGAGTATGAGGCTCCCCCTTTCAGGATCTCACCCTCCAACAAGTGTGCAGTAACTTATGTACTTGGGCAACTGTTCTGGTCATAGATGGGTTGCTATAGTGATATGATCACCCACATGGTTTTTCTCAAGAGGTAACTACTTTGCCTCCAGTTCAACCACACACACACACACACACACACACACACTGGTTTCCAGGCTTACATGAGAGGATGACTCATAAGGTAATGTGCTGTGTAGGAGTTTCAAACATGTGCCTGAGATAGGTGACCCAGCTAGCACATTTGGTTCCTTGGAAGTTGTGGGAACATACGTTTTTGGTTTAACATTGGTTGTGGGAACGAAGCCACATGTTTCCTGACTGGTAAAACGGAACGTTTTTTTTAAACGTTCTGAGAACAGAAGTGAAAATTTTGCCTGTTCTGTGAACGTTTAGTTTTAGGTTGCAGGGAGGTTCTGAGAACGTTGAACTCTGGTTCCTTTAAGGTTTTCCTGTCAGGTTTTATTAATGCTCTGAGAACAGAAAGAATAGGTTATTTTGAGTTTTTTTAATAACTTCCTAAAAACTCACACAGAATGTTTCAATATGACTTTTAATAACACTGCCAACTTTTTTGAACCCATGGAAACTAATTTCCTTAGGCATTAATCATGCAAACAGCATTTTCTTATTGTGACATGGCAGTGAGATTCAAACCTATAATATTTTGTTTTCTATCCATGGAATTTGTCTGCTGCGCCACCAGGATGGAGGTAGCATGCTATGTTTTTTTACAGATACAAAGCTGTTCATTTCAGTCTATTTTAGTCAAGAACCCATTTCAAAGGAAACATGCACTCATTAAGATCACGTGTGGTCAATTAATGGGTGTGGCCAATGAATGAGTATGGCCAACACACCTGAACAGACTTAACAAGAGAGAGGATAGAGAGAGTTTTGTTGGTGCTGAGAACGAAATGTATATGTTTTTAAATAACATTCTTGGAATGTTCTCTTAACGTTACTAACGTTTTGTTGTGGTACGGAAAGTTTTCTTAACGTTCTCAGAACATAACTTTAAATAGAACCATGACAAAACCTGTAGGAAACATTATGCTGAAATACTGAAATTCCCTCAGATGAACATTGTTTCTTAACTTTCTCTGAACTATTTGAGAACATTCCCAATGTCAAACCAGTTGTAGAACATTCCTAGAATATTACAAACATTTAAATGAAACGTAACCATGTTTGAACTTTTAAGAAATGTTCTGTTAAAGTAAGAAAATATCAATAAAATAATGTTTTTTTTCAAGTTCCTTAAATGTGCTGAGAATGTTGCTTGGCTTTGGAACAATCTTGCACCATTCCCAGAAAGTTGTGGGAAGGTTGTATGCAAAATATATGGTTCTTAGAACATTATGTGCTAGCTGGGGAGAGGGCTCTGTTAAGATCCTGCTGTGCTGTGCTGCATGGCACAGTGTGGGGGAGAGACAGCAAGTACTGCTAACACCCAATGCCCTGACGATAGCATGGAGACCAGCCTGCCAGCCACAGCTTCACCATGTGCAGACTGAGGAACAAACCCTACAGACCACAGAGATTTGTGTTCTAACTCATAATGAGAATGTTACGGTAATGATGCTGAAAAGCCAACCAGTGTGAACTTGTGAACTCTACAAATGGATGAGGACTTTGATTCAACAGCACCCGAGAGATCAATCAAAGATGAGTTCCTGTGATTCTGAGCTCCAGATGATTTCAGAGGATTTCTCTTGATCACAAATTAAGTGGCTCAAAACAAAACTGTAAAGGCTTTTATTTATTCTCCAGTATCTAATTTGATCAGAGGCTTAAATGCTCACTGGCCTTCATTGCCCTGTTCTGTAATATTGGCAGACGGTGAGCTGTGTTGAAATTGAGCGAGCCGGAGCGAGTGGACGTCTAGCCTCCAGGAACACTGCATTAAAGCCTTTTACCTGCCTGGAGGCGTCTGAGCTCAGCTGTTTCCTGTTCCTTCTAGAGGCAACGTGACAGGAGACACAGAGGAGAGGGACAGGACACAGTGTTCCTGAAGGCCTCTCTGGATACTAATGGGGACTGAAGTGACTGAGGTTAACGCTTATGCTCAAGCACTATTTTTTGAATTGAGATCATTATGGCCACATAGAAGCGCTTGATAAATATTCAGAGGGTGTTTTGAGAATTTCAATTGTGCTTTTAAAGATTTGTTGTCTGATCAGTGTGACATGTTTAATGAGATGAATAGAAACTGCCTGATTATATCTGTAATATCACAATTTTACCTTTCTGCCCATTTAGTGCAGCAGCAGCACTATCATAATAATTATTTATTTATTTTATATAGCGCTTTTCATTACAAGTAGAATCTCAAAGAAAGCTTATGTATTTTTTTTATGTAGGGATCTGGCAGTTGTGTGTTGGTCTTCCAAAACTTAAAGTGATAGGCAGTTCAGAAAGTAGTATCTTGAGCGGAGGGAGCATAAGTCCCTCAAAGACATGAATAGAATATGGGTCACCAGTCACCACCAATCTGGTTTAAGTGAAAGTTAATGTAGCAATTATCAAAGATTCTCTCTCTCTCTCTCTCTCTCTCTCTCTCTCTCGAAGCAGTGCGGCTTGGCTGGGTTGTGTTTTGGAGGGCGCATGGCTCTCGACCTTCGCCTCACCTGAGTCTGTACAGGAGTTGCAGCGATGGAACAAGACTGTTACTCCCAACTGGATATTGGGGAGTAAAAGTGGTAAAAAAAAAGAATCCATTAGTCCATCCATATGGAGACCCTTATGAATCGATTCTGTATGTCAAGGGTGCTTCACATTAACATATTCATGCTCAAACATGTCTAGTTTTCTGTGCTTTATGCAAGTGTAATAGAGCAGAGTCATCATGCAGCTGAGTTGGTGTGGGTGTTCAGAGGTGACGAAAATCTTTATTAAGACACAACGTCACTGGCCCTCTTTTGCGCATTGTCCGAAAGATTCTATGTAAAATCAAAACATCTCGCTTTTCCTGCCATGTGTGCTTTCCAATCACGTCAGCTCATAGATGGTGTTGGATGTCGAGTGGTGATGATGACTCAGTCATTTGACTCACAGATTTGGATGTGATTAATTATGCATACCCGAGTACAGTAAGTAATGCATCTGTGGAACATAGAATATCCAAACACTCCCTTTCAAATGGGCCCATGCTAACTAACAGGCCTGGTGCTATTCATTGTGCATGATATCATGTCACTGGGCAGGTTGGCATTTGGCACAGCCACAAAGTCATAACATCTGATTTTAAACCTAACCCTAGTCTTAAAGACGTCCTCCAGTGAGTTTTTAAATGTTCCTGTTGAAAAGCGATATCTGAATTATAAATACAGTAGTACACACAGTAAAAGGTTCAAAAAATATGTTTTGAGCAAAATAGTGTTTTTCAGATACGACTGCAAACTTCAAGGAGTAGGGCATTCAAGGAGTGGATCTGATGGGAATATGTAATGGCATCGGCCTCCCCCTTGCTTGAGGAACAATAGAGGAGCAATAGAGAACAAAAGAGGAAGGCTCACAACTTACCTTGACCAACTACTCAGATGTGCCTTTTGTTGAGTAAATCAGGTGTTAAATAAAGAAAATTAGACATAAAGAAATTTTTAATTAAAAACAGGTTCAGCCCCTGGTTCGACCGTGATCTGGCAGAGTTACTCCACCTCAATAATTCCAATTGGCGAAAGGCTCGGCACACGCATACTCAAGCTGACTGGCTCTCGTTCAGGCAAATGAGAAATAAGTGCACTCAGGCTATCCGGAAGGCCAAAGTTAATTACTTTAAGGAGCAGTTCTGTCTCTGTGGGTCTAAGAAGTTCTGGAAAACGGTTAAAGACCTGGAGAATAAACCCTCCTCCTCACAGCTGCCCATAATGTGGTTGTTACTGACAAGGAACACACGGCTGAGCTCTTTAGTCACCATTTCATTAAGTCAGGATTCCCCGTCCAACATTTCCTCATCTCCCACCCCTTCTATGCAACTAGCCCAGATGCGCCTCCCTCTTTTTCCCCCCACTACAAAGTTTCTCCCTGCAGCAGTCACTGAGTCTGAGGTGCTAAAGGAGCTCCTTAAAGTTGACCCCCAAAAAACATCTGGGTCAGATGGTTTAGATCCTTTCTTCTTTAAGGTTGCAGCCCCTATAAATCGCCAAGCCTATCTCTGACCTTTTTAACCTGTCTCTCTTCTCTGGGGAGGTTCCCATTGCTTGGAAGGAAGCCACGGTGTGTCCTTTATTTAAAGGGGGATATCAAGCTGATCATAACTGTTATAGGCCAATTTCAATTTTGCCCTGTTTATCAACATTTTTGGAAAAACTTGTCAATCAACTGACTGGCTTTCTTTCTCTCTGGTATGCGATCTGGTTTCCGCTCAGGTTATGGATGTGTCACTGCAACCTTAAAGGTCCTAAATAATATCACCATTGCCCTAGATTCTAAGCAATCTTGTGGGCCGGCTAACGAGTATTGGTGTCTCTGAAGGGTCTTTGGCCTGGTTTGCTAACTACCTCTCTCAAAGAGTGCAGTGTATAAAGTCAGAACTGCTGTCTCAGCCACTGCTGTCTCAGCCACTGCCTGTCACCAAGGGAGTACCCCAAGGCTCGATCCTAGGACCCACGCTCTTCTCAATTTACATCAACAACATAGCTCAGGCAGCTCTCATCCATTTACATGCAGATGATAGTCTCATACTCAGCTGGCCCCTCCCCGGATTTTGTGTTAAACACTCTACAACAAATCTTTTAGTGTCCAACAAGCTTTCTCTGCCCTTAACCTTATTCTGAACACCTCCAAATCAAAGGTCATGTGGTTTGGTAAGAAGAATGCCCCTCTCCCCACAGGTGTGATTACTACCTCTGAGGGTTTAGAACTTGAGGTTGTCACCTCAAACAAGTACTTGGGAGTATGGCTAGACGGTACACTGTCCTGTCAAAGCTGCAGGCTAAGGTTAAATCTAGACATGGTTTCCTCTATCGTAATGGCTCCTCTTTCACCCCAGCTGCCAAACTAACCCTGATTCAGATGACCATCCTACCCATGCTAGATAACGGAGACGTAATTTATAGATCGGCAGGTAAGGGTGCTCTCGAGCGGCTAGATGTTCTTTACCATTCGGCCATCAGATTTGCCACCAATGCTCCTTATAGGACACATCACTGAACTCTGTTCTCCTCTGTAAACTGGTCATCTCTGTATACCTGTCGCAAGACCCACTGGTTGATGCTTATTTATAAAACCCTATTAGGCCTGTCTCCCCCCTATCTGAGATACCTACTGCAGCCCTCATCTTTGACATACAACATCCGTTCTGCCAGTCATATTCTGTTAAAGGTCCCCAAAGCACACACATCCCTGGATCACTCCTCTTTTCAGTTTGCTGCAGATGGCGGCTGGAACGAGCTGCAAAAAACACTAAAACTGGACAGTTTCTCTTCAATCAAAGACTCAATCATGGACTCTTACTGACAGTTGTGGCTGCTTCGCGTGATGTATTGTTGTCTCTACCTTCTTGCCTCTGTGCTGCTGTCTGTGCTCAATAAGGCTTGTACCATGTTTTGTGCTGCTACCATGTTGTGCACTGCACACTGCCTTAACCCATCTACATATGTAAGAATGCTGTTCAACGATTACAGCTCAGCATTTAACACCATAGTACCCTCCAAACTCGTCCTGGACTTTCTGACGGGCCGTCCCCAGGTGGTGAGGGTAGGAAACAACATCTCCACCCCGCTGATCCTCAACACTGGGGCCCCACAAAGGTGCGTTCTCAGCCCTCTCCTGTACTCCCGGTTCACCCATGACTGCCCGGCCATGCACGCCTCCAACTCAATCATCAAGTTTAGGGTAGTGAGGTCTGCACAACGCATCACCGGGGGCAAACTACCTGCCCTCCAGGACACCTACACCACCCGATGTCACAGGAAGGCCAAAAAGATCATCAAGGACAACAACCACTGCCTGTTCACCCCGTTATCATCCAGAAGGAAAGGTCAGTACAGGTGCATCAAAGCTGGGACCGAGAGACTGAAAAACAGCTTCTACCTCAAGGCCATCAGACTGTTTAACAGCCATCACTAACATTGAGTGGCTGCTGCCAACATACTGACTCAAATCTCTAGCCACTTTAATAATAAAAAATTGGATGTAATAAATGTATCACTAGTCACTATAAACAATGCCACTTTATATAATGTTTACATACCCTACATTACTCATCTCATATGTATATACTGTACTCTATACCATCTACTGCATCTTGCCTATGCCGTTCGGCCATCGCTCATCCACATATTTCTATGAACATATGTTAATGCAACTGTAGCGAAATGCTTGTGCTTCTAGTTCCGACCGTGCAGTAATATCTAACAAGTAATCTAACAATTTCACAACTCCCTTATACACACAAGTGTGTATGTGAATACAATGTGTATGTGAATACAATTTTGATTTGATTTGCTGCTGCCATGTTGTGTTGCTGCCATGTTTTGCACCCCAGTATCTCTACTTGCACATTATCATCTGCACATCTATCACTCCAGTGTTAATGCTAAATTGTAATTATTTTTGCCACTATGGCCTACTTATTGTCTTACCTCATTTGCACACACTGTATATAGATTTTTCTATTGTGTTATTGACTGTACGTTTGTCTATCCCATGTGTAACTCTGTGTTGTTGTTTTTGTCGCACTGCTTTGCTTTATCTTGGCCAGGTCACAGTTTTAAATGAGAACTTGTTCTCAACTGGCCTACCTAGTTAAATAAAGGTGAAATAAAATAAAACATTTAATTAAATAAAATGTTGTCATGTGGCGTTGCAACCATGCTGTGTTGTCATGTGTTGCTGCTATGCTGTCGTCTTAGGTCTCTCTTTATGTAGTCTTGTGGTGTCACTCTTTGTCATGATGTGTGTTTTGTCCTATATTTTTAATCCCAGCCCCCATACCCACAGGAGGCCTTTTGCTTTAACTGACTTGTCTAGTTAAATAAAGATGAAATAAAAATGTTTACAAAAATGTACGAGGTGAAAAGGAGGCTGGAGTATTTACGGTATAGACAATGTTGAGTTAGCAGCTGGCCCATCTAGCGGAAATTGCTCAGTTCTGCTTCCAGGCAAGATTGATGACAATAAACATCAACTTCTTGGTCCCACAGCTGCTATTCCTATCTATTCTATGGCACAGACCCATCAGATTTTTTTGGATGACAAATTGGGGATGACACAAATGTAGGGTTACAAAATTCTTTCCTGCTTATTCCCTCCTGATACCGGGAATCCTCCAACCAGGATTTCGTGAAAATCTGGGAATTTATTAAAAGTTCCCAGAATTTTGCAACCCTACAAAAAATAGTTTATTTTGAAAACATTTTGATATTCCTTGTGTAGCTTCCAAACATATACAGTTTACACAGGTCTATAACATCTGAGCTGCATGCATCCAGGCTTTCACAACAAAATATAATTTCTTAGAACAGCTCCGTTGGTAGAGAAGTGCCTGCACTGCAGCTGCTACTCCTCCTTGCTGATTAATAATTATAGTTTACATAGATACTGTAGCCTTCTTGTAAACAGACACTAATCTGTTTTAAGTCAGGGCTTAACCTTGAATCAGCATACACTGCTTCAACACAGCTGAGATATTCTTTAAAATTTTGTGACGTTGTAGTCAATGTGTTTGCTGTGGTTGGCAGTGGCTAGACCTTTGACAAGGCATCATGTGTTGCCACTGATAAAGTAAGATCTGTGATTACACATTGCCTTCAGTTTCCATGTGTCTGAGGTGTCTCGATCATGTCTTTTATGATTTATGTTACTCTTGGCCATTTCTTAGAAGCCTTCAGTGAGTTGCTGTGTAACCAGACAGACAGAAGCCCAGTAGCATTCTGTATGTAATGGATAGCTAACATTGAGCAAGGTTATAGCATGCAATGCAACTCATGACTCAATAACCCAACTAACAGACCAAATAAAAAAAAAGAAGAGAAAGAAATTCAACTTTATCCCTTTTCTTTGAATTTGTCCTGTTAACTAGCATCCTGATTGGCATTAATGCATGGCCTATTCTTCTAGCCCTGGATCTCCTAAAAAAAGACAATGATGTAATTAGTGTAAACAAAAGGAGAAACTGCATTTCTGTAAATTATTGCTTCAAGGGAAAGGTGTGCAGCCCATCCGAGAATCTCAGAGAAACACAAAGAATCCTGTAGCTTGTCTGGCATGTAGCCTATTGCATCCACAATTCTTTATTCCATGTGCCAATGTCTGCCTTGTAATTTAAAATACCCTCTCTGCATGGACTTGTGATAATTTGTGTCGTGTTGGATTGGCAGCAGGGCTCCTGTCTCAGACATCTAATTTGTGATCGTCATCATGATCGTCATCATGATCGTCATGGGTAAAGTTACTGCGGAGTTCACTGCTGAATTACTTGCTAGCAACCACCTCCTCACGAGGTGCTAACATGACAACCCTTTCACAAGTTCACTATTTATTTTTATCACAAGCTACTTTTAAAACGTTGCCATCCTCATCAAGTGCACTGACTTTAGAAAACGAATGTCAAGCACAATGTATTTAAAAGTAGAATATTACACTGTACTTGCATGGGTATTTCTAGTGTTATTACAAAAGGTATCAGGTATGTAATGTAACACGGGACCTAGTTATATTTACAGTTTCTCATAGTTTCACAGTTGTCCTCCAATGTGTGTGTTTAAGTGAGAAGCCTACACTCAGTTCTTATAATGTCAGGGTGGAAGTTCAGTGGGAGCACTGAGCTCCAACCCTTTGAAAAACCTCTAATGTTTATCCAGAAAACATAACCAAAATTGCATGTTTACTCCAATGCCTTCGAAGATGTTGATGTGTTAAATGGAATTTATGTTGTTTTTGTCTCTACAGACCAGTGGCGGTTTGTGCCTTTCAAGATTGGGGAGGACGCTTTTTTACGAGCATGGCCTTATTTCTATTACAGCATATTGGATGATTGTCATTCATATTCCATTCGCCCAGCTCAATGTAACATCGATAGGGTTAGGCTACTACATGATACTTAAATTTGCCCTATACCAATCATGAGGTTGTTACAACCTAGCCTACAAATGTAAGTTTATAACGTAGGTGCACAAGTCAAGAAACAAAATTGGAGTAATCAAGGTGACCGACAATGACAAATTCAATACCACATTGCACACTCTTGCCTGCATCTAGCTGATCTGAGGTGTAATCATTAGTCCAAACATGAGTTTCTATTGGAGAAATTCAGGTAGGTCCCACCCCATTTCGTTCCGTTTGGTTCCGTTTAATTAAGAAACTTTTTACTACAGAATCGGCGGAATGAATAGACCTCTAATCATTCGCACACACAGTTCACTTTCATAGCAGCCACATAGACCATCATCACTTTGCTCGTTGTATAATTCCTTCTCGCATCTACGCACTCTCCTCCTCTCACCTTTTCCCTTTGCTTGTGGACTTCAGTGCACAACATAACCACTAACTGCTACACAGCCTACAATGATGTCACCATATTAACGTTATAATCAACAAACTAGAACTAACGCGTTAGCAAACCCACAGTCCAACCCACAGTCCAACCCATGCAGTACAGTGTACAGCAAGTAGTTTAGCAGTTACACCGGCAGGCTCCAGTGGCAATAAATGAATACAATCGAAAGATTACCTTGCTTGGAAGAGTTGCATCGTTGGACAGCCTTAGCCAGCTAGCTAACATAAACATAATTCCTCTCTGTGTTGGACAACCTTAGCCAGCTAAGGTTGTCCAGCACAGAGATAACAATCTGACTCAAACAGAGAGGAATGCTGAGTAGGCTAAATTAGCTATTAGCTAAGTAAATGAAAAGTAAACTAAGAAGAAAAAATACAATGAAATATAGCTCTCTCTCTCTCTCTGATCCTTAATTTTTGGAAGAAATGTGTATGTTCAGAACTGTTCAACTATTGTCTTTCTCTCTCTTTGAGTCAACTACTCACCCCATTTTATGCACAGCAGTGCTAGCTAGCTGTAGCTTATGCGTTCAATTCTAGATTCATTCTCTGATCCTTTGATTGAATGGACAAGATGTTCGTTCATACTGCAAGAGCTCTGATAGGTTGGAGGACGTCCTCCGGAAGTTGTAATAATTACTGGTTATGGACAGAGGTTATACAAGATACAAGGCATGAAATAGCCATTTTAATTTCTCCTCTGAGTGTCTACCCCACTCAAAGCAATTGTGTCAGCAGTGTGGGTACAGGCACTGCAGTGAACAGAAGAGTCTGAAACACAAGCCTGTAGGACCCCAATGTGTACCCCCTCTCTTCTCCTCTATCCATAACCCACAACAGTATTAGACCCCATTGTTGATTGTTGTCATCATTGTTGATTTTGATCAAAACCCACTTCTTCCTACAAGTTGTATTGTGGTGGTTGATTATGTATTAACTACCCTGGAACTGAGCCATATTGGTAGTGATGATGATGATGTGCAAAGAGAGTAAAATCCATGAAAAACTGATGTTATTCTGCATTTCATATTTTCACATTACCATACCCTTATTTGAGGTTGCTGATCATCTCTTCTTTTTGAGCACAATCTAACTCCCTTTTGCAATAAAGGCGAAGAAGCATGGATGTGTCTTCCTGTGCCCAGCTGCTGCGTGAGTGAGTTAGTTAGTGCTATTATCTGTTTGTGAAATCCTGTATCAAAACCCACACCACCCACCTGCTCACGGATAGGGCCACGCTGCTGCCTTTTGGGGCCCTGTGCTTTAAAAACACTGCAGTGGACCTCTGTGCCTTCAGAAAGGATTCATACTCATTGACTTTATTCCACATTTTGTTTTGTTACAGCCCGAATTCAAAATAGCTTAAATATTATTTTGTTTCTCTCACCCATCTACACACAATGCCCCATAATGACAAAGTGAAAATGTGTTTTTAGATATTTCTGCTAATTTATTGAAATTAAATAAATAATTATCTAATCTACATAAGCATTCACACCCCTAAGTCAATACATGTTAGAATCACCTTCGACAGCTATTACAGATATATGTTTTTCTGGGAAAGTCTAAGAGCTTTACACACTTGGATTGTGCATTATTTGCACGTATTATTTTTTTAAATCTTCAAGCTCTTCAAGTTGGTTATTGATCATTAATAGACAGCCATTTTCAAGTATTGCCATAGATTTAAGACGATTTAAGTCAAAACTGTAACTAGGCCACTCAGGACATTCAATGCATTTGGAAAGTGTTCAGACCCCTTGACTTTTTCCACATTTTGTTACGTTACAGCCTAATTTTAAAATGGATTAAATAGTTTTTTTTCCCTCATCAATTTACACACAATATTTTGCAAATGTATAAAAAAATCACATTTTCATATGTATTCAGACCCTTTACTCAGTACTTTGTTGAAGCCCCTGTGGCAGCTATTACAGCCTCGAGTCTTCTTGGCTATGACGCCACAAGCTTGGCACAAATGTATTTGGGGAGTTTCTCCCATTCTTCTGTGCAGATCCTCTCAAGCTCATGTTGGATGGGGAGCGTCGCTGCACAGCTATTTTCAGGTCTCTCCAGAGATGTTCGATCGTGTTCAAGTCCGAGCTCTGGCTGGGCCACTCAAGGACATTCAGAGACTTGTCCCAAAGCCACTCCTGTGTTGTCTTGGCTGTGTGCTTAGGGTCATTTTCCTGTTGGAAGGTGAATGTCCTGAGCGCTCTGGAGCAGGTTTTCATCAAGGATCTCTCTGTACTTTGCTCCATTCATCCACTTGGAGTTTGCCAAAAGGCACCTAAAGGACTCCCAGACCATGAAAAACAAGATTCTCTGGTCTGATGAAACGCTTTGGCCTGAATGCCAAGCATCACGTCTGGAGGAAACCTGGCACCATCCCTACGGTGAAGCGTGGTGGTGGCAGCATCATGCTATGGAGATGTTTTTCAGTGGCAGGGACTGGGAGACTAGTCAGGACCGAGTCTCCCAGTCACAGCCGATGAAAAAAATCCCCACAGCATGATGTTGCTGCAGAGATGGTTGTCCTTCAAAAGAACTCTGGAGCTCTGTCAGAGTGACCATCAGGTTCTTGGTCACCTCCCTGACCAAGGCTCTTTTCCCCCGATTGCTCAGTTTGGCCGGGTGGCCAGTTCTAGAAAGAGTCTTGGTGTTTCCAAACTTCTTCCATTTAAGAATGATGGAGGCCAGTGTGTTCTTGGGGACCTTCAATGCTGCATAATTTTTTTTGGTACCCTTACCCAGATCTTTGCCTCTACACAATCCTGTCTCGGAGCTCTACGGACAATTCTTTTGACCTCATGGCTTGGTTTTTGCTCTGACATGCACTGTCAATTGTGGGACCTTATATAAACAAGTGTGTGCCTTTCCAAATCATGTCCAATCAATTGAATTTACCACAGGTGGACTCCAATCAAGTTGTAGAAACATCTCAAGGATGATCAATGGAAACAGGATGCACCTGACCTCAATTTTGCGTCTCATTGCAAAGGGTCTGAGTACTTACAGTGAGGGAAAAAGGTATTTGATCCCTTGCTGATTTTGTACGTTTGCCCACTGACAAAGAAATGATCAGTCTATAATTTTTATGATAGGTTTATTTGAACAGTGAGAGACAGAATAACAACAAAAAAATCCAGAAAAACGCATGTGAAAAATGTTATAAATTGATTTGCATTTTAATCAGAAAGATTTCTGGCTCCCAGGTGTCTTTTATACAGGTAACGAGCTGAGATTAGGAGCACACTCTTAAAGGGAGTGCTTTTAATCTCAGCTTGTTACCTGTATAAAAGACACCTGTCCACAGAAGCAATCAATCAATCAGATTCCAAACTCTCCACCACGGCCAAGACCAAAGAGCTCTCCAAGGATGTCAGGGACAAGATTGTAGACCTACACAAGGCTGGAATGGGCTACAAGACCATCACCAAGCAGCTTGGTGAGAAGGTGACAACAGTTTGGGGAGATTATTCGCAAATGGAAGAAATACAAAAGAACTGTCAATCTACCTCGGCTTGGGGCTCCATGCAAGATCTCACCTCGTGGAGTTGCAATGATCATGAGAACGATGAGGAATCAGCCCAGAACTACACGGGAGGATCTTGTCAATGATCTCAAGGCAGCTGGGACCATAGTCACCAAGAAAACAATTGGTAACACACTACGCCGTGAAGGACTGAAATCCTGCAGCGCCCGCAAGGTCCCCCTGCTCAAGAAAGCACATATACATGCCCGTCTGAAGTTTGCCAATGAACATCTGAATGATTCAGAGGACATCTGGGTGAAAGTGTTGTGGTCAGATGAGACCAAAATTTAGCTCTTTGGCATCAACTCAACTCGCCGTGTTTGGAGGAGGAGGAATGTTGCCTATGACCCCAAGAACACCATCCCCACCGTCAAACATGGAGGTGGAAACATTATGCTTTGGGGGTGTTTTTCTGCTAAGGGGACAGGACAACTTCACCACATCAAAGGGATGTACCGTCAAATCTTGGGTGAGAACCTCCTTCCCTCAGCCAGGGCATTGAAAATGGGTCTTGGATGGGTATTCCAGCATGACAATGACCCAAAACACACGGCCAAGGCAACAAAGGAGTGGCTCAAGAAGAAGCACATTAAGGTCCTGGAGTGGCCTAGCCAGTCTCCAGACCTTAATCCCATAGAAAATCTGTGGAGGGAGCTGAAGGTTCGAGTTGCCAAACGTCAGCCTCGAAACCTTAATGACTTGGAGAAGATCTGCAAAGAGGAGTGGGACAAAATCCCTCCTGAGATGTGTGCTAACCTGGTGGCCAACTACAAGAAACGTCTGACCTCTGTGATTGCCAACAAGTGTTTTGCCACCAAGTATTAAGTCATGTTTTGCAGAGGGGTCAAATACTTATTTCCCTCATTAAAATGCAATTCCATTTATAACATTTTTCACATGCGTTTTTCTGGATTCTTTTGTTGTTATTCTGTCTCTCACTGTTCAAATAAACCTACCATTCAAATTATAGACTGATCATTTCTTTGTCAGTGGGCAAATGTACAAAATCAGCAGGGGATCAAATACTTTTTTCCCTCACTGTATGTAAATAAGGTATTTCAGTATTTCTTTTTTTATATACATTTCCAAAAAAACGTTAAAACCTGTTTTCACTTTGTCTTAAGGAGGTATTGTGTGTAGACTGATTATAAAAAATGTTACATCCATTTTAGAACAAGGCTGTAACATAAGAAAATATGGAAAAGGTCAAGGGGTATGAATATTTTCTGAATGAACTAGGATTTTGAATGTGCTTAGCTGTATTCCATTTCTTTTTATCCCCCCAAAAAATCTCGTCCTTGCCGATGACAAGCATACCCATAACATGATGCAGCCACCACCATGCTTAAAAATATGAATAGTAGTACTCACTGATTTTCCCCAAACATACACTTTGTATTCAGGACATAAAGTTAATTTCTTTTACACATTTTTTGCTGTTTACTTTTAGTGCTTTATTGCAAACAGGATGCATAATTTTGAATATTTGTATTCTGTACAGACTTTCTTCTTTTCACTCTGTCAATTTAGGTTAGTATTGAAGAGTAACTATAATGTTGTTGATCCATTCTCAGTTTTCTCCGATCACAACCATTGAACTTTTGAACTGTTTTAAAGTCACCATTGGCCTCATGGTGAAATCCCTGAGAGGTTTCCTTCCTCTGCGTCAACTGAGTACTGGGTGTATTGATACACCATCCAAAATGTAATTATTAACTTCACCATGCTCAAAAGGATATTCAATGTCTGCTTTATTTCATTTGTTTACCCTTCGACCAATAGGTGCTGTTCTTTGCAAGGCAAAGGAAAACCTCCCAGGTCTTTGTGGTTGAATCTGTGTTTGAAATTCACTGCTCGACTGAGGGACCTAACAGATAATTGTATGTGTGGGGTACAGAGATGAAGTATAGTCATTCAAAAGTCATGTTGAACACTAATTTTGCACACAGAGTGAGTCCATGCAACTTATTATGTGGCTTGTTAAGCACATTTTTGCTCCTGAACTTATTTAGGCTTGCCGTAACAAAGGGGTGGAACAATTATTGAACAATCCTTTTTAATTCATTTGTAAACATTTCTAAAATCATTATTCCACTTTGACATTATGGGGCATCGTGTGTAGGCCAGTGAATCAAAATCTCAATTGAATCAATTTTAAATTCACAACAAAATGTGGAAAAAGTTAAGGGGTGTGAATACTTTCTGAAGGCACTGTAAATGGATTGTAATGGTAAATAGTAGTGGGCTGTGATTACTCTGTATCTGGAGAATTTCTAAACAGACTTTCACAAACTAAAATCAAAGGGAAAATCCCTTGTTGGCCTTCAGTGCGGAGACCAACATCACTTGGCACAGTTTCTATAACTGACACAGCTGTTATGATGTAAAAACCCACCTTCCCCAAACGGATGATGCATCTGGAGTAACACAAGGGGAGTCAGAGGGTTTTCCTCTGTCAGATAGGTTACTTATGGGGCTTTTCAATTGAGACTTCCAGACCAGTGGGCCGCCAGTGTTTTATGTTAATGTTGGCTCTAGTGTTATTGTGTTTCCCTCAGGAGTGACACTAAAGACTTGCAGCAAGCCGAATCAACAACCTCTTCATCATTCAAGACTATTCAAAATCAAATAAAATGTTATTTGTCACATGCACCGAATACAACAGGTGTAGACCTTATAGTGAAATGCTTACCTACAAGTCCTTCACCAACATTGCAGTTAAGAAAAAAACAAGTGTTAAGAAAGTATTTACTAAATAAACTGAAGTAAACAATATATATATTTTTTAATATATAGAAAAAAAACAAATGATTAAAGAGCAACAATAAAATAACAGTAATGAGGCTATATACAGGGGGTACCGGTACAGAGTTAATGTGCCGGTGCACAGGTTAGTTGAGGTAATTGAAGTAAGATGTACATGTAGGTAGAGGTAAAGTGGCTATGCATAGATAATGAACAGAGAGTAGCAGCAGCATAAAAATGTGTGTGTGGGGGGTCAATGCAAATAGTCAGAGTAGCCATTTGGTTAGCTGTTCAGGAGTCTTATGGCTTGGGGGTAGAAGCTGTTAAGAAGCCTTTTGGACCTAGACTTGGCGCTCTGGTACTGCTTGCCTTGCTCTGACATCGCCTGGTATAGAGGTCCTGGATGGCAACAAGCTTGGCCCCAGTGATGTACTGGGCCGTACGCATTACCCACTGTAGTGCCTTGCGAGGCGGTGATGCAACCAGTCAGGATGCTCTCGATGGTGCAGCTGTAGAACTTTGGGGATCTGATGACCCATGCCAAATCTTTTCAGTCTCATGGGGGGGAATAGGCTCTGTCGTGCCCGCTTCACGACTGTCTTGGTGTGTTTGGACCATGATAGTTCGTTGGTGATGTGGTCACCAAGGAACTTGAAGCTCACAAGCTGCTCCACTACAGCCCCGTCAATGGGAATGGGGGCATGCGCAGCCTTCTTTTTCCTGTAGTCCATGATTATCTCCTTTGTCTTGATCATGTTGAGGGAGAGGTTGTTATCTTGGCACCACACTGCCAGGTCTCTGACCTCCTCCGTATAGGCTGTCTCATCATTGTCCATGATCAGGACTACCACTGTTGTGTCGTAGGCAAACTTATTTTTTTAAGGGGTGGATCAGATTTAATATTGCGGAAAGATTGTTGCATGCATCATGTAATTGTCTGCATCATTTCCAATCCCTCATATATTTTTGGGGTATATATATATATATATATATATCCATATAAACTCAGCAAAAAAATAAACGTCTCTTTTTCAGGACCCTGTCTTTCATAGAAAATTCGTAAAAATCTAAATAACTTCAAGGATCTTTATTGTAAAGGGTTTAAACACTGTTTCCCATTCTTGTTCAATGAACCATAAACAATTAATGAACATGCACCTGTGGAACGGTTGTTAAGACACTAACAGCTTACAGACGGTAGGCAATTAAGGTCACAGTTATGAACACTTAGGACACTAAAGAGGCCTTTGTACTGACTTAAAAACACCAAAAGAAAGATGCCCAGGGTCCCTGCTCATCTGCGTGAACGTGCCTTAGGCATGCTGCAAAGAGGCATGAGGATTGCAAATGTGGCCAGGGCAATAAATTGCAATGTCCGTACTGTGAGACGCCTAAGACAGAGCTACAGGGAGACAGGACGGATAGCTGATCGTCCTCGTAGTGGCAGACCATGTGTAACAACACCTGCACAGGATCGGTACATCCAAACATCACACCTGCGGCACAGGTACAGGATGGTAACTTCCCGAGTTACACCAGGAAAGCACAATCCCTACATCAGTGCTCAGACTGTCCGCAATAGGCTGAGAGAGGCTGGACTGAGGGCTTGTAGGCCTGTTGTAAGGCAGGTCCTCACCAGACATCACTGGCAACAACGTTGCCTATGGGCACAAACCCACCGTCGCTGGACCAGACAGGACTGGCAAAAAGTGCTCTTCACTGACGAGTCGCGGTTTTGTCTCACCAGGGGTGATGGTCGGATTCACGTTTATCGTCGAAGGATTGAGCGTTACACCGAGGCCTGTACTCTGGAGCGGGATCAATTTGGAGGTGGAGAGTCCGTCATGGTCTGGGGCGATGTGTCACAGCATCATCAGACAGAGCTTGTTGTCATTGCAGGTAATCTCAACGCTGTGCGTTACAGGGAAGACATCCTCCTCCCTCATGTGGTACCCTTCCTGCAGGCTCATCCTGGCATGACCCTCCAGCATGACAATGCCACCAGCCATACTACTTGTTCTGTGCGTGATTTCCTGCAAGACAGGAATGTCAGTGTTCTGCCATGGACAGTGAAGAGCCCGGATCTCAATCCCACTGAGCACGTCTGGGACCTGTTGGATCGGAGGGTGAGGGCTAGGTCCATTCCCCCCAGAAATGTCCGGGAACTTGCAGGTGCCTTGGTGGAAGAGAGGGGTAACATTTCACAGCAAGAACTGGCAAATCTGGTGCAGTCCATGAGGAGGAGATGCACTGCAGTACTTAACGCAGCTGGTGGCCACACCAGATACTGACTGTTACTTACCCCCTCTTTGGGGACACATTACTCCATTTCTGTTAGTCACATGTCTGTGGAACTTGTTCAGTTTATGTCTCAGTTGTTGAATCTTATGTTCATACATGTTAAGTTCGCTGAAAATAAACGCAGTTGACAGTGAGAGGACGTTTCTTTTTTTGCTGAGTTTACATACACATACATACCCATATATACAGTTTTACTAGGATTAAATGTCAGGAATTGTGAAAAACTGAGTTTTAATGTATTTGGATAAGGTGTATGTAAACTTCCAACTGTGTATACCACTTGGATCCTGTTTGGTATTTTTGGGCCAAAATACCAGCAACAGTGTGTGAAAACCTTGTGAAGACTTACAGAAAACGTTTGACCTCTGTCATTGCCAACAAAGGGTATATAACAAAGTATTGAGATAAACTTTTGTTATTGACCAAATACTTATTTTCCACCATAATTTGCAAATAAATTCATTAAAAATCCTACAATGTGATTTTCTGGATTTTTTTTCCTCATTTTGTCTGTCATAGTTGAAGTGTACCTATGATGAAAATTACAGGCCTCTCTCATCTTTTTAAGTGAGAGAACTTGCACAATTGGTGGCTGACTAAATACTTTTTTTCCCCACTGTATAAGGGGTCAAGACAAACCAGGAAGAGAGAGAGAGAGAGTGCTGGAAGGATCTGTGAAACATAGAGGAAGAAACAATATATTGGCTGGATTTACCGTGTATGAACTGGACTGTTTTGAACTTACCTGTTGGCGTTTGGACTTGGACCGCCCGAGAACCTGATTTGTGTACCGAACCCTGCTATCCTTGACCTTGCCAGCGGCCTGGGTGCACCAGACTGGAGAAACAATGTTATAGATTTTATGTTTTGATGACTAAATGTTTGTACTTAATACTAAGAATATTCCATTCTGAAAATGTATGGAATTTTGTATAGGGTTACAAGACAAATGGTAGTCCAATTAATTTATGTGTGTGCCTAGATATTAACTTGGTGTGCAGAAGTATGACTTCATTTGTGAGAACAAAGAATTCTTTGATTCTACCAGACACATGCGAGAGGCCCGTCCTTGAGAAGAACCTCCCAACACCTCCCAAGTTTGACTTATTTGCAAAGATTGTGATAAGGCTGTGGGAAGAGACTATGTTCTTGGAGAGGGTGGGGGGAGAGGTGGGAATTTTGCATCTTTGTGTTTCAACATTGTACCATATAAAAGACTGTATACACCTTTTAGAGCTCAGAGCTCTCCCGTGAATAAATAATCTACATTTGACCATTATAGATTGGGCCTCTGTTTGTCTCATTTCAACCAGTATCTTACAAATACTGGGTAACAGACAGAGTTTGTTTAATTGAAGTTCAGTTTATGAACATTGAGAACGAAATTTCTATAACAAACAAGCACACAGTTACTGTCCTGTTCTAAATAACTCTCAATTTGGAGTGATTTTGGTGACTGTTTCCCACTTAAATTGTGACAAACGCTCCTAATCTTGAAGAGGTTTGCCACACGTGGTGGAGAATGCGGGCATATAGACTAACCATACTGCTGGTTAGGTAGAAAAAAAAAAGGAAAAAAGTTTAGTTAGCACTCCAAAGGGGAGTTAGGTTTTTTTTGTGGCTTTGTTTGGTTAGGGTAGTTTTTCTGGGAAAATGAGTTTGGAGGGAGCCATACAGGCCCTGTTACAAGTGGCGGCCGCCCAACAAGAAGCAACTAGAGCTCAACAAATAGCTCATCAGGATGCAATGCGAATGTATCAGGACACGTTACAGGTCCAGCACCGCACCAATCAGTTGCTCAGAGAGGAGTAAGAGAGAAACACCCGGGAGTTAAGAGAAGGCCTACAGAGGCTAGCGGACCAAATTGGGGCTCAGTTACCAGCTGCAAATACCCAGAGGCGGGCCAATCATTTTCTTCAAAAAATGACAAAGCAGGATGATGTGGAAGCATATCTCACCACCTTTGAAAGGACGGCAGAGCGGGAGAAGTGGCCGAAAGAAGAATGGGCAGGGCTTCTGGCACCATACCTGGCAGGGGACGGCTCAAAAGCGTATTTCGACCTGGAGTTGAAAGATGCACAGGATTACGATAAACTAAAGGGAGATTCTGACTAGACTGGGAGTGACCGATACTGTGAGGGCACATCGCTTCCACCTGTGGTCGTACCAACCTGGAAAACCGCCCCGAACACAGATGTTTGACTTGATTCACCTGGCACGGAAATGGTTGCGACCGGAGACCCGTTCATCCGCCGAGGTCGTCGAGACCATCGTACTTGACCAGTTTCAACGAGGTCTACCCCAAGAAGTTCGACGATGGGTTGGCCAGAACAAGGTACTTTCCGCTGACCATCTTGTGGGTCTGGTTGAACGGTATTGTACGGCAGGAACAGCTGGGGAGGAAAGATTCCCATTCCCTAGGCCTGGGCGAATCAGCGGCCCGGGTAAGACTGTCCCAACATTTGGAGGGGGGGAAGAGAGCAGCGTGGGGCCGTGAGGAAAGAATCAGAATCGGGCCGAGACACTTCGGAAAAAGCCGGAAACCGGGACCGGGGGTTGAGACCCCCCCCCCCAAAACCCTGTTATATGTTACAATTGTAATCGACCAGGACATATTGCAGCCTACTGCCCTATTAAAGAAGAGCCAATGCAATGTAACCTCGGTGAAAAAGAAGAAGCTGATATGTGGTATGCATGTCCGGTGGTAACCACTGTACTTGAAAAATCAAGAAATAAACATATGTGCAGGGTGAATGTTGAAGGGAAAGAGGTTGAAGCCCTGCTCGATTCCGGCAGTATGGTAACCCTGGTCGTTGCAAGCCTAGTGCCGACTCATAAACTGGATACAAGTCAGGATATCAGTGTTACGTGCATTCATGGGGATACCCGTCCGTACCCCACAGCCATAGTGAGCATCCAAACAGAGGAAGGGCTGCTGGATTATGAGGTTGGCGTGGTCCCAAAGATGCCATATGATGTAATACTGGGTAGAAACTTTCCTAACTTTGCGAAGTTAGGCCAAAAGAATGGCATATTTGAGAAGATATTTGACCAAGCCGGAAGTAGCATGTAGCCTTCAACCAAAGTCAAGAAAGGAGGTCTCCCAGGGGCTAACCTCACAGGTGCTAGTAGGGGAGGATGAGGAAGAAGTGGCAGACCTCGTTGATAACGGGCAGCCCGGTACTAGTGGGGCTGGGGTCGATCTGAATCCAGAAGATGACTATCTAGAACCAGCAGACCTGGCAGGGTCCCTGACTAATTTCGGGACGGCCCAAAACCAGGATCCTACCCTGCAGCAAGCCAGAGCAGATGTGCAGGTCGTGGATGGTACTCCCATAAATGATGGGATGATGCCTACTAGTTTTCCCCACTTCATCATGAAAAAGGGTTTGTTGTACAGAGTCTCAAAAATAAGGGTTGATGTGATGGAACAATTGTTGGTCCCCACCCGGTACTGGAAGACAGTACTGGATCTAGCTCATGGGCACATTCTGGGTGGACACCTTGGTATCGATAAAACCCGAGACCGGATCGTAAGGAGGTTTTACTGGCCAGGAATTCAGGCTGAAGTGGCTCGGCATTGTGGAGGGTGCCAGGAGTGCCAGTTAACAGCTCCCGACCAGCTGTTAGAAGCCCATTAGTGCCACTCCCCATAATCGAAACGCCATTTGAGAGGATAGCGATGGATATAGTGGGCCCACTACCCAAATCCACCAGAGGGCACCAATACATTCTGGTCATTCTAGATTATGCCACTCGCTACCCAGAAGCCATTCCCCTTAGGACGATGGCTTCCAAAAATATCGGCAAGGAATTAGAGCTCCTGTTCACCAGAGTAGGGGTTCCAAAGGAGATCCTTACTGACCAGGGGACCCCCTTTATGTCCCGCCTTATGGCGGACTTTTGTAAATTGTGGCAGGTGAAACAGTTGAGGACATCGGTTTACCATCCTCAGACAGACGGGCTGGTTGAGAGATTCAACCGCACCCTGAAGTCAATGCTCAGGAAGGTAATTGATAAGGATGGGAAAAACTGGGATTGCATGTTGCCGTATCTGATGTTTGCCATTAGAGAGGTTCCCCAAGCCTCCCTGGGGGTTTCCCCCTTTGAGCTGGTATATGGGAGGCACCCCCGGGGAATCTTAGACATCGCCCGGGAAACCTGGGAGCACCAATCCACCCCGTATACTAGTGTCATAGAGCACGCGTCACGGCAATGCAAGACAGGATAGCCACAGTCATGCCCATCGTCAGAGAGCACATGAGACAAGCACAAGAGCACCAGCGGCACACTTATAATCGGCAGGCTACCCTGAGGGAATTTCAACCGGGAGATAAGGTGTTAGTGCGGATCCCCACGGTAGAGTGCAAACTACTAGCCACATGGAAAGGACCATATGAAGTACTGGAGAATATAGGAGAAGTTAATTATCGGATCCGACAGCCAGGTCGACGGCCCCAGGAACAGATCTACCACATAAACCTGTTAAAAGCATGGAGAGAGAGAGAAACACTAATGGTCACGTACCCCACACACTCAGGAAACAGCCAAAGTAAATATTTCACCTACTTTGTCCCCAGCACAAGTACAGGAAGTAAAGACCCTGATCCAGAAAAACCGAGATGTGTTTTCAGAGGTACCCGGCCGAACTGAAGTTACGGCTCATGATATCGTTTCCCTACCAGGGAGAAAAGTGAGCATGAGCCCATATCGGATACCTGAGCCTCGAAAGGCCGCGATTAGAGCAGAGACAGAGAAAATGTTAGCAGTGGGAGTGATCGAAGAGTCACATAGTGAGTGGTCTAGCCCAATTGTGATGGTCTCCAAACCCGATGGGTCTTTGCGGTTCTGTAACGACTTTCGGAAGGTAAATGAAATCTCCAAGTTTGATGCCTACCCCATGCCCCGAGTAGATTGGTAAAGCTCGGTACATTACGACCCTGGACCTAACCAAAAGGTACTGGCAAATTCCTCTGACCCCCAGAGCCAAAGAAAAGACAGCCTTTGCAAGCCCTGACGGTTTGTTTCAATACACTGTTATGCCATTACTTACACGGGCCCCAACCACCTTTCAACGGCTAATGGACAAGGTCCTGAAACCACACCAAGAGGTGCGCAGCATATCTAGATGATGTGGGGATCTACAGCCCAGATTGGGAATCCCACTTACCCCGGGTACAGGCAGTGTTAGATGCCCTTAGAAAGGCAGGGCTCACAGTGAACCCTGCCAAGTGTTACGTGGGGTTAGAGGAAACAGAGTATCTGGGATACACCGTGGGAAGAGGGTTAATCAAACCCCAACGTAAGAAGGTGGAGGCAATCAGAGAATGGCCAAAACCAGTGAATAAGAAGCAGGTTCGAGCCTTCCTAGGGTTGACCGGTTACTACCAGAATTTCATCCCAAATTATGCCACAGTGGCCGCCCCACTCACCGACATGACTAGAGCCAGAGGGCCAAACATGGTCCAATGGGATGAAGTGGCCACCAAAGCATTTAGAACATTACAGGAGGCTCTCTGCTGTAATCCAGTGTTGGTGGTACCAGACTTTGATAGAGAGTTCATGTTACAGACGGATGCCTCAGAGGTCGGCTTGGGAGCAGTGCTATCCCAAGAGGTAGAAGGGGTGGAACACCCCATCCTGTTTTTAAGCAGGAAGCTGGAACCATGGGAGACCAACTACTCAGTCGTTGAGAAAGAGGCGCTGGCAGTAAAGTGGGCTTTAGAAAGCCTGAAATACTACCTGCTAGGGCGCCACTTCACCCTCATCATTGACCATGCCCCACTGACCTGGATGCATAGGGTTAAAGAGAAGAATGCTCGGGTGATGCGGTGGTTTTTGAGTCTCCAACCATTCCACTTTGACTTAAAACACAGAGCAGGGAAGGAAATGGGAAATATGGATGGGTTATCCCGCATGCACGCATATTTTGCTGCGGTAGCCCGACCTTGGGGGTCGGATCTAGGGGGGGGAGATGTGTGGCAAAGAAGGCGGTCGAGTGATAAATGGCAGATATGTGAGAGCAGAACTAATAAACGGGCTCTGCCCTATCACTAAAATGGCAACCCTGATCAGAACTACAGATCACAAAATGGCCGACCGCCATAACTACAATTCCCAGAAGCAAGGGGAACCCTCAGAAGGTGGGGCCAACCCACATATAAGGGGTCAAGACAAACCAGGAAGAGAGAGAGTGCTGGAAGGATCTGTGAAACATAGAGGAAGAAACAATATATTGGCTGGATTTACCGTGTATGAACTGGACTGTTTTGGACTTACCTGTTGGCGTTTGGACTTGGACCGCCCGAGAACCTGATTTGTGTACCGAACCCTGCTATCCTTGACCTTGCCAGCGGCCTGGGTGCACCAGACTGGAGAAACAAGCACACAGGTACTGTCCTGTTCTAAATAACTCTCAATTTGGGGTGATTTTGGTGACTGTTTCCCACTTAAATTGTGACAAACGCTCCTAATCTTGAAGAGGGTTGCCACAACACACACTCATACACACTCAACCCCTTCCCCCCACAACAACTATAGACTCAGATTCAACAGTTGCACCATCCCAAAGCCCAACTCAAGAAAGGTCTTGATTTACGAATGCATATACAGTTGCAGCTTTATGAGAAGGCCTGTAAAACTGTGCAAAAAAAATGGGCAGAAATGGGGAGATTTGATTAACCATTGTCACGTCCTAGATGATGGAGGTCAGATATACCCCCTTCCCCTGAAACACCCACAACATGGTCCCCCTTATTGACCATATTTCCAAGCATCTCCGTGCAATCAGACCTTTGATTTTGTGCCACCAGGGCCACAATAATATGCCCCCTCTCTGAATGTCCAAGTGGGACCCCCTCCCCATGGGTTACTGCAGCTAGTGTTGCCATCACTGCCAAGGCCTAGGTGGGGGCACCCCACCGGAATCCCCACCGGCTAGGTACAAGGTCATCAAGGTTCTCATTAGCAGCTTTGAGAATTTCCTTGTATATTATGCTCTCCCTTGCCCTGTCATCGGAAAACTTAATGATGGTGTTGGAGTCATGTTTGGCCATGCAGTCAAGGGTGAACAGGGAGTACAGAAGGGGACTGAGCACTCACCCCTGAGGGGCCCCCGTATTGAGGATCAGCATGGCAGATGTGTTGTTACTTACCCTTACCACCTGGGGGCGGACCGTCAGGAAGTCCAGGATCCAGTTGCAGAGGGAGGTGTTTGGTCCCAGGGTCCTTAGCGTAGTGATGAGCTTTGAGGGCACTATGGTGTTGAACGCTGAGCTGTAGTCAATGAATAACATTCTCACGTAGGTGTTCTTTTTGTCCAGGTGTGAAAGGGTAGTGTGGAGTGCAATAGAGATTGTGTCATCTGTGTATCTGTTGGGGCGGTATGCAAATTGGAGTGGGTCTAGGGTTTCTGGGATAATGGTGTTGATGTGAGCCATGACCAGCCTTTCAAAGCACTTCATGCTCACATCGGCTACAGAGAGCATGATCACACAGTTGTCCGGAACAGCTGGTGCTCTCATGCATACTTCAGTGTTGCTTGCCTTGAACCGCCCATACAAGTCATTTAGCTCGTCTGGTAGGCTTGTGTCACTGGGCAGCTCACGGTTGTGCGTCCCTTTGTAGTCCGTAATAGTTTGCAAGCCCTGCCACATCCGACGAGTGTTGGAGACGATGTAATAGGATTCAGTCTTAATATTGTATTGACGCTTGGCCTGTTTGATGGTTCGTCTGAGGGCATAGCAGGATCTCTTATAAGCGTCCCGCTCCTTGAAAATGTCAGCTCTACCCTTTAGCTCAGTGCGGATGTTGCCTGTAATCCATGGCTTCTGGTTGGGGTATGTACGATGAAGCCAGTGACTGATGTGGTGTACTCCTCAATGCCATTGGAAGAATCCCTGAACATATTCCAGTCTGTGCTAGCAAAACAGTCCTGTAGCTTAGCATCTGTGTCATCTGACCACTTCCGTATTGAGCGAGTCACTGGTACTTCCTGCTTTTTCTTGTTTTCTTATGGCCTTATACAGCTCGTCGAGTGCGCTCTTAGTGCCAGCATCGGTTTGTTGTGGTAAATAGACAACAAGGAAAAATATAGATAAACTCTCAGCTTATCATAAGATACTCTACCTCAGGTGAGAAAAACCTTGAGACTTCATTAATATTAGATTTCGTTATTGATAAATAGACACAGACCACCACCCCTTGTCTAACCGGAGGCAGCTGTTCTATCTTGCCGATGCACGGAAAACCCCGCCAGCTGTATGTTAGCCATGTCGTCGTTCCGCCATGACTTGGTGAAACATAAGATATTACAGTTAATGTCCCATTGGTAGGATAGTCTTGATCGGAGCTCATCCAGTTTATTATCCAATGATTGCATGTTGGCTAATAGGACTGATGGTGGAGGCGGGTTACCCACTTGCCGTCGGATTCTTACAAGGCACCCCAATGTGTCTCTGTCTCTTCTTCATGCGAATGACAGGGATTTGGGCCTTGTCCGGTGTCTGAAGTAAATCCTTTGCATCCGACTCATTAAATAAAAGATCTTTGTCCAGTACGAGGTGAGTAATAGCTGTTTGGATATCCAGAAGCTCTTTTCGGTCATACGAGACGGTGGCAGAAACATTATGTGCACAATTGGTTAGGAGCCCGTAAAATCGCAGCCATCTCCTCTGGCGCCATTATATCATTACTTTGTGAGAAGGTGTTAAAGTTCATAGTGAGCCATTTATGTAAATGCCAGCCAAAAAGTACCCAGGGCCTTGTCTTGGCTCTAAATTGGAGCATGTCCGCTAGAGCCATGGCCCAGTGAGATACGGGTGCCGGCCCACTAGGCTAAATCCTCATAGGAAAATGTGTCACACACACACGAATATACTCAGACAGACAGACAGACAAGCAGACACAGACAGACAGAACACAAAAAACGATACCTACCTTGGCCTAAACATCAGCACCACAGGTAACTTCCATAAAGCTGTGAACAATTTAAGAGACAAGGCAAGAAGGGCCTTGTACACTATCAAAACCCATTGCCCTTTATAGTTGTGAGGTCTGTGGTCCGCCCATCAACCAAGAATTCACAAAATGGGACAAACACCAAATTGAGACTCTGCATGCAGAATTCTGCAAAAACATCCCCAGTGTACAATGTAAAACACCAAATAATGCATGCAGAATAAAATTAGGTCGATACCCTTTTATTATCAAAATCCAGAAAAGAGCCATTAAATTCTACAGCCACCGAAAAGGAAGCGATTCCCAAACCTTCCATAACAAAGCCATCACCTACAGAGAGACGAACCTGGAGAAGGGTCCCCTACGCAAGCTGGTCCTGGGGCTCTGTTCACAAACAGACCCCACAGAGCCCCAGGACAGCAACACAATTAGACCCAACCAAATCATGAGAAAACAAAAAGATAATTACTTGACACATTGGAAAGAATTAACAAAAAAATGTGCAAACTTGAATGCCATTTGGCCCTAAACAGAGAGTACATAGTGGCAGAATACCTGACCACCATGACTGAGGAAATATTTGACTATGTACAGTCCCAGTGAGCATAGTATTGCTATTGAGAAAAGCCGCCAAAGGCAGACCTGGCTCTCAAGAGAAGACAGGCTATGTGCACACTGCCCACAAAATGAGGTGGAAACTGAGCTGCACTTCCTGACCTTCTTCCAAATGTATGACCATATTAGAGACACATATTTTCCTCAGATTTACACAGACCCACAAAGAATTCAAAAACAAATCCAATATTGATAAACTCCCATATCTATTGAGTGAAAATATTTTACCTTTTGAACTTTAACTATTTGCACAATATTACACAGTGTATACAGACATAATATGATGTTTAGTGTACATTTTTTATGATCTATATCACTTGCTTTGGCGAGAGAGAGAGAGAGAGAGAGAGAGAGAGAGAGAGAGAGAGAGAGAGAGAGAGAGAGAGAGAGAGAGAGAGAGAGAGAGAGAGAGAGAGAGAGAGAGAGAGAGGCGGAGCGAGAGAGAGAGAGAGACTCCATTTATAGTAGTTCAACTGTGCCCCCTACTGGTTTTGCAATTTGGGTCTGCAAAGGGTCAGGACTATGGAAGTTGCAAATTTACTGGTTTAGCTGAATTGACATTGTCGATTGTAGTACATTTAGTAAATTGTATGATTTTCATCTATTCAAGGAAAAGGAAATTTAGCATTATGAATAGTAATTTCAGAAGTTATTCAACAGTATCTGCTTGGATAGTGGTTTCTAACAGGTCTCAAATTAATACAAACCAATTCAACGTTTGCCAATCAGTACATTTTTATCCCAGTACATTTTTACAGTAACATTCCTGGCTAGGTTTTGACTGCAGTTAGCCTACCAGTCTTTAGTTTGAAAGACGTCACGACTACTGTTACCTGGATCTCTGATTGGTTCAGAGAGTCTATCCGGGTACTGAGCTGGAACGAGCTAAAGGTACCAATATGGCGGAGGTAAGAGGGAAAACAGGGGAGAAGCATCAGATTTTAAATCGATGTTTAGAAAATGTGTGTTGCTAACTTTCTATTTAAATGTAATCGATTGCATAGATTAAGTTGTTTTTGTTTATGTTTGGTTTTGTGTCAAAATTGCCGCAAATATCCCTCTAAAATATGTTTGAATGTATACACCGATCCTTCACGACAAGGCCTGTTCGCTCTCAGCTGTTTTGCTAACATTACTGGGCAGACTCAAACGACAATTTGATGCGGGAAGAAAAATAAATAGACTTGATTTTCAATTAATTGCGTTTGTGTTTTTAGGTTCTTGTGTAAAAACAAAAACATTGCCTATAACTGGTGAATTGTTCACAGCTTTAGGTTACCGTGTACAGTAGCTAAACAATAATTGTTTTTTATTGTCAAGGTTAGCTTTAACGCTAATTTCAGAGCATTGACAGTACACAAAACTGGATATAGGGGCCTTGATGTTATTTTGCGTGCCACATCCAAATGTTATCATATTGCTACTTAATATTTAAATCCTATAACATTACATAAAACCGCTGTGCTTTCGGTATGTGTTTTCAGGTTGCGGAAAAATTCAGCGCTGTTTATTTATTTACCCTGGTGGATATTATTGACACAGTCTGCTGTAAAAAAAAAAATATATAATATTTATTTTAACGAAAATGTTCGAACGTGTAACAGTTCAGATTCAAAATTGCTTAATTTGTGCTATTATATTTTTGTTCTTCTAAACAGGCTTCCTTCGGGAGTTCGAGCCCAGGTAATGTCGGATATTTTTTTTTTAATGGAATTTGAATGTGAAATTATGAATATGACATGCCTATTTTATATTTACTTAATGTTTTATGATACCATGTAGCTAAATACATTAATCAAATCTTTATTAAGAAAGTAATTCTTGTAAATTATGTAATTCATGTACATTTTGCTGTGGTTGCGCCAATGTTATTGACAAGCAGTTGGAGTGACAGTTTTGTCAAGAGCATCTTAATTTATTTGCTGTTGTCCTTATAACGGTGCCTTTAAACTGCATTCTAAAATAGTTTTCACTCCACAGTTGGCTCTTTGTCGTCGGAAGATCATGACTTCGATCCGTCAGCCGAGATGCTAGTTCATGAATATGACGATGAGAGGACTTTGGAGGAGGAAGAGTCATTTGAGGGCGAGAAAAACTTCAACTCAGAGATAGCCGATCTAGAGAAGGTTGGTTGGCTATAGCTACAGATTGTAACACCAGATAATGTGATTTAACCCAACTTTTTTTTACCATTATACTGGTAGTTACAGGTGTGACTACAAAACATCAGCAGAGATTTTTCAACTAACCTTGTATTAGCGATTGGTGGAAACAGGAGTCTCGTAAAATGTATGCATCCAGTTGCACGGGGTCTGTTTGATTTGAGAAAATACTCTGATATTAAAATAATGTTGTTCATTAAGTAATCTAACAATGTGTACGTCGCCATCTTGTCTATTTCAAGTCTTCTCTCATTGATTTAGACAGGTGTGTCCACCCCCAAAGTGCTGCATGACAGACAGATATGTCTCAATCAATGTGAGATGACTTGAAATAGACAAGATGGCGGCATACACATTGTTGGATTACTTCATGGACCAAAATATTTTATTTATTTTAATAACAGAGCATTTTCTGAATTCAAACGGACCCAATGCAAATGGACACAGACATTTTATGAGACTACTTTTTCCACAAATCGAGGACGAGGATAGTATCGCCAATACCAGGTTAGTTGGAAAAATCTCTGACAATGCTTTTCAATATCCACACCTGTAACTACCAGTATAATGGTCCACATCTTTTTCCCATTAAATCACATTATCTGGTGTTACAATCTGTAGCTAGGTTGGCTAATAATATAAATTAATGGACTGTTTCCTTTCTTTTGGACAGGCATTGTAGTTGTCATTTTTGTTGGAATATTTTTCATTCTGTTTGCTTGAATTACCACTTACTTCCCTACTTCAATTAATAAAATGTTATAGGCTGGTGGGGATGCATAATGTATACATGACTATGTTCTGTGTTATTATGGAAACAGACACTGTCACAGAACTTTTTGTCTAACCATTCTTCACATAGCAGACATAAAATATCATGATTTTGATTGTAGAGACATGGTCTAATATGATTTCTATTTGTTGTAACAGGAGGGAAACATGCCCTTGGAGGAACTGCTGGCCATCTACCGCTACGAGGCATCTGTCAGTACGGCTGCAGGATCCAGCATGGACAGCTCTTCTGGGGAGCTGACGGATGAACTGCCAGACATGACTTTGGACAAGGTGAGCAAAATTCAGTCCAATATCAGATTTGGTAAAGGGAATATTAAAAAAATGGCACAATGTACTGTAGAGCCAAATTTGTGGATATTGAAAGAGGTTTTCAGTCAAATGTATTTGTTATATCATCAGTAGCCCATCTATCCCAACTATTATTACGTTATACGTGTCTTACTTTTGTATTACCTCCAAGGTGTGGTTACGACAGATATGAAACAAAACAAACTTGGAATTTTTAGTTTTCAATTGATCCTTGGCGGGTTACCTTCTAACATTACAAATGGTGATTGTGTTCTTCCACAGGAGGAGATTGCTAAAGACCTGCTATCAGGAGACTATGAGGAGGAGACCCAATCCTCCGCTGATGACCTTACCCCTTCAGTCACTTCCCACGAGGCCACCGACTTCTTCCCCAGAACACTCAGATGTAAGGCAATTCCCTTCAATTGCAACTTTATTAGGACACCTCAGGGATAAATAAGACAATGTCAGAGCTCAAGAGAGCAAAATTACAAATACTATTGGGCAGATTCATATAGTGCTTTATAGTGTGAATGTTATGAGCCACTGCAATATTTTATTTATTAAAGCTGCAAAATGTAACTTTTTGGGGGCGGCCCAACCAAAATCACATAGAAATCCTATGTATTTTTTTTATTTTATTTTATTATTTTTTTTTTTTTATTGAATATCCAAAACATACAATATACTTGCAGTGAAGCCGCTCAACAACTACATCATACCAGTCATGCAACAAATTCAGAGTGACACACAGAAGCATCCCATTCAGAGTGACACACAGAAGCATCCAGGGTCAATGCCCTGCTCAAGGGCCACGTTGACAGATCTCCCACCAGGCCAATAAACGTGAACCCAAACCCTCCCAAGATCCCCCCCACAGTTCCCCAATAGCTGTCCCTCAACCATTCAAGACCCCTCCCAAATAGAACCCCCCCAATTAATTCCATTCCATTCCCCACCCCAAGAACCCCCCAATGCACCAACAACCAAGAGAATGAACTAATGAGAAAAAAATAAAAAGACAGAAGAAAACAGAAAACAACAATGCAAATTTTTTTTTATTATAAATAAATACATTTCAAACAAAGGACATTAAGGACAACTAAAATCATAACAGCAATGGCAACTGTATATGTTTGTGTGCATGTCTGGCACTATTACATGTATGTGTGTGTGCCTGTATGTGTTTATTTGAATCAGAGTGTGTGTATATGCATGTGTACAAACACCTGCACAGCACCAGCCTCAGGCAAACCGGCATTAGTTGTAAAAACACTGCCCCTCAATGTCATTCAAACATTTTTTTTTTTGCTTATCTTTGTTGTTATTTGTCATTCTCATTGAATGCAAGTCTAAGAAACGGTAGATATGTTCTATGTGAGCTATTTCTATGCTTCCTGTTACGTTTTGCGTCTTTTACTTTCGGTTTTGTACAACAGCTTCAAACGGCTGAAAATTTTTAATGGTTATGGAAAATATATTTCACAGGGGTTTAGATGGTACAATTAGGCAAACTATTAGAATTTTAGCAACCAGAAAATGTCAGTGTGATTTCTGCATAGTGCATCTTAATGTTTCCCAATTTTAGCTACCAGTATGCTTCATTGAAAACTCATAATAATGGCAAAAATACTGTCAAGTGCAGGTGTCATTATGAACAAAAGCACATTAACTTATTTATCGTGTGATTTGTCAGCATTTATCCCCTCCCAAACATTCATACCATCTTTTAATATGATCTTATCTTGTCACGTGATGAGTTGATAAGCACAGGACGCCATTCATATAGCAAGAATTTTAATGGGGCGTGCCCTTTCTGTCTTTGCATTGTCAGCTAACACTATCTACGACGGTGATAAGGAGTCAGAGTGTGAGGAGGATGGGCCAAGCCCCGAGGACTCCAGAAAGGTAAGAATCCTTTCCTTTTAAAAGTGACTTGATTTTAAGAGGATACATGAATAGGTTTCCCATAAGCACTAATTGGAGGTCAGTTATTTTATTTTCCAATGGTTACAGTTGCTTAGTAACCATATTTTGGTTAACTGAACCTAGACCTGCATTTGGACTTCAACCTAAAATAGACCGATGGTGGAAACATGGTGCTGCATGTTCTGTTTTGAGGGGTAAGTCTGTTTGTATTTCACAGGAAATAATGGTGGGGTCGCAGCACCAAGCAGAGGTCCCCATCCACCTCTGTCACTATGGTGTTAATGAGAAGGGTGAGTGCAGGCTTTCTTACGAGGTTAACCTATAAACCTATTGTCAAAGTTGCATTTGACAGTCAGACATTTAGAAGTGTTTCCAAGTGTAATATTGCGTAGTGTCTAACATTGTGATTGTCATCTGCCATTTTCGTACAGTATATGAAGATGATGACCAGTTGCTATGGACCCCGGATGTGTTGTCAGAGAGCAAGGTCAGGGACTTCCTGTGTGAGGAGTTGTCACGGGCAACTGACGAGAGGACAAGAAGTGACACGGCAGGAGCTCATGTGAGAGACAATGAGCAGGTCAGTCATCACTTTAAGACTCACTGGATGTTATAACATTAGATATGCTCCTGCTGCCATCTCAAAGTTGTTCACCTATTCCTCTCTCGTCTCCCTGTAGGCTCTGTATGAGCTTGTGAAATGTAACTACAATACCCACAAAGCACTGGAGCGGTATTGCAGTAATGTGAAATCCTCAAAGGGTAAGTTACCATTTTGAATGATTAGTAGACTCATAAATGCCACTCTATTGTGAGGGAAAATGACTCCTTGATTTTTACAGAGGAATCCCCGCCATGGTCTGAAGATGAATGCAGAAACTTTGAACATGCACTACAGATATACGATAAGAACTTTCACCTCATACAGAAACACAAGGTGGGACTCTCTCTGTTACTGATTAAAGGGTGGCGAAATGATCATAATGTTGATAGCTTCTGTAAGGATATGGACACTTTTTATTTAGCCTTTCTTTAAAAAGCCTGTGATACTAACTTCCTGTGTTGCAGAACTTTTCTATTCATCATGTATTTCTGCCCTTCATCAGGTGAAGACACGGACGGTAGCTGAATGTGTGGCCTTTTACTACATGTGGAAGAAGTCGGAGCGCTTTGATTTCTTCGTCCAGCAGAACCGCTTTGGCAAGAAGAAGTATAGCAGCTATCCTGGCGTAACGTAAGTGATCCTTCATTCTGCTCAACAGTAGTAACTTTATTGACAAATGTGTGTAGACAGAGTTCCCTCTGAATATTATGAAAGCCTGTGTTTGCACATTTAATTTGATTGTGCTTGCAACTACATGAAAGGGGTGGCTCATGGTTATTAAAGGAGAATGTGTCTATGGCTGAGTGTGTGTTAACCTGGTCCCTGCCTGCAGGGACCTGATGGACCGGCTGGTGGACGAGGCTGAAGGCCTGGCAGTAGACAGCTCCTCCTCTGTGTGCTCAGGTGGAGGAGGGGTGAGGATGGAGCCCACCACAGAGCAGCAGCTCAGCCTGCTCAACTCCATCACTGCCAGCGACCTCACAGGTTAGTCAACAGGGTCACAGACACTCCACACTGCATGTAGAAAAAACTGAACCCCATCTTCCTGGACAGGGTAACTATATTTTTCACAAGCCTAACTTCAGATCTGGTATTCAGTAAGAACTTACAGTACTCATTTTATACAAAACAATACAACTTTATACAATCTACATGAGTCCTAAAAACAATACATATGATAACCAAGTAGTTTATATATGTGTCCCCCTCCCTCAGCCCTGAGTAACAGCGTAGCCACAGTGTGCAACCCAGCGGAGGTGAGCTGCCTGGACTCGTACAGTTTCCCCCCTCTGGAGAGCCTCCACAGGGGGTCCCTGGCCCACGACGAGCCCCTGGGCTTTCCATCCAACGGAGGAGACCCCAACTGTCTCAACATGATGGATGCTGGCTTCTACCACTCGGACCTGGGCCAGCTGGGCGGGGTGTGCGGGGCCAAGGAATGCGAGCGGCCCTCTAAGAGGCTCAAGTTGGCACTGCCCGACTCTTTCATCAATGACGTTTCTGTGGGTAACCTCGGAGTGGACTTTGAGGGGCGGCGGAAAATGACACACCACCGTATCACCGGCACCAAGATGGCAGTGTCCGTCACAGACTTTGGGAGTTTGGCGGGGAGTCCAACGGACTTATGGGAGCACACACACGGCATCACACACAGCACAGCACAGCGCTCCAGTCAGAGTGACCTCCCTCCGCCCCGCCCCCAGAGTTCCACCTTTAAAACCACCATCCCATGTGTACATAAGACTCACTCACTGGAGAATTAGATTTGTATTTAATAATTATATATATGAATATACATTTATTTCATTTGTGAAATATGACATCAGTGATGTCTTTATCGTATAGAACTAAAAATCTTGATTTCTCAAGAGTTTATATAGCCATTTATTTTCTCTGGTCCTGAGATGTTTAATGTCCGTGTTTGTGTACAGTACAGTGGGGTCCTGCCCAAGGCTGCAGATAGACAGTTGTTTGTTCCTTACACCCACCCCCCCCCACACACACACAGACAAATTATTCAAAGCTAAGTTATCCTGTCACTCATTTTCAGCTGCCAAAACATCTTTGTTCTGGTTTCATATGTAGTTTGTTCATTGTTAAAGTGGTACTTTTGATTGAATATCAGTGTTTACAGGTACTTATAGTATCCATGTTTGGGCAAATGTTATTTTGTCTGAGATGAGCCTGGGGTTTGTATTTAATGCAACAACACTCATTGTTGTCGAGGCGTTGTAGGTTATAACCTCCCTCTCCGCCTTAGTTTTTTTTCTCCTGTAGAAGCTTATTTTGTACTCAACCTGCTTTTAACAGTCCAAAGTGGCCAAACCGGAGGAGGATGTTCTAGAATTGTAACAATATATATGATCATTTCTCATTGTTCATTCTCGTGAGTTGTAACAGGTCAAGACATATTTAACGTTTTTAAATTCAGAGACTATAAGGCTGGATCGAACACCCCAATAAGCCGAGCAGCTTTATCTGTCCAGCAGATTGTCTGAAACGTGCCCTTAAAAATCACCAGAAATTTGCCTATATCATGGCAATATTTTACAGTATGAAGGAAAGCGTTTTTTGGATTGGTGTTAGTGTTGCTTTGAGATGTCATGTGTTCAGCTACAGTAATGTATATAGTTTCTACCCTATACTCTTGGCACAACACATCTATTTGGCCCAAGGCAAATTGTGCTGTTTGCATGTTTATCATGGAGTTTGTTGAGCTTGACCACTCGGCAATAGAAATTATTCTAAATTGTATTGCTCTATATTGAAACTAAAACAGCCTGCGTAAGATTGTTAGAAGTATTATTTCTTTATTGAAAGCCACTTTTATGTAACTTCCACAGTACTGACTGGAGGATGCCTTTTATTATCCGGTCCATAAATTAATGTCCAGTTGCAGTCTAACAACAGCCTACTTCTATTTCTCTTGACTGAACTAACTAATTGTGAATTGTTGATTGTCGTGGAGTCATCACCGTCTGTTTTAATGGGTGCAGTAATAGTGTTTACTTAATTTTACTATGCATTGTGAGTTGGATAATTAGTTAGTTTTGGGGGTATTTAATTATGAATGTCAGCCACAGAAGTCCATAGATTTTTACATAAAGATGTACCATCCAATAATTTACTATCCTGAGTGTCCTGTTGGGTTTCTTGCATATGATCATTGGTTTTACCTAGGTAGGTGTTATCTAGTCACTGTTTCTATGGCAAACATTGGAGTCAGCTGTTTGTTCACCTTGCATTGTTTCCCCAAATGTGGACAGTTTCATGTAAATAATAGCTAATAGCCTTAAATGTCTATTCATTGACGTCTTCAACTTGTGAATCTGTGTTGATACAAAGACTTTAAATTGTATTCCTTGTCAAAAGGCAATGTGTAGATATGTACAGACATGACATGTTCTTATGTTTTACTGATGGACTTTGTTTGGATACTTTGGGGGGACAATGCATGCTAGCTGTGTGACAGTTCTTGAAAATGGACCACAAAAGGCTTTACCTAAGACGTATTAATATATTATTCAATTTTGTGTTCTGGAGTCTGCAATCATACGTACAAATCCCATTTTGTTTCTCTTTTATAATTTTCTTTTCACGTTTCTGTCTTTGTCTTGGTGATAAAGGGATTGCTTCTGTAGTCCGTATCTTGAGAGATGGGTCTAGTCCAGAATCAAGCCCTTGTCCCAATCCCTTAGGTACTTGCATAGATCTGGTATGGTTGGATAGATATAGCCAAAATGGTATACCATATTGCTTATACCCATCCAATACTTACAGATACATCAAGTGCCTAGGGAGATTGTTGCTCACCAACTATTGTTGCTCACCATCATACAAAGTGCAGATGCAGTGGGTGTGTCCAGGTGCTCTCTAGCTTTAGAAGTGCAGGGATATATTTTTCACCCTATGGTTTGTACAAAGACTCGGAAATACTGTCTGAATGTAAAGGCCATTTACTAGTAGATTCATTTTAGATTTTACAACCCTGTGCTGAAATCTCGTGATTTCATTGAGAATTTTGTGTGTAAGAAAGCACTAAACTAATTCCTTTTATATTTTGTATGGTGTTTTGATGTTGTGGGGGGTGATTATAGCAGATATATATATACACACAAATATAGTTCTGTGAATAAAACCTGCAAAACAGGTGTATCCAGAAATAGACAATCAACACATTTACAATCAAATGTTAAGATAATCTTTATTGTTTATATGAATTGTACATGGACACTGAATTGTTTTTTTCTTTTGGTTTTAAACATTTTGTATTTTCTGTTCTTTAATACATGGTGTACGGATCCAGAAAAAAGCTCTGGAAAATGTCTCAAGACTCCTGCTTTGACTTGTGTGACATCACAATTGTGATTTTTGTGGTGGATCTTTCCCTAAAATGTGTTACCTGTCTCCCACTACTTCACTGACATCACTATGGTGGGTCTATACTTTATAGTTGTCCCCCACAATTAAATTGGGGAAGGGACTGTGGGTCTCCGTCTGTTCGTACGTTAGTCACATGGGATATCTCAGACAGAAAAGGATCTGAAGAAACAGATCCAGCATTTACAAACTTACACTGATTGGCCAGATGGTGGCTCTATAAAAGACTGGAAATGCTAACTTTGAAAGGTCACACCCCTCACCTTGTTTGACCTAAAACATGAAAGTTGGTACATAGATCCCTCTCCTCACAAAAAACACATTTTCCTTAGGTCTGCCATGATGGATTTTCTGCCATTTAGAATTTTGTAAATTCAGATCGGTCATTCTGGTACAAAACTACATTTCAGGGGTTTTTGGCCTGCTGTATCTCGGGTTCTGTAGTAGTCACATCGTTTCTGGCACTGTTAATCAGAATCCCAGTTTTTACTTTTCTAACAGTACTAAGAATGTGTTTGTAGGACTTAAAGTTTTGAAACCAAAATGTACTTTGAGCGCTGTATACAATATTATGCATAGTTTAGTAGGTTAATAGGCCCCTTTTTTCTCCACTTCCTGTCTGAATGACGTGCCCAAAGTAAAATGCTTGTAGCTCAGGCCTTGAAGCCAGGATATGCATATAATTGGTACCATTGGAAAGAAAACACTGACGTTTGTAGAAATGTTAAAATAATGTAGGAGAATATAACAATAGATATGGTGGGAGAAAAACCAACCAGAATTTTTTTTTTTGAGAGAACATCCTCTTAGAATTTCAAGAGAAAGGTCATATTGAAAATTAGCTCCCTGGATTCAATTCCTATGGCTTCCACAGGGTGTCAGCAGTCTATGTTCAAGGTTATGTAACTTACAAAACGAGTAAGAAATATCAGTTTTAGCATGAAGACATTATGCACCTGCTAAAATCGGTTTCCTATTGAACATACTTCTTTCCATAAGAAATATTATAGTTTGATTACATTTTAGGGTATCTGAGGAGTAAATAGAAATGTATTTTGACTTGTTGAAGCAAAGTTTAGGGATAGATTTTCAGATTCCTTTCTCTGTATGTTGAACGAGTGGATTACTCAAATCGATGACGCCAACTAAACTAACTTTTTGGGATATAAAGAAGGATTTTATCTAACAAAACAACGTTACATGTTTTCAAAAAGTGAATATTTAATCGTTATTTGTGAATGTATGAAACCTGTGCTCGTAGAAAAATATTTTGATGTGGGGTGCTGTCCTCAAACAATCATGGAATATTTTCACTGTAATAGCTACTGTAAATTGGACAGTGCAGTTAGATTAACAAGAATTTAAGGTTTCAGACAATATAAGACACTTATATGTAGATAAATGTTTAAAATCCATTTTATTTATTTGAATTGCGCGCCCTCCAGTTTCACCGGAAGTTGTCCCGCTAGCGGGACTCCTAGCCCTAATTACAATGCGAAATCCGAATACAAAATCGTTCTATTCTGTGCATTTATGAAATAGCAAACATAACGTGAATTCAGCGATGACATTACTTCATCTTTGTAACTTGCCTCCATGATAAAATGGTAACATCCATTACTGTATATGGCCTTTTGTTTGATTAACAACGAATATAACACAATATACAAAGTATCTTACAAAACAGTATGCCAACTAACACAGACAAACTTCATACACAGGGGTATACACATTTAAACAAAAATACAAAAGGCTTTACAGGGATTTAGGGTTCGTTTTGCTTTACCGATTTTCAGATTATGCAACATTTAAATAAAATGTAAATTCAATAAATATTGTCTACAATCCGGATTTGAGCAAGTGCTTGTTCTCGATGCTGTGTGCTGTTGAAATCTACGCCCACCATGACGTATGGCACCGACCACAGGGAGAAATGCGGTGAAAAGAGTGTCCAAATTATAACAGAACTCTCTGGTTACAATGAAGGGGCTCGATGAAAGTCGCCCGGGCACCCGTGTAGGCGTGTTTCGGTTGAAAATTGATTGCATTCGATTTGAAACCGGGCTGCCTCCTGGGCGTGAGCCAGGTGCCCGTTCAAATCCCACGGCGAAATCGTCTCAAAACAAAAGTGAAGTAATTAAGCATGTGTAGTAATTAGTAGGATTCTGCGCTTATCTATGCAAAAGTGATTGCTTTTGATAAAAACGCTTTATCTGTCTTCCCAATTAAAATTATTTCGAAAATTCAAACATTTATTTAATGACAAATTACGATGCACTGTGCTGCCTTGTTGACATATTGACCGAGCGTCACATGCAATAGTCTTCCTTCATCAACTGATCCCCTCGAAGCATCGTTACCTATCGCTCCACAATAGCCACGACCCTTCAGAGCAAGGGAAACAACTACTTCAAGGTCTCAGAGTGAGTGACGTCGCCGATTGATAAACTATTAGCGCGCACAGCGCTAATTAGCTAGTCATTTCACACCGGTTACACACAGATTACCGTTCGATTTGAGAATTGCCCTCCTCACTCTCCGCTTTCGCCCGTTGACGTGAGACGGGCCCGGTGCCCCGCGGCTGAGCATAATCGAATCCGCCCATTAGAACAACGTTGGATACAATGCGAACGCTGCAGTTTCATTGGTTTATCATTACAGAAAGGCGTGGTTAAATCTGGTTTATTCTGTTGATTATGAAATGTCAACGTCATCAATACATAACACGTCAAATGGTGGTTGAAACCTATGACTTTGCAGTAGGTTTTGGCATATGAAAAATTGGCTATCTAACGTTCAGAATGGCCGGCGCACGCGCCTTCGGCTTCAAGGGATGTCAAAAGATTGGAGGCTCTCAAATAAGAAATCTGCTCAATGCAAAAGATTTCTTCCTTTTCGATTGCGATGGCGTAATATGGCACGGAGAAAAGGCAATAATTGGTGCGCCTAAGGTGGTGAGTTCTTTGATCAAACACGGTAAAAACGTGTTTTTCGTTACAAACAATTGCACTAGGCCACGTGAGAATTACGTGAACAAGTTCTACCGTCTGGGCTTTACTGATGTTATGCAAGAGCAGATATTCAGCTCCTCGTATTGTTCGGCGCTTTACCTGAGAGATGTCGCTAAGGTGCAAGGTAAGGTGTATGTCATCGGCGGAGAGGGAGTGCGTAATGAACTGTTACAGGCTGGAATTCCTTTCGTTGGTGACGAAGACGCGCCTGACGGCACTATATTTAACTGCGCATTGGCCTCAGATGTCAAAGCGGTCCTTGTTGGACATGATGACAAGTTTACCTTCCTTAAATTGGCCAAAGCCTCCTGCTATCTGCGGGATCCAGAGTGTCTGTTTTTGGCCACTGATGTGGACCCCTGGCACCCGCTGCAAGATGGAAGGATATTGCCAGGTATGGTACCCATGCTGTGCACTAACTAACCTAGCTAGTAAACTAACCGACTGATGTGCGTGTGGAAGGGAGGGACAGAGAGCTAGAGAAAAAAAATATGTACTCTATTTCAAACCCCCATCTCTCTGTCAGGTTCTGGGTGTCTGACATCAGCGCTGGAGGTGGCCACAGGTCGGAAGGCCATGGTGATAGGCAAGCCCAGCCCCTTCATGTTTGAGTGCATCTCCAGCCAGTTCAGAGTGGACCCAGCCCAGTGCCTGATGGTGGGTGACCGCCTGGAGACAGACATGCTGTTTGGGGCCAACTGTGGCCTGGATACCATGCTTACACTCACAGGGATCTCTAAGATGAAGACGGCCCAGGAGTACAGAGACAGTGATCACTCCGCAAATCAGAGCTTTGTACCGGACTACGTAGTGGATACTATTGCTGACTTCTTACCTGCTTTTGAGGACTGACTTTGTGTTTCATATGGTGGTGTTGTCGTCAGTTCACAAGTGTTGAGTGACTCTACTGTTATAACTGACTATTCAAAGTATTACTGAGTTTATCTGTTTAAGAAAAACAGTTGTAGGATCATGAGTGAAATGTTACTTCTATATTCCAGTATTGGTTGTAAGAACTAGTCATCCCAGGTAATGCCGTTTGTTAACAGAAAAGGTTCTAGCAATCAGGTCTCAATGTTGACATTTTTGGCATTGCGTGTAGGCCTACTGTAACTAATCCAATGTATTTGGTGTAAACGTGATATGCTGTTTGTGTTCCAGATATCCCTTATGGGTTTTAGAAGAACATGTGAAAATCCATATTTATGAATGGCCTGTGACCGTTGCAGACTTACCACATTGATATGCGAGAGGCTTGAGGCAATCAATGCACAAATAGTATTGGAGAACACTGAAAACATTTTAAATAAAGCTTCCAGAGATGACTCTTTTCAATGTATTATGATCTTGTAAGTCATCTAATACAACTGGTGCCAGTACTGTCAGCTGAACTATCCCTGTTGTGAATTCCTTTGCTGGAAGACTGAAATGTGAGATTTGACTACTACTTCCCTTATGGTGTTCGACGTGTATTGTCAGACCCAATAAATGTATATTTTCTTATAGTATCTGAACCCTCCTGTATCAATTAATCATCTAAATACTCAACACCAGACATATACATGTTAGAACATTAACATCTATCTTGGTTAAGAGTACACGTGTGTTAAGGTCCATTAATTACCCAATGTAGCACAAAACATTAAAAAAAAAAATCACAGGCAATATCATAGTAACCATTTTAATCATGTCCAATATCAAACAAAATCCATTCAGTTCCATTGTGTATCCTACTTGCTCTGTACCCCAACAGATTTGCACCAAATTAATCCATGTTAATCTGGGCCAAAAGAGCCCTTCAGTTTCGTGGCGTAATTCAGTCTGGTCCTTGTCATAGAAATGAAGAGAAATGTGCAACTATCAACAACAACGTAGTGTAGCAATGGGAAAACTGGCTGGTCAATGGTACACAGATGTACTGTTGATGCCAACGTTAACATCAACCTTCAAGGATTGAATTAAGTGAAGGTGTAAAATAGTGAGCACTGAAAGAGGTGGGTGCTGAACAAATAATATAATTGGAAGATTTACTGTAATGGCTTGTTTTCTAAGAGAACAACCAATTAAAATGTACCGGTTGAAATTAAGTTAGAATCAAGCAAAAAATATCTACACAGTCACATCTTTAAAAATAAACTTTATATGTACAATTTCAACATGAATAATATCTTTATTCTGCATGACGTCTAATGAGGTGTTGCAGCAGGTCCTCTTGTTGAGGAACAAAATTAGGTTTCCACAGATACGGACCTTGGTTGCATTCACTGAGTCACTCAACATCACTCTGGTCCACCACGCTGAAAAACAAACCAGAAGAGTCGGTGGTTAGTGAGATCTTTAATGTATTACAACACTAAGGTAGTTAATGCCCTTAGTGTACCCGGGATGCCCTCTGTAACACTCTGGGCTGAATTCAAAGCACAGATCATACCCATGAGTGTAGCCGTATGTTACCACCCCCTAAAGGATTTGTATAAACTTTTTTTTTTTATTATCAACAATACCACACAATTACAGCACTTCAGTGTCACAGATAGGCATTAACCTGAATGTAGTCCATCTCTTCTGCTTCCAGTGCTCTCCTGCGGTATCTTTGGGGGAGTTCCTTCACTGTGGCCAAGCTGTCTGGGGTTCCAGGGAGTCGAGTGAGAGGTCCAGGGGGTCTTGATAACGACAGCGGCACTACAAGTGAAGGTGGACTAGGAGAGCTGACTGCTAATGTTTTAAGAGCCTCTTGGACTGAAACAGAGGAAATGGTTGTTTGTTTTTAAACAATATTCATGTAGCTTTTAAATCAGTGATTTCATTGTTTCAAACATCCTTTGTGTTTTAAGTTATTTTATTAATAACTTTCGTTGCTTCTGGTTTGCTTTGATTAGCACATTCAAAGCACTATAACGAAATTGGAAAGGACTAAAAGAACCTCTTCCTAAAATACACTCAGTCATTGACATGTTTTTAAATGGAAAATCAAGTCAGTGTTTCCCTTTTATTTGAAAACCTCAAAACAATACCCAGGCTTGCCAACATAATGTCAAACTAATAGAGGACAAATGTTTTTAATGCGGAGAGCTACAGAGTAATATTACAATAGAACATTGTTTGACGTAATTCATACTGCTTATCATGTTCAAGTTGATGCAACTAATCAACATGCAACCAACACATTGATATGCAATAGGCTACATGTTGACGAACAAAGCATAATTGCATACAGTAGCTGTGTCCCTGAACAGTCAAAGGGTGGAATGTCCTCTTCAATAGGGTTAGCACTATGCATGGACAAAACGAAAACAATTGCTAGTGCAACATCACACAGAAAAGTTGCTACTCACCATTCGGCCTGGGTACCCCCTCTCTGTTGGGAAACTTGATTAGTGGAGCATGAGGTTTCACAGCCTGAAAGGTAGTTAAATGAAAACAGACAACTTCAAATTAGCCACTTAAATTAAAGTAGTTATGACACTTCTCTTTTGCAGCCAGCCAGTCCTATATAGCCTTAGTTCAACGCCAAACCACATAAATCATGTTACACTTATGCCAGTTAGAATGGAGCTAGTTGGTTAGTCAACTTTTACTTCCATCTGCATACTAGATAACTACATGATAACCCTTTGGAATTTCATGCAGACCAACAAGGGCATTAGCATGGGTAGCTTGCTCGTTAGCTTTGGGGATGCACAGCAAAAACAGAAATGTCGCTGATTTCTGACCTTGAAACCCGTAACTTCTTACATTAACTATTCAACTTTGAAATGTACTCACTTGAGTGAAAAGAGTTGTTGCAGAGCGATAAATTACCCAGTTAGACAAGCGTACCTGTACAACCCGCCCAACAGCCGCCATTTTGCTACTGACTTTGCCCCCCATGACCTCACGGGTCTTCTTCCGGATGAAAACAATTCGCAGTACCTAAAAAGTACCAGAGAGCATTTGTCATGTGAAAATAACCAAGTCCACTGTATGGAAACCATAGGTTGACAACAACGGTATGGATGGGATGCGAATGTGAGCTGTCAAAAAGCTAACTGGTCATCGGCGGATAACACCGTCACATTCAGAGTAAAATACAGAATAAAACATGATCTATGTACTGACTCCAAACCCTTCCGAATGTATTACCTTTGTATAGATGCAGTCAGCTGAAAATAGGTTATATTATTCGAAAAAAAACAGTAAACGTTCAGGTCCGTTTCTCATGCCATTGCTGTCAAACGTGACGTTTGCTTGCACCAACTTGATTTCTAAGAATAACGCAAGGAAAAAAGATAAAAATGCTGGTAGCAGGCGAATTCCATCGACCACGTTGAGCTATGTAGGGTCCATTGAAAATTAACCTTGTTTTATATGTTAAAATAATCACTAGAGAGTATAGGCAATGACAAACGCGGTTAGCAAAGGAAAATAACCTACCAGTAATTTAATTTTACTCCGCCTAGAATAAAGCGGGGGTTACTGAAGAATTACTTGGTCACGTGGTTAGTCTTAATTTCCTGGCGGTATATTCAATATTGCACCAAAAGCCTATCACCGAGTCGAATTTTAAAGGACGTGACGTTTAACCAATGGAAATATTGTTACGGAAATTGTTAAAAATGATTTGTCCAATAGGATTAGACTTCTCACTTCAGTTGAGTATAATGTTTTATTGTTTTGCTAGTTAACTGCTAAAAGGAATCCATACATTGTTTATGTATTAAAAACTAGAAAAGGGTACGTATTATATACATGTCTGTATAATATATTATATTTCAGTTAGTGTTAATTAATTAGTTGCTTTCAAGTTCTTACCCGACATTCCTGTCATTTAGCTGGCTAGCTAACGTTAGCTGGGGTTGTCTGCTTGCCTTTATCAAAGAAGTCTTTCACTGATCCTCTCTGGTTTCACTGACTTAGATGGAAAGGTGATTGCAGAGTTAAACAATTACAGAAAACCCTAGCTAAATGTCCTTTCCTTGAGTTGATTGTTCTTCTCTATGGTTCTTTTGACGTTGGTGGTTAACACACTGACTGACACTTTCATTTTCCAGGCAATAATTGAACATGGAGCCCATGGATAGACTGGAGAACCTTGCCTCAAGTCTTGAGACCGTGGCATTGAATGGTCTTCAGGCTCCTACGGTTGACAATGGACAGAAGGACAGCTCAACTGCCGAGATACTAAGGTTTCTCCTCAATTCTTATCTATAGATCATTCAATCATTCTGCAATACTTTCAGATGAATATGTATCATTCAGAATTACCATTTAACAGCCAACCCATCTGTCATAGAGTATGTATTACAGGTAATGGAAACACTTGAGTAAATGAGGGATGCAAAGTAATCAAGTGCTACCATCCAGGTGGGGTTTGTCGGGAAACGTGCCTCAATGCATGGATGGGATATGCCACTATACTCCAGCATGAGGACGAAAAGGGCAGTTTTCCTGGAAAATTAGCAGTATTTTCTCGATGGAGCAGTGTGGCATATCCCATCCCCGCATTGTGGTACGCTTTCCCGACCAATATCTCGTGCCGGCTCCATGGTTTCTTAATGTAACCATGACTGCTTTCTGATCTCAATGCAGCTCGGAATGGTCGTATCTTCTGGCAAGGTGCATTGAAGCTGTTCTGGCTCTTGGAGGCCCAATGCCCTATTAAGAGACTTTATGTTGGTGTTTCCTTTATTTTGGCAGTTACCTATGGATAGAGCTGATACTTCTTAACAAGACTTGGTATTAAATTTTACATTCATGAGTGTTTCTCCCCTCAGGATGAAAGAACAGATGTCAAATCAATGTTTTGAGATGGCAGTGAAGCTCCAAGCAGGTAAATTACATTACCTTTATTACTGAATTGGGTATGCTGACATACTATGTGACAATAAGAGTGTAATTTATTTAGCAATTTCAAATGTTCTCTAACAGGAAAAAGCAAAAGATCTTCTTGCAGTGCATCTGATGCTGAGAAAGATGTGTGAGTGTCTTTAGTTTGCAATATCATCTCATGTAGGCCTATCCATAACCAAAAGGAATATTTGCTCAGATTTTGAAAATGTTTATTTGTCTCTGGATAATCTACAGGCTGGATTATGCTAATACTTTGGAGGAAGCAAAAATCATTCATTTTAACAAGACATTGGCCTTACACAGGTAACTATCACATTTCTGTATTGATATGTAAAGTAATGGCCTTTCAATCCTTGAATTACTAGTGCATTAGTTATGATAAGTCATTTGTTGCTTGCAAACCCTTTACGTAGAAGTTTGGGCATCAGTTCCATTTGGACAGATTATTATTTTATTTTTTTACTGATTTATACATTCTGTTGTATTTGTCAGGATGCAGGTGTGGCATGCCATCTCTGAGAAGCTGAAACAGAGTGATCCAGAAGCTGTGTAAGTCCAACAGGAGCAGATTCTAACAACCTGTTTGCGTCCAAAATGGCACCCAATTCCCTATATAGTCCACTACTGTTTACCAGAGCCCTATTTACTATATAGGAAATAGGGTGCCAGGAAATAGACCCTGTCTTATTGATAGCAAAGGACTCAAGCAGTTTCTCCTAAACTGGCCTTTGAGAATAAAAATATTATTAACACTACCATTGATATACTTTGGGATTCATTTGAATTTGTTTGCATTGTTTGTAAAAATGTCAGTTACACAAACTACAAATAGTTGTTTACCTACCAACATTGTTATTACACTGTACCTGCCTATACTGTACAAAACTACCAATTTAAAAACATATAACTATATATTTTTAGCACTGCTTGATCTAGTGTGGGGCCTGTATATTTTTTATCCAGAGCAATGAGGGGACTGACCAGTTGTAGCCTAGACCTTTGTTCAAAGATAAAGACACTTCAGCAGGTGGGTGCATCTGTTATCAATATGGTTGGAAGTTTTCAACAATCTGATGTTGTGATTGTTATCCAACAGTTTTATAAATGAGAACAGAATGTTTATTGTTTTCATCAGAAAAACGGTGCAGTCATTGGCTTGAATCTGCTGCGGTGTCACCAATTGTTGCAGATTTATGGAATGCTCTTTCTGACCTCTTGTTTGCTTTGTCAAAAGGAGTCATGTGAGCTTCAGGGCCAAATCACAGACCTTCAAAAGCAGAGGCTAGGTATTACATCACCCACGCTATTACTGCTTTACCAAGGATGAATAGGAAAGTTCAAATGTATTGTTTGAACCTACTCTTATAAGGGTGTAAGAATTCACTAAATTTTTTATGAAGATTATCACCTTTTTAATGAATGTTTTTGTATTTTGCCTTGTAGTTCAGGAGGAGAAGTGACATGAATAAAATCCCTCAAGCATATTTTATTCTGACATATATTTTATTTATTTTTATGAAGATCTAAAACGTCTCACTCATGAGAAGATGAAGGAGATGGATGAACTGAAGAGGAAGAGGGAGCACCCAGAAGCAGAGAAGTACAGAAACGTCCTGCAGAAAGGCCAGTCTCACCTGGAGAAGTACCAGAAGATGGCCACCATCACACAGAATGTCCTGCGGGTAAATTGGCCTCTTTATATCTTTAAGAATACAGCTATTTATTCTTAGGGTGTCCCAATAATATCTCCTTTCTTCTGAAGTGTGCACTTGATTACATCTTCTCACAAATCTAAAAGCTTTTGACTCGTGGGAATGTCCATGATATTTCTTGTACCAGTCATTTCCTTACAAATCAGTAAAGAGAAGTGAACAAGTGCACACTTGGGGAAGAAGGAGCTTTAATTGAGCCTTAGTGCCAAGAGGATGATAGCATTTTACCTGTTCTGTTAATAATGTCAGAACTCATGATGCTATGTTGTTGTTTTTTTCCAGGGTATCATCATTGCCAGTAAAGTAAACTGGAGAGACGACCCCAAATTGAGAGACATCGCCATGACGCTGGAGGACATTCCCATCTCTGAGGAATGAGCATTCCGCATGGAAGGGAAACATTGCTGTGACATTGTTTATACGTATAATAAGTTCAGTTATCAAAGGTGTAGTTTTGAGAGAGAGAAGGAACAAAATGTTGAAATCACACCAGATATAAAATATAAACAGATGTTAAGAGCACTTAGTAAAATGCATAATACATCTTTTTGTAATAAACCGTTAGTAGTTTTTACAATAAAAAAGCATATTTGTATTGGCCATGTGTTTTTGAATAAAACTGCTGTTCACCAGTTTTGAAATGTAGTCATTTTTCTAGTGAAACGATGGGAAAGAAATGTGATGCATGATGAAACCACGAGTGTATGTCTCTGCCAGTAGATGGCGGTACGCACCAATCGGCAACGGTTTCTACCATTCTAACCACCGCAGCACATTTCCTGCAGACACAAGTCAGGATATTTCGGATATTTGCACGTGTCGAAAATATTTTTTTGCGACTGGAACAATTTTTGTGTAATTTGTTTTTCTTTGGGAGTGTCTCACAGTCGATTGAAAAATGCCAAAAGTACGGGCAGAAAAGAAAACCAGACAACACCAACAGGTTAAAAACCAAGGTTTGTTTCAGCTGTTTCTAGTATCTAGCAGCTAACGTTAGCAGTAACTTAGTGCGAGTCGGAGCTAGCCAGTGGCAGATACGTTTTTAGCCAACGTTAGCTAGCCAGCCTGTTATGGCTATATATCTAGCTAGGCTAGAAAGAAGATACATCATAATTGATCTGGCGTGATTTATTGTTAACCGTGCGTTAGTATCTACTAAATCACGCCAGATAGATGTTAGCATGAGGCTGTTAACATAATGAACTAGCTAAGGCACTGCATTTCAGTGCTGGAGACCCTGGTTCGATCCCGGGCTGTATCACAACTGGCCGTGATCGGGAGTCCCATAGGGCGGCGCACAATTGGCCCAGCGTCGTCCGGGGTATGGGAGAGTTTGGCCTGGGTGGGCCGTCATTGTAAAATAAGAATTTGTTCTGAACTGACTTGCGTAGTTTAATAAAAAAATAAAACAACTGTTTATGTAAATGTATTCTAGGTGTCATGTTCAACACTGGCCTTGGTCAACACATCTTGAAAAACCCACTGGTAGTCAATGGAATAATTGAAAAGGTAATGTACTGGTTGTAACCACTTTGTTTACCATTGGTAAAGGTCAAGGATCACAACCACCCCATCTACAAATTTTCATAAGCATGCACAGAAATGCCTTCACAAGCAGCTGTAACCTCTGGTCAATATTACATGATATTGATAGGGCGGCTCACTGACTGACGTGTTCCGATATCTATGTTGGCAGGCTGCTCTCAGGCCGACAGATGTGGTGTTGGAGGTGGGACCTGGCACAGGAAACATGACTGTCAAACTGCTTGAGAAAGCTAAAAAGGTGAGATGCGTTCTTACTGTCAGTGAATGTTTGTAGCTAAAGGCTTATTTGACGCTTCTGGTACTTATTGTTGCTTTCATCTTCCCCTTGTCTGAAGGTAGTGGCCTGTGAGTTGGACGGTAGGCTGGTTGCTGAGCTCCAGAAGAGAGTGCAGTGCACGTGAGTACTTGCCATAACTTAGCTAGTGAGATACATTTACAATTCCTTAACTTCTTAGGGATCGGATCCTGTTAGCGGGCTCGTTTTCAGAGCAAACAAAGCGCGGCAAATTCAAAATAAAAATTCGTAATATTTAACATTCATCAATATACAAGTGTTGCATAGTCATCAAAAGCTCTGCTTCTTGGCAATATCACAGCGTTGTCACATTTCAAAAAGGCTTTACGGCGAAAGCACAACATTTGATTGTTTGAGGATAGCACCTCTAATATTTCTGCATTAGCATAAATTCATAAACCAGCGCGGTTCAAACAAAACCCATATCACAGCGAAAACAAATCCCTTACCTTTCGAATAACTTCTGCTGAGGGCTTCCCAAGTGTCCAACGAAGACATCCAATTGTTCTTTTGTTAGAAAAAGTCATTTATTATATCCATAAATCTCAGTTTGGTTGGCGCATTATGATCATAAAATCCACCGTTGAGTTGCCCATTAAACCGTGAAGAGAACACGTTCAAGTTATACCTATAAACTTTCTACAAACAAATCAAACATAATTTTTAATGTATCCTTAGGTATCCTTTTGGGTATATTTGCTGTAATATTTCAACCGGACGATAATGTGAACGATAGGAAAGAAAAATAAAGTGGTGCGCGTTCACAATCTCGCTCGCGTCAAACCTTGTTTACAAAAGTGGTCCCCTGACTGTTTCCTCTTCCTATCTGTTTTGCTTACTCCTAGAACTCCCAGTCTTTGTTATAAAGACTGTTGACATCTAGTGGAAGCCATAGGTACTGCAGTGTTAGTCCTAGGTAAAATACAAATGAATAGGCACAATGGAGAAGGTCATTTACAACAAAAAAACTGCAAATCCGGATGGATTTTCCTCAGGTTTTCGCCTGCTATATCAGTTCTGTTATACTCACATACATTATTTGAACACTCTTAGAAACTTCAGAGTATTTCCTATCCAATAGTACTAATTATGTGCATATCCTATTTTCTGGGCCTGAGTGGCAGGCATTTTACTTTGGGCACGTCAGACAGGCGAAAATTTGGAAAATGGGACCCTAGCCCTAAGGAGTTAAAAGGGGAGTATAAGTTGAAAGTGTGATAGTAACATCTGTGTTCATTGTCTGTAATAGGCCCATGCAAAGTAAACTACAGATCTTAGTGGGGGATGTCCTGAAAACAGAGCTGCCTTTCTTTGATGTCTGTGTTGCCAATTTACCTTACCAGGTAAAACTCATCACCCTCAGTAACCAACACTTACCCAGTTCAGTAACATAATTCTGATAACAATACATACCTATGGAAACATGTTTCATTGTTGTTTTGCAGATTTCATCACCTTTTGTCTTCAAGTTACTTCTGCACAGGCCTTTCTTTAGGTAAGAGTCAAGAGAAGCTGGCTGGATGCAGAGCTGCAAAACTCCCCTGATAATGTCATAGATTTTTTCCCACATCCATTAGTACACTTGGGGGCCAAATGTCAACTTCAAACAGGCATGGGTAGACCAGACTGTTGTGTAAAGCATGCATTATTATCAATGTGAGATATTTAGGGACATTTGAGTGATGTGCATGGACCTGAAGTTGGGATTTGTCCAAATCAAAGTGTATTTGTCATATGCACAGGATACAGTGTAGTGTACACAGTGCAATGACATGCTTACTCGCAAGCTCTCCTCAGAAACAGTGCAACAACTTAAACAACGGCTAAACCGTTTGATTTGATGTCTTGTCAGATGTGCAGTGCTGATGTTCCAGAGAGAGTTTGCCATGCGTCTGGTTGCCAAGCCTGGAGACAAGCTGTACTGCAGGCTGTCCATCAACACTCAGCTGCTGGCTCGAGTAGACCACCTCATGAAGGTCGGTGGGATCTCTTGCATGCGTCCCAAATGGGCTCTGGTCAAAAGTAGTGTGCTATATAATAGGGAATATGATGCCATTTACATTTTGGGACACAACCATTGACTCAGCCATGGAACTGGCATTGTGCATGCGGACTGTTGTGTTTCTCAGCTATTTTACTACCGTTGCTTAATTCTCATTTCTCTCTTGCTCAGGTGGGGAAGAATAATTTCCGTCCTCCTCCTAAAGTGGAGTCGAGTGTTGTCAGAATAGAGCCTAAGAACCCACCACCACCTGTTAACTTCCAGGTAAGTGTTAGTTCTGTGAAGGTGATTGTATAAGAGAGACACAGTAGTTATTGTAATCAGGGGTATGTAATCTTGCCTCCAACAGGAATGGGATGGTCTCGTCAGAATTGCATTTGTGAGGAAAAACAAAACCCTCAACGCAGGTTTCAAGTGAGTACCAAAACAAAGCATATTCAAATCATTCTTGGTCATATCCTGTCAGCCTCAAATGGTTATGTGACAAGCTATAGACTGAAGATGGTTCTTTCCAGGTCCACTGCAGTTGAGCAGCTGTTGGAGAAGAACTACAGGATTCACTGTTCAGTACACAACGTGGTAAGCACACACATACCAATATTCCGCTTCTGCAGTCTATGTATTTTCACATTCTGGATGTGGTTGTGTGATTTATTACTAGTTAACATGAGTCATTAAATTTGTTTCTGGAACAGGAAATCCCAGCAGACTTCAGCATCACCAAGAAGATTGAGTGTGTTCTGCAGGAGGCTGAGTTTAGTGAGAAGCGAGCCAGGAGCATGGACATAGATGACTTCATGGTGTAAGTGGAGCTGGATTATTCTACTTATGTTTGCAGTTTTTTTCCCCTTTAATGTTAAGTTGTTAACTTGGTTTGAGATTCTTCATGTCATAACTTTCATAATCTGTCTTCTGTCCAGACTTCTCCACGCGTTTAACTCTGCTGGGATCCACTTTTCCTAACCGGACAGTAGACGGCTAGACTGTACAGCTGAGGACTTTGTACAGGAACGCAATATGGTGGAAACCTATCCAGTTGTTAAACCTCCACCTTCTTTAAAGAATAGAAACGGGAAGCTTTTATGGATTGAGATCACATCCAAGAGTCATGTGATTGATTGGATGATAACTACTCACACTGGCTGGAGGAATGCAGCAAGACACCTCAGACTCACCCCCTGGACTACCGTCATCATGCCTTTTATATGAACATGAAAGCTGGTGATCAGTGAAATTGTTTGTTTTGCTGAAATGTACATATTTAATAAGCGGTAACATATATAGCTGATGTTCATACATAAAACAGGTGATACAAGTACCTTTTGAGGTGTGTTCTATGCACTAGAAAGCACAGTTTGTCATCCCTACAGTATGTGCTTGGTTGTCATGGACAGGTTGAAAAATATACTTTGTCAGATGTGACTCATGGTTGTGTGAGGAGCCCTGAGATAATCTTGGTTTCATGACTGCTTTACCACCATAAAAAACATGATAGTCTGACCTTAACTTCTCTATCTGAAAGACGTAGCTACAACTATCCTGCTGATAATGTATGCAAAAAAAAAATATATATATATATATATATATAATGACAGAACTTGGAGTATTCAAACAGGCATTGCTGCACTGTACAGTCCCGGTCTCCCTATGCTGATTTCATGAAGTCTGCCTCTAGATGGTGCTGTCACTTCTACTGCTGAGTGACAGGGCCAGAAACACCAGTCCCCTTCCTGACAACCCTCACCGTCTCTGGGTCCTACAAACACAGGACATCACACTGCTTACTCCACAAACACCTGTAAATCCTATGGTTAAACTAGAGGTTTTCCTACCTATGAAGACTGGAAATTAATCAAGGCCTAGATTCAATCCGTGTCATAGCTCGATTGACATTTAAATGCAATATTCAGGGTAAACCCTGCATATGTCGGTGCAATCGGAAATTCCATTTAAATATCAATCGTACTGTAATGGATCTCCCGCGGGTTCCGGAATGAATCCAGACCCAATTTTCATCATACACCGTGTTACTCAGCCCTGTAAAATCCAGGTTATATGCTTCAAGTATTTTGACTGCATGTGCATTTCTGTCAGTTATTAAAGAGACTATTGAGAGGTTCTAATGATACATAAAGAGTTAATGGCCAAAGTGTGGATTACATTTTAGTGGTGCAGGTCAAGGGTCAAATCAAACAGGATACTCTTAGAGCGTTGGGCCAGTAACCGAAAGGTTGCTGTATCGAATCCCCGAGCTGACAAAGTAAAAATCTGATTCAGAGGGGTTGGGTTAAATGCAGAAGACACATTTCAGTTAAAGGCACTCAGTTGTACAACTGACTAGGTATCCCCCTTTATTACTTCAGCCAGTGTTATATCTGGTGCAAACACTGAGAAACATACGCAACAGTAGGGCAGTGGTATTTACTTTTGTAAAAAAAAAAAAAAAAACTTTTTCCAAAGTTAAATGGGTGAAAAACTACTTTTTACAGTATTAATTAAAAGGGGGAACAAATAAACTGGGTTTGCCACAAAACATGGCACAAAACCGAATCAAACTATAGACAAGGACTGGTAAGACATGAGAAGAACCACAACTAGATTTGACTTCCTCTCAATTCAAGAGGAAGAGAGAAAGAAAGACTGGCCCTACAGAGTAATGTCTATTCTGTACAGTGCCAACTGAGCGGGAAACCAACCACACGCGTTGGAGGCCAACAAAGAGTTGCACATACATACATGTCAATCAGACCTACCAGAATACACAACACTGGTGTTGTAGAACCAAAAAGCACAACCAACATGGAGGTCTCTGATGAAGACAAGTCAACAGCCGTTCAATTTAAAGTACAAACAAAAAAGTAAATAAATAAAATAGAACAGGGCAAAACAGTGAAAATGCAAAATCAGCTATAAAAGGGATCCAAGGTTGCATTCCCCTCCTGTTATTTCTGATGACATCCGTGGGCCCGATTAGAAAAAGATGAGTCCGTTTCTTTGCATTTTCACAGGTGGTTGTGACAGCTGTGCCAAGTTTTTATAGTGGTCATGTTCCTGTATGTGCCACTGCCCACTCCACCCACCCACCCACACACCCACACACACACCTCCCTGGTCAGGTCTGGTCTACAGCAGGGCACGTGGCCTCTTAGGATTGATCTGCTTACTGGCTTGTTCCTCTTCTTGGAGCGACGAGCGGAATGACTTCACTTTATCTGAAAAGAAAGGAGCACAGAGACGATTAGGTATTACTGCTTATTAAAAGTATACGACGATTTGTGTTAATAAAAGTGAAACCTACTACTACGGTGATACATTCAGAGACCAAAATCAACAAAATAATGAAAGGTGGTGGTGAATAATACAAATATGCTGGGATGCATACGCCATGAGTAAAAATAAATCGCTAATTTTGAGTACGTGGACACCCCTTCAAATTAGTGGATTCGGCTATTTCAGCCACACACGTTGCAGACAGGTGTATAAAATTGGGTACACAGCCATGCAATCTCCTTAGACAAACATTGGCAGAAGAATGGCCCGTACTGAAGAGCTCAGTGACTTTCAACATGGCACCATCATAGGATGCCAAATTTCTGCCCTGCTAGAGCTGCCCCGGTCAACTGTAAGTGCAGTTAATGTGAAGTGGAAACATGTAGGAGCAACAGCTGCGAAGTGGCACGCCACACAAACTCACAGAACAGGATCGCTGATGCGCATAGCGTGTAAAAATCGTCTGTCCTTAGTTGCAACTAGGGTTGCACATTTTGGGGAATATTCAGAGGTGGAAACTTTCTATGGGAATTAATGGAAATATTTGCAAATGAATATTAATACCATTTAAATGTTGGATATTTACCATATAATATGGAGACATATTATATAAACCTTTTACCTTATCATAAGTAGACAAATTGAAAATTATTAAATCTTTCCAATATAAATAAAAAAAACAATTTAGTTACAAATTGAACTTTAATTGAGTTGACTCTTCACATGGGATGATTTCACTGAACAACAAAAGAAAGGGAATATTGAATGATCCATTGCATCTCCCAAAAACATTTTCAACATACATCTGTAAAATTATAGTTGAGAAAGAGGACCAGTTGCACTCTGAGGCGGCTGATGTTGGTTGGATTTGGAGAATGATGGAGGCAACAGGGGAAAGAGCTTCAGATCCACAAATTCCCTTCCACCAGGTAGCCTAGTGGTTAGAGTGTTGGGCCAGTAACCAAAATATTGATGGATCGAATCCCTGGGCTGACAAGTTAAAATCTGTCGTTCTGCCCCTGAACAAGGCAGTTAACCCACTGTTTCCCGGTAGGCCGTCAATGTAAATAAGAATTTGTTCTTAACTGACTTGCCTAATTAAATAAAGGTTAAATAAAAATAAATGAGATATGTTGGCACGATTGCCATATTGCATCTCCATCCCAAAGCCCTTGCTTGGAAGTGTATTTCGCCAGACTGCCAAGAACCTTGCCCTCATCCAGGGCAACAGTGAAGTGAGCAACAGTGAAGTGGGCAGGGCAGTATCGATTCCTTCTCTTCTGCAAGCAGAGTCTGAACATCAGACAGGATGGCATTGTCTCCCTCAAATCAGTGCAATGGCTACTGGTATAGTTTTCAGGAGTTTCAGGCTGCTTACCACTCTCTCCCAAAATACATAATCCAGGAGGATCCTCTTGATGGGGCTGTCCATATCGGCAGACTGTGATACGGCCATTTCTTGGAGAGACTCCTTCCCCTACAGGCGACTGTCAAACATGATGCCTACACCACACCAACAGGTGTTGCTGGGCAGCTTCAATGTGGTGCTCTTATTCTTCTCACTTTGCTTGGTGAGGTAGATTTATAACTTGATGACCCTTCACATTCCTTGGCTCTCTAGTGTATCCATTGTTTTCAGTGCCATGATGTCCTTCAAGAGCAGATTCAATGCATGAGCAGCACAGCCAATGGGTGTGATGTGAGGGTAGGACTCCTCCACTTTAGACCAAGCAGCCTTCATGTTCGCAGCATTGTCTGTCACCAGTGCAAATACCTTCTGTGGTCCAAGGTCATTGATGACTGCCTTCAGCTCATCTGCAATGTAGAAACCGGTGTGTCGGTTGTCCCTTGTGCTCTTGTAGAATACTGGTTGAGGGGTGGAGATGATTTAGTTAATTATTCCTTGCCCACGAACATTTGACCACCAATCAGAGATGATTGCAATACAGTCTGTTTGCTCTATGATTTGCTTGATCTTCACTTGAACTCTGCATCCAGCAAATGAGTAGATAAAGCATGTCTGGTTGGATTGGTGTATGCTGGGCGAAGAACGTTCAGAAATCTCTTCCAATACACATTGTCTGTGAGCATCAGAGGTGAACCACTTCTGATTCCAGGAGGACCATGAGCTGTTGCTATCGATAAGGTGTCTGATTCATCATTTTCACCTTAGATGTAGAGGGACTTTTGTCAGAGGTTGCTTGTTGTGAGCGCTGAGGGAACTTTATGTACTTGGCCAGATGATTCTGCATCTTTGTTGCAAATGTACACACCTTTTCCTTCTACATTAGCTGCAGTGAAATGTCTCCACACATCAGATAGTGCCCGTGGCATTTTCCTGTAAAGAACATTTAAAAAAAAAATACAATTCCATGTACAGATAAATAGTTAAGCAGTTAGATTAAACAACTCCTTTGTAATATAAATGTTTTAAAATGAAACATGTTTGGTGAATTAACACTCCTTAGTTAGCAGGCTTAAGCAAGCTAAAACCCACATGGTAGCAAAAAACTAACTAGCAGAAATTGTTAAGTTAGAAATGGTTTAAACACACTTTGCTGTAGGCTACTATTTATAAAAAGTCATGTATGTCATATCAAATATATTCACCCCACCCAGTATTGTAATCAAAACTTACCAGAAAGCATGTAGTCCTTGGCTCAGACAGTGTAGTAGTGTGGGCTCAATAGCATCTCATTAGTGTGCAAGATCTTGAGAATCAGCTGTACATGTGATGGAAAAGTGCACTGTGCATGCAGAGGGTTGCAATTCCATTGAATTGGGGATAGTTTAACCAAAATATGCCACAAGACCTAGAATAGCCTTATGTGTATCCCACAAAAAGGTTCACTGTTAAAAGCTAACTTTTTTGATGAATTTAAGCATTCCCAAAATGAACTTCCCATGGAAAATTTCCGGGAAAGTTTCCGACCCTTTGCAATCCTAGTTGTAACACTCACTGTTAACTCGAAAATGACACAACGACAAGGTTCCAGTTTAACAAAGTTTACTACACCATATGAACACACTACAAGGTAGCCATTCCACTCAAGGCTAGGTCAATTAACGAACAAGACTCAACGCGCAAGCGCACTCTTTGACTGAGTGATAGCCCCGTAATAACAGAAGTATAGGGATACTTAAAACATGAACTTAACAATCTCCCACTTTTCTTTAAAGGCAAATAAAACAACAACATAATTAAATGTCCAAGTATTATTCAAGTTCCCCATTACAGATGGGTTGTGTGACAAGGTGTTTATTTGTATTACTCAAGCTGCCACTTTCCATTACTGAGAGCCTGTACGAGCACAAGACCGGATGCTCCTTTTTAGTCAGACAGTCAGCAAGCTGTTCCTTTGTGAGTCGACCACAGAATCCGCTGGATTCTCTGTGCTTGAATAAGTTCCTTGATGCTGCTAATCTCAAGATGAAGTCTTTTCTCTGTGACAGACTTGGTTGACTTGACAGCATCAACTAAGGAGTAGTTGTCAGTGACACAAACTACAGGTAGAATGTGCCGTTTTGTCTCACCAGTGGTAAGCTCTGAGTACAGAGTTGCAAGAAAGATAGCATTGTCAATTCCATCCGCAAGAGCAAGTGTTTCTCCAGCAAGTGTGCTTCGGACAACCCTTCTGATCCTTTTTGACTGCCAACAGATAGGTGAGAATCTTCCTCCTTCACCCATTAACACGATTAGATGTCCACCTTGGGTGCCTCCATCTGTAAGGTTCCCTAGGGAAGCATAACTGAAGACAACTAGTTTCAGAGAGTCATCTTTTCCAACATGCTGAAACTTTAAAAAGTCACTTGTTGTGATTTCAGTTTACAAACAACTTTGTTTGCCTCATGAATGGTTTGTACAGTGACGTGTTTTGTGTTAGATGCCAAGTTGCAACCATCAAACATTACATCAGGTCTACTCTGTCTAGCAACCCATAGAATTTGTCCCATCTTTGACCTCAATTGATCAGCTTCAATTCCACAGAGAGGGGAATTCCTTTGTACGGCTCTTGAAGAATCCATGTGGATGGGTTGAAGATTCTTGATATAGATCTCCTGTTCCATCAACTGTAATAAACTCTATGCCAACATAACAAAAATTATCATGCTCCTCACGGCCGACCTGGAAAACAGCTTTGAGGTGTGGAATCACAGTTGTAGCAAAGGTCTGTGAGCCACCCCAGATAAAGTCATCAACATGACAGGCAAGTACTCCAGTCACATTGCAGTCTTGATCAAGCCAATAGAAGACTGCAGGATCCACTTGTGACATTTTTCCACCTGTACTCAGCATTGTTGCCTTGACTTTGTTGTACCAGTAGAGTGATGCATCTGCCAGGCCATACACACACTTTTTTAGTTTCCAGTGTTCCTTCGCTCTTAGCTTGAGGCGGAGGTCGGATGTGAATATCTCTTGACAGCCCTGCAAAAATGCAGATTTGATGTCTATGGAATTAAGTTTCCATTTTTTCTGGCAGATCACTGTCATCAGCAATCTGAGTGACTGAGGCGCATGTCGGTGAGTCTTTTGGGAGTTCTTTAGCAGCCAGCTCCTCAAAACCTCTAGCCACTAGACGTGCTTTAGGCACTATTCCAGTTAAGGATTCTTTAAGGGTACACACCCACCTTGTTGAGACTACATTTTTGGCCAATGTCTTTGACTTCCTCAAACACTTTTTCAAACAGTTTGTCCAGTTTTCAGATTGGAACATCCATGCTGTCTTAACACATGTGGCTGTTGTTGAATGTTTTCTTCATTTGAACACTCAACAGTATTATCTGTGTCATGGTTGAAGGTCTCTGCTCCATTTCCTGAGTCAGTTTCAGTGTCCATATCATTGGATCCGACATCTGGTAAGTTTGCGTCTGTTACTGTGTCCTTTTTTGTCATTTTCATTAGGAGACTGATTCTCAGCAACTGCCCCCTCGATCTTGTTGATCATTTACTTTCCTCAATCTTGAGTGATGCACCCTGACAATGGTGCCTCCATGCCTCACAAATATCACCACGCCATCTTGGCCAATAACTACTCCCGGTCCTTTCCACTCTTGACAGTCAACTCGTTTGTAGTACACTTTGTTTCCAGTTTCGTACTTCTCATCGGTGGGTCGAAGCTGTTTACATGAAACCCTGCGAATTCTCTCTGAGCACTCTGCTTCAGTGAACGCTTTTCTCGCTGCATGTAGTGCTGAAAGGTTCTGTCCCACCCACGCACTCACACTGGTCCCTTCTAGTGCTGGTGGCTTGTCAACCAGTACAGAGGGAAGATTAGGGTTCTGACCGAAGACTAGTTGGTATGGGCTGTAGCCATGAACATTGTGCATGGAGTTTTTTGCCATCAAAGCCCAATCTAGGGCTGTTTTCCAGTCACATCCATTATCTTGCTTCACTTTCAGCATTATCTCTGTGAGTGTTTGATTATGTCTCTCCAGAAGTCCATTGCTCCATGGACTGTATGCAGCAGTTGTCTTTACCTCCATGTTGAATGTCTCTGCCATTTCCCTTATTTCATTATTATTGAATTCTCCTCCATTGTCACTGTACAATTTCTGGGGAGGGCCATGCACACTTATCCAGGAATGAATGAAGTGCTTGACAATTTCACTGGGTTTCTTTGTATTCACAATGCTTCCAGCACTGAAGCATGTGAAGTGGTCGATTATGTGAAGGTACCACACACTTGGTCCTAGCTCATGTAGATCTACAGCCACGGTTTCATTGTACTTGGAAGCCAGTGGCAGACCAACAGCTGGTTTGGGCTTAGGTTTACTGTATTTCTGACATGTCTCACAACTGTTAACTATCTGCTGTAGAATGGAAATACTCTCATCATCATTATTCCCTGAACTGCTGAGTAATTTCTGAAGTCTGTCAACTGTAGCATGTCCAAACTGTTTGTGAAGCTTTAACAATACTTTGTGTTTTTCTTTTGTGTTCATGTTCTCTGTGACTGACAGAATCTCCATGTGCTCTGTGTCCATAAGAATCTCATTTTTACATGGACTCTGTGTGATGTCTTTGTCTAAAATGTTTACACAATAGTGGCCCGAGGTGGTAAGTTCAAGAGATACTGGTTGTTTAAACATCACTGCCTTGTCATTTTTTATGTCTAGTACAGCCCCTGCCTTCTTGAGGGAAGCTTTGCTTAATAGTAAGGGGATATCTGCAGGGACCACCTCTGTTTCAATGTGACTCTTAGTCTGACCAATTTTTGCTGGTATCTTAACTCTCTTGGTAGAATGGGACGATTCTCCCATCTCCAAATCTGAAAGCTCTGTTGCTTGGTGTGTCAATCATATTTTGTACTTCTTTCATATTTAGTTCACTGACATAGCTATCAAGCCATTTTGCACCACACACTGTCCGTGTACATGCAGTATCAATCACAGCAGATCCTAAAGATTCAACTATAGAAATCTCAGTATCAGAAGCAGATTCGTTTGAAAACAGTGTAATGTTACACTGCTCTATCTCTGTGTTTACATTTTCCTCTGTTAGTTTAACATGTTCATTTTTATGAGGACAGTCTTTAACCCAATGGTAAGTGCTTTGACAAATAGCACATTTTGATCTCCTTCCATATCTGTCCAGTGGATTTGTTCCGGGCAATGGCGCCCTCTTCTGGCTGTCTTGAGGACGTGACTTGTTGGCGCCTTTTCTCTGCTGCTCGGTGTAATATGCTGCGTCACTCACTTGCTTTCCATCAGTTATTGGCGCGACAGACGTCTTTTCACCAAAAAATAATTTTAGTGCCTACTTCATTGATGCAAAAGTCAGCACAGTACAAGCGATCAAAGCCAACTGTTTCTCCGTACCATCTAGACAGGCAGTATCTAGCAACTTGAAAGCTAACACTGCATCTGGGAGAACCATGTCGTACTTGCGCATCCTGTTGTACCTCTGTTCGAAATCAATGATGTAGTCCGTCATTGCAACCGAAATATCTCTCGTAACACAGTCAAAGTTTGAATATGCCTCGTAGGCACGGTCTTTCTCTTCCTTAAAAAACACAGAATCCAGTGCTCTGATCAAAGTTCCCATAACTGAGTGATAGCCCCGTAATAACAGAAGTATAGGGATACTTAAAACATGAACTTAACACTCACTACCGATTTCCAAACCGCCTCTGGAAGCAACAGCAGGACAGTACCTTTTCGTCTGGAGCTTCATGAAATGGGTTTCCATGGCCGAGCACCCGCACACAAGCCTAAGATCACCAAGCGTCGGCTGAAGTGGTGTAAAGCTCGCCGCCATTGAACTCTGGAGTAGTGGAAATGCGTTCTCTCACGCTTCACCATCTGGCAGTCCGACAGACAAATCTGTGTTTGGTGGATTCCAGGAGAACACTGCCAGCCCGAATTAATAGTGCCAAATGTAGAGTTTGGTGGAGGAGGAATAATGATCTGGGGCTTCTTTTTCATGGTTCGGAATAGGCCCCTTAGTTCAGGTGAAGGGAAATCTTAATGCTACAGCACATAATGACATTCTAGACGATTCTGTGCTTCAAACATTGTGGCAACAGTTTTGGGAAGGCACTTTTCTGTTTCAGCATGACAATGCCCCCATGCACAAAGCGAGGTCCATACAGAAATTGTTTGTTGAGATCGGTGTGGAAGAACTTGAGTGGCCTGCACAGAGCCCTGACCTCAACCCCATCGAACACCTTCGGGATGAATTGGAACGCCAACTGCGAACCAGGCATAATCGCCCAACCTCACTAATGCTCGTGGCTGAATGGAAGCAAGTCCCTGGAGCAATGTTCCAACATCTAGTGGAAAGCCTTCCCAGAAGAGTGTAGGCTGTTATAGCAGCAAAAGGGGAGACCAACTCCATGTTAATGCCTATGATTTTGGAATGAGATTTTCCAGGTGAGCATACTTTTGGCCATGTAGTGTAAATAGACCAAACCTCATTCCTTAGAGATGTTCTTCCATCTGACTGAAACGGTACCATGTCACTGTAATAATACATGTCTATGGTGCTTACCTCGGAGCTCTGTGAGGATATCAATCTTCTGATCCAGTATCTGCTCTAGCTGAGTGGCGTAGGAGTCCACGTCATAGTCCACCTCCGCAGTCATTTCCAGCAGAACCTTCTCATCCTCCAGCCACCGGATAGACTCCTGCTCACAACAGACACACACACACACGCAGACACACATTAACATCTCACCAATAACGGTCATCTCATCTTCCTACTGACAAACAAATTATTAAAATCAATTACTTTTCTCCCATCAAGTCAGTATCACATTAGCTTGAAAAACTGGATGATTTAGAGAATTTCATGGATAGTCGCTCCACACTTCACAGGACATTAAGCTTGCAGATTAATTCAACACAGAGGTGGAACCTCCTAACCATATGTGAAAGGATCTAAGAGGAGCCATCTGTTAATGTGGTCTGACCTGGAAGACAGCTCTGTGGTCCTCCAGCACCTGTTCCTCCATCTCCACCATCTGAGACACAGCCTCATGGAAGTTAAAGAGCTGGGGTGACACCTCCTCCTCCTGGAGAGACAGACAACAGTCAGACGAACACACACACACACACACACACACACACACACACACACACACATCACCTCTATTGAATAAATGGCCTCAAGGAAGGAAGAGCTGGGGCTCATGCACAAACTCATGCACACAAACACGTGCGCACACACACAGTGAGAAAACCATCTATGATAAAAGCTGTGAGTGAGCATAAAAGTGCATTAAGAGTGTATTATAAGAGTGTTGCTTACGTTCTGCTCACAGAGCAGTTTGAGGTCGTCTCTCTGGGGGGAGCTGCCCAGGTGGTCCCAGTCATGGTCCAGCAGGTCCACCACATGGATGTTGGGCCGGACCCCCTCAATCACCTGGTTAGGGTCCACCGCCAGCTCCTTCACTCTGTGTGTCAATCAACACCATCCTCCGGTCAGCTCACAGTACACTGCTGCTCAGCCCAGTTAAATACACTCCACATGACGGAGCTTATTCAGTAGGGCCAAACATTCAGGATATTGCTGATATAAATGCATTACTTGGATATGACTGTGACTCAGAATATTAAGTCTTGTCAGTTCTATGCAATACATTTGACTGAATGTTTTGGCCCTTTGAATAGATACCATCACAACACCAGTGACACCATGTGCAGCCAATGGGTCCATCATCTGTGCTCTTATTGGTTGCAACTTGCTTGAAAATCCATTTTAGGTTACACATTTTAGGTTACAGTGATATGGTCCCTTTAAAATAAAATGTTTTATTTTATCAGTCGATAAATCCGATTTAAGCAATATAAGAATAATCAGTGAATCAAATTCAGAGTGCTAGATGAGTTGTTCCCCACTAAAGCAGCTCTAACTGATGATGCTATAGAACTGTAGAAGCTGTGTGTTTCAACAGTGCCCATGCATGTTAGCTATGTTTGGCATGACAATATACGACAATGAGTTGGCATGATAGCGCAAACATACTGCTAACTTGCATGTAGAGTACAATAAGTGCTGTGGACACCCCATACGGCCAGGACTATCTATACTTCTGGCATCTCGCGTATGTTTAATGAGGTGTGACTGAGCTGATATGGTCCAGTACAGCCTAACCTTATTGACTTGTGTCTGACCCACTGACTGACTGGGTGGGCGGTGACAGGAATTGCTGTAGCAGTTAGAGATGGAACATGCACAGGCTGGTCTCACTGCACCTTTGGCAATAATTGCAGGTACTTAGCCAAGGAGTTATCCTCTAACTAGCACAGTATAGAGACTGGTGAGAACGATGGAACAAAGACCTAAAGAAGAAAGGGTGTTGTGTGTATTTTACAACTAATGTATGCATACAGGAAATGCATGCAAGTAAGTATATGCTTTGACAACCAAAAATGTATTTGTGTGTGTGTGTGTGTGTGTGTGTGTGCACAATGGGAAGGTGCTTGACCTGCAGGGAGAAGTAGCAAAGTCATCGTACTCATAGGTGGGCGAGAGCTCCGGGCGACTTCCACCGCCTTGGGAGAAGGGGATGTCTGAGGGACTGATCCCAAACTCCTTTACTCTGCATAGCAGAGCACAGCGCCAGGACCAGAGCAGAGAAGCAGGAAACACAAGAGAGAGGTGACGAGGGTCAGGACACACAAAAATAGAGAGAGAATGAGGCATTTTCCTTTCACCATGACCTGCCTGCCACAGTGGCACTCATTCAGTTTTTCACATGTAGCCTACATCTGATCAAACTGCTGCAGGCAGATATTCACAATTCAAATACTTGTATGATCATAGAGAGCCCTTTCTTTACATTATTATATCTGCCTATATCTGCCTCAAGGTCCATAGAAACCTAAAGGGAGCGTGGTCAAAGAAGACGTTCCTATATTCCTTTTCTCAGACACTTCTCTGCTGATCACAGATGGAAAGCACAATTGTAGGAGACAGTTTCCCATGGCCAGCTGTAACATGTTTCCCATGGCCAGCTGTAACATGTTTCCCATGGCCAGCTGTAACATGTGTGCCCACCTGTTAGCGTAGCGTAGCGTGTTGAGGGTGTTCTCACAGGATGTCATGCCAGGAGAGATGGTGGCTATCTGGATAGGACAGAGGTGACGAGAAATTCAGTGGAGGTAAGGTAAGGCTAGTACAAAGAGCAAGTAAGGTGGCCTGTCCTTTGCAGAAAGTGTGTTTACTTAAAAGCTACAGGGGCCCGTACAGGATCGGGATAGGCCTAGACCAGTGGTCACCAACCTTTCTGAGTCAAGATCACTTCAAAAACATAAGCCTACGCAACATTAACAAATTAAAAACAGTTCTGTAGCAATGAGGTTTGTACAGTAGGCTATAGGCCCAATACATTATCACTGCATATTGGCTACGCTTGAATTGCCCTGTAAATGATATACTTTTTTTTTTTTAGGTAGTCTATATGATCACACCGGTAATTGATCAGTTGTTGTATAACTTGTGAGGCACAGCTGTGTGAACATTCATTTAAATAATTTTCTTTTTCTTTTACTGGGCTGATGGTGCCTGCATCTGATGGTCAGTCTCAGCAGAGGGAGAGAGCAGACTGAGTATCCGCCTCTCAACATCCCTCCACTCTCCCTTTCCTCCACTGACACTGACCAAAAAGGGACACCATCTTCCAGCTGATAGCGAAACTCGAGTCGCACTAAATAATTTCAGCCTCATGCACAAATTAATGTTCTTACTCTTATGAACAGAGAAAGTGAAATATTCCCAAGCCGCTAATAATAACAACACAAGCCTATCGGTACACTTTCCTTCTCATTCATTACAGCTGCAGTGCTGGTTGTAGCACAAGTGGAAGTAGGAAGACCACCCATTTTATGGCTTATGGAAGAGTTGAATAAAACGTGTTGACAGTGCTGAGTAAGAACTTAAACATGAACTCAGTCATAAAAACAGCATCTCTCTGCTGTATTCATTGACAGTTTCTCTAGTCATGGCTTTAAATTTTAATCTCATAGTATAAACTTTGCTTTAGCTTTCTTTTAAGCCTGCTACATTATCGCAGACATGGTCATCCGAGCCATCCGATTGGCCAGCAGTAGGCCTATAGTGTGCTTGATTTGCCCTCTGGGCCCGACGGGAAGACACATGAAATGGTTCAAAATGAGAACACTTCGCCTACCCGGCCAACGGCGCCATACAAATAAATAAAAATAGAAACGCAATGCTTTATCGTTGTTTTTTTTTAAAGAGAAATGTTTGGCGATCGACTAGGAATGCCTTGGTGACCACTGGCCTAGACCATGGGCCAGGTGTCTTAAAAATAGTACTTTTTTATAAAATCAGAGACGACTGAACCGTATGCCAGTGAGGAAAGAATTCACCAATTACCAATCCCACTGGCAGTGGTAATGATGAACTCACCATGCATGTGCGGGAGTTCTCCCCTATGAAGGAGTCTCGGAGGACCTGTGTGAGCTTGCTGGCCCTGAATGGAGTGTGTGGTTTGTTCCGTCCCAGCGCCCTGATGCACTCCTGGTAGAGTTAAAGAGAGATACAATGAGCTACAGTTTGTCTGCCTGCTGCAAAGCCTGACTGGCTGACTGATATACATTCTGAGAGAGATGGGACAGGAAAAATACAGTTGACCATTTCTATACGATTAAGTTATGTCCAACTAGGACTGCTAGTTCTGGTCAACTGAAGGAAAATGCATCTGAGGCAGTACACTATCAGAGCTGTATTCATGTTCAATCGTGGAAATCCCTCTAAGATTAATAAACTTTTACTTGAACTATCAGACTAAACATCTGCTGACTTTCTACCAAGTGTCCCTGTCAGAATGCTCTGCAGCTGCCCTCTGACCTCTCCCCTCTGACCTTTAGTGCCAGAAGGCTCTTGTTGATCTCAGCTCCCTCCAGGCGTGTCTGGCGGTCAGCGCTGGATGTGTCGGCCCCCCTCTCGTTCCCCGCCAGGTCGATCAGGGAGAACTTGCCATGCATCTTCCCCTTCCTCCTCAGAATGATCTGGAACACGGCGTGGCTACGGGACGAGTGGGCGTTGGCCGAGGTCTGCCCTGACGTTCTGAGAGAGAGGGACAGAGAGGGAGAAAGCAGGAAGAACAGCATTTAAATGTAATGCACGATAACGTTTCACTGTCTATGTCATTAGTTAGGGCAACTGTGGGATGTTGCTACAAATACCTTCCACTCCGTTGCCTTACCTGCAGCCGTTGCCCACTTCTATGAGTTTGAGGACGTCCTCTGTGCATTTGACATCTCTCTCATGCAACCCCACCACCTGCACCTGCTGCTTCCCATCCTCCAGCACCCGGAGCTTAGCCTTACCATTCAGCAGGTCAAACACCTATACAAACACACAGGCAGTCAGGTTAAACACAGTCAGTTCCAACACATACAGGACTGCAACACAACTACACACGCAGTCAGGTTAAACACAGTCAGGTCCAACACATATAGGACCGCAACACAACCACACACGCAGTCAGGTTAAACACAGTCAGTTCCAACACATACAGTGGGGCAAAAAAGTATTTAGTCAGCCACCAATTGTGCAAGTTCTCTCACTTAAAAAGATGAGAGAGGCCTGTAATTTTCATCATAGGTACACTTCAACTATGACAGACAAAATGAGGAAAAAAAATCCAGAAAATCACATTGTAGGATTTTTAATGAATTTATTTGCAAATTATGGTGGAAAATAAGTATTTGGTCACATACAAACAAGCAAGATTTCTGGCTCTCACAGACCTGTAACTTCTTCTTTAAGAGGCTCCTCTGTCCTCCACTCGTTACCTGTATTAATGGCACCTGTTTGAACTTGTTATCAGTATAAAAGACACCTGTCCACAACCTCAAACAGTCACACTCCAAACTCCACTATGGCCAAGACCAAAGAGCTGTCAAAGGACACCAGAAACAAAATTGTAGACCTGCACCAGGTTGGGAAGACTGAATCTGCAATAGGTAAGCAGCTTGGTTTGAAGAAATCAACTGTGGGAGCAATTATTAGGAAATGGAAGACATACAAGACCACTGATAATCTTCCTCGATCTGGGGCTCCATGCAAGATCTCACCCGTGGGGTCAAAATGATCACAAGAACGGTGAGCAAAAATCCCAGAACCACACGGGGACCTAGTGAATGACCTGCAGAGAGCTGGGACCAAAGTAACAAAGCCTACCATCAGTAACACACTCGCCGCCAGGGACTCAAGTCCTGCAGTGCCAGACGTGTCCCCTGCTTAAGCCAGTACATGTTCAGGCCCGTCTGAAGTTTGCTAGAGAGCATTTGGATGATCCAGATGAGGATTGGGAGAATGTCATATGGTCAGATGAAACCAAAATATAACTTTTTGGTAAAAACTCAACTCGTCGTGTTTGGAGGACAAAGAATGCTGAGTTGCATCCAAAGAACACCATACCTACTGTGAAGCATGGGGGTGGAAACATCATGCTTTGGGGCTGTTTTTCTGCAAAGGGACCAGGACGACTGATCCGTGTAAAGGAAAGAATGAATGGGGCCATGTATCGTGAGATTTTGAGTGAAAACCTCCTTCCATCAGCAAGGGCATTGAAGATGAAACGTGGCTGGGTCTTTCAGCATGACAATGATCCCAAACACACCGCCCGAACGAAGGAGTGGCTTCAGTAGAAGCATTTCAAGGTCCTGGAGTGGCCTAGCCAGTCTCCAGATCTCAACCCCATAGAATTTTTTGGAGGGAGTTGAAAGTCTGTGTTGCCCAGCGACAGCCCCAAAACATCACTGCTCTAGAGGAGATCTGCATGGAGGAATGGGCCAAAATACCAGCAACAGTGTGTGAAAACCTTGTGAAGACTTACAGAAAACGTTTGACCTCTGTCATTGCCAACAAAGGGTATATAACAAAGTATTGAGATAAACTTTTGTTATTGACCAAATACTTATTTTCCACCATAATTTGCAAATAAATAAATAAAAATCCTACAATGTGATTTTCTGGATTTCTTTTTCTCATTTCGTCTGTCATAGTTGAAGTGTACCTATGATGAAAATTACAGGCCTCTCTCATCTTTTTAAGTTGGAGAACTTGCACAATTGGTGGCTGACTAAATACTTTTTTGCCCCACTGTATACAGTGAGGGAAAAAAGTATTTGATCCCCTGCTGATTTTGTACGTTTTCCCACTGACAAAGAAATGATCAGTCTATAATTTTAATGGTAGGTTTATTTGAACAGTGAGAGACAGAATAACAACAAAAAAATCCAGAAAAACACGTGACAAATGTTATAAATTGATATGCATTTTAATGAGGGAAATAAGTATTTGACCCCTCTGCAAAACATGAGTACTTGGTGGCAAAACCCTTGTTGGCAATCAGAGGTCAGACGTTTCTTGTAGTTGGCCACCAGGTTTGCACACATCTCAGGAGGGTTTTTGTCCCACTCCTCTTTGCAGATCTTCTCCAAGTCATTAAGGTTTTGAGGCTGACGTTTGGCAACTCGAACCTTCAGCTCCCTCCACTGATTTTCTATGGGATTAAGGTCTGGAGACTGGCTAGGCCACTCCAGGACCTTAATGTGCTTCTTCTTGAGCCACTCCTTTGTTGCCTTGGCCGTGTGTTTTGGGTCATTGTCATGCTGGAATACCCATCCACGACCCATTTTCAATGCCCTGGCTGAGGGAAGGAGGTTCTCACCCAAGATTTGACGGTACATGGCCCCGTCCAGTTGTCCTGTCCCCTTAGCAGAAAAACACCCCCAAAGCATAATGTTTCCACCTCCATGTTTGAAGGTGGGGATGGTGTTCTTGGCAGTATTCCTCCTCCTCCAAACACGGCGAGTTGAGTTGATGCCAAAGAGCTCCATTTTGGTCTCATCTGACCACAACACTTTCACCCAGTTGTCCTCTGAATTATTCAGATGTTCATTGGCAAACTTCAGACAGGCATATATATGTGCTTTCTTGAGCAGGGGGACCTTGTGGGTGCTGCAGGATTTCAGTCATTCACGGCGTAGTGTGTTACCAATTGTTTTCTTGGTGACTATGGTCCCAGCTGCCTTGAGATCATTGACAAGATCCTCCCGTGTAGTTCTGGGCTGATTCCTCACCGTTCTCATGATCATTGCAACTCCACGAGGTGAGATCTTGCATGGAGCCCCAGGCCGAGGGAATAATCGCACCAACTGTTGTCACCTTCTCACCAAGCTGCTTGGCGATGGTCTTGTAGCCCATTCCAGCCTTGTGTAGGTCTACAATCTTGTCCCTGACATCCTTGGAGAGCTCTTTGGTCTTGGCCATGGTGGAGAGTTTGGAATCTGATTGTTTGATTGATTCTGTGGACAGGTGTCTTTTATACAGGTAACAAATTGAGATTAGGAGCCCTCCCTTTAAGAGTGAGCTCCTAATCTCAGCTCGGTACCTGTATAAAAGACACATGGGAGCCAGAAATCTTTCTGATTGAGAGGGGGTCAAATACTTATTTCCCTCATTAAAATGCAAATCAATTTATAACATTTTTCACATGCGTTTTTCTGGATTTTTTTGTTGTTATTCTGTCTCTCACTGTTCAAATAAACCTACTATTAAAATTATAGACTGATCATTTCTTTGTCCGTGGGCAAACGTACAAAATCAGCAGGGGATCAAATACCTTTTCCCCCTCACTGTAGGACCGCAACACAACCACACAGGCAGTCAGGTTAAACAGTCAGTTCCAACACATATAGGACCACAACACAACCACACACACAGTCAGGTTAAACACAGTCAGGTCCAACACATATAGGACCACAACACAACCACACAGGCAGTCAGGTTAAACACAGTCAGTTCCAACACAACTACACACGGTCAACTTAAAACCAGTCTGTCAACATAATCACCCAAGGGAGCAATACACAGCTTCCCCTTAAAGTCTGGGTTAAACACTTACAACCAACGTTCCCTCCATTATTTTGTGGCACTGACCAATTGAGGTCTTGGAAGCAGAAACTTGAACGTTGTGAGAATTCTGTGCAACTTCCGGCACGCGTTTACAGTGAACACTGAGGCTGTACCCTTACCATTCTAGACAGTAGCCAACAGTCTAGTGGCTATTTGAGCATAATGTAGGCCTATCAGAGTGGCCTACCAATGAAACCAATCCTATAACATTTTCACATGGAAATAGCTTTTTATTTATTTGATAGGCCTACATTCCATAACACTTAAAAACATTTTTTCTTTATTACATCATGGACCAAATAGGTAATTGTAAATGCCATTGTAATGTGTTATATGATGCAATGGGTGGTTCGAGCCCTGAATGCTCATTGGTTGACGGCTGTGGTATATCAGACCGTATACCATGGGTATGACAAAACATTAATTTTTCTAATAGCAATAAGGCACCTCGGGGGTTTGTGAAACATGGCCAATATACCACGGCTAAGGGCTGTGGTATATAGGCAATATACCACACCCCCTCGTGCCTTACTGCTTAAATAAACCACATTACAAAAGCAATTATTATTACCAAGCAATAAGGCCCGAGGGGGTGTGGTATATGGCCTATATACCACGGCTAAGGGCTGTTCTTAAGCACGACGCAACGCAGAGTGCTAGGACACAGCCCTTAGCTGTGGTATATTGGCCATATATCACAAACCCCAGAGGTGCCTTATTGCTATTATACAGTGGTTAACAACATAATTAGAGCAGTATAAATAAAAATGTTGTCATACCCATGGTATACGGGCTGATATACCACGGCTTTCAGCCAATCAGCATTCAGGGCTCGAACCACCCAGTTTATAAAGAGAATTAGACAATTTAGGCTACACTCTGCCTATTAGCTTATTTGCAACACGGACTCTTTAATTAAAGACTCAATCTTGCAAAGTTAGATTTGTTTTGGTTTGTTGCATTGAAAAGGGGCTAATAATGTTGATTCGATCACATTAGAGAAAAAAGTTGATAGTGCAAACTGATGGGGCGAACTCAGTAAAATTCAATCTCTTGCGTCTTCTGCGCGTGGCCACGCATGCACGCAGCTTAGAAGGAACATTCCCTACAACCAAAACCACAAGTTGATGCTGTATAAACTAGTCATTAATCACTTGCCTTTCCACTGTAGATTTCAAAGAAGGTTGCGTACACCTGAAGATCTAACTTCCTGTAGCAGGGTTTCTTCAACATGACAAACACATCCCGAGCTGCATGAGGACAAAGGGGAAAGAGAAAGTTGTACAATTGTAATAGGTTCTGAGCATTACAGCACCAACAACAACACTAAGTATCCACGAAGAATCACTTACCAGCTAATGCATAAATCCCTTTAGAACAATCCTGGTTCTTTCCAGAAAAATCTCCACCCATAGTCTGAAACCAAAGATGGCAATATTCACAGTTCTGCTTGTGGGTGAAACATAAATATAAATGAAAATGCAACAACGCTTGAACCTGGATGTCGCTGATGTAATGTTATTGTTAAGTTAGTGTTGAATAACTGACATGCATCAGCAGAAGAGGATGAGGAGGCTGGTGTGTGTGTGACTCACATGTGTTTTGCCACTACCAGTCTGTCCATAGGCGAAGCACGTGGCCATGCCCCTCTCAAAGATGGTCTCCACCAGGGGCCTGGCAGTAAACCTGTAATGGAAACACACAAATCCACTCATCAGTGTATGTGCGTACACACACACTAGCAAAACATATACTTGCACACATTCCATCACAACACCCTAACAAACACACGCCATGAAAATACATTCCACACACACAAATCCAATGCAAGCAGTCCTCCGGGACTGAATTCCAGTAAAAACATACAGCTGACACATCATCAAACAAAACAGTGCTGCTCTCTGTCTGACCTGTAAACCATTTCATTAGTGGTGCTGTCATCAAAGGCGTAGTCAAAGCGGAAGGTCTGGTTCTCCAGGTAGCGTGTCAGGTCCACCTTCTGCTTGGGCTCATGGACCATCACCACATCCTTACTGGGGATGGTAATCACATCCAGGTCCCTTATAGTCAACTCTGGAACACACACAGCCATGTTAATGAAAGTATACAGAGAAGATACACTATATACTCAAAAGTATGTGGACACCCCTTCAAATTAGCAACTTCAGCTATTTCAGCCACACCCGTTGCTGACAGGTGTAGAAAATTGACCACACAGCCATGCAATCTCCATAGAAACATTGGCCTTACTGAAGAGCTCAGTGACGCTCAATGTTGCACCGTCATAGGATTTGTGTCAAATGTCTGCCCTGCTAGAGCTGCTCCGGTCAACTGTAAGTGCTGTTATTGAGAAGTTGAAACGTCTAGAAGCAACAACGGCTCAGCCGCAATTTGGAAGACCACAGAACGGGACCGGCGTCTGCTAAAGCGCGAAAACTATAGTCTGTCCTCGGTTGCAACACTCACTACCGAGTTCCAAACTGCTTCTGGAAGCAACGTCCGCACAAGAACTGTTCATCGACAGCTTCATGAAATGGGTTTACATGGCCAAGTTGCCGCACACAAGCCTAAAATGCGCAACGCCAAGCATTGGCTGGAGTGATGTAAAGCTCGCCGCCATTGGATTCTGGAGCAGTGGAAACGTGTTCTCTGGAGTGATGAATCACGCTTCAACATCTGGCAGTCCGACGGACGAATCTGGGTTTGGCGGATGCCAGGAGAGCACTAACTACCCGAATGCATAGTGCAAACTGTAAAGTTTGTGGAGGAGGAATAATGGTCTGGGGCTGTTTTTCATGGTTTGGCCCAGGCCCCTTAGTTCAGGTGAAGGGAAATGTTAACGCTACAGCATACAATGACATTCCAGATGGGGAACAGTTTGGGGAAGGCCCTTTCCTGTTTCAGCATGACAATGCCCCTGTGCACAAAGCGTGGTCCAGACAGAAATAGTTTGACGAGATCGGTGTGGAAGAACTTGACTGGCCTGCACAGAGCCCTGACCTCAACTCTATCGAACACCTTTGGTATGAATTGGAACTTCAACTGCGAGCCAGGCCTAACTGCCAAACATCAGTGCCCGACCTTACTAATGCTCGTGGCTGAATGGAAGCAAGTTCCCGCAGCAATGTTCCAACATCTAGTGGAAATCCTTCCCAGAAGAGTGGAGGCTGTTATAGCAACAAAGGGGGGACCAACTCCATTTGAATGCCAATGATATTGGAATGAGATGTTCAGACGAGCAGGTGTCAACATACTTTTGGTCATGTAGTGTAGTTACCCTGATTGCAGGCCATAAGAAAATACCTGAACATGACTGATCATGACCGTCCAAAAGCTCATAGTAGGTAAACTCATGACTGGTTCCTCATTATGATTAAATTCTGTTGGATGTCCTCCTTACCTTTCTTGTTGAGTGGACGTTTCCTCACACAAACACATATTCTGTGCTCTTCAATCTGACAAAATAAAAACACACATTGATCAGGCCATTGTAACGGGACAGAGGGAGAGAGAGCAGGGAGAGGGAGAGAGAGCAGGGTGTTGTCTGTACTCACCAGATCTGTGGTGGACAGCGGCCGGTAGTCCAGACTGGCACGGAAGTCTCTGATCATATACAGGATCTCATAGTTAGGGACAGTTGTGTCCACCTCCTGAGAAAGGTTATGTTAGGTCACTGTTCAATTTATACTTCAATTAGCAAGTTATTATCACTAAAGAAAATGTGTTCAATGACTAACATGGCTATAGTGAGGTTAAATATGTGAGTCAATTATCTTATTTTATCCTCATTTTAAAACCCCAGATATTAAGAGAAGAGATGGCTGGGGCAGAGGATGGAAGGAGGAGGGTGCCTCTGTACCTGTGCCTTCTTCTCCCTCAGCTCCTGTTGCTGTATCCTTCGTCTCTCTCTCTTCTCTTGCAGTTTCTCCACTTCCTTCACACAGTTGGACTTCCTCCTCGCTGCCAGGAAACCCCGGCAAAGGAACAGGAAGTCACAAACGCTGCCTTTCACAGAACATGCACACACAACATTTCTGAAAGGGATCTCTTCCTCTGCTGGTGTTTCCCTACTATAGGGTCATCCAGACAGAGTGGTGGCTGGCTGGGGACTGGGCCTACAGTGGGGGAAAAAAGTATTTAGTCAGCCACCAATTGTGCAAGTTCTCTCACTTAAAAAGATGAGAGAGGCCTGTAATTTTCATCATAGGTACACTTCAACTATGACAGACAAAATGAGGGAAAAAAAATCCAGAAAATCACATTGTAGGATTTTTTATGAATTTATTTGCAAATTATGGTGGAAAATAAGTATTTGGTCAATAACAAAAGTTTATCTCAATACTTTGTTATATACCCTTTGTTGGCAATGACAGAGGTCAAACGTTTTCTGTAAGTCTTCACAAGGTTTTCACACACTGTTGCTGGTATTTTGGCCCATTCCTCCATGCAGATCTCCTCTAGAGCAGTGATGTTTTGGGGCTGTCGCTGGGCAACACGGACTTTCAACTCCCTCCAAAGATTTTCTATGGGGTTGAGATCTGGAGACTGGCTAGGCCACTCCAGGACCTTGAAATGCTTCTTCTGAAGCCACTCCTTCGTTGCCAGGCGGTGTGTTTGGGATCATTGTCATGCTGAAAGACCCAGCCACGTTTCATCTTCAATGCCCTTGCTGATGGAAGGAGGTTTTCACTCAAAATCTCACGATACATGGCCCCATTCATTCTTTCCTTTACACGGATCAGTCAGTCCTGGTCCCTTTGCAGAAAAACAGCCCCAAAGCATGATGTTTCCACCCCCATGCTTCACAGTAGGTATGGTGTTCTTTGGATGCAACTCAGCATTCTTTGTCCTCCAAACACGATTTAGTTGAGTTTTTACCAAAAAGTTCTATTTTGGTTTCATCTGACATTCTCCCAATCCTCATCTGGATCATCCAAATGCTCTCTAGCAAACTTTAGACTTGCCTGAACATGTACTGGCTTAAGCAGGGGGACACGTCTGGCACTGCAGGATTTGAGTCCCTGGCGGCGTAGTGTGTTACTGATGGTAGGCTTTGTTACTTTGGTCCCAGCTCTCTGCAGGTCATTCACTAGGTCCCCGTGTGGTTCTGGGATTTTTGCTCACCATTCTTGTGATCATTTTGACCCCACGGGGTGAGATCTTGCATGGAGCCCCAGATCGAGGAAGATTATCAGTGGTCTTGTATGTCTTCCATTTCCTAATAATTGCTCCCACAGTTGATTTCTTCAAACCAAGCTGCTTACCTATTGCAGATTCAGTCTTCCCAACCTGGTGCAGGTCTACAATTTTGTTTCTGGTGTCCTTTGACAGCTCTTTGGTCTTGGCCGTAGTGGAGTTTGGAGTGTGACTGTTTGAGGTTGTGGACAGGTGTCTTTATACTGATAACAAGTTCAAACAGGTGCCATTAATACAGGTAATGAGTGGAGGACAGAGGAGCCTCTTAAAGAAGAAGTTACAGGTCTGTGAGAGCCAGAAATCTTGCTTGTTTGTATGTGACCAAATACTTCTTTTCCACCATAATTTGCTAATAAATTCATAAAAAATCCTACAATGTGATTTTCTGGATTTTCTTCCCTCATTTTGTCTGTCATAGTTGAAGTGTACCTATGATGAAAATTACAGGCCTCTCTCATCTTTTTAAGTGAGAGAACTTGCACAATTGGTGGCTGACTAAATACTTTTTTCCCCCACTGTAGCTAGCATCCAGGGGGACAGCAACTTTATACAGGCCTGAGGGCAGGCTACAGCAGCACATAGGGCAGGCTACAGCAGCTGGCACAAACCTTACCCTGGTAACCCTTCTATTCCTGTTACACTACTATTACAGAACACTACTATTTCAATACACTACTATAGGGCTCTACTTGATGGATCAACCACTGATCCAACAACAATCAAATGCTGACTGGGAAAGCATAGATATAAGTACATAGGGGACTTCTCAGTCTAGGTTCCTCAAAAATTACATAAATCCTGCATCACAATACAGTTAGTACCATTTAGAAACCCAATTCATAATTTGAAAATCCGATTAGAAGAGAGAGGAGAGTATAAAGTGAGTGTCAGTAGCCCATTTCTGATTCCACCAGACCCCAAGATATCCAGCTGAGCAGCACAGTAACCCTTCCTCCAGCATACAGCCCCACCTGAAGGCCTGCAGGCTCGTCATTCAGAGCAGAGAGCGGGGATTAATAATCTGCAGTAATCTGGGGGAGCAGGCCCAGGTCAGAACCAGAGCCAGGCTGCTCGGCAGGAAGGAAGAGAGAAATAGAGAGAGAGAGCTACGAGGATGTCTCTCTGTCTCTGATTCCATTGGTGGGGGAGAGCCCCCATCACTGCTTTGAATATAGCGGAAGCCTTTTAGGCGAGTAATAATCACAAACTAGAGGTTCTCCAAAGGAAAGCGACAGGGCTTTAAGATAACATTAAGCATTGGGGTGGCTGGGAGAGTTGATACATACAAAGCTGTCCAAACTCCTTTCTGCTTAGCTGATGCAATGACGCTTCTGTGACACACATGTGATCGACAAAACATAGAAAATCAGGAACATCAAGTCTATTGGTCAAATTTTATAGTAACAAATACACGACATGAAATGGAATAACAAATCATATTTCCGGGTCTTGCTAAGGAGGGTGAAAATGACAGAACATTCAGATTTCCGAATGAGTAAATAAGTCAAACTGTAACTCCTACATAGATGGATGAAGCTGTGATGTTCCTACCGTTGGCTAACTGTTGGGCTGTCTGGGCCTGAGTGGGCTGGGCTGGCTGCAGGGCGGGAGGAGGAGGGGGAGAAGGCTCTGGCTGCTGGGTTGGAGCTGGTCTGGCCCGGGTCAACACCACTGTAGAACCCACAACACATCAGAGAGTTATCAAGAGGGCCTGATTCAAGTGAATTAAGCGACATGGTACCCATGAACATTTCAAGGCAATGTTCAACTGTCAATGATCAAAAACGAGTACACACACACACACACACACACACACACACACACACCTCTGTTATCCCTGGACGGAGTGCCATTCTTAGTAGGCGCTATCGTTCGCCGGTTCTGCTAAAGAACACAAAAGGGGGAGGTAAGATAAATGCATAGACAAAAATAATTGAAGCACATGAGGATTAAACCGTAATCATGGTTTACGAGATGATTTTACCCAGCAGATCACAACCCTGAAGAATACAACACTTCTCACTCCCATGACTACAAAATAAGGGTTATAAAAATGGGCAAATACTGAGAATCAGATTACTGGAGCTTCCTTTGTTCGCATCTGTTCTGTGGTTTTTCTGCCACTCCAGCAGTGGGCCTCTGAGGCCACACACTGAACCATAGGCACTATACCAGGTTCTATATCTATGCACTGCACAGGCAGACTTCACCCTTATATATTATCACCCTTATATATTGCGTTTATACTAGCAGTCCATAACAAAACTAAATTCCGTTGCAAAAAGCGCACACCTTGGTCATCTTGTTGACCTTCACAGAGGTGGGCGTTGGTGGGGGCGGGGTCTCTGGGCTGGGGGAGATCTCCTCTTCTGGGGCCACATCTGGGTTTAGTGCAAATATACTCTCCAAGTCAATCTGGACAGAGAGAAGAGTGTGTTACTGTAATTGTACCTAACCCATACAGTTGCTCCTGAACAATTCCACTAGTCCCTTCTCTTCACCCTTCTTGTGTGTGGTGTGGCAATAAATGTGTTGACTGTACATCTATCTCCTACTGGCCATCATTACCACACCTTCTAACAGAGGCCACAACCAATTGGTGCCCTTTTTAATGGTCCTTCGAGCCATACTTTTCAAGTCAATATTCAACAGGAGATCTAACACAATATACTCTACACATCAATATGAGGTGCAAATATACTCAGTTAATATGTGCCATATATATATATATATGTTAGTATATGGAGAGCAGAGAGGTATATCCGTGTAGCTCAGAGGAGCAGAGAGCAGTAGGACAACATCTGTATTCAACAGCAAAGCTCAGGAAATATGACTGCTGTAAGGCTCTCTAAACTCGTGTATATTCAGGGCAGAGAGTGATGTCTGGTAGAACTGCAGAACATGCAGAAGGATTGTGTAATCTCTAAAACTCTAGAATGTCTTCAGATGCATTATTCATAGGGCTCAATGCCTAAGAGCTGAGCGGACGCCGGCTGTCGTGCTAAGCTACTAGCTAGGCTTGTTTACCTCTTTCCCTTTGGTGTCTCCATTTTCTATCCACTCCACGGTGATGCTTTCGTTGTCTTCATTCAACGACGTGACCATGGCTTGGTGTATTCGTCCTGTAACAAAGCACGTGTGGTTGTTCATTATCTGACAAACACCCACAGCACAGAGAAGTTAGAAGACTAAAGGAGAGTTCTCTGAAAGGTAACAAACTAGTTAATTCCTTAAAATTGTTGCACAGTACAGTCCTAACTCTGGCCTACACTACTCACAGTGCCCTACAGCCATTAGGGATGACTGACTGCATGACACATCTTTATTGTAAGGGCGGGAGTGGGAGGACTTTCCCCAGGGAATGAGTCAGCAGGGAAGACTGTAGCTACTAGTAGCTTCCCAACTCGGAGAAATGCATAGGGACATTAAACTACTACAATGAACCTGGAGTACACAGATACCTGCAGCACACACACTTCAACATGCTCTCTGAAACCGTACGGCTATGCCAGCCTGACAATACAGTACAGAACATTAGAAAATAATTAGCCTTAAACATCCCAAACTAGCTCCTCCAGGACGTTACTCAACAAAAGTGTGTGAAGACAAGAGAGGTGGTCTATCTAAACTTCAGCCACAGATATGCCATTTAGCAGACGCTTTTATCCAAAGCAAGTTACTGTCATGCATACATTTTAAATATGGGCGGGCCTGGGAATCAAACCCACAACCCTGGCGGTGCAATCACCATGCTCTACCAACTGAGACATAAAGCCATGTCAAACAAGTTAGGAAGCATGTAGTCAATATACATGGAGTTACCCTTTCCCTGTCCTCCCTCCCATCTACTGCTGGTCTAAATACACACTTCACAGGCAGCCTGAGCTGAGCCTGCTCCATAATTACTAGCAGCTTCCTTTCCTGGGCCTAACCCTGGTCTATGACACACTACATCCCCTGGCTCCTCACTGTCAGGAGGGAAGCGGGGGGGGGACATGTTCCCGGCATTCATTATTTAGAGCAGAGAGCTCTATGGATGCTTTTAGTGTTCTCTGCTGAGTTCTACCCAAGTAATGATTCTACAGCGCACAGCAGTGAAAGCCAACTTAAATGACAGAATAAGGAATCCCTTTGGCTGACTTTCATTGTGAAGATCTGAGATAGTATTAGTGTCAGACAGTGATGTAAAAATAGCTTACATCAGCACTGACAGAGGCAGCAAGTGAAACGTGGAACATACGGTCAGATGCCTGTGTCATGAGTCCATATGCATGTCACTCCACCATGATGTCTTTCTCTCTCCTCTTTGGCAGATCTGCTCTAGAAAACCCTGCTTCTGGTCAAGAGGGACACACCAACTGGTGTGTGTCTGTCTTAGTGAGCCTATGCACTACTACACTGACCTGAAGAAATACAACTTGCTGAAGTAGAACTTGCAGAATAGAGACTGTGTGTGTGTGATTCTGAGAGCTGTGTCTCAGAGATCTTTACGGTAGGGCTGGACCAGCACCAAGCTAGCTGGCAGTTAAATCCCATCTTGGATCAGCAGGTTGGTTGCAAGCTACCCTGGCAACAGCAGGTGACTGTAGACACGCAATGGCAGACAGACAGCACTACTTAAGAACAGGGACACATGGGAGGTGACAGAGCCCAGTGTGTTCAGGAGGATTAGATGAGGACACACAGACCCAACTTAGGAAAAGGAACCGCTTGCCATTCTGGGGGAGCAAGGGCAACAGCCAGCAGGCGTATCAAGAGTGTATTAGTCACTAGTTACAGTAAAACAAGCTCACATTCAGACTAATAGTGGATATAAGCTGGCTTTCGGGGAGAACATGCCAACCATTGACAATGAGTAAAAAGGAGTTGACATGATACTGAACAGACTGGCACTCAGGCTTGCTAGACCTGATGCAATTAAATCACTAAGAATAGAGAATGCACTGGTCTTCCAAGAACTTCCTTGTGCAGACCAACCAATCACCACACTATCTCAGCAGCTTTACCCAGACACTCCTCAAACAGCACTACATGCCAACAGGATCTGTATTGTGTATTCTGTGTGTAGAGAAATTTACACAACACATGCATCCAGTTCATCTGTAAACATGTGAATGGTGCACTGACTGCAGTGCAGTGCCATACTCTGGCCCTTTGTTCTAAAGTACTAACCTAAGGTGACTAAAAGCATTCGCATGCTTCCCAGCCGAAGCAGTTCGTTAGAGTTCATGCACACAGTACCAGTCAAAAGTTTGGACACGCCCACTCATTCAAGGGTTTTATATTTGGACTATTTTCTACATTGTAGAATAATAGAAGGCATCAACACTTTGAAATAACATATCAAGATTATCCTACCAACGTGACATTAAAAACGTATATCTTATGTTTTACAGAGTCGTAGCTGAACGACGACACGGATAATATAGAGCTGGCGGGATTTTCCATGCATCGACAGGACAGAGAAGCAATGTCTGGTAAGACGAGGGGTGGGGGGTGCGTGTCTATTTGTCAATAACAGCTGGTGAGTGATATCTAATATTAAAGAAGTCTCGAGGTATTGCTCGCCTGAGGTAGAATACCTTATGATAAACTGTAGACCACACTATCTACCAAGAGAGTTCTCATCTATATTATTCGTAGCCGTCTATTTACCACCGCAAACCGATACTGGCACTAAGACCACACTTGACCAGCTGTATAAGGCCATAAGCAAACAAGAAAATGCTCATCCAGAGGCGGCGCTCCTAGTGGCCGGGGACTTTAATGCAGGCAAACTTAAATCAGTTTTACCAAATTTTTACCAGCATGTCACACGTGCAACCAGAGGGAGATATTTTTTTTTAAATAATAATCATTTAAAAAATGTAATAAAAACTCTAGACCACCTTTACTCCACACACAGAGACATCTCAAAATCTGACCATATCCTGCTTACAAGCAAAAACTAAGGCAGGAAGTACCAGTTACTCGCACAATATGGAAGTGGTCAGATGACGCGGATGCTACGCTAAGGGACTGTTTTGCTAGCACAGACTGGAATATGTTCCGGGATTCATCCAATGGCATTGAGGAGTATACCACCTCAGTCATTGGCTCAATCAATAACTGCATCAACGTCGGATGAGGCAGGGCTTGAAAACGATCACGGACTACAAAGGGAAACCCAGCTGCGAGCTGCACAGTGAAGCGAGCCTACCAGAAGAGCTAAACCCCTTTTATGCTCGCTTCGAGGCAAGCAACACAGAAGCATGCATGAGAGCACCATCTGTTACGGACGACAGTGTGATAATCTCTGTAGCCGAAGTGAGCAAGACAGGTCAACATTCACAGGGCCAGATGGATTACCAGGACGTGTAAAAAAGACCAACTGGCAAGTGTCTTCACTGACATTTTAATCCTCTCCCTGACCAAGTCTGAAATACCTACAGTTGAAGTCGGAAGTTTACATACACTTAGGTTGGAGTCATTAAAACTTGTTTTTCAACCACTCCACAAATGTCTTGCTAAACTATAGTTTTGGGAAGGTAGCCTAATGGTTAGTGTTGGACTAGTAACCGAAAGGTTGCAAGATCGAATCCCCGAGCTGACAAGGTAAAGATCTGTCGTTCTGCCCCTGAACAAGGCAGTTAACCCACTATTCCTAGACAGTCATTGAAAATAAGAATTTGTTCTTAACTGACTTGCCTAGTTAAATAAAGATTTTAAAAAAATTGGTTAGGACATCTACTTTGTGAATGACAAGTAATTTTTCCAACAATTGTTTACAGACAATTTCACTGTATCACAATTCCAGTGGGTCAGAAGTTTACATTCAATAAGTTGACAGTGCCTTTAAACAGCTTGGAAAATTCCAGAAAATTATGTCATGGCTTTAGAAGCTTCTGATAGGCTAATTGACATCATTTGAGTCAATTGGAGGTGTACCTGTGGATGTATTTCAAGGCCTACCTTCAAACTCAGTGCCTCTTTGCTTGACATCATTGGGAAATCAAAAGAAATCAGCCAAGACCTCAGAAAAATAATTGTAGACCTCCACAAGTCTGGTTCATCCTTGGGAGCAATTTCCAAACGCCTGAAGGTACCACGTTCATCTGTACAAACAAACAATAGTATGCAAGTATAAACACCATAGGACCACGCAGCCGTCATACCGCTCAGGAAGGAGACGCGTTCTGTCTCCTAGAGATGAACGTACTATGGTGCAAAAAGTGCAAGTATCTATATCCACAGTAAAACAAGTCCTATATGTTTGGAGGAAAAAGGGGGATGCTTGCAAGCCGAAGAACACCATCCCAACCGTGAAGCACGGGGGTGGCAGCATCATGTTGTGGGGGTGCTTAGCTGCAGGAGGGACTGGTGCACTTCACAAAATAAATGGCATCATGAGGCAGGAAAATTATGTGGATATATTGAAGCAACATCTCAAGACATCAGTCAGGAAGTTAAAGCTTGGTCGCAAATGGGTCTTCCAAATGGACAATGACCCCAAGCATACTTCCAAAGTTGTGGCAAAATGGCTTTACTTCTTAGGGCTAGGGTCCCATTTTCCAAATTTTCGCCTGTCTGACGTGCCCAAAGTAAAATGCCTGCCACTCAGGCCCAGAAACTAGGATATGCACATAATTAGTACTATTGGATAGGAAACACTCTGAAGTTTCTAAAACTAAAATAATGTCTCTGCGTATAACAGAACTGATATAGCAGGCGAAACCCCGAGACATTTCTGTCCAGAAATCATTTTTCTTTTGACCTTTTCTCTCTTTGAATGCCTGTTTATTGAATTTTCAGGGAAATAGGACTCAGGTTGCAGTACCTATGGCTTCCACAGATGTCAACAGTCTCTGGACAGTGTTTTGAAGCGTCTATAATGGAAGAGAGCCGAAAGGAAGACAATTTTGTATGACATACCAGGAAATCCTGTCTGTCTAGTGCACGAGATACCCGGGAGCGCGCAGCTCGGTGTTTACCTTTTCTATCATGTAGGTTATTATCAGAGTGAAATATAATAGCCAATATAGATAAATGGATGCCTAAGGATAAATTATAAATGTTTGGGCAAAGTGGCTACCAACGCGTTCTCTTTACTGTACAACGGGCGAGTAGACTGGAAATGCTTGGTGGACTATCTGAACATAACGCGCGCCAACCAAACAGAGATTTATGGATATAATAAATGACTTTTTCTAACAAAAGAACCATGGATTCTCGTTTGGACACTTGGGATGCCCTCAGCAGAAGTTCTTCAAAAGGTAAGCGATTTATTTTAGCTCTTATATGGGTTTTGTGAGACCCGCGCTGGATATGAATTTATGCTAATGTGGAAAATATGTGAGGTGCTATCCTCAATCAAATGTTGTGCTTTCGCCGTAAAGCCTTTTTGAAATCTGACAACGCTGTGATATTAACCAGACTCTAATCTTTGCAACCATATGCAACACTTGTATATCCAAGAATGTTAAATATTACGAATTTTTATTTTGAATTTGCCGCGCTTTGTTTGCTCTGAAAACGAACCCCGCTCACGGGATCGGATCCATAAGAGGTTAAGGACAACAAAGTCAAGGTATTGGAGTGGCCATCACAAAGCCCTGACCTCAATCCCATAGAACATTTGTGGGCAGAACTGAAAAAGCGTGTGCGAGCAAGGAGGCCTACAAACCTGACTCAGTTACACCAGCTCTGTAAGGAGGAATGGGCCAACATTCACCCAACTTACTGTGGGAAGCTTGTGGAAGGCTACCCGAAATGTTTGACCCAACAATTTAAAGGCAATGCTACCAAATACTAATTGAGTGTATGTAAACTTCTGACCCACTGGGAATGTGATGAAAGCAATAAAAGCTGAAATAAATCATTCTCTCTACTATTATTCTGACATTTCACATTCTTAAAATAAAAGTGGTGATCCTAACTGACCTAAGACAGGGAATTCTTACTAGGATTAAATGTCAGGAATTGTGAAAAACTGAGTCTAAATGTATTTGGCTAAGGTGTATATAAACTTCCTACTTCAACTGTACATGTTTCAAGCAGACCACCATAGTCCATGAGCCCAAGGAAGCGAAGGTAACGTGCCTAAATTATTACCGCCCCATAGCACTCACGTCGGTAGCCATGAAGTGCTTTGAAAGGCTGGTCATGGCTCACAACAGTATCATCCCGGGTAAACCTAGACCCACTCCAATTAGCATACTGCCCCAACAGATCCACAGATGACAATCTCAATCGCACTCCACACTGCCCTTTTCCACCTGGACAAAAGGAACACCTACATGAGAATGCTGTTCATTGACTACAGCTCAGAGTTCAAAACCATAGTGCCCACAAAGCTAATCACTAAGCTAAGGACCCTGGGACAAAACAACTCCCTCTGCAACTGGATCCTGGACTTCCTGCCGGGCCACCCCAGGTGGTAAGGGTAGGCAACAACACATCTGCCACGCCGATCCTCAACACTGGGGCCCCTCAGGGGTGTGTACTTAGTCCCCTCGTGTACTCCCACGACTGCGTGGCCAAACACATCACCGACAACAATGAGACTGCCTATTTTTTTAAACCTTTTTAAGTAGGCAAGTCAGTTAAGAACAAATTCACATTTACAATGACGGCCTAGGAACAGTGGGCTAACTGCCTTGTTCAGGGGAAGAATGGCAGATTTTTACCTTCTCAGCTCGGGGATTCGATCTAGCAACCTTTCAGTTACTGGGCCAACACTCTAACCACTAGGCTACCTGCCGCCCCTATAGGGAGGTCAGAGACCCGGAAGTGTGGTGTCAGGACAACATACTCTCAATGTGAGCAAGACAAAAGAGCTGATTGTGATCTACAGGAAAAGGCGCCCATCAATATTGGCGGGGCTGTAGAGGAGCGGGTCGAGAGCTTCAAGTTCCTTGGTGTCCACATCACCAACGAACTATCATGGTCCAAACACACCAAGACAGTCGTGAAGAGGGCACGACAACACCTTTTCCACCTCAGGAGACTGAAAAGATTTGGCATGGGTCCCCAGATCCTCAAAAGGTTCTACAGCTGCACCATTGACCGGTTGCGTCACCACCTGGTATAGCAACTTCTCGGCATCTGCCGTAAGGCGCTACACAGGGCAGTGCGTACGGCCTTGCATATCACTGGGGCCAAGCTTCCTGCCATCCAGGACCAATATACTAGGCGGTGTTTGTCAAAGACTCCAGTCACCCATGTCCTGTTCTCTCTGCTACCGCACGGCAAGAGGTACAGGAGCACCAATTCAAAGACCAGAAAGCTCCTTAACAGCTTCTACCCCCAAGCCATAAGACTGCTGAACAATTAATCAAACGGCCACTGGACTATTTACACTGCTGCTACTCATTGTTTATTATCTATGCATAGTCACTTCACCCCTAACTACATGTACAAATTACCTTGACTAACCTGTACATTGACTCGGTACCAGAACCCCCTGTATATATTGTTATTTGTCTTACTTTATCTTATTTTTTACTTAAGAAAATATTTACCAAATAAACTCAACTCTTAATTGAACTGCACTGCTGGTTAAGGGCTTGTAAGTAAGCATTTCACGGTAGGGTCTACACCCATTGTATTCGGCGCATGTGACAAATAAAGTTAGATTTTATTTGATTTTGAATCATGTAGTAACCTAAAAGAAAAAGTGTGGTAGCTCAGTGTGGGTGTTGCCTGTAATACATGGCTTCCGGTTGGGGTATGTACATACGGTCACTGTGGGGACAACGTCATCAATGCACTTATTGATGAAGCCAGTGTACTCCTCAATGCCATTGGAAGAATCCCGGAACATATTCCAGTCTGTGCTAGCAAAACAGTCCTGACCACTTATTATTGACCGGGTAAACTGGTGCTTCCTGCTTTAGTTTTTTTCTGTTAAGTAGGAATAAGGAGGATAGAATTACAGTCAGATTTGCCAAATGGAGGGTGAGGGAGAGCTTTGTAAGCGTCTCTGTGTGTGTAGCAAAGGTGGTCTAGTTTTTTTCTCTGGTTGCACATGTAACATGCTGGTAGAAATGAGGTAAAACGGATTTAAGTTTCCCTGCATTAAAGTCCACGGCCACTAGGAGCACCGCCTCTGGATGAGGCAGTTTTTAATCTTTGCTTTGCTGTAAAGGCTTTGCACTTCATTAAAAAACAGTCTCTGGTATTATTTAACATTTATTTAGTGTTGTTTACACGATTCCAAATTGTCAGAAAAAAGAAAATACAAATAATGCTACTTTTTCTTGATCTCATTATTACAATTATTATGATCATCATTATAATAATAATGTCATTATCATTAGTAGGCTTAGTACAGCAGCCTTGTATAACCACCATTGAGCTGTAGGCCTAAGAGCGCATCCTGTTGAGTCTTAATACGGTAACTTACTTAGGCCTATATTTCAATACTCATTGGTTACTGTATCAGTCATACATTCGCTCACGTCATCACACAGCATCACACAGCATTCATGATTTGAAATGCAATCAAGCATTTTTGTTTTAAAATAAAATGAGCCTTGAATAATTAGCTTAAACAATAAATTAACCTTTTCATTTCAGAAATTGCATTCACGAATGAATGAGACTGTTTTTAGTCTTTGCTATAATAAAGGCTTTGCAAAAAAACATTACAACAGACTCTCTGGTACGCTTATAAAAGTTAGTGTTGTTCCAAACAGTCAGAAAATGTATTGTAATGTAACAGCACCTGTCTGGCACACATAATACGCCTGCAGAACTTGCTACTTATTTTTCTCCAGTATTTTCCACAACTAGTCAAATTTACTCCACACATCGGACTTCCCCTTTACCTCATGAGCAACCAGTAGCCTGCACCCATTTTGGTGTTACGGTGTTCAGAGTTTGTTATAACCAATTTATTGATGTGATTATGATATGCTATACAGTGTCGGTCAGGCCCTATTGGTCACATGCATGTGATGCATACATGTCACATAAAGACAGCAAGGGTTGAGGGAATAGGGAATGTTTTTCCTAAACAAAATGAGGGATTTCGGTAACAGAACTTTTCAGTCAGAAATGGCTGTAATTATGTTGCAGCTTCAGCAACACGGACAGCACAATAAATACTGTGGTGGAGAGAGACAACGGGTGCTTGTCACACAGTCACTCGCTGTCTTTTTTTAAAAGACAGCGTAGCAAGTCTGAGCCTGGCCAGGCACAATCAGATCAATTGCTGGTCAGACTCCCTCTAGTCATTTGTGTAGCTTAATTATTTAATCAAACAGTGTGCTTAAAGCATCAGACAAGCTCAGGGAATATGGTTGATTTGACTAAAACACATAGGATGTCTCTATATGTGGAAAAATACACGTTTAAACATTTTGACCAATCGATTTCTCAAAATAACAGACGACTCTTGGTCGACAAAGATTTTTTGGGGGGTTGGGTACAGCCCTAGATTAACCAAAACAAAAAACAAAAAACTAAGTTTCCCCTTTTATCTGTGGGTTAATCGTTTTCCGTGAATGGAGCATCCAGTCTGTCAAATAGACTAATCTCTAAGAACACTCCTGGAACTCTGACTGGTTGCATCACACAACAATAAGCATGCAGAGGCCAGTCTGTTACATTATAGTCTATGGACTTACTTATCCATATTTTTTGTTGTTCCAATTAGATGATACAGTACAATATAGGGTAACTCAAACATGACTCCTCCATTTTTGAGCAAGAAGGTAAACCCCCCTTCAACAACTGCTCCTGGGCTCCGGTGACTTGGATGTCGATTAAGGCACATCTCTGATTCAGAGGGGTTGGGTTAAATCCGGAAGACACATTTCCATTGAATGCATTCAGTTGTGCAACTGACTAGGTATCCCCTTTCCCCCCTTCCCTACTCCCAATGGGCACAACTTTATAGTACTGCAGGAGAGAATAACCCTGTTTTCTCCCCAACTGCCTCAAAGCAGATGATCTAAAGTGGGCTTAAAGAGTAGACATTGTTTACCATGGTGGCCCACTTCGGTTCTGAAACCTGGCTGAGTGGGTGTGTTGAAACCTCCCATATGTTCAGTGGGGGACAGAGGAGGCGGTTAAACTGAACACATCAAGCTAGAGCAACTTACAGGAGTAATTAGGGTTAAGTGCCTTGCTCAAAGGCACACACCAATATTACACTTAGTTAGTGTGGGGATTCGAACCAGCGACCTTTTGTTTACTGGCCCAACACTTAACCACTAAGCTACCTGCCACTTCCTTACTTAACTGACTCCTTACTTAACAGACTGCTGTCAGTTGGTCCAAAATGTCTCCAAGGCATCTACTTTGAAAGACACTGAACAGGGATCATTTCATGCAGAAATTAGTACAATAGTTGATAATCCACACTAAAGATTAAATAGGCCTCTCTCTTATCCCATTGAAAGAGGGCAAAAAGTGTTTCCTGTCGCAGCTGGGATTAAAAGGAATGCTGGTGCCAGATACACCCTGCTCAGTTAAAGTTCTAGTAGACTAGACTGTAGTGTAAATGACAATGTCAAAAGTGAAATTAGCTGATATAAAAAATATATTAAAAAAAAAAGAGATGATAAATGTGATAGATAGAAGCCTCATCTAACTGCTATACTTTTACCACTTTTCCTCTCAGGTCCTTCTGATAGTCTGCTATCATGGCACACAGTATGCTATTCTGCGGTTGAGTGATGCCTCCACTCATCGCAGAGCCCGTCAGTGCCTGGCTAATGGCAGGACTAGAGACTGAGGGAGGAGAGTACTCCTGGCATATTCCAGAGAGCTGCCTGCAACAGATGAGGGGGTTGTGGTTAATAGGATGAATCGGGCTTCACCAGCCACCGCACCCTCAAAGAGATCTCCCTACCCACGATGACACAGACAGCTTGCACTACCTATGGACACTAGATAGGACGCACTTCACATACATGATGCACCTGTAAACATTAAAACACCCACGTAAACCATAACAGTTCAACTTACACACAATAAAATAAACCCCCTAGTTTATAGTAATCAGAAGGATATGATGGTTTTGTTGCGGCGCTATACCTCATCCCAGGAGGGATCTGTCTCCTAGGAGTGTTTACCCGGTTTGGCTGCCTGGACTCAGCACAACAGACTATTGCGCTGACGCGGGTATCCAGAGGCGGGCAAATGGCAAAAGCAGCCCCTTCCTCTCCCTTATAACAAATCAGTCAAGCTCATCTTGGGTGCACTGCAAAGCTACCAGATCAAGTTGATCTGAATATAAAAGCTGAGTGCTAAAAGAACCATGGTTGTCATGGTTCTTTTTACTGACAGCTGCCTGCTACACCTCTAACATACATGGGTAGCTAGATAGCTAGCTAAGTGCCTCAGTTTGAGGCCATCTGTAACGTTACAGTACTTGCCTAGCTGACTAAACTCCACAGTGAAGTAAGTTTCTGATGAACTCCACAACTTCCTTCACCGTGAAGTTCAGTCAGCTAGCTACTACCCGCCCAACAATTATCTGCAGTAGCTAGATATTGTATTGGGAGATCTCAAAACCCTGGTTGATAATACCCACCAAACGACCTATGTAGCTAGTCGTAGTATGACACAATGCTAACTTGACAACAAGTTTAACAGCCAGCCTTATCTACCCCCCCCCCCAAAAAAAAACAACAATGATCAAAGTGAATTAGCTAAAAGTATATTTAATGACATTTCTAGCTAACGTTAACCTCTATATAGCCAGTTACCTAGCCACTTCAGTGTTCTGAAGCAAACAAGGACGCCTGGCTTTGCTAGGTAGCTTACCTTTGCTAACTAACCAGAACACGTACATTTCGGTACCTTTCACAACCTAACGTTATTTAACTAGCGGGTGGCTTTGGTTAGATAATTTGCTAGCTGCTAAACTGACGTTAACTAGTTAGTGTGGTAACTAGAAATGTGCATACTGTAGTTGCTGTAAAGCGTTAAGGTGCTAGCTAGCGTTAGATGCTTTAACAGGCTAACTACACTAGTAAGTGCAAGAACCCATTTTAACTGGTAGTTAGTTAACTAGTCAGTTAGAATGCGCATGTATCGTCTAGGTAGTCAGCTAGTTAACGTTACATAGGCCAAGTAACTAGCTAGCACAGCCACCCCAACTTTGCGGCTGCTACTCGGCTTCAACGGTTGCAGTGTTCACAGCAACACAAAGCTTCTCAAACAACTCCCAGCGAGGGAAAACCCAATCGAGACCCGAGAAATGACATACGAACGTAACTTACCATCGCTTCGCTTTATTTCAACGTACACGCCGACGACGATTTTCCCAAAACTACAAGCCATTCTTCATTAGTGTAGAGTATCCTGAAAGATGTGGACTTGTGTTTGAAATGAATCTCCTGAAAGATGTGGACTTGTGTTTGAAATGAATCTACTTTGACCGGAGGATGCATGGAGCATCCAGCCAGAGAGAAAGAAGGGTTTTCAACCGAGGTAAAAACAGTTTCAAGTTAGATATTCGACGGATATTCGGGCTTTCAAACCACCTGAGCCACAGACTCCAAATAAGTGTCATGATGATGGAAAAATTACACACAACATTGCACAGGTCGTATTTTCACATTAATTAGCTTTCCAAAGCTAATAAACATGTGGAAATTTGAGCAGAATCTTGTATTCCTAGTTGAATTAATTAGGGAGCGTAAACAAAGTACAAACTTTTTTTACATTCGAATTTCAATAGCTCCTTGGTCATGGGACCTACTTGACTCAAACAAGGTTCAGAATGTCCACTCAGGGGCCTACACATTGCACACCCTTTAGTTTGTCAATTTATCTCACAAGATTTTACATGAATTTTTCAAAATTTAAAATTTCAATAGCTCCTTGGTCATGTGACCTAGTGACTTCAAACAAGGTTCAGAATGCCCATTCAGTGGGCCTACACATTGTACACCCTTTAGTTCATCCATTTTAATCTCACAAGATTTACATGAATTTTTCAAAATAAAATAATTCAATAGCTCCTTGGTCATGTGACCTAGTGCCTTCAAACAAGGTTCATAATGTCCACTCAGGGGGCCTACACATTGCACACTCTTTAGTTTGTCCATTTTCATCTCACATGATTTTACATAAATTTTTCTAAATTTAGAATTTCAATAGCTCCTTAGTCATGTGACCTAGTGACTTCAAATAAGGTTCAGAATGTCCACTCAGTGGGCCTACACATTGCACACCCTTATCGCGAAGGCTATTCGATGCTAATGCAGTACGCCACAGGATGTTTTTTTGCTGGTCAAGGGCAGTCAGGTCTGGAGTGAACCAAGGGCTATATCTGTTCCTGGTTAAAAAATGGGGCATGCTTGTTTATGATGGTGAGGAAAGCACTTTTAAAGAATAACCAGGCATCCTCTACTGACGGAATGAGTTCAATATCTTTCCAGGATACCCGGGCCAGGTCGACTAGAAAGGCCTGCTCGCTGAAGTGTTTTGAGGGGTGGTCGTTTCACCGCGGACCCATTACGGACGCAGGCAATGAGGCAGTGATCGCTGAGATCCTGGTTGAAGACAGCAGAGGTGTATTTAGAGGGCAGGTTGGTCAGGATGATATCTATGAGGGTGCCCGAGTTTACAGATTTGGGGTTGTACCTGGTAGGTTCCATGATAATTTGGGTGAGATTGAGGGCATCTAGCTTAGATGGTAGGACGGCTGGGGTGTTAAGCATATCCCAGTTTAGGTCACCTAACAGTAGAAACTCTGAAGATAAATGGGGGGCAATTAATTCACATATGGTGTCCAGGGCGCAGCTGGGGGCTGAGGGGGGGTCTGTAACAAGCGGCAACAGTGAGAGACTTATTTCTGGAAAGGTAGATTTTTAAAAGTAGAAGCTCAAACTGTTTGGGCACAGACTTGGATAGCATGACAGAACTCAACATTGATTGCAACTCCACCACCTATGGCAGTTCTGTCTTGGAGGAAAATGTATACACATACATAGAGGCATTTTCCAGCTATGATTTTACCAGTCAGAATCCAGAATGGATATGACAATGGGGCCAGCACAGGACGTAATACACCCTTACAACAATCTACTTTTTGATCTTCTTGACGTCTTATCTGGTAAACTGCTACTGTGTGTCAAGAAAAGAGCCCCAATTAGGGGTTAGTGTACTCCAGTAAAAAAGGGCTGGTTTAGATTAAAAACTATTGCCCTGTGTCGCCGTTCATAGGGGCATGAGAGACTAGTCAGTGGTAGAATTGAGTTGGCACTTTATTGGCCCAAACACCCACAGACCCGCAAGGTTGAGGTTACTCATGGAGAGTAATTAGTCATATTTTTTTGTTGTTGCATTGATGCATTGTGCCATCTACCTGTCCAAGAATAGGATCCAAAGTGTTAGGAAATATTTGTTCCCATAAATACAAAGGAGGATGTCTCTCCTCAAACCTCTGGCAATTTAGTCAGACTGCCAGACTGTGTACCACAGAGCCAATCAGGAGAGAATACATACAGGTCAAGGGTGCCAATTGAAAGTCAAGGAGTGTGTCTGTGCCTTTTGGATTACTCTCTCTTTACAGAGAATCCCTGTTGTTCAAGTCAAGAGCTACCCTTCCCCTTTCAGTCTGCTCTGCACATGTCTGAAAGTGACAGAGCCAGCAGCCAAGAAAGTTTTTCACAGTATGTCATACAAAATTATTACACTTATGAATGTTTGTAAAATGCTAATATGTATTAGATCCAGTACAATGGAATAACTAAGACCTGAATTTGAATGCAGCGTGTTCCGATCCCTCCTTTTCTTTCTGTCCAGCAGGGTAGGTCACATGGCCAAGGAGCTATTTAAATTTTTAAATTAGAAAAATGCATGTAAAATGATGTGAGATGAAAATGGACAAACTAAAGGGAGTGCAATATAGAAGGGTAGTCAGTGGACATTCTGAACCTTGTTTGAGTCCAGTATTGAGCTATTGAAATTCAATAATGTAAATAAATAATTTAAAATACTGCGAGATGTAAATCGACAAAAAAAATTGTGCAATGTGTGTCTATGCCATCGGGTTAGCTAGAAACAGTTTTTAAAGTTTTAGGAGTAATGGTTAAATAGCTATTGAAATGAGAAATGTTTTATTTGTCACTATGTTGACTGTCCGTAACTGCTTTTGGTGGACGTAAGGAAAACTACAGGCGAATATCCATTGAATATCCAACCTGAAACTGTTTTAACCCTTGGTGGGATTTAACTAGTTACCACAGCCACAGTTGGATACGTCGTAAAAATATTGAGAACGTCTTAAAAATATTGAGAACAGGGTTAGGTTTAAAATCACATTTTAAGACGATAAATTGTAGAAATTGGCGTTTTTTTTACTAGTGACGATCGGAAAGAAGTGACCGAACGTGTATGCCCATACTCAAAACGGTTAATAAAATAGAAATTCTTTGTGAGGTGTCAAACAGACAGTTTTGCAATATATACTGCTGCACATAACATAGCATGGTCCAAGATCAGTTTGTGTTCTTGCCAATGCCAACTCCATTGCTGTGTTTGTTTGGCATGACAATGAGTGACAAGGAGTTGGCATGAGAGCACACAGGCTATGCTCAAATATTCTGTTAACATCTGACTCCAGTCTAGAGTGATATGTTCTTGCAATCATGTTTCAGACATATGCCATTTCAGATTTAGACAATCCTTCAGGTAGTTTTTCAAAGTAAACTGTTTCTCTTTACTGTAGCTCAGGTGTTTCCTTCCAGTGTGAAGTAATTGGTAGCTTGTTAAACTGTTTCAGAGTAGTGTCCCCACCCCTGAGTCAGACAGTCAGTGACTAAATAATTATACAGTCAAGAAATACAAATGCCCCCATCTATGATATTTTAGGCTAACAGGGGAGAACCTAACCTCTTGATGATTGGTGTTGTACCAAGGTCAGAGAACGTATCCCCACACCTCACCTACAAGACCTTCCCCCTGTACTGTTGTTGGAACACACTCTTGATCGCTGCACAAGGGTGTCATTCCACTTCAAACGCCATTGTTTTTTAATTTTATTTCAACTTTATTTAACCAGGTAGGCTAGTTGAGAACAAGTTCTCATTTACAACTGCGACCTGGCCAAGATAAAGCAAAGCAGTGCGACACAAACAACAACACAGAGTTACACATGGAATAAACAAAAATACAGTCAATAATACAACAGAAAAAGTCTATATACAGTGAGTGCAAATGAGGTAAGATAAGGGAGGTAAGGCAAAAAATAGGCCATAGTGGCGAAGTAAGTACAATATAGCAATAAAACACTGGAGTGATAGATGTGCAGAAGATGAATGTGCAAGTAGAGATACTGGGGTGAAAAGGAGCAAAATAAATAAATAACAGTATGGGGATGAGGTAATTGGATGGGCTATTTACTATTGTGAATGGTGCATTAAAGTTTCTCCTCCTAAAGCACAGTCAAGGCAGACCAGCTGGTAGGGTTTTATGAATGTTAACCACACATATATTTTGTGTTATGAGGTCTTATCATTGACAGGTTACAAGGGGATTTCCTCAAACTTACTAAAAAGTTTACATAATGATAAAAATTCAAGTGAAGTATCTCGACATAAAAGTTTCAAAATCTGCTAGCGAGGATAACAAAGAAATGCATTTAGTTCACTCAAAATCTTGAAGGCTACAATTAAAAGTCTAATAATGAATGTGTAATTTCTGCAATTAACATAAAGGTTGATTGAATGACAGTAGCCTAATTGTTCATCATCATTTTTTATTTTTTTTTAACAAATTTGGACAGGTAAGCCATAGGATGGAAAAAAGAAAAACATGTGAAGCCCCAAAGCAGTTCCCTTAATAATTTGCATTCCTTTTCACTGATCAATAAAATCAGGGTCTTATGCCATCTATGTTCCACACTGAAATATGTTGAAAACACAATAGAGTTCCACAAACACGCACTATCTGTTGAAATTGAAATGTGATTTCAATTAAAGATGTGCCACATTTTGGACATGAACAGGAAAAAAAACACTTCATAGACGAGCCAGAACAAATCAGTACCATAGTCTCTATGCTAACCATGCTGCCGGAGATAGCTCCACGGGCCCTCATTGCTGGCGATGGCTCCTGGGGCCCTCATTGTCAAGCATGTTCACAGCCACCTCTTCATTATTGTCTCTAAAGGAACAAGATACATGTCATTGACATGGCAAATCAATGTTGAGTAGCAAAATACCATATCATTACTATTACCTGGGGTGTGTTCAGTTCACGTCAACTTTTGCTATGTTGCGTGACGGTGTGTACTGAACAGCACATTTCTCCAAAACGGTGCGCAATTTTCAACAACCTTTGGTGAACGTTTGCTCCCATTGGGTGGGTGGGGCGTGTTGTGGCCTGATCAATATGGGTGTGACGATTTGAAATCTCAAAACTCGCGCAGCACACCGTACGGTAATCGCCCTCTGGGTCATTATAATCACTACGTTTCTCAATTGGTCGTTAAGTACAGTATTGTTTCCATTGAATTCAGCATTGCACACCGTTCTGTCATACTGAACGCATCCCAGGTAGTCAAATATTGTTCTCTACTATACCTATTGGCAGGACCTCCGTTCTGATTGGTACCGTTGTTCAGAGCGCTCATCTCAATCTCTTCATCTCTGCAGCAAAACATGCAGCAGTGATCACTCAATATATCTTACATCTGACTATGATTAAAACTATGAATATTAGACTTACTGGTTTCTACTGGCACCCTGCTGGTTTCGACTGTAGGGAGACCGATGCAGTGTTTGAACTTGTAATGGAGAGAATAAAAGCTTATTCTAAAAGACAGTGAATATTTTATGAAAGTTCTAGTATGAATATCTGTGTGTGTGTGTGTGTGTGTGTGTCTTTAAGCGTGACTAAGAACAACTTTAACAGAACATACCTGATATAGACAGCAGCCACAATGACAACAAGGCCTGCTAGAGATGAGGCAATTAATCAAAACATTACTTTCAAAGACTTAATACTGTGATCCTAGCATTAGAGAGGAGTAATGCAGGCTCTAATGGGGTACTAAACTGCACCTGGAACTATAGATGAAGCAATCATTTCAACATGGATCTGAGTAAGTATCAGGTGAATATAACGTGGAAGATATTCTAAAGAAACTAATATCTCAGGTTGTCACCTCGTAACAGGATAATCCCTGCAGGGTCAGGCACTCAAGCCCAGGAAATAAGTAGAAGAAGAATACAGGAGACCATGGCAAGAGCAGCAGCAGATACAGCAGCATCAAAGCTTAGCCCTCAAGTAATCATTGTTATTAGTTATTAGTTATGCCAAGACCCGCTTCACAAAATATACAAATTCATGTTTATAAGACATATTCTGTAGAAGTACTTTTGCAATACAAGTAAATAAATAACTACAGCCATGCCAGCGGCAACAGGAAAGCAGTAGCAGAGCCATCTAATATTAATAATAATGCATTTAATATGCATATTGCTTTTCATTACGGAGTTCTTCTCAAGGCTCTACTTAGGCAAAAAAAAAATGCAAATGGGATAGGTGCAAAAACAGTTTTCAGATTAGGACTAGGCCTATGAGAAAAAGTCTGTAGAAGTGGGTTTTTAAGGCCCATTTTAAACGCTTGGATTGGTGGAGCAGCGCTCAGAGGGTAAGGGAGAGCATTCCATTGGCAAGAAACAAGGGAGAAAAGGCTTGTTACCACCCCCAAAAAAACACATTTAAGATGTAGTACAGGATAGGATTGATAGGAGGGGCCCTTTTGAGTGCAACTTACCAATAACTAAAACGATGAGTTCTACACACAAAGAACCTATGGGAACAGAAAATCACAAATTGTTTAATTGCACAAACAGGGCAGTTTGACATTTGTAATTCTGTCTATTGGATCTTACAATTTTCAGGTGGTGGTGAGGTAGTCATATCAGCTGTTGAATCAAATCAAAATCAAATCAAACTTTATTTGTCACATGCGCCCGAATACAACAAGTGTAGAAATTACCATGAATTGTTTACTTACAAGCCCTTAACCAACAGTGCAGTGCAAGAAGAGTTAAGAAAATATTTACCAAATAAACAAAAGTAAAAAATAATAACAACATAACAATAACGAGGCTATATACAGGGGGTACTGTTACCGAGTCAGTGTGCGGGGATACAGGTTAGAGGTAATTTGTACATGTAGGTAGGGGTGAAGTGACTATGCATTAATAATAAACAGCAAGTAGCAGCAGTGTACAAAACAAATGGAGGGGGGACGGGCTCAATGTAATAGACCGGTGGCCATTTGATTAATCCTTGAGCAGTCTTATGGATATTATATAGGTCCTGGATTGCAAGAAGCTTGGCCCGAGTGAGGTACTGGGCCGAACGCACTACCCCAGTAGAGCCTTATGGTCAGATGCCGAGCAGTTGCCATACCAACCAGGCGGTGATGCAACTTGTCAGTATGCTCTCGATGGTGCAGCTGTAGAACTTTTTGAGGTTCTGGGGACCCATGCCAAATCTTTTCAGTCTCCTGAGGGGGAAAAGGTTTTGTCGTGCCCTCTTCATGACTGTCTTGGTGTGTTTGGACCATGATAGATCATTGGTGATGTGGACACCAAGGAACTTGAAACTCTCGACCCGCTCCACTACAGTCCCGTTGATTTTAACGGGGGCATGTTCAGCCGCCTTTTCCTGTAGTCCTCGATCAGCTCCTTTGTCTTGCTCACATTGAGGGAGAGGTTGTTGTCCTGGCACCACACCGCCAGTTCTCTGACCTCCTCCCTATAGCCTGTCTCATCGTTGTCGGTGATCAGGCCATCCACTTTTGTGTCGTCAGCAAACTTAATGATGGTGTTGGAGTCGTGTTTAGCCACGCAGTCGTGGGTGGACAGGGAGTACAGGAGGGGACTAAGTACACAACCCCCGGAGGGCCCCAGTGTTGAGGATCAGCATGGCACATTACCCTTAACACTTGGGGACAGACCATCAGGAAGTCCAGGATCCAGTTGCAGAGGGAGGTATTTAGTCCCAGGGTTCTTAGCTTAGTGATGAGCTTTGTGGGCACTATGGTTTTGAACGCTGAGCTGTAGTCAATGAACAGCATTCTCACCCACAATACCGCTCAAAAGTTTGGGGTCATTTAGAAAGGTCCTTGTTTTTGAAAGAAAAGCACATTTTTTGTCCATTAAAATAACATAAAATTGATCAGAAATACAGTGTAGACATTGTTAATGTAGTAAATGACTATTATAGCTGGAAACAGCTGATTTCTAATAGAATATCTACCATTATCCGCAACCATCACTCCTGTGTTCCAATGGCACGTTGTGTTAGCTAATCCAAGTTTATCATTTTAAAAGGCTAATTGATCATTAGAAAACCCTTTTGCAATTATGTTAGCACAGCTTTAAACTGTTGTTCTGATTTAAAGAAGCAATAAAACTGGCCTTCTGTAGACTAGTTGAGTATCTTGAGCATCAGCATTTGTGGGTTAGATTACAGGCTCAAACGTCCAGAAACAACAAACTTTCTTCTGATACTCGTCAGTCTATTCTTTTTTCTGAGAAATGAAGGATATTCCATGCGAGAAATTGCCAAGAAACTGAAAATCTGGTACAACGCTGTGTACTACTCCCTTCACAGAACAGCGCAAACTGGCACTAACCAGAATAGAAAGAGGAGTGGGAGGCCCCCGGTGCGCAACTGAGCAAGAGGACAAGTACATTAGATTGTATAGTTTGAGAAACAGATGCCTCACAAGTCCTCAACTGGCAGCTTCATTAAATAGTACCCGCAAAACACCAGTCTCAACGTCAACAGTGAAGAGGCGACTCCGGGATGCTGGCCTTCTAGGCAGAGTTCCTCTGTCCAGTGTCTGTGTTCTTTTGCCCATCTTAATATTTTCTTTTTATTGGCCAGTCTGAGATATGGCTTTTTCTTTGCAATTCTGCCTAGAAGGCCAGCATCTCGGAATAGCTTTAATTTCTCAGAACAAGAATAGACTGACTGATGAGTTTCAGAAGAAAGTTCTTTGTTTCAGGCCAAACTAGCCTGTCATCGAACCCACAAATGCTGATGCTCCAGATACTCAACAAGTCTAAAGAAGGCCAGTTTTATTGCTTCTTTAATCGGAACAACAGTTTTCAGCTGTGTCAACATAATTGCAAAAGGGTTTTCTAATGATCAATTAGCCTTTTAAAATATTAAACTTGGATTAGCTAACACAACATGCCATTGGAACACAGGGGTGATGGTTGCTGATTATGGGCCTCTGTACGCCTATGTCCCATATTCCATAAAAAATCTGACGTTTCCAGATACAATAGTCATTTACAACATTAACAATGTCTACACCGTATTTCTGATCAATTTGATGTTATTTTAATGGACCAAAAATTGCTTTGCTTTCAAAAACAAGAACATTCATAGTGACCCCAAACTTTTGAATGGTAGTGTAGGTGTTCCTTTTGTCCAAGTGGGAAAGGGCAGTGTGGAGTGCGATTGAGATTGCATCATCTGTGGATCTGTTGGGGCAATACGCGAATTGGAGTGGGTCTAGGGTATCTGGGAGGATGCTGTTGATGTGAGCCATGACCAGCCTTTCAAAGCACTTCATGGCTACCGAAGTGAGTGCTACGGGGCGGTAATCATTTAGGCAGGTTACCTTTGCTTCCTTGGGCACAGAGACTATGGTTGTCTGCTTGAAACATGTAGGTATTACAGACTCAGTCAGGGAGAGGTTGAAAATGTCAGTGAAGACACTTTCCAGTTGGTCCGCGCATGCTTTGAGTACACGTCCTGGTAATCCATCTGGCTCCGCGGATTTGTGAATGTTGACCTGTTTAAAAGGTCTTGCTCACATTGGCTACCGAAAGCATTATCACACAGTCATCCAGAACATCTGGCGCTCTCGTGTATGCTTCAGTGTTGCTTGCCTTGAAACGAGCATAAAAGGCATTTAGCTCGTCTGGTAGGCTCACGTCACTTGGAAGCTTGTGTCTGGGTTTCCCTTTGTAGTCCGTAATAGTTTTCAAGCCCTGCCACATCCGACAAGCGTCAGAGCCGGTGTAGTAGGATTCAATCTTAATCCTGTATTGACGCTTTGATTGTTTGATGGTTCGTCTAAAGGCAGGATTTCTTATAGGCCTCCGGATTTGTGTCCCGCTCCTTGAAAGCGGCAGCTCTACCCTTTAGCTCGATGCGGATGTTGCCTGTAATCCATGGCTTCTGGTTGGGATATGTACGTACGGTCACTGTGGGGGCAACGCCGTTGATGCACTTATTGATGAAGCCGATGACTGAGGTGGTATACTCCTCAATGCCATTGGATGAATCCCAGAACCTATTCCAGTCTGTGCTAGCAAAACAGTCCTGTAGCATAGCATCCGCACCATCTGACCACTTCCGTATTGAGCGAGTCACTGGTACTTCCTGATTTCGTTTTTGCTTGTAAGCAGGAATCAGGAGGATAGAATTATTGTTGGATTTGCCAAATGGAGGGCGGGGAGAGCTTTGTATGCATCTCTGTGTGTGGAGTAAAGGTGGTCTAGAGTTTTTTTCCCTCTGGTTGCACATGTGACATGCTGGTAAAAATGTTGTAAAACGGATTTAAGTTTGCCTGCATTAAACTCCCAGGCCACTAGGAGCGCCGCTTCTGGATGAGCATTACAAACAATGCAAAAAATGAACTAAATAGCACAATTGATGTAAAACGTCAGCCATCCTCTTCTGCGCCATTTTATCACCATTTTATCACCATTTTATCCCTTTATCCCTCATTTTATCCCTGAAGACAGGAGATCGAGGTTAACCATGCTTTAATTAAGCAATAAGGCATGAGGGGGGGTGTGGTATATGGCCAATATACCACGCCTAAGGCCTGTTCTTACACACAACGCAACGTGCCTGGATACAGACCATAGCCGTGGTATATTGGCCATATACCACAAACCCCAGAGGTGCCTTATGTCTACTATAAACTGGTTATCAATGTAATTAGATCAGTAAAAATACATGTTTTGTCATATCCGTGGAATACGGATATATACCACGGCTGTCAGCCAATCAGCATTCAGAATAATACACAGTTAAAACCTAACCCTTCGGTTATAGCGCACCATTGAAAGTTGGGGCTGACAAAGTGGTGTCACCTATGTAAAGAACAAGAGAAACAATCAAATAAGATTCACAAAAACTAAACGATAAAAATGTAATATTTTAACTTAACTCAGAAACATGTTTTTGTTTGTGTTGCATAAACAAACAGACCCTATGGACAGAGAGCTTGCCTTCCCACAGAAACCGAAACTTGAACAGTGTCCAACATTGAGTCTTGAGCAGCCTCCAACAACGGTGGACACTGAAACATAATAAGTTCCAGAAATGTTAAACATTTCAAAACATCAAGGCTCACCATAGACATGGTAGAATGTGTCTTCAGTTGAAGTCAATACCTGTCTTTTCAGAGGGGACATGGTCATGATTTTGTTCCATATCACACTTCTTGCCCTCTTCAACCATAAGCACAAATGTCCGACCATCATGCTGGCAAAGTCTTGGACTTTTGGGAAATGCTTGTGCAGAGTGGGATCGGTAAACCCTTCAACAGTTCATCCTCCCCATACCATATCTTAGTCACATCAGCAGCACATCCAGGACTCTTACAGGCAATGCATGACAAACTCAGGTGATCTACAATGGCACACAGAAAGACAATGCACTGGGCATCACAAATACCTGTCCTGTTACAGAAAAAAAGTTTTGCTAAAATGTTTGATCCATCCTCACTGTTGCTTGTAAAGACACCCCCAGTGCCACATGCCATCCCGAGCATGACTATACAAAATAAATCTACAGAGAAACAAAATATTAGAGGCATATCTATAGCATATGGATCACATCAGGGTTGGAGTCAAGTCAATTTCAATTCAGCCAATTCATAATGTAAACTGAAATTCCAATTTTCCTTAATGCTTCTCCAAGAGAAAATGTGGAATCGGAATTTCAGTGTACTACCTGAATTCAAATGGAATTGACCCTGATCATGGATCCCATGTACATATCTTACAACTATCTTACAACTTACTTGGGGACCAGCATAACATTGTTGGTGAGAATGCCTGCATCCATAGGAAAACTGTCAACAGCCATGAGAGAACAGTCTCTACAAAGGAAGCACTGGGATTTGCCTCTTTGTCACGTTGAGGTTTGGCTGATCGTCTGCGTTTCCTTATATTCTTCCTCTTGGGAGCCACCTTGTGTTCTTTCTCTAGGACTAGTTTTCCCTCTGTATCTCTCTCTTCACAGCCCTCTCAGCAACCACCTCCCCTGACTCATAACTGTTTGTCCCCTTTCCCTCTTTCATTTCAGCTCTCATCCCATCTTCAAACTCCCCCTCAGCTGCCATCTCAGTCGCCTCCTCTACTCCAACTGGGACAAAGCAGTCTCCCTCTCTACACTGCACTGACTGTGTCACTCACAGCCTCTGAGATAGCATCTCTCCCTTCCTCCTCATCACGGTCACCTGAGTTCCAACTCAGCTCTTTAACAATCCCACTTGTATCCTCATCACCAGTGAATACACTCTCTACACTTCCCCCACCCTTGCCTCCCTCAGGCAATTTCAGGTTTATCTCTCCAAATTCATGAATATTCTCCAGGATAGCTGTTGGTGGAGCTGGCAACACCTCTCTATTGCTAGAGATTGAGGTACCAGATTCCAATGCTGAGCTTGTTTCTGGTGGAGGGTTTGTGTCCTGTGCAGGGCTTGAAAGACACCGTACACAAAACATTATAATTCATATACATTTGATTCCTAATATGGTTTGAGACATGCAGCGAGTGAATGCATGCACTCAGAATGTAGATATAATGGAGCAAGTAAAATAGCCTATATCAGATTTGTGAACACTATACTGTACTGGTATACAGTATAAATACAATTGCTCAGAGAACAAGATTTATTTTAAAAAGTAATACAAATTCTCAAAAATTAGATCAATAACAATAACAGTCCACCTGTGGTAGCCACTCCTCTGTAAAAGGCACATGACAGCCCGCTTGGAGTTTGACAAAAGGCCCCTAAAGGACTCTCAGACCATGAGAAACAAGATTCTCTGGTCTGATGAAACCATCATTGAACTATTTGAACTGAATGCCAAGCGTCACGTCTGGAGAAAACCTGGCACCATCCCTACGGTGAAGCATGGTGGTGGCAGCATGCTGAGGGGATATTTTTCAGCGGCAGGGACTGGGAGACTAGTCAGGATCAAGGGAAATATGAACAGGGTACAAAGAGATCCTTGATGAAAGCCTGCTCCAGGGTTCTCAGGACCTCAGACTGGGCCGAAGGTTTACCTTCCAACAGGACAATGACCTTAAGCACACAGCCAAGACAACGCAGGAGTGGCTTTGGGACAAGTCTCTGAATGTCCTTGAGTGGCCCAGCCAGAGCTTGAACCTGATCGAACATCTCTGGAGAGCCTGACAGAGCTTGAGAGGATCTGCAGAGAAGAAAGGGAGGACCTCCCCAAATACAGGTGTGCCAAGCTTGTAGCGTCATACCCAAGAAGACAAGGTTGTAATCGCTGCCAAAGGTGCTTTAACAAAGTACTGAGTAAAATGTCTGAATACTTATGTAAATGTCATATTTATGTAATACTCATTCTAGGGTTGTTCTTTATTTTGACTATTTTCTACATTGTAGAATAATAGTGAAGACATCAAAACTATGAAATAACACATGGAATCATGTAGTAACCCAAAAAGTGTTAAACAAATAAAAATACATTTTTCCACCCTTTGCCTCGATGACAGCTTTGCACACTCTTGGCATTCTCTCAACCAGCTTCATGAGGTAGAGCTTCAGCATTTAGTCACCTGGAATGCATTTCAATTAAAGGTGTGGCATGTTAAAAGTTCAATAGTGGATTGTATTTCCTTCTTAATGCGTTTGAGCCAATCAGTTGTGTTGTGACAAGGTAGGGTTAGTATACAGAAGATAGCCCTATTTGGAAAAATACCAAGTCCATATTATGGGAAGAACAGCTCAAATAAACAAAGAGAAACGACAGTCCATCATTACTTTAAGACATGAAGGTCAGTCAATGCGGAACATTTTAAGAACGTTTAACGTTTCTTCAAGTGCAGTCGCAAAAACCAAGCGCTATGAGAACCGTGAGGTCCGCCACAGGAAAGGAAGACCCAGAGTTACCTCTGCTGCAGAGGATAAGTTCATTAGAGTTACTAGCCTCAGAAATTGCAGCCCAAATAAATGTGTCACAGAGTTCAAGTAACAGTCACATCTCAACATCAACTGTTCAGAGGAAACTGCGTGAATCAGGCCTTCGTGGTCGAATTGTTGCAAAGAAACCACTACAAAAGGACACCAATAATAAGAAGAGACTTGCTTGGGCCAAGAAACACGAGCAATAGACATTAGACCGGTGGAAACTGTCCTTTGGTCTGATGAGTCCAAATTTGAGGTTTTTGCTTCCAACTGCTGTGTCTTTGTGAGACGCAGAGTAGGTGAACGGATGATCTCTGCATGTGTGGTTCCCACCGTGAAACATGGAGGTGGTGTGATAGTGTGGGGGTGCTTTTCTGGTGACACTGTCAGGGATTTATTTAGAATTCAAGGCACACTTAACTTCTTAGGGAGCAGTGGGGCGCTATCCTCATCCATTCGGATCCCTCGAGTCAATTTGTGGTGGAAGTGGATGCTTCGGATGTTGGAGTGAGGGCCATCCTGTCCCAGCGATCTGCCCAGGACCACAATCTTCATCCATGTGCCTTCCTTTCCCATTGTCTCAATCCTGCTGAGAGGAACTACGATGTTGGCAACCGAGAACTCCTGACGGCAAAGATGGTGTTGGAGGAGTGGAGGCACTGGCTGGAAGGAGCAGAACAGCCATTCCTGGTCTGGACCGACCATAACTAGGAATATTTCCGTTCAGCCAAGCGCCTCAACTCAAAGACAGGCTCGTGGGCCCTCCTGTTTACCAGATTCAACTTTACCATTTCCTACCGCTCTGGGTCTAAAAAGCCTGATGCTCACTCCTGCCTATACAGTTCCTCTGCCACACCCTCGACCTCTGAAACCATTCGCTCTACCTCATGCCTTGCTGCCACTGTGGATTGGGGTATTGAGAACCTGGTTTGCGAGGCGCAACGCTCCCAACCTGGACTTGAAGGGGGCTGGGCTAACCGGCTGTTTGTCCCTAACCCAGGTCCTGGAATGGGCTCATTCCTCCAGGTTGACCTGTCATCCAGGGTCCTGTTGTACACTAGCCTTCTTTCGACAACGTTTCTGGTGGCCCACAATGGTCTCTGACGTCTCTGCCTTCGTCACCGCATGCACTGTGTGCTCAAAACAAGACTCCACGGCAAGCTCCTTCTGGTCTCCTGCAGTCACTACCGGTTCCTCATCGGCCCTGGTCTCATATCTCTGGACTTTGTCACTGGGCTCCCTCCGTCTGATGGCAACACTGTCATTCTAACTGTAGTCAACCGATTCTCCAAGGCCGCCCATTTCATCCCTCTCCCCAAACTACCTTCTGCCAAGGAGACGGCCCAGCTTATGGTGCAGCACGTCTTCTGGATCCATGGACTCCCAGTAGATATGGTTTCCGATTGGGGTCCTCAATTCTTGTCTCAGTTCTGGAAGACATTCTGCACCCTTATTGGGTCATCTGCCAGCCTGTCATCTGGATTCCATCCCCAAACTAACGGTCAGTCCAAAACCTGGAGACCACCTTAAGGTGCCTGGTCTCAACTAACCCCACTACCAGTGTATTTATCCCTGGGTTTCCTGTCTCTCTGTGCCAGGTCGTCTTGTATGTTTCCAAGTTAACCAGCATTTTTCCTGTTCTCCTGCTTTTTGGATTCTCCTTTTTCTAGTCCTCACGGTTTTGTCCCTTGCCTGTTTCTGGACTTTGTACCCACCTGCCTGACCATTCTGTTTCCTGTGTCTGCATTTGGGTCTCGCCTTGTGCCTTGATATTTTTTTTTTTTGTAGCATAAATGTTTCCCAAAATGAAAGGCACACCATTCACATCTATAAGTAAAATAAACCATCTTCCAGAATGATCAGCCTTACTCTTGACTACTGCTGGACGCAGATGTCTAACTCCCTTCATAAACACTGGGTGACCACCCATGGGTCCCTCCGGGCCATCGTCCTGGCACGTTGAAATTGTGGCAAATACACTAACAAAGTACAGTGATGCTCAGCCCGCATCAAGCAGTGATTGTAAAAAGTGTAAAACTGCTTGTACATCCCACGACTCGTGGCAAAATTATGACCATCACAAAAGTACAAAATATGCCCCACCGCATTTGATACGACGCGTTGGTGGAGGAAGCCCTGGCGTTCTGCAACGTGTTTACCACATTGTCCTGAATGCCTAGACTTGCCCATTTATGCCTCTCAGGGGCCAAGCCCAAAGCTGGAGGCAGCGTGTGTCTGGATGCCACAGCGTCCCCCCCGAGCCTGAGAGAGTAGGTTGGGTCTCAGTGGCAGCTGCCATGGTGTCCCAGAGAGGAGGGACAACAGGAGGCTGAACCATGATCGTCCCGGCCAGTATGGGGCAATCAGGAGCAGCTGGTGGCCCTTCACACTGACCCTGTCTAGCGTATTTGTGATCAGGGGAAATGGTGGGAACGCATAAAGTGTAATTGCCGGCCAATCGTAAGCGAGAGCGTCCAAACCCAGAGGGCCTGGAGGGTCCGACATCGAGAACCAGCTGGGACAATGAGAGTTCTCCTGAGATGCGAACAGGTTCACCTGCGCGCTCCCAAACCTTTCCCACAGCTGTAACACCACCTGAGGGTGTAGACTCCAGGCCCGCTCCAGCAGGCCATTTCTATAAAGCATTCCGCTGCCCGGTTCAAGACCCCGGGGGATGTGCTCTGCCTAAGCAGGTCTGAGCCCACAGCAAGAGCTCCCGAGACCTACCTCGTGGAGGTGCTGTGATCTCAGTCCCTCCAGTAATTGATATACACCACTAGTGGTGTTGTCTGATGTGACCAGGACATGCTTCCCCTCCAAGTAGGGCAAGAACTGTTGGAGTGCCAGTCAAACCACCCTGAGCTCCAGCACATTGATGTGCTTTCCACTCCATGGGGGGCTCCTGCCACCGCTCGCTGCCACGCTTCTCAACACTGCCCCCCAACCTGCTAGCAAGGCATCGGTGCACACTAGCTCCCTGCGGTGGACTCTTTTCAGTATCACTCCCTCGAACAGGAAGGAGTGAGTGCCATGGAATCAACAGAGAAGCCGACATGAGTATGCAGAGTAGCTTCTGGCACTCTAATACAGACACGGCTCGTCCAAGCAGGAAACGGGCTAGGTAGGTCTGTATCTTCTCCAATCTCACCTGAGGGAGACGTGCTCTCAGAAAAGTTGAGTAAATCAACATCCCCAGGAAGACCACCATCTGTGAGGGAGTCCGGTTGCTCTTCTCCCTGTTTAGGGTGAGGCCCAGGTCTTAAATGTCATTCACGATTATCCTTGGGTCTGCTGTAGCTTGCTCTCTTGATTGAGCACACACCAGCCAGTCATCCAGGTAGGTCAGCACTAGAATACCCTGGGACGTGATAGGCGCTAGGACTGTGTCCATGTACTTTGTGAATGTACGCGGCACGAGTGAGAGGCCGAACAGGAGGACTTTGAATTCGTAAGCCACAGAGGTACTTCCAGTGATCTCAATGAACAGGATTGTAGAAGTACGCATTCTTCGGGTCGAGCGTGGTGAACCATTGGTTGCTCGAGACTGCCTGCAACACCTGCGCTGGTGAGAGCATCTTGAACTTGAGCTCCTTTTTAAACATTTGTTGAGGCCAGGATCATTAGAAAGCTGGAACTATAAAATATGTTGAGTAGAACCCACTTAGCCGTTCTAGTGGCTCTACCTTCCTGATTGCAGCCTTGCTCCTGAGCAAGGATGCGATCTCCAACCAGAACGCCTCTTTCCTCACCCCATCTGCCACACGCAGATGCTCCTGGAGGTAGTCGGCATCAGAATTGGAGTTAGTAACCCCCCAGAACTGTGCCCAGAACCCAGGGAGAATCCTTGCCTCTCCCAGTTTGACGTTTGGGCCAGGAAGAGACAGCAGAGGCCGAATGCCAGCACCTCAGGAGTACTGCTGCTTGTAAGGGTGGTCATAACTAGTGATGGTATTACTAGTTTAACTAGCTTGTCCTGTGTTTCATATAATCAATGCGGTGCCTGTTAATTTATCATCGAATCACAGCCTACTTTGCCAAACGGGTGATGATTTCACAAGCACATTCACGAAAAAAGCATTGTCGTTGCATCATCAATGCCTTTCTTAAAATCAATACACAAGTATATATTTTTTTTAAACCTGCATATTTAGTTAAAATAAATTCATGTTAGCACGTAATATTAACTAGGGAAATTGTGCCACTTCTGTTGCGTTCTGTGCAAGCAGAGTCAGGGTATATGCAGCAGTTTGGGCCGCCTGGCTCGTTACGAACTGTGAAGACCATTTCTTCCTAGCAAAGACTGTAATTTTGCCAGAATTCTACATAATTATGACACAACATTGAAGGTTTTGCAATGTAACAGCAATATTTAGACTTAGGGATGCCACAAGTTCGATAAAATACGGAACGGTTCCGTATTTCACTGAAAGAATAAACGTTTTGTTTTAGAAATTTGACCATATTAATGACCTAAGGCTCGTATTTCTGTGTGTTTATAATATAATTAAGTCTATGATTTGATAGAGCAGTCTGACTGAGCGGTGGTAGGCAGCAGCAGGCTCGTAAGCATTCATTCAAACAGCACTTTCCTGCGTTTGCCAGCAGCTCTTCGCAATGCTTGAAGCACAGCGCTGTTTATGACTTCAAGCCTATCAACTCCCGAGATTAGGCTGGCTATACTATAGTGCCAATAAGAACATCCAATAGGCAAAGGTAAATGAAATACAAATGGTATAGAGAAATAGTCCTATAATTTCTATAATAACTACAACCTAAAAGTTATTAACTGGGAATATTGAAGATGGAACCATCAGCTTTCATATGTTCTCATGTTCTAAGTAAGGAACTTAAACGTTAGCTTTTTTACATGGCACATTTTGCACTTTTACTTTCTTCTCCAACACTGTGTTTTTGAATTATTTAAACCAAATTGAACATGTTTCATTATTTGAGACTAAATTGGTTTTATTTATGTATTATATTAAGTTTAAATAAGTGTTCATTCATTATTGTTGTAATTGTCATTATTACAAATATATATATATAAAATCGGCCAATTAATCGATATTGGCTTTTTTTGGTCCTCCAAAAGTTGGTATCGGCTTTGATATTTCATAGCCGGTCGACCTCTAGTCACGACGTCTGTCCTTGTGCTGTCGGGGTGTAAAACGCTGGTTCCCATTCCCTGCGGTCTCGGTGGGGAGGAGGGGGGCTAAGACGTTGCTGGAGTGCCCTCGAGACATCCTGCCCTGTCTTCCTGCTCCTCTAAGGGTCAGGGGTAGGGCGCACAGTTGCCAAGAACTTCTGCAAAGTCTCTCTGTCTTTGCTCAGTTTTGTAGTCTTCTGTATGATGTTGACCCCTCGTCCAATGGTGGAAGCTGGCATGAAGGGGAGCTCCAAGAATGTTTTCTGAACTGGCAGTGGCAGTTTAGACTGTGCAGTCACTACTGCCATATCTGTCTGGAGCATAGTGAGCAGCCTTGACACCTTTGTGGCCTCCTTAAGAAGCTTGTCATCACCACCTGGGAGGCGAGGGATCAGCAGGGCGAGGTAGGATTGCAGCATTGTAGCCGCTTTTACGAGGCACGCCTTAATGGAGAGGGTCCCGAAAGTGCTTTGCAGCCGTTCATCGCTTACTCTTTCAGGTCCTGGTTTGAGGTGAGGCACCTTTCCAACGATCTCCTTGTCAAGGAGGATCATGGCAACCACCATGTCATCCATCACCGGATTGTGGTCTAGCCCCAAGGACTCTGCATCCATTAGGAGAGCCCACGGCCTGGTCTGGTTGTCACAACGGACGCGCCCTCCCATCTTGCGGCAGGATTCGCGGAGAACCAAAGCGAACTTGGGGCAGATGGGGATAAGGAGCTTCTCAGATGGTGCGTCTTCCAGCTTAATATCAAGGGCGGTAGCCACTCTCGCTAAAAGCTCTAGTGTTGCTTCCGTCACCACCTGGGGTGCCTCTGTAGAGGCGCTCCCAGCTACAGATGGCGCTGTGGAGTGGGTCGATCCCTGATGTGCTCGGAACACTGAAGCACTGTCATCCAACTCCAACTTCCTCCTAGGGCGTTGTTGCCATCATCATCCCCCCATAAAGCAACCACTTCCTCCCGCAGGCTTTCCGCCTGATGTTTGAGGTGGATCAACTCCTCAGCCATACTGCGTTTTTGGAGGGTGTGTCCCCAAAGCGGTCAAAGGGGTGCTGCCGCTACAACGCATCAACCCAGGTCTGCCTGCAAGACAGGTCATGCAGGCAGAGTGTGCTCTAAGTTGTTGAATAGCTGCTGGTATACTTCTGCGCTCATACACTCTAACATAGAGCTCTTACCAAGCGAATCCTCTCTGGAATAAGCCGAGAAAAGGTAGTGCGGCGGAAGCTATCTAAAGGGGTCAGCTGCAGCACTACCCGGAACACGGGACTAATCTGATATTCTTACTTGGAATGTATCCTGCTGAGCGGAAGGATACCACATTGGAGTGATCCAATATAGTGCTACATAACAGCACAGCAGACAATCACTCGTTGTTTCATGCCTTCTCCCTCTTGCTCCGGAAGTGCGTAGAGTTTCAAATTCAATCTCCTCTGATTTCCTCCCTTTCTTGGGAGCAGGGGTGTTGGACACTGTCATGACGTTGGCCTGTTGGTGAGGTTTATGACCCCCTTTTCCCTCTCTCTTCTATAGAGTTGACTCTTCAAATCCCTTTGTTAACATAGAGAGAGTATGGTAACATCAAAAGGGTAGGGAAAGGAACCATATTTCGGTAATCCAACCAGCTGAAAATATGCGTTGGTACTTAATGAATATGATGTCAGATCAGTTGGCATCTGAGACATCATAACTGAGGATAGGATGACATAAACGATATCTTGGAAAGTCAACACATTCTAATTATCAGATTCACATGGAATTGTTGTGCAATTTAAATGTTTAAATATGAAACTATTTGTCAAAAGATGAATGAGAGAATTGGTTTTCATGAGTGAACAATGCTCAACTCAGTGGCCCTGCCCATGTGAACAGACATTGGTTGTAAACTATGAAACACGCCTCTCTCTCCCACTACTATATAAGCCCCTTTACGAAAATGTAACTTTGTGTTTCAAGGACGTTAGGATGACAGTCCTACGTTTAAAAGGGCTAAGATCAAACTACAGAACTAAGCAAACTTCAGCGTGAGCTTAAAGTATATGGCAACTTGATATGAACTTTGAACTCTTATTCTGTAACGCCCAGGCCTGAGATGACAGGCTGGAGCGTTTTGGTTTCGTTTTGGTGTAGGGTTTGTGTGTTCTAGGGTGTCTATTTCTATGTTGGGATAATGGTTCCCAATTAGAGGCAGCTGAGTCTCGTTACCTCTAATTGGGAACCATATATATGTTTGGGAGTTGCACTTTAGTTTCGTGGGTTTTTGTTTATGTCATGCTTATCGTGTTTATGTTAGGGTTAGCGTGTTCTGCCATTCGTGTATAGTTTAGGTTCTGCCATTCGTGTATAGTTTAGGTTCTGCCATTCGTGTATAGTTTAGGTTCTGCCATTCGTGTATAGTTTAGGTTCTGCCATTCGTGTATAGTTAGGTTTCGCCAGTCGTGGTTAGTTAGGTTTCGCCAGTCGTGGTTAGGTTTAGATCTCTGTGTTGAGTTTAGGATTTAGCGTTAGGGTTCACGTCTTGTTCATCGTTTTCTTGTTTTGTTCCGTCTCGTCTTTGAATAAATATGTATTCTGGCTACATCGCTGCGTCTTGGTCTGTCCCCAGAGAAGATATTCATGACAGAATAACCCACCAACCGAAGACCAAGCAGCGAGAGACCCGGGAGTATTGGACCAGGGAACAGCTCATTGGGACTCGCCTGGCACGGAGGTCCGTAAGGCAGCCCCAAGAAACTTTTGGGGGCACACGAGGAGGTTGGCCTGTTCAGGAGGGACTCCTGAGCCAACTCCTCGTGCTTTGTGGAGAAGGCGTTGGGAGAGCGTCGCACCGAAGGGACACCGTGCTATGCAGTGTTGCGCACGGTTTCCCCTATACGGATTCAGAGGCCGGTGCGAGAGATTCCCGCTCCACTCATCGGTCGGGCCGAGTGTGCTACCTGGTAGAGTGGTGCCAGCTCTGCGCGCAAGGTCTCCAGTGCGCCTTTTGGGACCTAGATATCCTGTGGTCCTACGGGCAGAATCTCCGGTGCGAATCCACAGCCCAGTCCGAGAGATTCCAGCTCCACTCACCCGTGAGGCCAGGGTTAGTGAGCTAGCTGGAGGTATGGTGTCGGCTCTCCGTATCAGGTCCCCAGTCCGGGTGGAGGTTTCAACACGTCCAGTCCCTGTTCCATGCTCCCAGATCCCTGTTCCACGCTCCAGATTCCTGTTCCACGCTCCCAGATTCCTGTTCCACGCTCCGAGATCCCTGTTCCACGCTCCGAGATCCCTGTTCCACGCTCCGAGATCCCTGTTCCACGCTCCAAGATCCCTGTTCCACACTCCAAGATCCCTGTTCCACGTTCCGAGATCCCAGTCTGTGTTGAGGTTCCAACACGTCCTGTTCCAGTTCCGCGTTCCAAGACCCCAGTCCGTGTAGTGGTTTCTACACGTCCAGTCCCTGTTCCACGTGCCAGGTCCCCAGTGCGTCTTCAGAGTCCAGTACGTCCTGTTCGCCCGCCCGCACCAAGCTCCCGCGGCGCTTAGAGAGTCCAGCACGCCCTGTTCGCCCGCGCACCCAGCTCCCGCGGCGCTCAGAGAGTCCAGCACGCCCTGTTCCGGCTCCGCGCACTCCAGCTCCCTCGCGGCGCTCAGAGAGTCCAGCACGTCCTGTTCCGCTCCGCGCACCCAGCTCCCGCGGCGCTCAGAGAGTCCAGCACGCCCTGTTCGGCTCCGGCGCACCAAGCTCCCGTGGCGCTTAGAGAGCCCAGTTCGGCCTGTTCCCGCTCCCGCACCAGAGTGCGCGTCCCGAGCCCAGTTCGGCCTGTTCCCGCTCCCCGCACCAGAGTGCGCGTCCCGAGCCCAGTTCGGCCTGTTCCCGCTCCCCGCACCAGAGTGCGCGTCCCGAGCCCAGTTCGGCCTGTTCCCGCTCCACGCACCAGAGTTCCAGTGAGCATCACGAGTCTAGTACGGCCAGTTCCTGCTCCACGCACCAGAGTTCCAGTGAGCATCATGAGTCCAGTACGGCCAGTTCCTGCTCCACGTACCAGAGTCCCCGTGAGCATCGTGGGTCCGGTAAGGCCAGGTCTTGCTCCACGCACCAGAGTTCCGGTGAGCATCATGAGTCCAGTACGGCCTGTTCCAGCTCCACGCACCAGAGTTCCCGTGAGCATCATGAGTCCAGTACGCCCAGCTTCTGCTCCACGCACCAGAGTTCCAAGAAATGGTCCAGGGCCTCCGGTGCGTGACTTCAGACCAGCACAGCCAGCACCGGAGCCCCCACCTGGGACAAGGGGACCCACCCGAAGACCCCCCCACGGACTTTTGGGCGCGTCCGGAGTCCGCGCCTTTGGGGGGGGGTACTGTAACGCCCAGGCCTGAGATGACAGGCTGGAGCGTTTTGGTTTCGTTTTGGTGTAGGGTTTGTGTGTTCTAGGGTGTCTATTTCTATGTTGGGATAATGGTTCCCAATTAGAGGCAGCTGAGTCTCGTTACCTCTAATTGGGAACCATATATATGTTTGGGAGTTGCACTTTAGTTTCGTGGGTTATTGTTTATGTCATGCTTATCGTGTTTATGTTAGGGTTAGCGTGTTCTGCCATTCGTGTATAGTTTAGGTTCTGCCATTCGTGTATAGTTTAGGTTCTGCCAGTCGTGTATAGTTTAGGTTCTGCCAGTCGTGTATAGTTAGGTTTCGCCAGTCGTGGTTAGTTAGGTTTCGCCAGTCGTGGTTAGGTTTAGATCTCTGTGTTGAGTTTAGGATTTAGCGTTAGGGTTCACGTCTTGTTCATCGTTTTCTTCCGTCCCGTCTTTGAATAAATATGTATTCTGGCTACATGGTCTGGGTCTGTCCCCAGAGAAGATATTCATGACATATTCACTAAAGAAGTGATACATTCTAGCCGTTGAGTTAGCAGCAGCAAACGTGGGCTAGGAAAGAACGGACAATCTCTTCATAAAGACAGGGTACTACAACGTATCCATTCTACCAAACACCCAACGGCACTACAACGCATACGTTCTACCAGACATTCTACAAAAGACCAGAGATCTCTGCTGGGCAACCCAGCCTTCCATCTACAACCAATATTTCGAAGTGCAGCTCAGAGTAAATATGTCTTGCATTTTCCTTTTCCAAATGGGCGGTTATTTAGAATGCATAGGATTCTGTATTTACGATAGCATGGCTTCATAAGGTCTGATAGAGACCAAATCCTGTTGTTCCTCAGTCTTCCCGCGATTTCATTCAACCCAACCCCCTTTCTTTGTGTAACCAGCCGTCATATCGGTTCCGTCGGCCAGGGACGTTTTCATGTATGACATCATTAGTAATTAATGTATGATCCATCCTGTGTATGTGTGATTATTTAGTAAATAAATAATTAAACCAAATTTTGTATTGCTGATTCATCCTGTTAGCCAGGGTTCGTGAATATAACCAAGAATTCTACGATGTTCAGATGAGACTGAAATAAGGTGATGATTATTGATCGACTGCTACTGATGTAAAAGATTACCAGATCTTTAAGAGTTTATTCTGAAGATAACAGCTCTATAAACATAATTTCATGGTGCCCTGACTTTCTAGCTAATTACATTTACATGATTAGTTTAATCAGGTAATATTAATTAAATAAATTATTTTATAGAATAGCATGTCATATCACTTAATCCGGCATAGCCAAAGACACGACAACACAGTCCGGCTGCTCCACCAGATCAGGGCAAATTGCATCAGAACGTGCATAACAGTGAGTCTTTACTCCGGCTGCTAACGTTACCTCCATCTCAACACACAAAACTTCCAGCCCATCTGTTAGCCTCCTTAGCTAGCTAGTGGAGTAGCTTTGATGTTAAAACGTTCCACTTCATGAGGTGTATCATCAAAATGCTTTTTTCTTGCGCTTTTAATTCAGTGCAACATCAGATTACCAATTTGGCCATGTTTGTTCACCCAAAAAAATGTTAGGTGGGAAAATCAAACAAAGTTGGTCAGGCACTGTATACTACGACCACATGGAACAAAGAGACAGATATTTCACCAGATATATAAAATGTGAAGCATCTGGTTGGCATTTCCACTCACTAACATTGGGTGGTGAGAGGAAGTCCAGTGGCAGAAGATGTTGAGAGATGGATTTTAGCCAGCAGTGGAAAAAGTACCCAATTGTCATGCTTGAGTAACGATAAATTAATAGAAAATTACTCAAGTAAATGTGAAGGTCACCAAGTAAAATACTACTTGAGTAAAAGTGTAAAAGTAATTGGTTTTAAATATACGTATCAAAAGTGAAAGTATAAATTATTTCACATTCCTTATGTTATGCAAACCACACGGCACAATTATTGTTTTTTTTACAGATAGCCAGGGGCACACTCCAACATAATTTACAAAATAAGCATTTGTGTTCAGTGAGTCTGCCAGATAAAGGCAGTAGGGATGACCAGAGATGTTCTCTTGATGTGTGTGAATTTAACCATTTTCCTGTCCTGCTAAGCATTCACAATGTAATGAGTACTTTTGGGTGTCAGGGAAAATGGATGGAGTAAAAAGTACATTATTATCTTTAGGAATATAGTGGATTAAAAGTAAAAGTTGTCAGAAATATTAATAGTAAAGTACTGATACCCCAAACTACATAAGTAGTACTTTAAAGTATTTTTACACCACTGATTTTGGCCAAAATTCTGCTTATGCTTCGATCACAACGACAGTATCATTGCATTTTGGTACACCAGCATTACATTCATTTCCAATGAAACGCTGCGTTTGCCTTGCCGCATTGTGTTGCAGCGGCAGTTGCAGTGCGTTCCGTGTAGTGCATACGTTAGTATTATCTAACGTATGGGTCAACTTGTATGCGTTGACGGCTTGACAGAAATGGTAGCAGAAGTTGAATACATATTCAGACGATGCTGCGTCCTATTTTGCACAAAAACACTGTCGGTGTATTCGAAGCGTAAATTTCTCATCGATTAAACATTTGATCTCCAAAGCTAGAATCTGTTACGAACATAGTGGTCTAAGTTTAGCAGACTTTACCCTTTGACAAACGTCTCAAAAGGTGTGTTGTTTAGGAGTGCAAGGGTTAATCGAACAAATTGTCTGTCGTCATTTATAAAATTGTACCGGCCAGTTCCTGATTCCAACAGCCCACTCTTGACTTTATGTATCAGGTAATTAATCCACATGAAATGGTCAGATGGAAACATTGTTACTATCTTTTCTTATTTTTACATCAGGCTGTTTTTTAGCGACACAAGATAGTTGAATGGACACGGACTCTAGCGGGCAATTGTTGCCCTAGCAGGCAAACTTTCTAAACGTCGACAAAAAAGGATTTATCGCTGGACAAGTTAATAGAAACATAGCTACTGTGAGGTTTTGGAATATGCTTTGTTTGCTAAGCTTGAATGTGTTTGAGTTGTGTGAACACCTGGTGTGACTGGCTAAAGGGCTGTGGTTAACCTTGGGAGATAACAGTATGTTGAGCTAGGAACACATGAATAGAAAAATGTTGCAAACAGGCAGTTTCTAGGTTGAGACACAAAAAAAGGAGCTGAACTTTTGGCCTCAGTATCTAGGGGGTGAGCGCATTGATAATCTGCACAGCAACAACGCCTGAAAGCTGAAGCACCTGGGGGCTGGGACCAGCCTGTGCGCCAACGATAGGCTGAGTGAGTATAAACCACACTCGGTCTCTACTCTGACAGGCCAGCTCAGAAGCAGGAACTACTTCTGTCAGAGTATTAAAAGAAGAAATTGTAAGGCGCTGGTCAGTTCTCTGTTAACCCTGCGTGGTATTACATTGAACCCGTATATACGAAAATTGCATTTACCATTTATTGCTTGAGTGAATAAAAATTATTAGAACTTACTTGGTGACTCTGTGTCACCTTTTGTCCTGATACCAGATTTGATTTTCGCAACTCTAACACTACGGTTAACTATTTACGCTTACCTTATTTCTGGTAATCACAAATAATGATACAATAACCGCCGACAGGAAAAGTCAACGAGTATGTTCGAAGTGTCAGGCGGAGAAATATTGTACGCACATGCACTAGGACACAAATATTTTAGAAAGGCGGGGTTTATGAGTGTCTGTGGTATCTATTGACAACCCTAAAAATCCATCCAGAGTCAAGAATCGAACAGCGTATTTTCCTAAAAATCAAATCTTTATCCTTAAAGTGTAAAATAACATTAAACAAACACCTCTCATCCACACAAATACACTTTACTTAGCTTACTAAAAACTCTGATAAATGTATTTGTATGGTCTCTGAATTCAGGACAGCAGACCCTACTTTAATTGCTCAGGTGGATCATCGGTCCGATCTCCTTGCCTCCCTGTCCATAGGCCTAAAACCTTAAATCTCTGGACCTCGATCTGTGGGATGAATCTCATCAGTCCATAAGCAAGTTACAGTAATTAGTTCAAGTTGTAGTTTTCATTTAAAAAGGTACAATCTGTAAGTTCAATGTCCTGTGTTACCCTGACACTTTGGGGGGACTGATGGTAGTGAGGCGGTATGGGCATCTGCAGGTGTACCCACCAAATAAGAGGGGGAACATGAGCACTCATTGGACTAGAATGGAATTGGCATACATGTTCTTATTTCTGTGTGTGATTTGTTTCTGGTTGATTGAGTTTGTATTTCCTCTCATTGTCACAAGAGACAAATAACTTGTGTTGTGCATTTGAGGGGGTAGGACCATTGCATGCCAGTCCCTGGTACTACAAAAAGGTTGAGGAACACTGCTTTAAGAAGGGGTTGTGAAGGGCTTGATGAGGCCGAGGTCCATGGCCTTGACGAGGCAGGTGCGTGCCACATCGATTACAATCTGCCTCTTGGGGTTGTCCATTGCTTTGCCAATCACTGTCAGGATCTCCAGGATCTCGCTCTCCATCAGCTTCTTGGCCAGCTCGTTGTCGTCCGAGTTCAGCATGTTGTACACGATCACAAGGCCTCTGTGCTGGATCTGGGGCTGATCATGGAGAATCAGCCTCTGAAGGATCTCCATCCACTGCAACGTCTGTGGAGAGAACCAAGAAAAGATTGATCAGTCAGTCAAATGATTACAAGCGCTTTACATGTGACAAGTGATGACGTGGATGAGGCCTCATAACTATGCTACATATTGATTAGGTAATATACACTGTTCAAAATATTAGGAACACGTGCTCTTTCCATGACAGACTGACAAGGTGAATGCTACGATCCCTTATTGATGTCACTTGTTAAATCCACTTCAATCAGTGTCGATGAAGGGAAGGAGACCAGTTATTGATTATGCAATATATAACTATATTCACTGTTGTGATTCTACATTAATTCGGTAATATAGAACTATAATTAGTATCAAGATGGTTCAGTGATTGATTGGGACAGTTCAATTGAAGTAGGAACTTTGCACAGGAACTGTCCTTGGGTCACCCCAAAGTAAGTGGTGTGAATGCAACCAGACAGACGTACCACCAGGGTCATCTTGGTGCACAGCTTCTTCTGGGCAGCGGTGAGCATGGCCAGGCCTCCGGCTGCAGCTCTCTGGAGCTTTTCATTGTCCTCAACACACATCAGCACCAGCAGCTTCAGCCTATCATTCCCATCCTCCAAGTACCGATCCTGCACCTGAACACACAATGATGACGTTACACTGGGTGACAAGTTTATCACACACACACACAATGTGATGACATTGTTCCCTAAGAGTGATTGGGTGCCCTCTTACCTCTTTGCATGTCACCAGGTTGCACATGCACTCTGTGGCTGCCTGTCTGATATGGTCATGGTCTTCAAACATGTACTGCTCAATCTCAGGGAGAGCCTTCTCTTTCAGGATCTTCACTCTGGTGCCACAGAGGATGGGAAGAAAGAGTTAATGAATCAGGCAACCATCTCATCTCCTCCACTCAAACCGGTTTGGCAACAACAGTGAAAAAAACTAAATGAACTCTGGAAAGTCCCCAGAGCATATATTAGCCCATAGCTGTTTTTGGTTTAGTGCCATATGAATAAACACACATTGTTGAATTGTGTAATTAATCTGAAATAGTCTCTGGTGTTTTGTTGGGTTATACATACTGTGGTGTGATTGGTAAACTAACAGGCCTCACCTCAGTTTGTCATTGAGACCAGCCAAGTTGGTGAGACTCAGAAGTGCCTCATAGTTCTGCACCCCATCTCTCTCAGGGTGCAACAGGCTGACCAGAGGACGCACCACCTCATAGATCTGTCAGAGAGAGAGATGACAAGGCATGGTGGGGGAGGGACGGTAAAAGAGAGAAACCCAAAAGAGAGTGTCATAGTAAGAAAAGATATGAAGGACAGAGAAAGAAGAATAAAGTTGAGTTGAAAAAGTATGTGTTTTACTGACTGCAAGACAACTAAAATACAAAGAGTAAATTCCCTACCCCAAACCAGCCCACACCATTTCTCCCACGTAACAGGAAGTGGTCAGACAGGTTCTTACCCTCTCTCCAGGGAATGCGATCTCTGGGTTGGAGACAGCAGCGATCTTAGCCAGGGCATGTGCGGCCCTTACTTTCCCTATAGCTGATCCCTCCAGAGCAAGTGGGATCAGAGCCTGGGGAGATCAGAGGTTCAGACACATACCCACACACACTTCAACTTTTACTGTGACATTACAACATACTCTAGCCCAGGGGTAGGCAACCCTGTTCCTGAGTGCTGCAGGTATTGCAGGATATTGTCCCAACTAGGCACCATGCCAGACCAACTGAGCTAATTTATCAGTTCAGTGATTGACTAAATTCAACACACCTGGTCTTCCAGCTTGGTTAAAACAAAAACATGAAGTGCCTGCTGCACTCCAGGACTGCCTACCCCTGCTCTAGCCTACATGCGACTATGGTTGGCCAGACACTACTTGACTGATCCATGCTCGAACCACAGTTTAGTTTTAACTATGACACCTCATAGTTGTTCTGAAAAGATAACGTTTTCTCTCTATAGAGAGTCAGAAAACTACTGGTTAAATAAAGGTAATAAATCAAATGTAAATTTAGACTGTGTTATAGATTATACTAGAATGGAAAATCTTGTTATGTCTGTCACTCACCTTGCCCCCTCCATGGGCGTAAATAGTGCCACGGTCTTTGGGATCATCTGCCAAGGCAAGGAACACCCTGCAAATCAAAGCAAATACCAATTATTTAAATCTAATTTGTTCTGCAGTATTGCTAATTGCATGTACTGACTGGATAACTATTAGTATTTTATTAGGATCCCCATTAGCTGTTGCTGAAGCAGTGGCTACTCTTCCTGGGGTGCACACAAAACATAACATTAATAGACAAGAACAGCTCAAGGACAGAACTACACACATTTAAAATAAGAACAATAGAACCAAAAAAGGTCCTGCTGACAACACAGAGAGACCCATTACTCTAGGCCCACATACAAATACATTGGATTATTACATTTCCAATCTCATATATTCCATTCACATTCAGTAGCATCTATCAGTTACACACACACATACATCAGTACATATGCATATACACTGAGTATACAAAACATAAAGAATACCTGCTCTTTCCATGATAGACTGACCAGGTGAATCCAGGTGAAAGCTATAATCCCTTATTGATGTCACTTGTTAAATCCACTTCAATCAGTGTAGATGAAGGAGAGGAGACAGCTTAAATAATGATTTTTAAGCCTTGATACAATTGAAACATGGATTGTGTATGTGTGCCATCCGGAGGGTGAATGGGCAAGACAAAATATTTAAGTGCCTTTGAACTGGGTATGGTAGTAGGTGCTAGGCGCACCAGTTTGTGTCAAGAACTGCAACGCTGCTGGGTTTTTCACGCTCAACAGTTTCCCGTGTGTATCAAGAATGATCCACCACCCAAAGGACATCCAGCCAACTTGACACAACTGTGGGAAGCATTGGAGTGAACATAGGCCAGCATCCCTGTGAAACACTGAGGCTATTCTGAGGGCAAAAGGAGATGCAACTCAATATTAGGAAGTTGTTCCTAATGTTTGGTATACTCAGTTTATAAGAATGTCTGTGACATAGCTAAATGCTAGAGCCTGGTACAGTTCCATGTTCCTCACCTTGCCAGCATCTCTTTGGTCTGGTCAGTCAGGAGAAGGTTGTCAGCTTTCACCATGACAGTGAGAGCTGAGATGACCCCTCCCTTTAGCATCCTCTTCACTCTCTTCTGGATGAAATCTTTCTTGTCCTAAGGGCAGAGAAGTGTGTGTATTGTCAGCAGCTCCCTCAGATAATATACAGTACCTAGGGCCTCACAATAAAAAATATAACTAGCTTACAGTAGAGAGCAGCATAGTCACATTTATATATACTTTATACTAGTTTAGTTTACAGTGCTTAATGGCATTAGAGTGACTAGTTCTGTTCTGTCCTGACATAAGGATGACTTGTTGTACTGTTCTGCCCCCCTGGACAGCCAGAGGGAGGCCTGTGTCTTTCTCTTATCTTACCTTGGGGTGCTGCTCAGGGACATGCTGCTTGGAGAACTTGGCCAGCTGAACCAGCTCAGGCATGATGTCTTTCTTCTCATAGCTGTTGGTGCAGTTGACCAGGGTACAGGCCACAGCATACAGGATGGTTTTATCTTTAGACTGAGTCACAGGGAAACAGGGAAGAGTGAAGTTTAATGCTCTCCTCCAGGTCGCATATTTAATGCCACTATGCAGTTGTTATGTGCTATGAGTGGTGTCTATCCTCTGTCTTCAATAGTACCTACCTTGGCCAGGTCAAACATGGCTTTCATGGCAGGATCGTCCTCAACAAAGTCATCCTTTACATCAGCGTCTTGGGTTAAATAGGCCAAACCTTCTATAGCCCACTTCCTGGTCCTCGTGTCCATGGCAGAGTTACACAACCACCTGACACACACAGGAAGAGTGTTAACAGGGAACAGGGCTAACAGGAAATGGTCCTCCATCTTGGGATTATGATCATCGGAAGCTATTTCAAAATCACTCTAAGGGAATATAATGAACATAAGGGTACAGCTCTGTACACAATCTATTACTCCTGATATGTTTAGTCCATAATACTTTTGAAAAAGAGCCTGTGGTGGACTGTCTATCTATTAATACTTCAATGAGCATTAACACCAAAAAGTTACAGAACAGCTACAGTGGCAAGAAAAAGTATGTGAACCCTTTGGAATTACCTGGATTTCTGCATAAATTGGTCATAACATTTTATCTGATCTTCATCTAAGTCACAACAATAGAGAAACACAGGGTGCTTAAACCTACAACACACAAATTATTGTATTTTTTGTCTGTATTTAATACATAATTTAAAACATTCACAGTGCAGGTTGGAAAAAGTATGTGAACCCCTGGGCTAATGACTTCTCCAAAAGCTAATTCAAGTCAGGAGTCAGCTAACCTGGAGTCCAATCAATGAGACGAGATTGGAGATGGTTAGAGCTGCCCTGCCCCCCTATAAAAAACACTCACAACATTTTAGTATGCTATTCAGAAGAAGCATTGCCTGATGTGAACCATGCCTCGAACAGAGATCGCAGAAGACTTAAGAATAGTGACTTGCGTAAAGCTGGAAAGGGTCACACAAGTATCTCTAAAAGCCTTGATGTTCATCAGCCCACGGTAAGACAAATTGTCTATAAATGGAAAAACTTCAGCACTGTTGCTACTCTCCCTAGGAGTGGCCGACCTGCAAAGATGACTGCAAGAGCACAGCGCAGAATTCTCAATGAGGTTAAGAAGAATCCTAGTGTCAGTTAAAGATTTACAGAAATCTCTGGAATATGCTAACATCTCTGTTGACGAGTCTACGATACGTAAAACAAAATGGCAAAATATTCTGTCGACAAATTGAACTAAAGTTGAGTTGTTTGGAAGGAACAGACAACACTATGTGTGGAGAAAAAAAGGCACAGCACATAAAAACCTCATCCCAACTGTAAAGTATGGTGGAGGGAGCATCATGGTTTGGGGCTGATTTTCTGCCTCAGGGCCTGGACAGCTTGCTATCATTGACAGACAAATGAATTCCCAAGTTTATCAAGACATTTTGCAGGAGAATGTTAGGCTATCTGTCCACCAATTGAAGCTCAACAGAAGTTGAGTGATGCAACAGGACAACAACCTAAAACACAGAAGTAAACCAACAACAGAATGGCTTAAACAGAAGAAAATACGCCTTCTGGAGTGGCCCAGTCAGAGTCCTGACCTCAACCCGATTGAGATGCTGTGGCATGACCTCAAGAGAGCGGTTCACACCAGACATCCCAAGAATATTGCTGAACTGAAACAGTTTTGTAAAGAGGAATGGTCCAAAATTCCTCCTGATCGTTGTGCAGGTCTGATCCGCAAATACAGAAAACGTTTGGTTGAGGATATTGCTGCCAAAGGAGGGTCAACCAGTTATTAAATCCAATTATTAAAACTTTTCCACCCTACACTGTGAATGTTTACACGGTGTGTTAAAAAAAGACATGAAAACTTATAATTGTTTGTTATTAGTTTAAGCAGACTGTTTGTCTATTGTTGACATTTTATGACCAATTTATGTAGAAATCCAGGTAATTCCAAAGGTTCATATACTTTTTTTATTGCCACTGTACATAATCAGAGCCACAAAACCACTTACTTCCTACACTGCTTGGCCAGTTTCTCAGTGGAGCCTTCAGCAAACTGCCTCATACTATAGTCATCTCCACCTGCTGAGCCCAGCTTACACAGACCCTGGGGAAAGGGACCCACACACACAATATTGAGTTCATGAACATGTAAGGAAAGCTAGTTAGATACATCTGAAGAGTCCCTGTAATGCTCTCAAACATGAATACTTATCAATGTCCATTCTATTCCATCTTCCATAGTAAGGAAATCTAAAGCTCGCTCACCACCAGCGCACGGATTTTGATCTTATCGTTCTTCGTCTTCTTGTAGATGTCTTTGAGCAGCGACACACCGTTGGTGATGATGAAGGAGGCGCGGCTCATCTTGGTCGAGGAGTGGATCAGTGCTTCCACGGCGACCATCTGGTCCACCTCACGCTCGGAGCCGCACAGCGCCACCATCATCTCCATGATGCCCTGGCGACCCACCAGCTGGTTGCCCACCTCGAAGGGGCCCTGCAGCAGGCCTGACAGAGCATTGATGGCGTGGATGTTCCTGTCCATGTCGTTGGGGTCAAACTTGCCTCTGTGGAGCGGGACATGGTCAGGGGGAGCGGGGTTAAGGATTAGATGAGGGAGGAGGTCAGGGATAAATGTTAGTCAGTTAATTTAGTACTTATCCCCACCGTCAACTCTATAGTGCTGTTAGATACTTCCATTGTTGTAACATTACTCATGATGTATGCGTGCATCACATATCTCTTAATGTCTGTATGATGTTATTGTCATTAGATATGGTACTTGTATGTTGCTGTTGTGTTACTAATGTGTAACTCACTTGATGTACTCGTCACAGACTTCCCTATAGTTGTCTCTCTCTGGGTCGCAGCGTAGGTCGTCCCAGAGCTTGTCGAGGAGCACGCTGGCGATGAGCTGAGTGTTCTCTGTCATGGGCAGCTGGTCTGGGAGGTCAGGTATCTGGCCACACACCTTCAGAATCTTCTTCAGACCTGGGTGGGGGGATCACAAAGCAAGATGAATGGCAACTTTCCTACATTAAGTTGATACTCTCAGTACTAGTATATTTAACTTTTCAATACAAATCATAAAATAATGTTTCTCAAGAACTAGACATAAACCCACAACTGACATAAACAGTGAATAACTATATCATAGGCCTATTTAGTGTCACAGATCATGGTCAAAGCTACAGTAACCCACTCACCGTGGTCGATAGTGAAGAGGCTCTTGGAGTGGTCAGGGTCTTTCTTGTCCTTGCGAGGCACGTTTCTGGTCAGCAGGTTCAAGGCCTGGTCTCTGCCATGTCCTGAAACCTTCTTACTGGCAACCATCTCCAGCAGGGCCATCAGGATGCTCTTCAAGTCTTTGCTTGCATCTGCAGGGGAGCAGAGAAAGTGTCAGACCCTTTTTATTAAGCGGTTTATAAAACAAACAAGATTAGAATGACGAGACCTTCAAAATCTGTTTATATAGCTGATTGATGCTATTCAGAAGCAATTCAAGTTTGGTAAAAAGCACTACATAAATGTATATACATTTAGGGCTTTTGACTGAAACAGCTTAGGAAATCAGGAATGTGAGTGGATGTCTCACCCAAAACCAGGGCTTCCTCCTTCCCATAAATCCTCCGGTCTCCTCCAGTGAGGGAGTCGTTGATGCACTGGAACAGGTCACAGGTTGCCAAGGCGATGTCCTCGTTGTCAACGGCCATGATGCTGCACAACTTGTCTATGCCCACCAGGTGGATAATGGCCATGGCCTGTTCAGAGACAAACATACAGGTCAACTGAGTGTCCAAAAGGGAACTATTGCTAGACATTACAATAACAACTTTGTAAATAATCCATATCTGTCTGGAAGGACAAGGAAGGATCAGAAGTACTTGAGGTTTGGCTCCCCGTTTATCCCCTTCTCACAGAATCTCTTATGCACTTCTCCGTCTTCCCTGCCCCTCACCCGAGCTTTGTGTCCAGTGCACATTCCAGCGAAGGTGCGGATAGCGGCCAGGACCATCTCTACTTTTCCGGTCTTAAGCAAATCCAGTAGCAGAGGCACTCCATTATTCTGGAAGATTCTCTCTGCGCCAGCTTCTTCTCTGGCCAGAACCACCAGGTTGTTAGCAGCCTACATGGGAAGAAAATATTATTCATATTGCCATGAACGTTACACACATTGCATTTGATATCAGACTTTAAAAATATTAAAGACCACAGCATCATGCTTATTACAGTTGAATCAATGGAACTGATCTCTACTATGGTGTCATACAAACCATTTCCTTCTTGTCCTTGTCCATCTCCTCATCAAGCAGAATGTCAAACATGTTCTGAACCCGTGAGTCTGTGGAGAAGGTTGTCTTCAGCTGTAGACAGAGAGCAAGAGAAGTACTATAATTTGTGTTTTTTATGTCTAGTTCATAAGTCAATATAATATTATAATCACATAGTCATCTGTAAGTAAACCAATGGATTGTGTCTAAACTGTCCCAGAGGGTAGCAGACCTTGGCTTGGATCTCAGCCCCCAGCCTCCTGAGGGTCTCCAGGAAGGTCTTGTTTTTGGGCTCGATGGTGGAACACCTCTGGACGTCTTTAAAGGCCATGTCCAGCTTGCCGAGCTTCTCCAGAGCCTGGCAGCGCCGGAACAGGGCTTTGACGTCTGCTGCATCCACGTCAATGGCTGTTGGAGAGCAGAAAAGTATACAAGTGTCTGGGTTGAAGTGAAAATATCACTGTGGCATGAGCATAATACATTATTTGTCATGTTATGTGACAGTGAGTGAGCAAAAACCATAACTGGCTGTGTTTTGATTCTTGTTTATGTACTAAACAATTGGTAGACTGTACCGTACCTTTGGAGGCATCGGAGGCTGCATTGGTGTAGCTTTCCTGAGAAGGAAACAAAGAGCGTTCAAAAACCTCAGAGGATCAGGAAATCACACCCAGGGATAATTATGAATAATTATAAAACTATTCGGTTTTTGCTTGATGAAGGCCTGTAGTTTAGGTGAGGTGTTTACCTTTTTCAGAAAACAGGCTGATCTGTTCCTGTAGACAACGGCGAGAACCTTTTTGTCCGTGCACAACTTGATGGCTTTAGTGTAACACTCAATGGCCTTGTCCACCTCACCGGCTTGGAAATGCTTGTTCCCCTCATCTTTGAACTGGATTGGATCTGCCATCTCACCCATCTGGTGAGGAGAGGAGAAGTTGTAGCTCAAAATCCTAAATATATTGGTTAGAATTAAGTTTTTTTTTTTTACTTCAGGTTTTGGTTTCACTGGTACTTAAGTAAACAGCACATGTTTCTGGAATATTCCATTACTCCATGTTTCTGGAATATTCCACTATATATTGAACATGTACAGTGGCTATATATACTTAATAACACATGAATGAACTTTAGAACAAATTGCAGCCCATTCTAAATCTGGAAGAATAATAATGTTACCAAATATAACCCTGTTCCTGGTAGATTGTTTAACTTTACAACCACTTAAAGGAAACAAGTCAGGAAAAATGCCAGCTAAAACATGATCATTTTGACAAGGTTTCCATTCATTGTGAATTCAGCAAAATAAACATATTCACACCATGACTCAAACTTTAAGTCAGCATGAGCAATGTACCACATTTCCTAAAAATGACAAACAAATACAGAAAATATAACATTCTATGAAAAACTGTTACTCTTCTTACCATTTTCACTATGTCTCCTTCTGACCTGAGTCCCCTTTAGCAAATGGCCCAGCACATGTTATCTCTAACTTGAAATGGCCTCCCCTCATGCCATATTTGGGCATCATTCTGTACCCCAGTGGGGGCCTTACCACTGATACGGCCATCCTAATGGACAGACAGCTCCCTGCCACTCCACCACTCCTGATAGACAATCACCATGCCCCTCTCCCTGGCCTGAGAGCCCCTGGCAGGCAAGCATGTCACTCAAGACCTTGTACACTCAAGACATGTGTCCCTTAGAGCAATACGGTACCTTTAGGATTGTGTCGTCTCCTTTCCTTTCTTCTCTTCTCTTCCCTTGCTTGGGTTGTCTAGTGTTGAGCTTCACTGCCTGATTGTTGTGCTGTCAGCTTTTTTTGTATTAATGCAACTCCCCCTCCTTCACAATTTATATTTATACTGAATCTCAATGATGTGGGCCAGAACCAGGGTGGATCTATTTTAAATAAGGGATGGGGGTCTATTCTCCACAGAAGACACTTGCTGGGAGAACTGTACACTGAATTCCCACATTTAGCATTGGTTTGGGTTTGTTACAATGGCTCATTGCTTTTATGACAACATTCCAATGGAGAATCTTTAAAATAACTGCATAGAAGTTCGTCTTTTTGTTCTCTATTTGTAAGTAATGACATAGGTAACCCCCTTGAAACATGGTCTGGTCCTGATATGGTCTATTTAAGGAATAGGTTCGATGACAGCTGAGAACTCACCAGCAAATGCCTCTACAGCTCTAGTGAGGCGGGGGTCGGGTTGGGTGGAGTGGGGGGTCTGGCAGCCAATGACAGCTGTAGGAACACACAGAACGACCTGGCAGCTTCTAGAAAGAGAAAGCTCTTGTGTGTGTGTGGCATTTTCTACAACTTTCTGGATCTACTTGAAGGTGAACTCCAGTCCTGACTGATGTATTTAGAGTTGTTAGATGTAGAGTATCAAAGGGGAAAAATACAAAGACTGTGTATAGGCTCATCTGTCATTAAAAAATACACATCCTTTTATCAAAAACAAACAACAGACAGATGACAGCAACAAGCAACTGTCTCCCCCTCAGAGTCTGGTTCTTATAAAGGTTTCTTCTGACCTAGGGAGTTTTCCCCTTGTCAACTGTGCCTATGCATGTTCTCTGTGGGTTTTAGTTGGGTTATGGAAATGACAGCCATTGAATTGTACAACTTTGTTAGCAGACAAATGTAACAGACGTTCTCAGCCACTAAAAAGCGTTATTTGCCAAATTAAATGCACCATACACCTGCAAGTGGCAGATCAGTTGTGAAATTAAATATTTTGCAGCCTAACATTACCATCACTGCCCTGTAGATGGCTTGCTGATTCAAGTTCTGCATCACAGCAGAGTAGGTTGGTACACAATGTCTGGTTATACTGAGAGGCAGAGAATGAGACCTGTGTAACCAAGCCTACCGCTCTCTGTCAGTAGGCTACAGCATAAACTAGGTTACACAGGGAGCCACACTCACAATTGCTCGCTCGCTCTCTCGTAAATTTTGCCTACACGGGACTGGAATACTCCCTGTAATCCCACGGAAAGACAAGATCAACGTCAATCAATCGGTCTACTACGCTTCACAAACGACGGCGAACAGCTGGTAAGATTGCGGTGTTATTCATGATCTTGAGAATTCTGATAGTTACCTGTCCATTGAGCTATCAATTTTGAAATTGACAATATTGGTCAGGTGACATGAGGATTACATTTCAGAAATTGCTTAGCGAAGGTGTTTTTCTCAGTCGAAGAATCTGTCACTAATTAAAATTAAAAGCAGAATACGCAGCTACCTCACGTCAACAGCTGGCAGTAAACCTTGCCAGACTGCAGCTGTATTCAAGGTAATCGGGGTGCACTGAAGTGTTTGCTTGTGCAGGCTATTGGCAATTAAATTTTGTCATCAACATCCTCGCCCTATTTTGAGAAACACAGTTTATTCAGGAATGTGAAATTACGTAATATTGCGGGGAAGTGGCGCCTAGTTTTGGGTTAATTTGAAATATTGTGAGTTTGCGACATGAAAGTGGTCAGTTCTTGAACACAGTACAGTTGACAATTTACCATTGGTGATAAATTGGCTAGACTGGTGCAATTCCACGGTTAGAGTGATGCTAACGGAATGACGGCACAAACAACAAACCATCATTTTACCCAATTTTCCATCTGCACTAGTTCTTCAAGTAAATGTGTTTTTGTAAACATTTCCGTGGAAATGGTTCAAAGTAGTCATTGTGCAATGTGCATGGAGTTGCACGGTTTGTTTAACTTTTATTGGTTTTTGTTTGACATTCATTTTAAAGTAAAACATATGAGTCTCAGCAACACTCCTAAAATGGAATTGCCTGCCTCTTATTGATGGTCACATAGGGTTTGTGCTGAATAGCCCATTTCTGCTGTTGGTTTCTGGAAAATAAGCCTACCAATTTACTGAGACCAATCATTTTATAAACATTGGCTTGGTTGAAGACCTTTCATTGTTCCAAGGACAAAGACTGGGAAGCCTGGGGCATTTCAACACCTGGCATCCTCAGACACACACAGTCTTGTTTAACTAATCTTGTGGGGACAAACAATTGATTCCCATTCAAAATCCTATTTTTCCTAACCCTTAAACCTAACACTAACCTTAACTCTAAACACCCTAGAAATAGCCTTTCTCCTCATGGGGACTAACAAAATGTCCCCAGTTGTTCAAATGTTTGTTTGTTTACTATTCTTGTGGAGACTTCACACACTGCTCTGTAAAATACTTAGTAGGTCACCTTTATGATGTGATTTGTTTTATTTTCAGTTGGCTATTGAACAACAGGGAACGTTTTGTTACACACACTCCTTTTGATTTCTCTGAAAATAATCACCACAGAATTTGAGCAATGCCTGTTCTTTTACTACCTGATTCAATTTCATTTGAAAGGATCTGTACTGAAAAATGTAATAAAACATTGCATACAATGTTTTCTATGTAACATCAAAATGCAAAAGGCTACCGAAAAACTGTCCTACGAACTCTATCAAAGCTAATATTAACAGATATTCTAGATGATATACAGTAGCTAGCTACTTTACTGGTGTGTGTTCATTGAGCCAGCGTCTCAGTATAAATGTGAGTGTAGTGTTAAGGTGTGTGTTTGACAAACCGTGAGGTTGGCTGCTGCCCTGGGCGCCAGTCAAATTTCTTCAATGTTTGTTTTTGTTTTCTTGTTGTGAGCTTCGAAAACCATAAGGAATAACGTGCGCTGTAGCCTACTATAGAATTACTCATCAGCAGTACACATAATACTAGTCAACAATTACTACAGTAACATTCTACATTAGCCTAGCACAGACTCAGCAGTCTTGACTGTGTTATATGCAGGTTCCTGAGTTTTTCCTGACATAGCCTGAGCAGGAAAAGCTCAGGGTCCTAGTATACCAAAGCCTATAACTAGGCCCTAGCCAAGCTTATTACTAAGACAGTATTTCCTGGTAAGCTCACATTTTCAGGAACAACTCCTAGTTATGCTATATCAGCCAAACATATAGCCTCACTGCTATTATCATCATAGCAGCATGTTACACTTGCCTAGAATATAGTAGCCTTACCAGTGCTCTTTGCAGTAGTGTGCTACATTCCTCCCCTGTGCTGAGAGCTGTTAGCAGGCCGACCATCCCCTCAGCCTGCCTCATCTACTGCGGGAATGGTTCCATGAACATGACAGGGAATTCAGCTTACCGCCATGTCACCGAAAACACAGGGCTGGATGTGTGAAATACCTCTGTTAGAATACTGAGTGATGGAGATATCTGGCCAGTATTATACAGTGTGGTCATAGGGAAGGCAAATGGAATCGTGACTCAGAGAAAGCTGCCTTGTGAGCACATATGCTGCTGGACCAGACCAGGTTTCACATGAACATTGGGAGTCCCAGGGGACCACATGGACATTACCTATTGTGTGTGACTTATCATGTCCATTTCTTCAATCCATATGAAAGTGGCAATATGTACGTTTTTGGGCAACCTGACAAAATTCACATAGAAATGTGAGTTATAGAGTGGAGGTGTCATACCACCCATGAAACCTAGCGGTCAAACAGGGAAATGGTTCCAAACATTTTTCCACCATTCATTTTTCCCATAAGGAAATTTAGAAACATTTAAAATAAGGGCTGTGTTTTGTGTAGGTTTATCCAGGCGTGATGTTTTGATAACCATGTAAATCTATTGATAAGGTGACTTATCAATATATTCATCTCTATTTACTCTCAGATGCAAAAATGCTAATTAGCATGAAAGTAGACATCATGCAAGACTACAAAAACCTGCACGTCATCTCAAGCTGACACCTTTGTTACAGGTATTGTCAATAAACCCAGTTGCACAAGACAGTTCACAGAATTGTAAATTTAAAGACATTTTGCCAATTTATTCATTACTAAATTGAGCTAACATTAGATAGTTGATCCAGAAATTCTTACCTTTGCCTCGATTCAGCAGTCTCATCCAGATCATCATGGCATTTGTAGTTCTTTATGATAGCCACATTAGCAACTAATTAGCGTTGAATTCATTGGGGTTAAACACAGCCTTTATTTTAAGTGTTTGTAAAATGTCCTATGGTGGAAAAACAATTGGAACCATTTCCTTGTTTTATGGGTATTTTGACTCATACTGTGGTACTCTATAGATCTATCATTCTACTTGAAAGCAAGTCTAGGAAGCGGTAGATCTGTTCTATGTGCGCGATTTCTATGCTTCCCATTCTTAAGTTTTGTTTTTGAGTCTTTTACTTTCGGTTTTGTACACCAGCTTCAAACAGCAGAAGCAACAACATTTTTGGTTATGGAAAATATACTTCACAGCGGTTTAAATGGTACAATGATTCTCCACACTATACTATCTTATTTTGTCACATAAACTGAAATTAGGCGAACTATTCAAGTTTTAGCAACCAGGAAATGGCAGAGCAATATCTGCATAGTGCAACTTTAAGCAACAAACAAAAACAGCAGGGCGTAAATTATAGCGATGTAATATCTAAACCATTGGAATAGGATAAGATAATACACTGAGTGTACAAAACATTAGAACACCTTCCTAATAGTGGGTTGTACCCCCCAGAACAGCCTCAATTCGTCAGGGCATGGACTCTACAAGACATTGAAAACGTTCCACAGGGATGCTAGCCCAAGTTTACGCCAATCCTTTCCACAGTTGTGTCAAGTTGGCTGGTAGAGGATCTCTACCTCTGGATTAGCTCATTCCATCTCATCCCACAGATGCTCAGTTGGATTGAGATCTGGTGACATGGCAGTAAGCTGAAATACTTTCAGGTTCGTGGAACCATTTCTGGACAATCCTAGCCTTGTGGCATGGTGCATTATCCTGCTGAAAAATTAATTTGCAGATGGATACACTGCCTCCATGAAGTGATGCACCTGATTGGCAATGATGTTCAGATATCCTGTGGCATTCAAATGTTACTCCACTTTTATCAAAAGGCCCATGTGTGCCATGAAAACACAACCCACACCATCACACCACCAGCCTGCAATGTTGACACGCAGCATGATGGATGCATGTACTCATGTGAAACAGCAGGAACTGGGATTCAACAGACCAGGCAATGTTTTTCCAATTCTCCAGTGTCCAGTATTTTCGTTGCTTAGCCCACTGCAACTGCAGTTTCAGTTTTTTTCTGAAAGAAGTGGAACTCTGTTAGGTCGTCGGCTGTCATACCCCATTCGTGTCAAGGTACAACGAGTTGTGCATTCCTTAATGTGCACCAATGTTGTACTGGACAGAAAGTTGACTATGTAGCCTGTCTGTTGCTATGCACAATTCGTGTCAGCCTCCTTTGTCCTCTTTCATCAATCACCCGTGTTCGACCACTGGCCTGCCGTTAGCAGGAAGTCCTTTGGGTGGTGCACCATTCTTGATACATAGGGGAAACTGTTGATCGTGATAACCCAGCAGCTTTGCAGTTGTTGACACTCATCCGGTGCGCCTGGCACCTACTACCATACCTCGTTTAATATTTTGTCTTCCCATTTACCCTCTGAATGGTATACATACACAATCTGCACACACACACACACACACACACACACAGAGAGAATGTGCTCATGCTGTAGGAAGGTTAACTGGAAGACTCTGTGCAAGGAAAGGGCTTCGATTCAGCCCTCAAGGAAGCAGACAAGACCACATAGCCATGTTGGTCTCTTTGTTGTGGGCATAGTGTGGGGAACATAAACAGCTCAACAGGGTGTTGGGTTTCCTCTACGGGTTTCTTCTAGTCAACAGTGAACTACCTGGAATCGGTGTCTCCAGCAACCATGTGACTGGTGGGGGTTGAACCCGGGTTGACTGCATACTACTAGACTGCTAGCCCACTGAGCTAAAGCCTAGTCATTAGCTCAAGGAGCGAAAACCAGTCTTCAGGTCTCAGGCAAGATTACTCATCACACAGGCCTGATTTACCATTATTACTTCATTACATGAGGCTAGGCTCAAATAAACAGTGTCGGGATAGGTTTTCCACAAATTGGATGTCTTAGAACTCATCTGGTTTAGGCAGGTTTGTTGAACAAGCTCTGTCCATTAGCTCAGCGTTTTGCATACCCCAAAACATCTTGTCACCAGTTTCCCAAACACAATCACTCTGCCCCTCCCATCATAGACACCTTACACTGCTTTGGAACAGTCACAAGGTGTCATGGAGAAAAATGTATTCATTATGGAAATCTTACACTGGAAAAGGAATGCGGTGTCATGGAGAAAATTGGGTCCATGAGTTCCTGATGAGCTTCCTGTTTCCTGATGATTTGAGTGTGAGGTGGAGTTGGCCAGCTCAAGGTCAGCGTGCCACTGTGGGTTTGAATGACAAATTATCGCCAGAGCAACATCCGTGTGCCGTTTGGTGCTGTCCCTGTCCTCATTCTGATATAAGGCTTGTCATAGCAGAGTCAGGCCTCCCTGAGACATTATGTCATATTTTCCAGCTGGAAAGGGACTGGAGTGGCATGTATGTGTTCCCACAGACTCATATGAGTTATTCTGTCTAACCTTGTACCCAGCTCAATTGCTACCACATTCAGTGCATTCGGAAAGTATTCATACCCCTTCATTTTCCACATTTTGTTACATAACAGCCTTACTCAAAAATGTTTTAAATATTTTTTGGGGCCTCATCAATCTACACACAATACCTCATAATGAAAAAGTGAAAACAGGTTTTTATACATTTTTGCAAATGTATAAATAATAAAAAACAAATACCTTATTTACATAAGCATTTAGACCCTTTTGATATGAGAATTGAAATTGAGCTCAGGTGCGTCCTGTTTCCATTGATCACCCTTGAGATGTTTCTACAACTTGATTGGAGTCCACCTGTGGTAAATGCAATTGATTGGACATGATTTGGAAAGGCACACACCTGTCTATATAAGGTCCCACAGTTGGCAGTGCATGTCAGAGCAAAAACCAAGCCATGAGGTCAGAGGAATTGTCCATAGAGCTAGAGACAGGATTGTGTTGAGGCACAGATCTGGGCAAGGCTGCCAAAAAAATGTATGCAGAATTGAAGGTCCCCAAGAACACAGTGGTCTCCATCATTCTTAAATGGAAGAAGTTTTGAACCTCCAAGACTCTTCCCAGAGCTGGCCGTCCGGCCAAACTGCGCAATCGGGGGAGAAGGTCATTGGTCAGGGGAGGTGACCAAGAACCCGATGGTCACTCTGACCGAGCTGCAGAGTTCCTCTGTGGAGATGGGAGAACCTACCAGAAGGACAACCATCTCTACAGCACTCCACCAATCAGGCCTTTATGGTAGAGTGGCCAGACGGAAGCCACTCTTCATTAAAAGGCACATGACAGCCCGCTTGGAGTTTTCCAAAAGGCGCCTAATGAGAAACAAGATTCTCTGGTCTGATGAAACCAATAATTAACTATTTGGCCTGAATGCTAAGCATCATGTCTAGAAGAAACCTGGCACCATCTATTTGCATATAGGCCTACTGCAGCTCTGATTGGTTATGGCTCAATCGGTTTGTGTGGAGTATGAGTCGTGCCTGTCAATGCAATAGAATCCTACTCTGCGTTCTGTCTACAACAAAATCTCTGGCACAGTTAGTTTTGCATACTAAGTCTTACGTAATTTGTTTTGTTTCAGTATGTTGCATTGAAAGTGGCTAATATTGCATTGATTCGATTACAATTCCCACAGTAAATGGAAACATTGATAGTGTTAACTAACGGGGAAAACTAGAAAGTTGAAGGAAGTTCAATCTCGTGCTTCTCTCTGCGCGCTGATATTTCAAATGTGTGGCGTGTGCAGCTTAGAGGGAACATTTAGTTGTAACAGGCATGAGAGATCCAAAGACTATTACTTTAGACATTGACAAGTGACTGTGGTTTGAATTCTGCCTGTATGCAGGAAGAATAAGAGGACAGTTCCAATCAATAAAATGTTTCTGCAATCCGCAGCCTTAAGGGTTTGAGGGTGCTCCTGGGTCAGAGAGCATCGTTCGACAGTCACACTGTACTACTCCACACTAGAGGACTGATGGATAGATAGGGCCATAATAGCAGTGGTGTGAGTCTCATTTGAAACACGATTACATAACACGAGGGGGACACTGAAGGTCTCAGCATGTTATTTCAGCACTATAAACCACTGCTGTCTGTGACTCTTACTATCTGACTAATTGGGCTGGCTGGCTGACTGACTGGCGAGCCTTGTCCTTATGTGGGGGTTGAAGAGGTGGAACATTGGCTTTAGATGTCCTGGTACAGAGCTAGCAGTGTTGAGTTTTTATAATGAAATCCTGACTGTTTTTGTGTTTTGTGTGACCCTTCTTCATATCAGTCATCTTCCCTCTGAGCTGTTTCTCTCCTTTTCTTTTTTTCATTCTGTCTTCTTTGCTGCCTTCTGTGCATTTGAACATTATTTTCAACTGCACCACAAGGTTTATACACTATATATACAAAAATATGTGGACACCCCTCAAATTAATGGATTTGGCTATTTCAGCCACACCCGTTGCTGGTAGCTGTATAAAATTGAGCACACAGCCATGCAATCTCCATAGACAAACATTGGCAGTAGAATGGCCTTACTGAAGAGCTCAGTAACTTTCAAAGTGGCACCGCCATATGATGCCACCTTTCCAACAAGTCAGTTCGTAAAATGTCTGCCCTGCTAGAGCTGCCCCGGTCAACTGTAAGTGCTGTTATTGTGAGGTGGAAATGTTTCGGAGCAACAACGGCTCAGCCACGAAGTGGTAGGCCACACAAGCTCACAGAATGTGAGTGCTGAAGCGTGTAGCGCATAAAAATCGTCTGTCCTCGGATGCAACACTCACTACCGAGTTCCAAACTGCCTCTGGAAGAAACGTCAGCACAAGAACTGTTCATCGGGAGCTTCAGGAAATGGGTTTCCAAGCCTAAGATCACCATGTGCAATGCCAAGCGTCGGCTGGAGTGGTGTAAGTTTCGCTGCCATTGGACACTAGAGCCCTGGAAATGCATTTTCTGGAGTGATGAATCACGCTCCACCATCTGGCAGTCCGACGAACAAATCTGGGTTTGGCGGATGCCAAGAGAACACTACCTGCCCGAATGCATAGTGCCAACTGTAAAGTTTGGTGGAGGAGGAATAATGATCTAGGGCTGTTTTTCATTCTTCGGGCTAGCCCCTTAGTTCCAGTGAAGGGAAATCTTAATGCTACAGCATACAATGACATCAGTGGAGGGTCTTCAGAGAAGGAACGGGAGGACCATCTTCCTCAGTGAAACATAAAAAATTATCATTTTTAGATAAAAATATACTAAATATAATGACACCAAATAATTGATTAAAACACATTATTTTGCAATGAAGGTCTACAGTAGCCTCAACAGCACTCTGTAGGGTATAACCATGGTGTAGCCAGAGGACTGCTAGCTTCCGTCCTCCTCTGGGTACATTGACTTCAATACAAAACCTAGGAGGTTCTCACCCCCTTCCATAGACTTGTACAGTATTCATGACAACTTCCGGAGGACGTCCTCCAACCTATCAGAGCTCTTGCAGCATGAACTGACATGGTGTCAACTGACACTCAATCAAAGGATCAGAGAATGAAGCTAGTACTGAAAGCATAAGCTACAGCTAGCTAGCAGTGCAGTGTATAAAATGTGGTGAGTAGTTGACTCAAAGAGAGAGAAAGACAATAGTTTAACAGTTTTGAACAAATTAATTTCTTCCAAAATGAAGAAGCAAGATAGAGAGAGAGAGAGTCATTTTTGTTCAGTTTCACTTACTTAGCTAGCAAATGCAGCTTGTAAACTTTCATTCATAGGCTAAGTTGTAGCAAATTCATGATGGGTATAGGGAAAATTTGAGTATCATGTAGTAGCTTAAACCTATTGCTGTTACATTGAACTGGGTGAATTGAATATGAATGACAGTCATCCAATATGCTGTTATAGAAATAAGGCCATGCTCATGAAAAATACAATTGTCCTCCCTCATCTTAAACGGCACTGAATGAATGACATTCTAGACGATTCTGTGCTTCCAACTTTGTGGCAACAGTTTGGGGAAGGTCCTTTCCTGTTTCAGCATGACAATACCCCCGTGTACAAAGCAAGGTCCATACAGAAATGGTTTGTCGAGATCGGTGGGGAAGAACATGAGATGTACAACGAGCGGGTGTCCACATAGTTTTGGTCATGTAGTGTAAGTTGACCGTCAGTTAATACCACTGTTACATTCTGTACTTTACTACCCATTACTACCTTTAATGGTCGTACATGTAAGTGCTGTTTGTGCAGTCGCTGTGTTAAGTCCCAGTTTTCTCCTACTGTATGTATGGATGATTGATTTCCATGGAGAGGAATAACCTTGGAGGGGAGATGAGGGAGAGGGGGCAAAACTTCCCGGTTAGTGCTATCTGGGATCCTTGGGACATCCCTACCCTAAACCCTAACCATAACCCCTTACCTTAACCATAACCCTAACCTTTACCTTAACAATTTTAAATTTCAACTTCAATGGGGTAATGTGAGAGTTGCGACATCCCAAGGAATCCAGGATAGCATGGACAAAAACCTCCCATAGAGTATTGTTTTGTGTTGCATTGTGGGTTGTTTACACATCCAGACGAGCTGAAGGTTCGTCTCCCATGAAAACCATTCCTTTCTTTTAGCGCCCGAATAATCAGACTTTGAGCGCCAGAATAATCAGAGTTTATCAGGTTTACTTTTCCACTTGGGTAAATACCAATACTGCTGGCCTTGATTTCAGACAGGAAGCAGGTGGTTCTGAAGGCGCATGTTGTCCTAGAACTTAAAGTCTGAGTCTTTGCCTAGGGCTGTGTTTGACCCCTTTTGACTGGGCAGTTGTGTATTTGGGCAGTTGCACGGTAACGGACTTGCGCTGAGATTCAAAATGTATGCCAAAACAAAAACCTTTTATTTCAAAGTTTAACAAACCATACATCTCTATGCACAAGGACTACATTTAACTATTTACACTGAACTTTTTACTAAAATGCATTTACTGAAAGAACTGCAAAGTTTGGTAACAGAATTTCAGTCAAATCTCCCTCAGTTTTTTTATGTGAGCATGTTTTCCAAAAACTCTTAAATATTTGTTCCGAATTAACATGAAAAGATGTTTGAAGAAAGAATGGGGTGTCAGCTATGACATGACACAGTTTTGAAACAATCTATTTTGGTTATTGAACTACAGTAAGTGAAGTGGATTTGCACCTGGTAACAGAATTGCAAAATTTCATGATGGGTCTGTACTACACAGAAATACATAATTATTGGATACGAATGTCAATCTCTTCATGGTGATAGGTACACACCGGTAGAAATATGTAATATCCTCCTTTGCATATTTGGGTATTATTCTACGCACTGGCTATTATTTAAATGAGCTCCGCCACCAAACAAGACCAAATTGGGTTGTACTGGACCAAATCTTAACCAATCATAGACGTCTATGTTTGACCCAAATTAAGGCTGGTCCAGACGTCTGTGGATGTTCAAATCAAGGCCAGGGCGGACTAACCAAATTTCAACTACTTTTCAATGTCCAGTGACGTCCTGTGTCGGTCGGTGCTAAGTGGGTGAGGATGATGATTACAGTAAATGGAAAAAGAGCGGGCTCATGGGTAGGTGTCAGTAAGAGCCGGAAGAAGTGACATTAATTGGAGAGAGAGAGAGAGCGGGAGGGCTTGTCCAGACTTTCCAAACTTTTGCTTTGACCAACAGATGACAATGAAAACAGTTATCAACTGAACAACTGATTTGGGAACAGAATTTTGAGTTGAATCACTTAAATAAAATTGATATCAGTAAAAACACCAACTAATTGATGTCTACCTTTTATTTGTTACTTCTGTGAACTTTCATTATCCTCCCTCCTCAAATTAGAAAATACCTTAAAGATATGTGGGTTTTTGGTAAAGGAATTACAAGGCAATGTTTCTTAAACTTACAGAAGCCAGAACAAATTATACTAAACTAAATATGTGTTGATATTAGTTGGCAGGGGTCTTTACTTCAACATTATTGTGTTTTGATGTATTTCTAATACCTTTTTAAGACGTTCTCTGGTAGATGTTTTCTAAGACCCCTTTTCCATCTGTTTATCCAGAAACAAAGCCTTTGCTTATTCCTGAAAAATGCATATATGCCTTAATTTCCCCCAAAAGTTGACTCTTACAGTGGCTTGTGAAAGTATTCACCCCCTTGGCATTTTTCCTATTTTGTTGCCTTACAACCTGGAATTATCATTATCAGTTTGTATCATTTTATTTACACAACATGCCTACTACTTTGAAGATACAAAATATTTTTTATTGTGAAACAAACAAAAAATAAGACAAAAAAACAGAGAACTTGAGCGTGGATAACTATTCACCCCCGCAAAGTCAATACATTGTAGAGCCACCTTTTGCAGTAATTACAGCTGCAAGTCTCTTGGGGTATGTCTCTATAAGCTTGGCACATCTACCCATAAGCTTGGCACATCTACCCATTCTTCAAGGCAAAATTGCTCCAGCTCCTTCAAGTTGGATGGGTTCTGCTGGTGTAGAGCAATCTTTAAGTCAAACCACAGATTCTCAATTGGATTGAGGTCTGGGCTTTGACTAGGCCATTCCAAGACATTTAAATGTTTCCCCTTAAACCACTCGAGTGTTGCTTTAACAGTATGCTTAGGGTTATTGCCCTGCTGGAAGGTGAACCTTTGTCCTAGTCTCAAATCTCTGGAAGACTGAAACAGGTTTCCCTCAAGAATTTCCCTGTATTTAGCGCCATCTTCATTCCTTCAATTCTGACCAGTTTCCCAGTCCCTGCTGATGAAAAACATCCCCACAGCATGATGCTGCCACCACCATGCTTCACTGTGGGGATGGTGTTCTCGGGGTGATGAGAGGTGTTGGGTTTGCGCCAGACATAGCGTTTTCCTTGATGACCAAAAAGCAACATTTTAGTCTCATCTGACCAGAGTACCTTCTTCCATATGTTTGGGGAGTCTCCCACATGCCTTTTGGTGAACACCAAATGTGTTTGCTTATTTCTTTCTTTAAGCAATGGCTTTTTTTCTGACCACACTTCCGTAAAGCTCAGCTCTGTGGAGTGTACGGCTCAAAGTGGTCCTATGGGCAGATACTCCAATCTCCGCTGTGGAGCTTTGCTGCTCCTTCAGGGTTATTTTGGTCTCTTTGTTGCCTCTCTGATTAATGCCCTCCTTGCCTGGTCTGTGAGTTTTGGTGGGAAGCTTTCTCTTGGCAGGTTTGTTGTGTTGCCATATTCTTTCAAATTTTTAATAATGGATTGAATGGTGCTCTGTGGGATGTTCAAAGTTTATGATATTTTTTTATAACCCAACCCTGATCTGTACTTCTCCACAACTTCTCCTGTTTGGAGAGCTCCTTGGTCTTCATGGTGCCGCTTGCTTGGTGGTGCCCCTTGCTTAGTGGTGTTGCAGACTCCGTGGCCTTTCAGAACAGGTGTGTATATATACTGAGATCATGTGACACTTAGATTGCACACAGTTGGCCTTTATTTAACTAATTATGTGACTTCTGAAGGTAATTGGTTGCACCAGATCTTATTTAGGGGCTTCATAGGAAAGGGGGTGAATACATATGCATCCACCACTTTTCAGTTAATTTTTTTTTGTAATTTTTTGAAACAAGTAATTTTTTTCACTTCACCAATTTGGACTATTTTGTGTATGTCCATTGCATGAAATCCAAATAGAAATCTATTTAAATTGCAAGTTGTAATGCAACAAAATAGGAAAAACGCCAAGGGGAATGAATACTTTTGCAAGGCACTTTAGCTTTCATTTGATATGCTCCTCTGAATTTCCCATGTTGGTGCTCATGGGCCCTTTTACCAGTAAATGTCCCTAGTCATATCTCCCTTGGCTCAGCTAGGTTTCTCTGCTTCATTACAACTCTGTTTCTCAATCTGTTTGACATAACTGTAATGAAAGCTAAAGGAATGTGCAATGGCTGCAATTGGCCTTCATCATGCGGTTCACAGTAAATATACATGTACAGTACATACAGTATAGGAAATAGGCAGTTCTTTCCTCTGAGCTCAGTTGAAGTGCTGCTGCGGAGGGTTGAAACCTCTACCCACAATCCTGTGTTTACTTGCTCTATTTCTCAGATCCACTGATGCATAGAACACCTCTAAAGTAGTCCTTTAACGTACATGTTACATCTAATTGGTGTTTCTCTAGGAAATGCATATTATGTACTTGGAAATTAAATGAATTTGAAAGTCTTGGGTTTGATGTGGTCCAATAAGATCCAAGTTAGATCAGATGGCCATAATGGGCTTAATAAACCAGCTTCACTGTTGAATTTCTATGAACAACCCTTTAAAAAGCTGTTCTCAGAACACCACAACATCACAGGAAGCATGTATACTCAGGGGAAGTGTTTCAGTCAAAACATTGTTTAAATGTGCTGTGGTTTGTTTAGGAAGAGAGATAACACATTACTAGCAAAGGAAAGTCAACTTTAAAACATGTAATTTTATTGGGATTAGCAGCTGTGGTTTGTAAGTAAGGAATCTACACGTTTCTGAAATGACTGACTTCACCTTAAACATGTATTACTGTACATTTTTGGGGATTCTTTCACTGCAAGTTCTCCATAGCTTTGAGTCAACATGTGGCATTCGCTCTCATTGGCAACACTAAGGAAATGTGTTTATCAGCTAGCCTAATGTGAGGGACTGTTTAAAAACTCTCCGTCCTCTTGGTTGTATAACAGCAGCAGAATCTAGATGGAGAAATGCCCTTTTTCATCTGTTTGATCTTAATGACCTCCAAATGACTTATCTCCCTTTCCCGGCCCCACAGTTTCTTTGGCAGACTCTAAGATAGTGAGTTTGCACCAAGAAGGCCACCAGAGCTACATAGGCATAGGCTGTCAAATCATCAGAAAGAGATTGGCTGGTGTTTGATTCTCTGCCCAGGGATTGGTTCGTTGTTATTTATTTGACTTGGGATTCCGATTGACTGTAGCTGTAGGTCATGTTGTTGTTTTGGTCCTGCTGAGCTCCCACTCTCCCATTCTCTGTCCTGGCAAGGGAAATGCTAGGAGAGGCCCACACTGGGGCCTAGATAGACAGACTGAAAGGAAGACCGATGAAGAGAGGGAGAATAGGAGAGCGAGTGAAAGAAAGACTTATGTTGTGAGAGTGTGCATGAGGAAAGGGTGAGGCTAGGAGGTAGAGGGAGTGTGTGTGTGTGTACATGGTGGTAGTTACAAAGAAAGCCCTCTCTGTGCTGTCCCCCTTTCTCGTTCTGTCTCTCCATCTGTCTCTGTGTCTTTCTTTCTTTATTATTTCTGTCCAGCTCCTGACCCAAGATCAGTGATGGGAGGGTGACCCTGTTCCGTCAGCCACCACGCCTGATCGCCCCATGTGGCAGCCGCATGCATCATTATGACCGTGTCACCTCTCTCAACACCTCTAGTAAAGTCACATCTCACAAGGTGCTGCACAGAAGGAATATAATAACATCAGGGCCACGTTTTGATTCTTGGTAACACATTGCTGGTTAAGAGAGAGGACCTTGCACTCCGTGTCGGGGCTTGACTGGGCTGGATTAGGCTTCATTAAGCTTCATTCTCTCTGAGTGTCATGTTTTTGTTGACAGTGGGTGGACTATTATGGTTTGGAGTGTAGGCTAATTTGTGGACATTGTTAGTTTGCCAGCAATTTTAGAGCTCTCCTATAACAGCGTGGCTGCTGAATGAGACGAGGAGAACACTGGTGCTCACGCATATGTTTTAGCCTCTACGCCATATCCTTTTCACTCGCCATATCACTGTCTATAGCTATAGTTGTCTCTGTCAGACCCTATACGCTAAGCATTTATTTTGGTTTGATTGCAGGGCTTTCCCAAGCTGCTTCATATTGTATTGACCTTTCTGTCTAGTAAATGTCTATGTTGATTCTAGCTCATCAAACCCTCTATTGTCTCCCAGTCCACATGCAGACGTCAGTTAGGCTGGTTGGACATTCCTCTTCCTGCCTACCAGAACATCATAAGACTAGAGCACTGTCATAGAAACCTCTGTGCAAACAAACACCAGGCTATATGAGAGGACTGGAGCTGTATAACCTTATAAGCAATGGTCTCAAAGGTAGATAGCTTGCCCTCTACCTCTCTCTCATTTTCTCTTTCCTTACTTTAATAAACCATTCTCCCTCTTTCTAGCCCCTCTTTCTTTCGACAGTGGTTTCTGTTTCTCTCTTCGCTTTCTATCGCCCTTTCATTTGCATTCTCACTCTCCCTATTCCCTCTTGTTGCTGCTACACTGTCTCTGTCCCTCTCTCTATCCGTCTCTGTGTTTCTCACCCTTCTCCCTCTCTACTGTTGGGGCCATGTGATTCTGTGGGCACAGAGAGTGACCCACTCCTCTCGGCTCCACTCCTCTCCCTCCCCTCTGCTCTGCTGCACAGTGCTGCTGGAGAGACAGAGACATTCCCTGAATAACAAACACACACACACAAATTCCTCTACAGTGCTCTCTGTCTCTCTCATCCTGTTCCATCTTCTTTCTCTATCTTTGTCTTTCTCTCTCTCTTTCTATCCTTCTCTTTCTTCACTACACTTCTGAAAGGTAATATCTGTAGCCATTAAACAGAGAGACTTAAGTGTTCTCTCTCTCACTGACACTCTTTCTCTCACTCATCCTCCCTTTCTCACTCTGGCCCTGTATGCCAATGGTAAAAGGTCATATGATGGCATCATAATGACTTATGTGTACCTGCCAATTATATACTTTAGTCTATCTGCATAGAAAGGACACCCCTGTACTCTATTCCTCTCCATTAACTCCTTTTATTCTATGGAGCAAAGGCAATTGAATAGTTGAAAATGCATGTATAGATATCCACATAATGATACTGGAGGTGAACCCCAGTTCAATAGAGTGCTCTTCCTTTTTCTGTGCTGCTAATGTTTTATACTGTATCTCCTGCTCTCTGTTCAATTGAGTAGCAGTGTCTGTGTTTAGACTTTAGCTCTGTGTTGGTAGGACTCAGTTGTTTCCAGGTGCAGTGCTGTTCTAAAAAGTTAGCCTGCAGCTCTGTTCCTCTCGCAGAGGTGTGGTGTATGTAGGAGCGTCCCAGAGGATCCACAGGCAGGCTCTTACTGTCTGTAGCAGAATGTGGAACACTTACAGAACTGGCCGTAACTTTACCTGCTCATTGTTCAATGCTCCACTTATGTAGAGTTGTTTGGGACACTGAGGCGGTGTAGGTAGTGTAGAGATGGATGCAGTAGATTTTTGCCGTTCAGGGTTGTGATTTCTCCTTTCTCTCTCTTGCTCTCTTTCAAGCTGTTTTGACTTGGTGAGCTGTGTTGTGGTGTCTTGTGTGATCTCTAGGGATTAACACCGGTAACCAGGATCCTGGGACTGTCCCAGGACTACTCTTCACATTTCCCGAAGAAATGTAATGACAAGACAATGGAAATTACAAAATTGTTGTCTGATATCACACTAATGCAATTCCACAAAATACACAACATGTGCAGCAGCAGATTGGCAAAAAATCTAATTGCACATTATCCAAACAGGTTTTCGCATGGAAGCTTTTAACTCTTTAGGCATCATCAGCAGTGGTGACGGTTTTGGAGAGTCTGGCGTGCCCAATGTAAAATGCCTGCCACTCAGGCCCAGAAACTAGGATATTCTCATAATTAGTACTATTGGATAGGAAACACTCTGAAGTTTCTTAAACTGTTAGAATAATGTCTGTGGGTATAACAGAACTGATATAGCAGGCAAAAACCTGAGGAATTTCTGTCCAGAATTTTTTGTTGTTGTTGTTGTGACCTCAGTTTGATAAGCTTCCTATTGAAATCCATGTAAAATAGCTCCCAGATTGCAGTACCTATGGCTTCCACTAGATGTCAACAGTCTTTAGACATAGTTTCAAGGCTTTATCATTGAACCAAATAGAAGAAGAAATAGTGACGGGACCACGGATGTCAATAACTTTTCCTGGGAGCGAGATCATGTGCGCGTTCCTCTTTATTTTCCTTTTATATTGTTTAGGATATCATCCTTGTAAAATATAATCGTTAATATTCATAAAAGGATACCTAAGGATGCATTATAAATTATGTTTGGGCAAAGTTGATAGGTATAATTTGAACGCTTTCTCTTCACTGTACAACGGGCGACTCGACGGTGGATTTTCTGAACATAACGCGCCAACCAAACAACAGATTTATGGATATAATAAATGACTTTTTCTAACAAAAGAACCATTGATTCTCTTGTTTGGACACTTGGGATGCCCTCAGCAGAAGTTCTTCGAAAGGTAAGGGATTTATTTTAGCTCTTATATGGGTTTTGTGTGACCCGCGCTGGATATGAATTTATGCTAATGCATAAATATGAGAGGTGCTATCCTCAAACAATCAAATGTTGTGCTTTTGACCGTAAAGCCTTTTTGAAATCTGACAACGCTGTGATATTGCCAAGAATCAGAGCTTTTGATGACTATGCAACACTTGTATATTGATGAATGTTTAATAATTCAACTTTTGGATTTTGAATTTGGCGCCTTACATTTCACCGGGTAGTGTCGGGATTGGGGCACTAGCGCCCCAGTTGTCCCTAAGTGGTTTTAACCTACCGTATTTACTTCCCACAAAGTCACCATAAATTTTAATTAAAAGCACACGCATAATGGACACTGCTGGACTGCACACGAGACCCGAGTGCAGTTTAGAGTTCTTATCAGAATTTTATCCCGGTTCGAGCTGAAGCCGGAGCCCAGGCCTGGGCTGACATAACAGAAATGAAATGAGCCCAAACCCGAAAAAAAGAGCCAGATTTCTAGAAAACAGTAGGCTATATTGATTTAAACTGGTGTTGAGAACAACACAGCGGAGGCGGGCGGAGTGAGGAGACGAGGAAACAGCCATTGGGCCTAGAAAAACCGCAGAGAGGAAAACCTTAGTTATGATCAACTGAATGATGAAGATATTGGCATAAAGTAGTTGAATTAATGCAATTGAAGGCATGTAATCAAATTCGTATATATATTCTTGCTTATACTGAAACTCCTTAAGTCATATCCAACCGTTATACTAATTTAATGCAATAGTGTGTGTGTGGTCACCTAGATTATCATTTCAGCACGGTTTTGATTGGGACAGCGCCATCGCGCTGCTTTGAGACCGTGGGGGACTCATCTGGATAAATCAACAATGTCAGATATTTTTTTCACTGAATCTCCATTTGGATATTTGGTAACTATTAGGCTGTGTAAATGTTAGCTAAGTTGAGGTGAGTGCTAATGATCATCTTTATTCTAGTTTGCTAAAATATTAGCTCATGGTAGCTCATTTATTCGTTTGCTCATCTGTCACTGATTAGAAACATTTAGCATGCAATAATGTAGCCTTAATCAACAGTATTATTTATTTATTGACTCAATGTAGCCTTATATAGCTTTATATAGAGCCTATGCTATTTTCCTATCGTCTCAATCCCACTGAAACCCAAAATCCTGACTCCTGTCTCGCATGAAAATGCTTAACTTTATACTGTAATCCATAGGTTGTATTATGAAAGCACGTCTCGACTATATGCATGTCAAATACCGCTATAACATTTCCCCCGCTTATCTGCGCTATCTCGTATTGCTGCCCATATGAGAGCTTTGGTAAAGAATGTGTGATCAACAAACGGTATGAGACTAGATGTGGTTTTATTTTAAACAGAGTTGGTCCCGGTTAAAATACCTTGATATTTAAACAATTTCCTCTCATCATCTCTCCGTTATTCATGAGCTGATTTGCGTTCTGTATATTCATAAACTATATTTTGCCAAGTAGGATATATTCTGTCATTCGTTGGAGTTTATCTAGCAAGATTAGCAACTTTGGTAATTTGAATTTTGTTTGACTGCGGTTACAACGTTTGTATGATTCGACAACTCTATAGCTTACACTGGGTGCGTACTGAGTGCGCTCTGTGTCGACATAGCCCAGGGCTACTGCTGAAATGCGTTGAATTAATTGAGGAACATGACAACTCTCAGAATTTATGAACGGCCTGTTAAGCAATTCACAACAATGTCATTGCCGATCAAAGTTACTCTATCATTACTAAATATCAGTTTCACTTGCTGTTAAATCTTTACATAGGGGCGACGGCAATATGGCGCAGCGAAAATCTTATTTTGGGAGAACCCTAGCATAGTGACCATATCTTGATTATAAACGCTTTAATTGGCCACTTCAGATTTTTGCAGTAGGTATTGAAACTTGGTAGATTTTTGGGAAAATTCTCATCCCTAGTGGTCTCTATGAGTGGTGGTAGTGATGCACTGTAGTAACTCAGAAGGATGAAGTCAGGACAGGGCTGCGGTGGTGCAGCTTTCTGTTTGGCAAAGCATCATGGTCTGTAATGAGTTGGTATTTAATGGATTGTACTCCATCTCCTTACAAAGAAACGAGAGCATCTCTCTCTTTCTCTCTCTCTCCTCCTGTGCAGTGATCATTCTATCTAGTCATATCTCCCTCAGCTCAGCTAGGTTTCTCTGCTTCTTTTAAACTCTGTTTCTAAGCATCTGTTTTGTTATGGAACACTTCTGTGACAATTTCCAATTTCCAATTTCAAAAGGCTTGGTCTGACACTGTATCCAATTAGGAGACTGAAGCGGGAACCTCCAGTGAGGAACAAAGAGAGTTTAGACAGTCAGGCAGGCACATCTGCTGTGGACCGGAGGGAGCCCACAACAACCACGGTTAGCCAGCTACCAATCAGTCTAGGATTGTATCCTTACTTAGTCCTTAAATCTTCTGATGTAGTTAACAGAGGTATATGATATGTTTCGGGGTTTAGACAACATTATCTCTCTGGAAGATACCTAAAGTGATATCTAATAAAGTCAATATAAACAAACTGGAGGTAATTGTATCTATTCTTTATTTTACCATGGCAGTTCCAGCAATATTTGAATCTCTTTCAATCTCAAGTGTATCCTAGCCAAGAAAGGCAGCAGTTTCTGAAATTGAGTATCTTAATATGTAGATCCCTGGAGCTAAGCTGCCTCTACATGTTGCCCACTCACTTTGTCCGTGCCAGAAATCTTCTGGGCTTGTTTAACATCCCTCAGTCTGGGTTCTGAAGGCTTAATGTCAAGGAAACCTGGCAGTCTTCAGTTCTCTGCGTTGCTGCCACACTATTGATTAGCCCTTATGTCTTCTATCTGCTGCAGTAATCCAATAGTGTCTGTGGGGACTGAGGATAAACAGAGCTAGCCGCTCTCTCTCCTTCTCTCTCTCTCTGTTGAGCTGCTCTGTAGTATTCCTCCATGGAGATATCTAGTGGAGATAATGTGTTGGTTCAAGGTTGTTTAAATGAAATGTAAAGGAGGGTCTAATTAAATTAAAAGGAGGGTCTCTGGGTCTAGCCTAGTAGCAGATCTGTCATGTTCGTTGCCCTGTCAACAGAATTGGGGAGTAACGGGTTACAGTTACCAGTTTTTACATGTAATAATCTTGGATTACATGTAATCTTACTCCCTAATAACCCTGTTACGTTACAAGCTAAAATATTGTAATCAAATTACACATACTTTTGGTTATTACTTCCAGGATTACCTTTCAGAATGTATGTTTGCAGTGGTGTAAAGTCCTTAAGTAAAATACTTTAAAGAACTACTTAAGTAGTTTTTTGGGGTGTCTGTACTTTACTATTTATATTTTTGACAACTTTTACTTTACTACTTCCTAAAGAAAATATTGTACTTTTACTAAATACATTTTCCCTGATAACCCAAAGTACTTACTTTTTGAATGCTTAGCAGAACAAGAAAATAGTGAAATTCACGCGCTTATCAAGAGAACTCGTGGTCATCCCTACTGCCTATGCTCTAGCGGACTCACTAAACACAAATGCATCTTTTGTAAATAATGTCTGAGGGTTGGAGTGTGCCCCTGGCTATCCATACATTTTAAAAACAAGAACATGGTGCCGTCCACTTTGCTTAATATAAGGAATTTGAAATGATTCGTACTTATATTTTAGCAATTCAATTTACTTAAGTAAAATTAAATATATTTAAAACCAAATACTTTTAGACTTTCACTAGTAGTATTATTTTACTGGGTGACTTTCACTTTTACTTGAGTAACTTTCTATTAAGGTATTTAAACTTATACAGTATGACAATTGGATACTTTTTCTACCACTGTATGTTTGCGGGATTTTTTTTCTCTCACACCTTTCTGTTTTCTCAATGACATTCAAATCAGCATTGAAAAAAGGCTACAGGCTACAGTCCAAGCTATGTCTTCCAATGGTGTGACCGCTGTCGGCATCCAAAGATTATCCAACTTCAATAAAAGCTTTGAGGTAAGGATGACAGCAGTAGTGTAGTCTACGGTGATACGGATATCACTTATTATTGACATCTACATAGCGCACTGATGTGATTCACACTGCTGCTCTCTCATTTAGCTTTTTGTGTGTGTGTGTGTGTGTGTGTGTGTGTGTGTGTGTGTGTGTATGTATGTGTGTAATATATATATATATATCTCCAGTACCAAAGGTTTGGACACACCTACTAATTCCAGAGTTTTTCTTTATTTTACTATTTTCTACATTGTATAATAATAGTGAAGACATCAAAACTATGAAATAACACATGGAATCATGTAGTAACCAAAAAAGTGTTGAATAGCAGGTCAACAAATGGCATGCAGCAGGTTAGTCTTATGTAGTACTAGTTGTAGTAGAGTTTTGTTATGTACCCGTCAGTGACCTTCCCTGTTGGTGTGATCATTTTCATAATTGATCACATGTGACAAGCTGTAGAAATGTAATGTATTATTACTACCACGATTCTTTCATGTTTCAATTTGAGTGCGCGTAGGTGTGTGTGTGTGTACTACTGTGCTGTACTACTGAGAAAAGAGACAGACATGATTCTTAGTCAATAACGCGTCTGTTCAATTACACAATCATGTGGTTTTAGTTTAGTCTTTGACCTCTGTATATACAGTAGTTCCATGAAGGGATTCTATAAATTAACTGAATACGTTTATGTAACTAGCCTTTATGAACTTCGTTGGCCTAGATGGTACCTTTTTAATGTTTGGTATTACCAGGTTTGATTGATTAGGCAATGTTAACCTTTTCACGTGTGAGTTCCAAATATCTCTAACGATCACTCCAGCGTGAGTTTTTTTTAATCCGCGTGATGTCAGAGTGCACTTAATGTTCCATAATGTGATTGTTACGCAACATGACAGTTAACCCGCGAGGCGCTCAATCCAAGGCACGCTACCAGCTAATTATCTATAGGCTATGTTTCAACTTGTCAATTTAAAATTAATGTTGTTTTCTAACAACAGTTTGAATTGAGGTGTGTTCCATCTCCTCATTAATTCACGTATATTAGCCCATTTCACTGTTAAGGACAATTTATGTTTGAGACTTTACTGAGCCGGACAAACGTCTCTCTTCAAGGAGACTCCAAGCTTTTCCCCAGTGTTTCCAAAGATGAAGTATGCAGACATTTGCATCTCCACTCAGAAAATAACTTGCACAAACCTTTTCCCCCTGGCACATTTTCCAGCTGGCGCCCGCTTTGCTTTCATTGTTGTTATCCTTACTAATAATAACTTTGGACATGTGTGTTACTATCAAAGTAAGTGCCTTATTACATTATCATTATAGTTTCTGTATATCGTGGTGTTGTTTCTACTGTTGCACACCATATGTATGTATGTATGTATGTATGTATGTACAGTGGGGCAAAAAAGTATTTAGTCAGCCACCAATTGTGCAAGTTCTCCAACTTAAAAAGATGAGAGAGGCCTGTAATTTTCATCATAGGTACACTTCAACTATGACAGACGAAATGAGAAAAAGAAATCCAGAAAATCACATTGTAGGATTTTTAATTTATTTATTTGCAAATTATGGTGGAAAATAAGTATTTGGTAAATAACAAAAGTTTATCTCAATACTTTGTTATATACCCTTTGTTGGCAATGACAGAGGTCAAACGTTTTCTGTAAGTCTTCACAAGGTTTTCACACACTGTTGCTGGTATTTTGGCCCATTCCTCCATGCAGATCTCCTCTAGAGCAGTGATGTTTTGGGGCTGTCGCTGGGCAACACGGACTTTCAACTCCCTCCAAAGATTTTCTATGGGGTTGAGATCTGGAGACTGGCTAGGCCACTCCAGGACCTTGAAATGCTTCTTCTGAAGCCACTCCTTCGTTCGGGCGGTGTGTTTGGGATCATTGTCATGCTGAAAGACCCAGCCACGTTTCATCTTCAATGCCCTTGCTGATGGAAGGAGGTTTTCACTCAAAATCTCACGATACATGGCCCCATTCATTCTTTCCTTTACACGGATCAGTCGTCCTGGTCCCTTTGCAGAAAAACAGCCCCAAAGCATGATGTTTCCACCCCCATGCTTCACAGTAGGTATGGTGTTCTTTGGATGCAACTCAGCATTCTTTGTCCTCCAAACACGACAAGTTGAGTTTTTACCAAAAAGTTCTATTTTGGTTTCATCTGACCATATGACATTCTCCCAATCCTCATCTGGATCATCCAAATGCTCTCTAGCAAACTTCAGACGGGCCTGAACATGTACTGACTTAAGCAGGGGGACACTGCAGGATTTGAGTCCCTGGCGGCTGAGGTTGTGGACAGGTGTCTTTTATACTGATAACAAGTTCAAACAGGTGCCATTAATACAGGTAACGAGTGGAGGACAGAGGAACCTCTTAAAGAAGAAGTTACAGGTCTGTGAGAGCCAGAAATCTTGCTTGTTTGTATGTGACCAAATACTTATTTTCCACCATAATTTGCAAATAAATTCATTAAAAATCCTACAATGTGATTTTCTGGATTTGTTTTCCTCATTTTGTCTGTCATAGTTGAAGTGTACCTATGATGAAAATTACAGGCCTCTCTCATCTTTTTAAGTGAGAGAACTTGCACAATTGGTGGCTGACTAAATACTTTTTTCCCCCACTGTACATACATACATACATACATACATACATACATATGGTGTGCAACAGTAGAAACAACACCACGATATACAGAAACTATAATGATAATGTAATAAGGCACTTACTTTGATAGTAACACACATGTCCAAAGTTATTATTAGTAAGGATAACAACAATGAAAGCAAAGCGGGGCGCCAGCTGGAAAATGTGCCAGGGGGGAAAAGGTTTGTGTATTTACTGTTTTATTTATATTTTCAAGTACAGGTGACATCATGCATTCTGATTCTTGCATAGATTGCATTCATGTTGTCATGTAAACGTCTGTCAGACCAAAGATGTTATAACAAAACGAGTTAAAGGGATGGTTTACTCGACTGACTAAGATTGTAACTATCATTACTCATGGTTGCCAGCTCAGACCCAGGGGTTTTATTTTTTATTCTTCTGTTTTTCCCCCAATTTATTGATAAATCCCTCATCATAGTAATATTTCCTGCATCATACCTTCCCCCATTTCCCCCAGCAGGAGCAGCCGGAGCCTGCACCCGGGCTAATGTAGGTAGGGGGGAGGAGGGGGTATGACATAAGAGCTGGTTTGCGTCCCAAATGGCACCATACAGTGGCTTGCGAAAGTATTCACCCCCCTTGGCATTTTTCCTATTTTGTTCTCTTACAACCTGGAATTAAAATAGATTTTTTGGGGGTTTGTATCATTTTGATTTACACAACATGCCTACCACTTTAAAGATGACAAATATTTTTTTATTGTGAAACAAACAAGAAATTAGACAAAAAAACAGAACTAGAGCATGCATAACTATTCACCCCCGCAAAGTCAATACTTTGTAGAGCCACCTTTTGCAGCAATTACAGCTGCAAGTCTCTAGGGGTATGTCTCTATAAGCTTGGCACATCTAGCCACTGGGGGTTTTTGCCCATTCTTCAAGGCAAAACTGCTCCAGCTCTATCAAGTTGGCTGGTGTACAGCAATCTTTAAGTAAAACCACAGATTCTCAATTGGATTGAGGTCTGGGCTTTGACTAGGCCATTCCAAGACATTTAAATGTTTCCCCTTAAACCACTCGAGTGTTGCTTTAGCAGTATGCTTAGGGTTATTGTCCTGCTGGAAGGTGAACCTTTGTCCCTGTCTCAAATCTCTGGAAGACTGAAACGGGTTTCCCTCAAGAATTTCCCTGTATTCAGCGCCATCCATCATTCCTTCAATTCTGACCAGTTTCCCAGTCCCTGACGATTAAAAAAAAAACATCCCACAGCATGATGCTGCCACCCCCATGCATCACTGTGGGGATGGTGTTCTCGGGGTGATGAGAGGTGTTGGGTTTGCGCCAGACATAGCGTTTTCCTTGATGGACAAAAAGCTCAATTTTAGTCTCATCTGACCAGTGTACCTTCTTCCATATGTTTGGGGAGTCTCCCACATGCCTTTTGGCGAACACCAAACGTACTTTCTTATTTATTTATTTATTTAAGCAATGGCTTTTTTCTGACCACACTTCCATTAAGCCCAGCTCTGTGGAGTGTACGGCTTAAAGTGGTCCTATGTACAGATACTCCAATCTCCACTGTGGAGCTTTGCAGCTCCTTCAGGGTTATCCTTGGTCTCTTTGTTGCCTCTCTCTGATTAAAAAAAAAAAGCCAGACTACGGTTTGCAACTTGTACATGGGGACAAAGATCGTACTTTTTGGCGAAATGTCCTCTGGTCTGATGAAACAAAAATAGAACTGTTTGGCCATAACAACCATCGTTATGTTTGGAGGTGGCAGCGTCATTTTGTGGAGGTGCTTTGCTGCAGGAGGGACTGGTGCACTTCACAAAATAGATGGCATCATGAGGGAGGAAAATTATGTGGATATATTGAAGTAACATCTCAAATCGTCAGTCAGGAAGTTAAAGCTTGGTTGCAAATGGGTCTTCCAAATGGGCAATGACCCCAAGCATACTTCCAAAGTTGTGGCAAAATGGCTTAAGGACAACAAAGTCAAGGTATTGGAGTAGCCATCGCAAAGCCCTGACCTCAATCCTATAGAAAATTTGTGGGCAGAACTGAAAAGGCGTGTGCGAGCAAGGTGGCCTACAAACCTGACTCAGTTACACCAGCTCTGTCAGGAGGAATGGGCCAAAATTCACCCAACTTATTGTGGGAAGCTTGTGGAAGGCTACCCAAAAAGTTTGACCCAAGTTAAACCATTTAAAGGCAATGCTACCAAATACTAATTGAGTGTATGTAAACTTCTGACCCACTGGGAATGTGATGAAAGAAATAATCAGAAATATATCATACTCTCTACTATTATTCTGACATTTCACATTCTTAAAATAAAGTGGTGATGCTTACTGACCAAAGACAGGGAATTTTACTAGGATTGAATGTTAGGAATTGTGAAAAACTGAGTTTAAATGTATTTGGCTAAGGTGTCTGTAAACTTACAACTTCAACTGTATATAGGGAATAGGGTGCCATTTGGGATACAGCCCTGGTGTTAGATCTGCACAGCTCTTTGTTTGATCTCAGGGAGTTGAAGTTTCAGCCTACAGGAGGAGAGAGAGAATAGAGTGGAGGGGATGGGCGAATAAACTACTGGAGCTATGGAGACCGTGAGAGCACAGCCACACCTCAGTGTGTCTAACATAATCTCTCACACACACACACACACTCCCATTTACACAACAAGCCTCAGTGTCAAACCTCCAGTGCATGAGACCTGCCGGCCATATCCAAACACATCTCAGTCATTTCAGCATGTGTCTCTGTGTGTGAAGCTATAGAGCTGTGTGAAGCTGTACAGTTGTGTGAAGCTTGCTAAGAAACATTTAAGCTGAAAAGGTCCTCACGAGTTCTGCAGACAAACACTTACTCTGAACATTGGCACATGTATCTGAGGTGTTTGTGTACAAGTGTGCGCATGTGCATGCATGTGGATTCCCAGCATGAGTGTTGTGTGAAATGGAGATAGAGTGTATCTTCATGTCTTATTACACAGAGGATCTACAATGCCATGCCATGCAGACTGAGGGGGGCTTCAGTTTGTCTCATCCCACACCACTCACAGGGCAGAACCAACTTTAGATTTCACTAATGATGTAACTAGTCTCCTGAGCTGTGCGTTGACTCCCTTCTCCTTGTTCTCTCATTTTTTATCTTTCTATCTGTGTTTCTCTCTCATGTGCACTTATATGGACACACACACAAACGCACATTGGAGAAGGATCATTTACGCAGCAGAGCTGTTCCATTTGATACTTGTAGACTAGGGAGTCTTTTATGGAGTCTTTACAGTAAAGGACTGAGTCTGTACTTCATTATTGATCCAGCTCCTTTTACCTGTATGATTCTAATCCAAACCCCAGCAGCCCATCCCATTCCCCCTCCTACACTAGCTAGTTCAGGAATAGTGTCAGGGCCTCGCCTCAGGAAGTTCCCATTACTTTTGTCCACAGCATTTTCCAAGTGTTCTGGCAACCTTCTTATTAAGTTAATGCCCTTTACTCTGACATCAAACCTCACACTATTTACATCAAATCAAAATCCATGTGCTTGTACGCTGTACTATATATGGCTATGCGTTGAATGTGTTAGTGAGCTTCAACAGCTGTTGTACTGTAGCTCCAGAGGATGAGATGAGTGTTCTGTTTGAAAGAGGGCCATCCATCCATCTCTCTTTGTTTAGCTGGGAACAACAGCTCTGCAGCTGTGGGCCTCTCGTGGATTGTTCTGGAAAAGATCTGATAGAGGGAGCACTGGCTGGCTGGGCAGGTCACAGGTCAGGTGGCTTAGAGACAGAGAGGGGGGGATAGAGGGATAGGGAGAGGGGGTAGAGCGAGAGAGAGGGGGATAGAGGGAGAGAGGTGGGGATAGAGGGGGAGAGAGGAAGAGGGAGAGAAAAAGAGAGAGGAGGAGGGGGTAGAGAGAGCGAGAGTAGGAGTGAGGTAGAGTGGGAGTGAGGCACCGGCTGCGTCCCCTTCCCTATGACAGACAGACTGACTGGCTAATTAACATTCCTCATGTTCAGCATCCAGACAGACAGACCCAGCACCAGAAAACATGACTTATTATGATTACCCAGGTTAGCTCAGGTCTGAGTGGCCAACAGACTGTACAGCAGCAATAATAATAATGTTAGACAATACACAGTTGTGATTTCTTGACTAGGATCCTGGAGAAATGACTGTGTGGCTGTGAATTCGGTTCTTTATACATGTTATGCAATATGGGTGACTATGTAATATACATGATATTTGCAATTTGCCTTTGAATAAACATGTTATGACTCAATGTTGCCCCTGAAGGTGAACAGCCAATGGTCTCACACACACACACACACACACACACACACACACACACACACACACACACATACACCACAGAGAGAACACTCACACACAGAGTGAGAGACAGTCTTTCCCTACCTGGCCTACAGCACAGACATCAGCTCCAAGTCAAATAGTATTTACCCTGTGTGTTGGTGCTGTGTTGCTATAGCAACGGGAGAGCTGGTGTACAGATAAGGCTTCAGTTAGGAGATAAACACAGAGTGTCTCTCTGCTACATTCCACTCTTAATGTCAGCCAGCCTTCTGTGTTGTTTTGTTCAGGTGCAGACCGACACACAACTAGGGTTGCAAAGGTATTGGTAATTTATCAAAGTTAGCGGAATCTTCAGTAATATTGGTAATTAACAGAAAATCAGTGCCAATCTATTGTAACTTTGGTAATTTATACTTGAATAACTTGTACAAAATGTATTCATATATAGTATTCCTTTTTTATATCTGTCCATATTGTCTGAGTTTCTAGTGATGGTTCAAGAGAAAATAGGTTAATTAGTGAAAAAAGCATTGAATGAAAAATTGCATTATTTTCAGTTAACTCTGCAACTCTTCCAACTATTGACTTTTCTTCACAACTGTCACCAGTTTGACGCCAAAACATGGACAACAAATTCATATTGACAGTCAAATAAATAAATGTTTAGAAAAATAAATAAATTATATTTCATGGTGAAACCCTCATATTTAACACCAATGGTATTTACTAAGTTGATGGTTTATATTTAGGGCAGTGGAGGCTCCTCAGAATAAGAAGGGGAGAACCATCCTCCACAGTGAATTTAATAAAAATGTAAATAGTGAAAGTTATTATTTTTAGATAAAACTATACTAAATATATTCACTTCACCAAATAATTTATTAAAACACTTTTGCGATGAAGGTCTACAGTAGCCTCAGCAGCACTCTGTAGGGTAGCGCCATGGTGTAGCTTTTGTCCTCCCCTGGGTACATTGACTTTAAGAAAAAACCTATGAGGCTCATGGTTCTCAGCCCTTCCATATATTCACACAGTAATTATAACAACTTCTGAAGAACGTCCTCCAACCTATCAGAGATCTTGCAGAATGAACTGACATGTTGTCCACCGAATCAAGATCAGAGAATTAATCTAGTACTGAAAGCATAAGCTACAGCTAGCTAGCACTGCAGTGCATAAAATGTAGTGAGTAGTTGACTCAAAGAGAGAGAAAGATGATAGTTGAACAGTTTTGAACAAATTAATTTCTTCCAAAATGAAGGTGAAGAGAGCTATATTTGGTTGTATTTTTTAGTTTTAACTTTCACTTAGCTGGCAAATGTAGCTAGCTAGTTTCGCCTACTCAAACACCCTGCTCAAACAGAAAGGAATGCTATGTTTGCTAGCTGTCTATGGCTATCCAACACTAAAACTCTTCCAAGTCAAGGTAAGCTTTTGGTTTTGATAATTTATTGATATGAAGGTTTGGCTTGGGAAGTTTTTTTTTGCCTGGTATTTACAACGAGCAAACAAGCAAATCATGCTGTTTTTATGTAGTGGCTATGAAAGTGAACTGTTTGCGTGTGGTCGGGTGTATTCATTTTGTGCCCTCACTGTGTGCCCTCAGGCCCCTACTCCACCACTACCACATATCTACAGTACTAAATCCGTGTGCGTGTGTCTGTGCCAATGTTTGTGTTGCTTCACAGTTGCCGCTGTTCCATGAGGTGTTTTTTTTAATCTGTTTTTTTTAATCTAATTTTACTGCTTGCGTCAGTTACTTGATGTGGAATAGAGTTCCATGAGTCATGGCTCTATGTAGTACTGTGTGCCTCCCATAGTCTGTTCTGGGCTTCCGAGCTGTGTGCCAGTAGTTTAGACAGACAGCTTGGTGCATTCAACATGCCAATACCTCTCATGAATAAAAGTAGTGATGAAGTCAATCTCTCCTCCACTTTCAACCAGGAGAGATTGACATGCATATTATTAAAAAACGTTTCTTAAAAGGAACGAAACGGGGATAAACATACCTGAATTTGTCCATACATACCTGAATTAGCAGCTGTTTAACTAATGATTACACCCTAGATCAGCTAGATGCAGGCAAGTGTGTGCAAGGCGATATTGAATGTGTCACTGCCTGTCACCTTGATTGTTCAAAATTCTCTCGACCTGTGCACCTATGTTGTAAACTTTCATTCGTAGTAGCCTAACCCTATCAATGTTACATTGAGCTGGGTGAATGGGATATGATTGACAGTCATTCAATATGCTGTAATAGAAATAAGGCCATACTCATAAAAAAATAATCAGCACCGACCGCCAGTGATTTAGGATAATGTTTTACAGCTTTGTCATTCTATTATCGTATTTAATTGTTTAATATATTTTACATGTGATAAGGCCACACAGAGGGCCAGAGATACTAACACCTGTGATAATCTGAAGTATTCAAAAGGGCCATTAGATATCTTGTGATAGATTACATAAAATCCTTGAAGAATACCACAATTCTGGTAGTTTACTGGTAAACATTGAAAGTTTCAAGTAATATACCATCCCTTTGCAACCCTATCTATGACTTCACTAACTGTTTATTTTGTTCAGTGTATATTGTTAGGATGTTCTCAGTACAGTTGAAGTCTGAAGTTTACATACACCTTAGCCAAATACATTTAAACTCAGTTTTTCACAATTCCTGACATTTAATCCGAGTAAGAATCCCCTGTCTTAGGTCAGTTAGGATCGCAACTTTATTTTAAGAATGTGAAATGTCAGAATAATCGTTAATCTCTAGGAGACAGTACGTGTCTCCTTCCTTAGCGGTATGGCGGCTGCGTGGTCCCAGGGTGTTTATACTTGCTTACTATAGTTTGTACAGATAAATGTTGTACCTTCATGCATTTGGAAATTGCTCCCAAGGATGAACCAGACTAGTGGAGGTCTACAATTTCTTTTCTGAGGTCTTGGCTGATTTCTTTTGATTTCCCCATGATGTCAAGTAAAGAGGCACTGAGTTTGAAGGTAGGCCTTGAAATACTTCCACAGGTGCACCTCCAACTGACTCAAATGATGTCAATTAGCCTATCAGAAGCTTCTAAAGCCATGACGTCATTTTCTGGAATTTTCCAAGTTGTTTATAGGCACAGCCAACTTAGTGTATGTAAACTTCTGACCCACTGGAATTGTGATACAGTGAATTATAAGTGAAATAATCTGTCTGTAAACAATTGTTGGACATTTTTTTGCCAAAACTATAGTTTGTTAACAAGACATTTGTGGAGTGGTTAAAAAACACGTTTTAATGACTCCAACCTAAGTGTATGTAAACTTCCGACTTCAACTGTATGTATGTGTGGATAAGTCTAGCCTGGTTAAACCAGACTGAACAGCTTTTTCCCCAGTCAATGAGCATACAGTATTTATTAGGGACGGGCGTGAGTACGCGTTTAAAGGTTTGTATTCGATTACTAATAACAAGTTCTTGAAATCCACAAATGCAAAAAAAATGTTGTTTACCAAATCTTTATTAATATTGTAAATTTCTTGTTGGGGGGGCTACAGGCACAATACACACATTGATATAATCTCACATCCACCCACTTTAAAAAGTACACAAGTACAAAGCATTGAACACCATGATCATACCACAGAGCCAAAAAGTAACAATAAATGTAGTATGGAGGGGGGGAGGAGGAGTGTGTCTGTAATGAAATCTCTGAGATTCAAGGAGCTATCATCGTTCAGTAACATAGTCATGTCCCAAAAGTATTTAACTGCAGGGCACTCCCACATCATATGAAGGAACAGTTGGGAGTTGGGGCCAATTTTATTATGAAACGTTTCTTAAGTGTTAAATACAGTCTGTGAACAAATGTAAAATGTATAAATTGATGGTTCGGATTATGGGATGCCAATGCCATATTTTTCCATATTCTGTTCCAGTTAAAGCATTGTTCAGATTCACTTAGATCTGTGGATCATATTTTTTTTATTGGCTAGCTCAGAATATGAGCTTTCCAAAAGTTGTTTAAATATTATAGAGATCAGTCCTTTTGGGAGCCCAGATAATATATTTATAAATCCCATCATTGGATGGTTCGGCAGTTGGGTTTCCCAATGGACTCCATAGGCCAGAATAGCTGACCTAAATTGTAAATATAGAAAAAAGGAGTTGCCTGTTCCTAAACCATTACTCTCCATGATATCGGCAAGGGTACGGATTCCACATTTGGACCATTGGGGGGATGCAAAAGACCACCCTCCAGATCCCAAGACATAATTGTTTTTTTTTACCGCTTTTTCTCCCCAATTTTGTGGTATCCAATTGGTAGTCTTGTCTCATCACTGCAACTCCCGTACAGACTCAGGAGAGGCGAAGGTCAAGAGCAGTGCGTCCTCCGAAACACAACCCAGCCAAGATGCGTTGCTTCTTGACATAATGCCCAATTAACCCGGAAGCCAGCCACACCAATGTGTCGGAGGAAACACCGTACACCTGGCGACCGTGTCAGCGTGCACTGCGCCTGGCCCGCCACAGGAGTCACTAGTGCGTGATGGGACAAGGACATCCCTGCCGGCCAAACCCTCCCCTAACCTGGACGACACTGGGACAATTGAGTGCTGCCCCATGGGTCTCCCGGTTGCGGCCGGATGCGACAGAGCCTGGACTCGAACCCAGAATCTCTACTGGCACAGCTAGCCTTAGACCACTGCGCCACTCGGGAGGCCTATCGCAAGGCATTATTGTGAAATATTGGAGTATGGGCATGGAAGGGATTGAGATACATTGTCTAGATAAAATAAGATATAATTGGCATATAATGAGATGACGTGTGACCCGTAGAATTGAAAGGCTATTTAGCAGGTAAAATGTATATGCTCTGAAAAAATGTCAAACACTTCAATGTTTTTATTGTTGGGATTATGTCAAGTGCAGCAAAAATATGTTAAGTTTTGTTTTCAGTTGTGTATCAGAACAACAAGTAATTGGAAAAACCAATAGCATACCTCGTACTTTTTTGCCTTTAGCCCTTGCGGGTACTCAACATTATTTTCATGAGAGTCCCTAGTATATCTTTCCTGTAGTTGTTTTAAGGCTGATGCACTTCCTCACAGATATCTACTAGCATGGGTTGGAATTGAAATTATCTTTAGTTCTGAACAGAAACACCATTTTTTTCCGTTCCACTGTTCTGACCAGCAAAATAAAGTTCTGAACCGGTTCGAACCCTAAAAACGAACTGGTTTATATCGTTCCTTTCTGTTCCTTTTTTAACCTGTGAAATCAACTGTTTTTTTTACATTTGGCTCATTAAATTACTTCAGCGATCAGTGCGGATAGAGCAGGCAAGGTAGTTGTTTACATGCGTGATGGACAGACAAGTGTAGCCTATGATGCAATACGACTGAAATTTTGCGGGTTGGGGAGAGAGGGTTGAGGAGGAGGCTTAAAGTGCTGGACATCTTGTTATGACATGCATTATCTGAATTAGGTCCACAGAATTATACCTAGGGGGAGCGGCTTCTATGAGGGAACTTTGAATGTTCTTTTGAGCTAGCAAGCTCGCAACGTCAGTACAGTAGCCTATGCTTTGGAGGGAGAGGCAGGTATTCTAAACACACACCGGCAAAGATTTTCAGCTGGGACGCAGGCAGACACTGGAATACATTTCTGAGTGACACAGTCAGGGCTTTGCATAGGTGCTTTGTTGCATTTTTGTGTGGGACTCGAAAAAATGCCTGAAACTTAAAATAAACGTATTAACCGGTTCCTATGCTTTTAAAATAAAGTTTCTGTTCCGGAAGAGTATGGAACACACATTTTTTTAACAGAAATGCAATGGTTCATTGGATCAGTCGAAAACTTTGCACATACACTGCTGTCATCTAGTGGCCAAAATCTCAATTGCGCCTGGGCTGGATTAATACATTATGGCATTTTTCTTGCATTTCAAAGATGATGGTAGAAAAAATACAAAAAAACGCATGTTTTTTATCTTTTTATAATTTTTTTTCCAGATCTAATGTGTTATATTCTCCTACATTCATTTCAGTTAGATTTGGGTATGTAATTTTAGGTGAAAATTTGAAAGAAAAGGTGCAGATCCTTAAGAGGTTTTAAACAACAAGACTCACTTTACACTTGCTGACATGTTCTCATTAGGCACACACACACACTCTGATGGTGTGGCTGAATGGTGAATAACAGCTTCTTTGTGCTGCAGGTCTGACTGTGTTGGCCCTGCCTGGGGCGCCATTAGTCCTCATACAGTACACTCTGAGGGTCTGCAGTCTGTCTCTGTGCTTTACGAGGAGTCATTTATCCAGCACTGTTAGTGCAGCAGGCATGGCTGCTCACACACCCCTCTAACTCCTTCTCTACCCCCTCAGCAGAGCTCCTCATTGGGGGACAATAGGGGAGGTGTGAGTGATGTTATGGAGGTTTGACTGATGTTATGACTGCAGCATCAAATCTTGTTATGGCTGTGTGTGGAGGGTGATTTGTGTAGTGACTGACAGCAGGGAGACCATCGTTTCTCTGCTCCTGAACAACAGCTCTAACGAGGGGAGCCAGTAGGGCTGGGGAGGAAACACACATACACACACGCACACACTCCATGCAAACTCACTAATAAATGCACCGAAAGACCCCATTGTCTAGCCATCTCAGAGAATGGATAATTTTCTGCAGAATTGTTCATCACTTCTGGTTTTGAAATAGATAAAATCCCTTTGATAACTGGTGGAAATGTTGTTAAAGAAAGGAATTAATGTTTTCAGGGGCCATCTGCAAAAATTGCTCCAATATCGAAACAGGCATATCTGCCAGATTTTCCCAGTTAATGAATGAATATTTGCTGGTGGACATTTTTCAATTCAAATATCAAAGAGGAGCAGCTTAATATTGAAGCGGAGGGCATTGTTCTACTGTTCTTTCACTCTGTAATGATAGTAATGTAATGGAGTATTTTCTCTGTCCTCTTTCCTCTTCCAGAGGGTCTCTGTGGATTGAAATACCCCCTTGACTGCAGGGCCTGATGACTAAGAGATGTGGTCGTGATCTTTATTCCACTGGCAGAGCTTTTCACTAAGCAAGGTGGGCTCATTATACCTGCTTCCCACTGACACTCCTTTCTGCAGGGTCCTATTGATCAACATCACTTCCAGATACTGTAGATACACTGTGTTAGCTTTACATCTTCACATTAAGGCAACTTCTTAAGAGTTAAGCTTTAAGGAGCAATTCAGCATGAATGTCTAGCATACTGTAGGTCAAAAAAAACTGGTTTTCACCAAGTCAAATTCCTTTATTGTGTTAGAGGTTTCATGATGCTTGTATCTAAGATTGTTCTATACATCATCGATATGAGGTCCTAAACCTAGCATGAAAGTGCACCCTTGTAGTGGTGTGGGCTAATATAGTCAAAATGTTTGGGTAAGTTGAGCCAATTGAAGTGTTTTCTTCCAAGGCATAATGCAAAGCGTTATCGCTGGGATAGAAGTATCAACCGGGCCTGGCCTATGTTAAAAAAGGTACAAAGTGTTTGTTAGGTGTTAAGCCTGTGTTAAGATATGATTCAAATTATTAAAAGACAACAGTTATTTGTGTTGAATTGTGTTTGGGAAATAAAGACATGGTTTTAAAAAGGTAGTGGAAATATTTAATTCAGTACAGAATTTTGTTTGTAGACGGCTTAACTTACCCTGTCCCACGACTCAACTTACCCCATACCTGACTGGCCTGCACAGAGCCCTGACCTCAACCGCATCAAACACCTTTGGGATGAATTGGAACGCCGACTGCGAGTCAGGCCTAATCGCCCAACATCAGTGCCCAACCTCACTAATGCTCTTGTGGCTGAATGGAAGCAAGTCCCCGCAGAAATGTTCAAGCATCTAGTGGAAAGCCTTCCCAGAAGAGTAGAGGCTGTTATCGACTCAAATACCAGTGGGTCGCTAGCGGGATCATCCCGACACTACCAGCTAAAACCTGTAGCGCCAGATTTAAAATCCGAAAATTGAATTATTAAACATCCAGCTATATACAAGTGTTCCATACTCATCAAAAGCTCTGTTTCTAGGCAATATCACAGCGTTGTCAGATTTCAAAAAGGCTTTACGGCGAAAGCAGCACATTCATTTGTTTGAGGGTAGCACCTCACATATTTTCCAATAGCCATGTATCGATTAGCAATCATGGCACACACATAACACATTTCACAGCGAAAACAAAGTAATTACCTGTTGAAGAACTTCTGCTGAGGTCTTCCTAAGTGTCCAACGAAGACAATCCATGGTTCTTTTGTTACAAAAAGTAACGTCTTTTATCCATAAATCCTCCATTTGGTTCATGCAAAACGACAGCCTCCATTACTCTTTTTGAAACGCCTTGGCGCCAACTCGTTCAAATGTTACCTATAAACTTGTCCAAAAACAATCAAACATAGTTTTACATGTATCCTTAGGAACCCTTTTACGTATATGTACTATTATAAATCAGCCGAATATAAACTGAACGCTAAAAACGATAAATAAGGCACAGCGCGCCTTCTCATGCACGCACTCTGAAGAGTTTTCATAGCGTGGTCTCTCGTTCCATGCTGTTTATCAATGGCCGAAATTCCCCAAGATGGAGTAAAACACCGTCTCGTGGTTGATGACATCATAAGGAAGCGACGTGCACTGAGTTCACATGCCTATATATGGTCATTTTGGATAGGAGGGGCTCAAAAATGAGCAATGTGTCAAAATGACTTTTTCAGGACAGAGATTCCTCAGGGTTTTGCCTGCCAAATGCGTTGTGATTGACCCACAGACAAATGGTTAACAGTTTTGGAAAATTCAGAGTGTTTCCTATCCAATGGTACTAAATATATGCATATCCCATTTTCTGGGCCTAAATGGGAGGCATTTTACTTTGGGCACGCCAGGCTCTCCAAAACAGTCAGTTTTTCTGCTGGAGCCGGTGAAGTTAAAGCAGCAAAGGGGGGGACCAACTTCATATTAATGCCCATGATTTTGGAATGAGATGTTCGACGAGGATGTAGTGTAACTCATCCAAAGGGCTTTGACTTCTCAAAAACAGTATAAAGCTAACACAATATGATGCTCCGTCACCTTATTCATTTAGCCACTTACTTAAATAACTAGCAAGTTAAACTTAGAGGTCACGTTAACGCAGAATTCATGCAGGGAAAAAAAGATAAAACGCATAATAAATACCTTGCTGCGTTTTGTGAACTCAGATCTAAAATGCTTCTTATTGTAATTTCTGCTTAGCATCAAACAAATGTTGTGCTTCAGTTGCACTTCTCCACTCAGATGAGAATTCAGGAATGGACATTCTATCATGTATCAGCAGACAGAGTTCTGACTGATGTGTAGCTACTTTTTCTGGTACTTTTCTCGGTGTAGCCATTAAATTGCAAGATTAAATTTACGCAAAACATTAGGAAATGAAGCTGGCTACATTATTTTTATGATGAACATTGGAAATATGATGGCCATGGATCGGAAAAAAGACCTTGCTTTTTAATCGTAAACAAATCTTCTTGTGTGGCTGCCAGCCAAATAGCGTTGCACTTCTGTTGTCATCTGATAACAATTAAGCTATTTTCTGCCGAATGTGTTGCACTATTATATTTTATGTGAAGGAAAACTATAGTTGAACGTCCCTGATCACTGTATTGAGGCAAAAAAATACTTGACTTTCAATATAAAACATGACCCCTGTCAATACACAGCTGTAATCACCTGCTCCCTCTTTCTCCAGTTATGTCATTTACAAACAAACACGTGACTGGCTCAACTGTTCTGGGGAACTACAGTACACTTCATAATGTAAAATGTGACAGGTGAAATGAAGAACACGATCTGTTTTATATTATGTATTGCACAAGTTGACTGCAGGTACAGTTGAAGTTGGAAGTTTACGTACACTTAGGTTGGAGTCATTAAATCGTTTTTCAACCATTCCACAAATTTCTTGTTAACAAACTATGGTTTTGGCAAGTCGGTTAGGACATCTACTTTGTGCATGACACAAGTAATTTTTCCAACAATTGTTTACAGACAGATTATTTCACTTATAATTCACTGTATCACAATTCCAGTGGGTCAGAGGTTTACATACACTAAGTTGACTGTGCCTATAAACAGCTTGGAAAATTCCAGAAAATTATGTAATGGCTTTAGAAGCTTCTGATAGGCTAATTGACATAATTTGAGTCAGTTGGAGGTGCACCTGTGGATGTATTTCAAGGCCTACCTTCAAACTCAGTGGCTCTTTACTTGACATCGTGGGAAAATCAAAAGAAATCAGCCAAGACCTCAGAAAAGAAATTGTAGACCTCCACAAGTATGGTTCATCCTTGGGAGCAATTTCCAAACGCTTGAAGGTACCACGTTCATCTGTACAAACAATAGTACGCAAGTATAAACACCATGGAACCATGCAGCCGTCATACCGCTCAGGAAGGAGATGCGTTCTGTCTCCTAGACTTTTGTGCAAAAAGTACAAATCAATCCCAGAACAACAGCAAAGGACCTTGTGAAGATGCTGGAGGAAACAGGTACAAAAGTATCTATATCCACAGTAAAACGAGTCCTATATCGACATAACTTGAAAGGCTGCTCAGCAAGGAAGAAGCCACTGCTCCAAAACCGCCATAAAAAAAGCAAGACTACGGTTTGCAACTGCACATGGGTACAAAGATCGTACTTTTTGGAGAAATGTGCTCTGGTCTGATGAAACAAAAATAGAACTGTTTGGCCATAATGACCATTGTTATGTTTGGAGGAAAAAGGGGAAGGCTTGCAAGCCGAAGAACACCATCCCAACCGTGAAGCACGGTGGTTTGCAGCGTCATGTTGTGGGGGTGCTTTGCTGCAGGAGGAACTGGTGCACTTCACAAAATAGATGGCATCATGAGGGAGGAAATTATGTGGATATATTGAAGCAACATCTCAAGACATCAGTCAGGAAGTTAAAGCTTGGTCGCAAATGGGTCTTCCAAATGGACAATGACCACAAGCATACTTCCAAAGTTGTGGCAAAATGGCTTAGACAACAAAGTCAAGGTATTGGAGTGGCAATCCCAAAGCCCTGAACTCAGTCCAATAGAAAATGTGTATGGCAGAACTGAAAAAGCGGGTGCGAGCAAGGAGGCCTACAGACCTGACTCAGTTACACCAGCTCTGTCAGGAGGAATGGGCCAAAATTCACCCAACTTATTGTGGGAAGCTTGTGGAAGGCTACCCAAAATGTTTGACCCAAGTTAAACAATTTTTAAAGGCAATGCTACCAAATACTAATTGAGTGTATGTAAACTTCTGAACCACTGGGAATGTGATGAAAGAAATAAAGTCTGAAAGAAATTATTCTCTCAACTATTATTCTGACATTTCACATTCTTAAAATCAGGTGGTGATCCTAACTGACCTAAAACGGGAAATTCTTACTAGGATTAAATGTTAGGAATTGTGAACAAAATTGTTGAAATGTATTTGGCTAAGGTGTATGTAAACTTCCGACTTCAACTGTATTTACTTAGAAAGTAACTACATATATATCTAAAAAAAAATATAATTGTAATTCTTTGGGGGGGAAAACTTGAAAGAAATAGTTTTGATGGTATTGAAAAACCCAATTTGCAAATACCCCGGTATATACGGTATACTGCCCAAGCCTAGTAAACAATTTCTCAACTCTTCCATATATGCTTTTTGAACCCGGCACCCGACAGGGCATTCCAAACGCGTACCTCATCAGTCTACATGGTTCTATTAGTCAAAGTAAAACTTGAAGGCCTCTGTGTTCGTCTAGTCTGGACTGAGAAAAAACGGTTGTGGAAAAAATTGTCTTTGTGAGCTGTGTCTTGAGTTGACATTATGCAATAATCCAAGATGAATGTATTCCTACTCAGTCAGTGTGAATTGACTGTATTCCGGTACCACTAACTTAGCACCTGAAGACTGTTTATTTCATACCAATCTTGTGACCAGTGAGTTCCTTCATCTTCTGCTCTCCTCTCATCAGATGTCCACGACCACAGAAAATGGAGTGGGAGGGTATCGGAACACAAGCAGAGAGAAAACATACAAGAAGGTAAAGTTTCGTCCCTCCACACTTCCTCGCTGCTCTTTCTGGCTGGATTTGATTGGCCTTTATGAGAACCATGAAGGGAGGTTTCACAGTGAGTGTTGTTGGAATGAATTCCCATTCATCGCTAGGATGAAGTCCAAGAAGCTTTCACTTTTGATGTCCCTTTAATGTCCTGCTTCTACACAGTTGGTACATGATGTCCTGACCTTTCAGAAGTAGCATGCCTGGGAAGCTCAGTCCATTTGCTGCTTTACTGTATTTTCATTTGGATTAGACATTGCTGGTGGTGATGGGATTTTGGCACACACAATGTAACAGGGCTTATTACAAAAAGTGCAGGCTATTTGAAACATCTAGGTAATTCATTTGATATTTTCAGAACTATTGAAGTTATGTAACAGTGTCATTTGTAAATTTGTAATTTCAATGTCATTACTTTAACGTGCTTTCTGACTGTTTTCTGACCGTATTGTATATTCCTGAACGCCCATCTTACATTTGCCTCCTTTACAAGACATGCCTCTAAAAGAGTTCTCAGTACAGTATCTCTTAGATGTTAGTACCATTCTGTTTTAGGGAATTTGCTACCTTCTTGCCCTTTGGAGTTTATGCCTAGTTTGCTTTCCTTTTTAGCACTGAGAAAAAATCTTTGTAAAAAGCACCATACAAATAAACATTTAATTGATAAATGTATTGGTTGATTGCTTGATTTATTTGTTGATTGCTTGATTTATGTGTTGATTGTTGTGTTTGGTTGTCCCTCACCCTCAGACCACGTCGTCAGCCCTGAAGGGGGCCATCCAGTTGGGCATCGGCTACACAGTGGGAAACTTGACCTCCAAACCTGACAGAGATGTTCTCATGCAGGACTTCTATGTTGTGGAGAGTGTCTTCCTGCCCAGGTGAGGAGCGGGGACATTACTGATGATTATAGTGATGCTACAGATGTAGGATCTTAATTTGATCACCTTGTTGCAGGAGAACTTCACTGCAATGCAGGAAATGTAAAACTAGAAGTGTATTTGAGGTTTAAAAAGGCTTCTGAAGTTTGTAATTTCCACTTTGTTTGAAGATGTAATCCGGAGGCAGGTTTTCTATACAACAGCCTTCTGTGTGTTCTCTTTTCGACCTCCTCCGCATATATGGAATCAAATGCAGAAATTTTCTTCATCTCCTTAGCTATCACACTCTGCTTCCACCGGGCATTCCACTGGTTTCAAAACTCGGTCCTCCAGAAAGTGGAGAGCATTAGCAACTCTTTTGCAGTTGTGATATCTTTCCAAAAAGCCGTTTTAGAAAGTATTACCTACACACACTGAGCAGCTCTTGTTATAGACAGAAGCATGCTACATGGCAGACCAATCGGAACTCATCTCTCAGAATGTCCAGCCCATCCATTATCTCAGCCAATCATGGCTAGCGGGAAGGTTCCTGTCTTTCCGTAATTAAAATGTTGTATTCATATTTACAGATGGCATACAGGTTTGTTATTAAGGCACATGAAAGTTCACATGTTCCAGAAGGCATTTCTGCCAAAAAAACGTGTGAAATAGTGACACGCGACACATGCCTAGTTTCCTGAAACAAGTCACATATATTGTGTTTACGTATGCTTTCACACAAAAACATGCTTTACATCCTGAGTAGATTAACCATAATGATAGGTCCATTAGAAACACTACAAAATATATGGGTGCTGCTGTGAAGTGACTCATTGACTTTCTGCATTGAGCCTGTGAATGAAAAGAGGAACATAGGTTGAGCTCAATCTGTCTGCTAGCTGAAATAGGATAGCTTCATGTCTGGATCGCTTCATGAGACAAGAGGGAGGAGGCGTTCTCCTTAAACAGTAATGATGCACAGAGAGAGATGGATTCCCAGGGTTCATATACCAAAGAATAGAAAAAGGCATCTATCATTTAACATGAGAATGAATCAGCTAGTTGAAGTCATGGTGTGCGGACCCAGTCTCTCTAGTGGATTGAATACCCAATACCCTGGGAATCTGCTTTCTGTGTCTCTTAATGCCAGAGTGCAAAACGTACTGCGTGTCGTGCTTGGGCCATACAGTCCTCTATCTTAATAATTACATCACCAGCTTAAAGAAACACCTTATCTAACCCAGCACACACCTAGGAATACTCACGCATGAACACGTACACACACACATGCATACACACAAACATGCACAAACCCACAAACAAACACACACACAGCGTGTAAGAGATGATATCATTAGTGCCATCAGACCACGTCACTTGGTCATGCACTGTTTGAATAAGCTTCTCGTTTATGTCTCACACATTTTGCTCAAGATCTAGAGCAGGGGTGTCGAACTCATTTTGCCCGGGGGCCACATTTGGTCTTCCACGAGGTCCGGTGTGCCGCACTGAAAATGTCATTATTTCCGCTCTCTCAAAATGTGCATAGAAATAGTCCTCTATCCATTGTTTTTGGAATTTTAGATGCTCCCGGACTGTCTAGCTTTCATTTCTGTGATTATTAGCGAGCTGGACACAGTCAAGATGCTGTATGAATGTAAGTCCATAAAAATGTCTATACAGTTTCGATTCGTTTTTAGTCATATTAAAGTATACTGATTTAGTTTACCCCACCCCAAAATATTATTTTTATTATGTATTTTTACTCAAACAACCCGCGGCCCGGATTGGACCTGATCCGGGCCACGGGCTATATGTTTGACGCTCCTGATCTAGAGAATCTGTTCCTGAACAAAATGAACAAAAATTTCAACAAGCCTCTCCCCGAATGAAAAACAGAAAATCAACAAAGAATTTCGACCCAGCCTGGCCAGCCTCTTTCCCTTCCAAGCCCTGCAGAGACTTGGACTAGGAAATGCTTTCTGTGTGTCACTTTCCAAATTATGTACTTCAATAGAAACTATATTCAAACATGCTGTCAGTTTATACTCACAGACTGAGTTTCACCATAATTATGCTAATTTCAATATTCACTAATTTCAATATACACAGGGAACTATTGAGCGTGAAAAACCCAGCAGCGTTGCAGTTCTTGACACAAACCGGTGCACCTGGCACCTACGACTATACCCTGTTCAAAGATACTTAAATATTTTATCTTGCCCGTTCACCCTCTGAATGGCACACATACACAAGTCTTAAAAATCCTTCTTTAATCTGTCTACTCCCCTTCATCTACATTGATTGAAGTGGATTTAACAAGTGACATCAATAAGGAGTCATAGCTTTCACCTGGATTCACCTGGTCAGTCTATGTCATGAAAGAGTTTATGTCCTTAATGTTTTGTATACTCAGTGTATATACTGCAGGGTAATGTAAATGACTCTACTGGACCCAGGTGCAATAGCTACCCCAGAATGTTTTGCCAAACAAACAGAGAGCGTGTAAAATATGTTGTAATTTTCTCTTCATGGGCATCTTTTGACTGAGAGGGCAGGTGACAATAACAACACTGGAGAGACCATGTGTTTTAACCCCGCTAGAAGAGACAACAGACTCTCCAGGGAGGAAAAACAAACAGAACAAAACCAGTGGAGAAAGGTTAAGCCATGATGTGACTACAGGCAACGTAACAACACGCATACAGTAACAGGACAGCAGTAGTTATTGACTCAATCTCTTTCTCTCTTTCCCTCACTCTCGCTCTCTCTCCACTGAGAGACACAGGACTGAGTGACTGACAGAGAGCGCTCAGAGGTGGTCCTCCTCCACTTCCCTCATCTCCAGGGGTTCCCTTCACTCTACCTGTTTTATTTTATTTGTATTTAACCTCTATTTAACTAGGCAAGTCAGTTAAGAAAAAATTATTATTTACAATGATGGCCTTCCCCGTCCAAACCCGGACGACGCTGGGCCAATTATGCGCCGCCCTATGGGGCTCCCAATCACGTCCGGTTGTGATACAGCCTGGAATCGAACCAGGGTCTGTAGTGACGCCTCTAGCACTGAGATGCAGTGCCTTAGACCGCTGCGCCTTTTGGGAGACCCAGGCTGGCTTTGGATGCCTGTATTTCTCAGACATTTTCTGTGTCTCACATTGTTTATCTGGTGTTACTTGTCTAGTCGTATCTTCTCTAAAAGTACGCAATGAAAGACACTGTCATAGCTGTTTGCAGTTGTGTTCTCCTTAGTCTAAATGGTTCTAATATGAGGCCTTGCACTCACAGCAGGCAGCACATAGCTCTGTGCAGCTGGAGGTCATTCTCCTTGCTGCAAACACACACACTACATGAGCAGCATGATTTCATTCAGGAGTAGGCTGATAATCACAACTATTGTGTTACACAGCAGAGCCAGGTTGTAGCTTATCCTGTTGCTGAGTGAAAGCACTGTGGTACGGCTCAACATCTTAGCCAAGTCAGAGTCCAAAAACCTGGTTTCAAAAGCAGCTTGGCGTTGAGATGCCCTGGAAAACAAAGCCTTGTTAACCCACTGTTAATGGATTTAGGGTGCAGTGTGCATTTTGGGAGTTGTTATTCTCTGAAAGATTTATAGGAGCATCTGGAGCTAAGCTAATCACCCAGCAGACCCCCTGTGTTCTGTTCCACCTGGCACAGCTACACGTTCATGTTAAACTGGGTCAGTCTTTACGTGAGCCATGCCAGTATCTCATATAGTAAAGAGAGAAAGGAAAAGAGAAATGTGTCTTATGTAGTCTCTCTCTTTCATTGTACACAGAGCTCATATCATCATAGTGCTGGTCTCTTGTGTGGTGTTGTAAGGTGTTGTGTGGTGTTGTAAGGTGTTGTGTGGTGTTGTAAGGTGTTGTGTGGTGTTGTATTGTGTTTTATGGTGTGGTGTTGTATTGTGTTTTATGGTGTGGTGTTGTATTGTGTTTTATGGTGTGGTGTTATATTGTGTTGTAAGATGTGGTGTTGTATTGTGTTTTAAGGTGTGGTGTTGTGTTTTATGGTGTTGTAAGGTGTTTTATGGTGTGGTGTTGTAAGGTGTGGTGTTGTGTGGTGTTGTGTTGTAAGGTGTTTTATGGTGTGGTGTTGTAAGGTGTGGTGTTATATTGTGTTGTAAGATGTGGTGTTGTATTGTGTTTTATGGTGTGGTATTGTAAGGTGTTTTATGGTGTGGTGTTGTGTTGTATGAGTATTGTTGAGGGTAATCTCGCTGTCTAGAGGCTCTGACCTCTAGACAGGGCTGTGTGCCACTGGAATACCAGTTCGTCTGGCTTGCCATCATGGGTTACTGTATTAATGTCAATACACACAGAGGTGTGTCGCGTTACTTCATGCCACGCTGAATGGAACTGACCCCCTTGCTGAGACTGTGATATTTGTTTGCAAAATGTCAGTCTACATCAGTAATAGTGATAGTTTTCTACATTAGTAAACTGATCAGCTGAGATTTCTTTTTAAGGCTTTGTCCAAACTTACTTGCGTTTGTGAGGATATTCTAACTAACTGTTCTGTGTCTATGGTGTCTGGTTGGTCTTGTTTCCATCAGTGAAGGGAGCAACCTGACACCGGCGCACCACTACCCAGACTTCCGCTTCAAAACCTACGCCCCGCTGGCGTTCCGCTACTTCCGAGAGCTCTTCGGGATCAAACCAGATGACTACCTGGTAGGTCTAAGCACTGCACCTGATCGAGACACATCCCATAGGTTAGAGTTCATCCTACTTATCATGTACAGTAGCTTTCTCCAATAAATTCATTGGGATCAGTGGTGACTAAAGTGTATTTGATACAGTTACATGTAAACATGTTAGTAATTTATCAGACGCTTTTATCCAGAGCGACATACCAGAGCAATTGCAGTTAAGTGCCTTGCTCAAGGGCACATCGACAGATTTTTCACCTAGTCAGCTCGGGGATTCGAATCAGCGACCTGTTGAGCTTGTGATGAAATGTTATACATGTGCTTTTCTTATAACAAATTTCTGTGTTCTATTCATGTGCTGTTCTATAAACCAATTTCTGTGTTCATGCAAGTGGCTGACTGAACGAATCTTCACTATCAGCAGCTGTAATTTGGCAGTACGCCCAGACCTTGTTTTGAGAACGAAATATATCTCAGTTTCAAGGTCTCAGCTTAGAGAGAAGAAGCCTTGTGAGGTCTTGGTCTGTCACATGTTATGAAACAGTATTGGTCGGTGATATCAATGAAACAAAACGGTAATGATGAATTAATTATGCTAAATCATACAGATATAACTGTGTATAGCCGTATATAAGACAACTGCTGGGAGTGCCCAGGCAGAGCTCCTGACAGACATTCACTCTGGTGCATTAAGTTGTTTGGAATCTCTCCAGCGTGCTGACAAATAAAGGATGATTCAATAAAGATTGACTTTGAGTGTCCCTGTGTAAGAATCCAGCTGTTTTCCAGCTGTGGTGGTGGTGGTGATTGGGGTTGGGCTGGGGGTGAGATAATGGTCATGCTAATTGACCATGCTTTCATTATGATGGGTTTAATTGTATCCCCTGTACATTGAAATGAAATCAGGCTGTAATTTCCCAGAGGGTGTGTGCGTGTATCAGGAGTTAACCCCTTGCTGACCGATCCAACTCAAGAGGCATGTCAGAGAGAGAGCCCCTTCAGTTCAAAGTCATTACCATTCTAGTATTATGCTGTCATTATCACTGGAACAGGTATAGCAGAGGAGAATACACCATAGAGTTTCAATATGCAGCACTACCATACAGAATATACAGTATATATACATATATCATACTGTATGCAGGAGCAGGCCCAGCTATTCACTGCATGATCTGTTATCTATATATTATTCCACTCACACATTACTTATCATTTGAAATTATGTTCTACCATTCTTTTCTATAATGCCCATAGCTTTAGGTTCTGTATTCACACTCTTTACTTCAAGGCTGTTGCACCTAGCCTCACCACAGCTCTTATGAATGCCCTGCCACGTTCTGCATTTATGATCTGTAATCATTGCTAGCAGACAAAAGGCTACTCGACAGGCAAAGAAAGAGTGAAAGCCAGAGAGAGGCAGACTGAAAGAGGGAGAGAGACTGAAGGGTGAAGCAAACACTGTCTTAATGTGTGTCCTTGTGTTGATTATGCATTTATTCAGAGACCGGAGCAACAAATCAGCTTAATTAAGACCGCACTCTCACACACACACACACACACACACACACACACACACACACACACACACACACACACACACACACACACACACACACACACACACACACACACACACACACCCAGGCTCCTGAATGCAAATGTAGATAAATTGCGGATGTGTTTGTGCTGTGGGCTCAACATGATTGCAGACTGCCATCAGTCTGTGGAGAACCCCATGCCTCTCTCTCTCTCTCCATCAGAATACACAGTGCTGTTTCCCTTCTACTGCACTTATCATTAAACATTAGTGTTTAATGAACACAGCACTACTGCTTTTCCTCACTGACTTCCCCTATTCCTTCGATTTCCACACAGAAGGGCTTCTGTTAGACTAGGGCTTTTCTGTTCATATGGAGAACAACACAAAATATGTTCTTGGAACGGTTGTTGTACGTGGGCTCTATTGCCAGAGGCTCATCTCATGTAAACTAAACTGAAAATGTTATTTTGTGTACAGACATGGGCTTTGTTTGTGAAGGTACAACTGATAAACACACACACATGCTGGTGGAAACAATACATTCACCCGTGCCCTGAGGCTTATTGCTGGCCTTACATGGGGTGTGTGTGCGGTAGGGTGTGTGCGTGTGAAAGTAGGGTGTGTGTGTGTGTGTGTGTGTGAGGTAGGGTGTGTGTGTGTGTGTGTGTGTGTGAGAGAGAGAGAGGTAGGGGGTGTGTGTTTTTACAGGCATATTAAACCAGTTATGTTGTGTTGTTGTGTTGTTTTTACAGGCATATTAAACCAGTTATGTTGTGTTGTTGTGTTGTTTTTACAGGCATATTAAACCAGTTATGTTGTGTTGTTTTGTTGTTTTTACAGGCATATTAAACCAGTTATGTAGTGTGTTGTTTTAACAGGCATTTTAAACCAGTTATGTTGTGTTGTTTTGTTGTTTTTACAGGCATGTTAAACCAGTTATGTTGTGTTGTTTTTACAGGCACGTTAAACCAGTTATGTTTTGTTGTTTTTACAGGCATGTTAAACCAGTTATGTTGTGTGTTGTTGTTTTTACAGGCATGTTAAACCAGTTATGTTTTGTTGTTTTTACATGCATGTTAAACCAGTTATGTTGTGTTGTTTTCACAGGCATATTAAACCAGTTATGTTGTGTTGTTTTTACAGGCATATTAAACCAGTTGTGTTGTTGTGTTGTTTTTACAGGCATATTAAACCAGTTGTGTTGTTGTGTTGTTTTTACAGGCATATTAAACCAGTTGTGTTGTTTTTACAGGCATATTAAACCAGTTGTGTTGTTGTGTTGTTCTTACAGGCATATTAAACCAGTTATGTTGTGTGTTGTTTTTCTCCTCAGTACTCTATCTGTAATGAGCCTCTGATTGAGCTGTCCAATCCCGGGGCCAGCGGCTCTCTGTTCTACTTGACCAGCGATGACGAGTTCATCATCAAAACCGTCCAGCACAAAGAGGCAGAGTTTCTCCAGAAACTTCTCCCAGGTTACTACATGGTGAGTAACTCACCCAACCTGGTCTGCGTTCCCTATTAAGTGCACTACTTTTGACCAGGGCCCATAGGGCTCTGTTCAAAAGTAGTGCACTATATAGGATTTAGGATTCAATTTAGGTTGCAAACCTGGTCTCAGGCCTTTTAAACAGTGGAATAATACTGAGGTTTAAGGTTTGGGATTAATGGTTAACGGAGTATTCAGAGCTATATGAACTCTACCCTCAATCCAGAACCTTAATAATATACTAACTGCAACCCACCTCTCCCCCCACATCCACACACAGAACCTGAACCAGAACCCACGCACGCTGTTGCCTAAGTTCTACGGCCTATACTGCATCCAGTCTGGAGGCGTCAACATCCGGCTGGTGGTGATGAACAACGTGCTGCCGCGCTCTGTCAAGATGAACTACAAGTACGATCTGAAGGGCTCCACCTACAAGAGACGTGCCTCCAGGAAGGAGAGGGAGAAGGCATGTCCCGTCTACAAGGACTTGGACTTCCAGGACATGCATGAAGGGCTCTACTTCGACGCTGACACCTACAATGCTCTGATGAAGACCCTGCAGAGAGACTGCCTGGTAGGTGTGGACTGGGACAGATGTGTGTGTGTGTCTGTCGGCTCGAGCTCCGACCGTGTGGTATGGCCTGGCGAAGCTGTGCTACAACACTGTCTTGAGTACCAAGAAAAGCAGATTATACAGCTGGTTTGAATGGTATGTCATTTCAACTTGCTGAGTCATCCCAGTATTGCAACGCATCTCAGCAAACACATGGCAGAAGCAATTTAACAAAACAAAGCAGATTCCTCACATTCTTTCAGTATTGTATACAGATTATGGAGAGTCGTTCTGGCTTTTCCAGTCATGCTAGAATTAGAAACTAGAAGTACTATCAGATGAGAAGGCTCAGGTTACAGCACTATTGTACGCTCGTCTCTACGGTCTGCTCTTTTCATTCCCAAACTCTGGACTCCTGGCGATGTCGGCCCTTGGACATTGGGTCAGATCAATCAATCAATCAATCAAATTTATTTATAAAGCCCCCCTTACATCAGCTGATGTCACAGAGTGCTGTACAGAAACCCAGCCTAAAACCCCAAACAGCAAGCAATGCAGGTGTAAAAGCACGGTGGCTAGGAAAAACTCCCTAGAAAGGCCAAAACCTAGGAAGAAACCTAGAGAGGAACCAGGCTGTGAGGGGTGGCCAGTCCTCTTCTGGCTGTGCCGGGTGCAGATTATAACAGAACATGGACAAGATTTTAAAATGTTCATAAAACAGGCAGAACAGTTGAAACTGGAGAAGCAGCACGGCCAGGTGGACTCGGGACATCAAGGAGTCATCAGGCCAGGTAGGCCTTGAGGAATGGTCCTAATGCTCAGGTCCTCAGAGAGAGAGAGAGAGAGAGAGAGAGAATTAGAGAGAGCATACTTAAATTCACACAGGACACCAGATAAGAGAATAAATACTCCAGATATAACAGACGGACCCTAGCCCCCCGACACATAAACTACTGCAGCATAAATACTGGGGGCTGAGACAGGAGGGGTCGGGAGACACTGTGGCCCCGTCCGACGACGATACCCGGACAGGGCCAAACAGGCAGGATATAACCCCACCCACTCTGCCGAAGCACAGCCCCCACACCACTAGAGGGATATCTTCAACCACCAACTTACCATCCTGAGACAAGGCCGAGTATAGCCCACAAGATCTCCGCCACGGCACCAGTAAGCCAGTGACTCAGTATTGTATTAGGGTTAGAGGCAGAGAATCCCAGTGGAGGGGAACCCGCCAGGCAAAGACAGCAAGGGTGGTTCGTTGCTCCAGTGCCTTTCCGTTCACCTTCACACTCCTGGGCCAGACTACACTCAATCATAGGACCTACTGAAGAGATGAGTCTTCAATAAAGACTTAAAGGTTGAGACCGAGTCTGCGTCTCTCACATGGATAGGCAGACTATTCCATAAAAATGGAGCTCTACAGGAAAAAGCCCTGGCTCCAGCTGTTTGCTTAGAAATTCTAGGGACAGTAAGGAGGCCTGCGTCTTGTGACCGTAGCGTACGTGTAGGTATGTACGGCAGGACCAAATCGGAAAGATAGGTAGGAGCAAGCCCATGTAATGCTTTGTAGGTTAGCAGTAAAACCTTGAAATCAGCCCTTGCCTTAACAGGAAGCCAGTGTAGAGAGGCTAGCACTGGAGTAATATGATCACATTTTTGGGTTCTAGTCAAGATTCTAGCAGCCGTGTTTAGCACTAACTGAAGTTTATTTAGTGCTTTATTCGGGTAGCCGGAAAGTAAATCATTGCAGTAGTCTAACCTAGAAGTGACAAATGCATGGATTAACCTTTCTGCATCATTTTTGGACAGAAGGTTTCTGATTTTTACAATGTTACATAGATGGAAAAAAGCTGTCCTTGTAACAGTCTTGATATGTTCGTCAAAAGAGAGATCAGGGTCCAGAGTAACGCCGAGGTCCTTCACAGTTTTATTTGAGACGACTGTACAACCATCAAGATTAATTGTCAGATTCAACAGAAGATCTCTTTGTTTCTTGGGACCTAGAACTAGCATCTCTGTTTTGTCAGAGTTTAAAAGTAAAACATTTTCCGCCATCCACTTCCTTATGTCTGAAACACAGGCTTCCAGGGAGGGCAATTTTGGGGCTTCACCATGTTTCATCGAAATGTAAAGCTGTGTGTCATCCGCATAGCAGTGAAAGTTAACATTATGTTTCCGAATGACATAAAATATATAGTGAAAACAATAGTGGTCCCAAAACAGAGCCTTGAGGAACAATGTCAGATGCCAGAAGTAGGAAAGGGCACAGGTTGTATAAGTAGTTGGACTCCCTCTGTCTATGGGAAATCAGCAACCTCTCCCATTCAAACAGGATACTCTGCACTCATAGTATACACTGCATACACGTACACACACGCATGTATACTAATGCAAGTATGCACGCACGCACGTGCGCCACACCCACACACACTCTCTCTTCACTCTTCATACTCTGCCACATTGTATACAAGCCCAGAACAGTGTGTGATTGTAGGGTTGGACAGAGTGTTTTGAGAAAGGGAACTGTGTGTTTCTGCAGCGTTTGGCACTGGGACTGTGTGTTTCCACTGTGGGTTCATTGGGAGCTCTGAGCTCTGTTCAGTTCCATGACAGCCCTCAAAACACTGAATGTGATTAAGAAATGTTCCCAGCAGCGTGATCAGCGTGAGAGAGAGAAAGTAAGATAGAGCACCAGTCTAAAGATAGGAGTCCAATCTGAGGCTGCATTCCTGTCTATTTCAGAGCAGTAGCCACCAGATTAGCCTGTCTAATATAGTGAAGTAGTGGGATCCGAGCTACTGTTCAACAGAGAGAGAACACCACAACTCTGAGCCAGGAGCAAGGAGCTACTTTGCCACTCCTAAAATGTACATAGAACAAACAGGACCACAACAAGTCAAGCTGGAGAACTACTATGCTGTACACTGAGTGTCCAAAATATCAAGAACACCTGCTCTTTCCATGACATAGACTGACCAGGTGAATCCAGGTGAAAGCTATGATCCCTTATTGATGTCAGTCAGTGTAGATGAAGGGATTGTGTGTGTGCCATTCAGAGGCTGAAATGGGCAAGACACAAAATGTAAGTGCCTTTGAATAGGGTATGGTAATAGGTGCCAGGCGCACCGGTTTGTGTCAAGAACTGAAACGCTGCTGGGTTTTTCATGCTCAACAGTTTCCTGTGTGTATCAAGAATAGTCCACCACCTGAAGGACATCCAGCCAACTTGACACAACTGTGGGAAGCATTGGAGTCAACGACACCTTGTAGAGTCCATGCCCTGACGAATTGAGGCTGTTCTGAGGGCAAAAGGGGGCTCAATATTGTTGTTCCTAATGTTTGGTATACTCAGTGTATATCTATCTTATCTCCCTCTGTTGTCATTGTGTTCTGTCATTGTGCTCTGCTCAGACCTACACTACCTGTTAGTGAATGGATAATGGGTTGATTGATTGAAAACATGTAATCAATCATAATGTGGACTGTCACAGATCATATGGATGCTGATCACATAATGACTGACAATGGTGAGTAGTCTTATTCAGCTATTATTATACAGTATAGTTCTTACATAACCTTATGTACTGTACATAACCCTGGCCTTCTTGGCTAGCTCTGAAGGGATGAAGGGATATATCTCATGTGGGAGAAGGATGAAGTTGCCCCTAGCCACTGATCTAAGGTCAGTTTAGCATTTTCAGCAGTTAAGTTACAGTTAGTATATGTGGAGTGTTAGCTTATCCTAGATCTGTGCACCTAAGGACAAAATAAAACCAGAGGCAGTTAGGCCTATGTTGTAACAGTGTGTGTGTTGTCCCTGACAGAGAGGGAGCATGGTAGTGTTTGTCTGTCTGTCTGTCTCTGTCTGTCTGTCTGTCTGTCTCTGTCTCTGTCTGTCTGTCTGTCTGTCTGTCTCATGGCACAGGGTGCTTCACTCTGTCTCCAACCAGAATGTAGACATCAGGAAGTAGACCAGGAACAGGAAGGAAGACACACTTCCTGTTAAAGGTATCCAATCTTTGAAAACTTGGAAACGTTATAGCCTACGATGTGATTGTCAAGGACATTTGTTTTACTCCCCCATAACAGCGTAATGGCTTCTGTGTACCAGGTTTAGCCACTTTCATTTTATCGGAGACTGAGCTGTTTTTCAACAGCAAACGACAAGTGGTGACTTAATGAATGGAGTTAGTATGCATGAGTAGCATGGTGTTGTGGGTATATATAGGCCTGTTTGGTAACAGGCAGTCCTCTGTGTTTCTGATGACTCCTTTGGGACACCGCCTGGAGTCACGCCTCGATGGCTATGGCTGCTATAGCTGGCTGATTCATCTCTCTGCTCTCCTTGTGTTTGTTAACTAAACTCACACACTCCTCAATGTTGACTTTCTATCAGCTCAGAATGGTGGAGAAAGGATAACAGTGGTTTACAGATAGGGCTGTGACGGTCATGGAATTTTGGGTGACAGTAATGGGCCAGCCAAATGACCGTGGTCACTGTAATATCCATTGAATAGCGTTTATATTATTTTCTGATGGTCTTCAATCCATAACCGTTGGTTACAGTTATTCAGTAATTGTTGCCAGCCCTATTCACAGACACTCTAAGATGGCCTCTTGTTTGAAGTCTTTTAGAGGACCTCTGTCTCTCTGTCCCTCCCCATCTCTCTCTTCTCTCACTTCCTCTGTACTTCAAAGTATAAAGGGAACAGTGTTTCATGCAGGTCATTAACATGCCAGGCCCAGGTTTCATAATGACTGTTTGTCTGTCTGGGGCGGGGGGCTGCGTCTGTCTGTCTGTCTGGGGAGGGGGCTGGAGCACAGTGTCTTTGACGTCATGATTCTGACACAATGTTTGTTTTTGAAACGCCTCCTTGTGTAAAGGTTTTCTTCTTTTGTCTTTTGTCCAGTAGGGAGAGTTGTTAAGAGACAAAAATACATTCTGTAATTGTAACCCAGAACAGAAGTTCAGACTTCTTGAAATGTGTAACACTAGTGAGCTGTGTGTGTGTCTGAGCAGTGGTTGTACTGTAAGTGACTGGACTGTAGCTAGTTTGTTATTGTCACGGCTTCCTGCCTTCCCCTCCTGAGCGGTAAGCAAAGCGCCCCCTAAGCAGAATCTCTGTCCGTTCCCATGAGTAAGCAGTAAACCCCTCGCCCCAGAGCCTGCTGCAGAACCGAAAAACAGGAGAGGGGGATCAAGAGGGACGTGACAGACATGGGTGAGGGGGGGAAGGAGATTCAGCCAGGGTATGGAGGGAGCTAAGGGGTGAGATGAGAGAGGGAGACCAGGAAGTGTCTGCTGCTGAATGTGGGTCACTGAGGGAAATGTAGAGTAGTATGTTTTTCCTTCCTCTCCATCTCACAGCAGCTCCGTCTGCCCTCCATTTGGCAAATTAACTAAGAACATTAATAAACCATGCCCAGTGCTATGACTAGAGAGAGAGAGAGAGAGGAGAGGGAAGGAGAGGGAAGGAGGGAGGGATACATGCAGACAGGCACCGCTTGGGAGCTGTTGTTTAGACTCTATCTTGTAACAGAGAGCAATGTAATTGTTATTGCATGACTGGGCTCTGAGATGTTGAGAGGATGATGATGTAAAATGTAATGACAGTTTAGCGAAGGGTACAATGTTTTGTAAGGGGTTGCCAATCATGAGTGCTGAGGTCTGTTTGTGACTAGTTAAGAGGGACGTGGAGTGGCATTTAACTTGATGTCTGAAAAGGTTTTTGTCTGGGAATGCCCCTATTAATTTGAGACGGAAACAAACACGTATGCTCACATGCACGCACACACAAACACACACAACACCACACACACAAAAGGGCCGGATTAATGCAGGTAATAAGGAAATATATACTTTATATAATAAACTGTATAATAACTGCATAATGTGACTGGTCAATTGTGTGAATCAGGGGCTGGGCCCAAGAGGCAATGTTCAAAATACAACAGAGAGCATAATTTAGCCAGAGAGGATCAATAGTTTATAAAAAATAACTGTGGATTAAGTTTTATCACAAGAACATTTGGGTATCTGCCAAAATAAAGGAAACACCAACATAAAGTGTCGTAATTATTTCTTAATCCTGCCCTGAACAAACACAGAATGGTTGGGATTTGTTTTCTTCTCATAATTGATATAGAACTCGAGGCAGGTCATGTTGTCCCCCTCTCCTCCTGCCATGTCATGTGATTCTGTCATTCCATTGGAAGATGACAGGGACAACAATGCCCTCTCTCACAAAGCCAATCAAACCACGGCAGATCTCAAATGACACCCTAGTCCCCATGTAGTGCTACAGCTGGATCTGGCCACTGCGCACGCCTAACATAAAAACATATGGAAAGTCATTCAATTGGAAGTGGTCAAATGGAATGGAGACATTCCATCAAATGTAAATGTAAAAGCTGAGAATTGTAATTATTTTAAGGACACTCTTCACCTCTAACGACCAACCAAAATCTAAAACTGACCCTTACCTTAACCAAACCCTAAACCTAACCATAACCTGATTTTAACAAATTCTGAAATTAAATATCGGTTTGCAGGTCAGGATTGTCCTTATAGCCTTTTCCGGGCAAGTTGGTGTGTGGCTCTATTCAAAATGGTTGCCTTTGAATAGGACGGGGGAGTCAAGAGGAAGGGATGCAAATCAGAGACATGGAAAAGACAAAACTCGAACAAGAGCACAAGTGTTTATTCTGAATGTTTGCGTGTATGCGTGGCTGTATGCGTGGCTGTATGCTTGTTCATGATTTGCATTAGTCTTACAAGGACACTACAGAACTAATTAACCATGATTAAACCACCAGCAACAATGCACTTTATAAAGCACAAATAAAGACACATTTACTATGGGGATACCCTGGAAATAGCTGTTCTATAATCTTATTTTGGGTGTGCTCAGTCATGGTGCAATGGATTCTAGTTATAGATGCATCCGTGGTATGATAACATATCTAAAGGCCATCTTTGCTCACCTATATCCATCCTACTGTCCACTCCCAGTAAGGGTGTGTTTGTGTTACAGTCTTTGTTATCAAAGATCCTCATTCTGGACATATTAATTAACATTTCTTAGATTATGTCTCAAAAGGCAGGTTCTGTTGTGGTCCTTTTACTCAGCCTGTTTTCTACTAGCCAGTTCTATATAACGGATGTTGATGGCTGAGTCCGTTATGGCACCCTATTCTCTTTATAGTGCACCACATTTGAACTAGTGAATAGGGTGCCATTTTGGACATTCCCTATGTTGGAAATACTGTTTACGGAATCCAACTGAGAGCAGATTCTATGAGTTATTATGATGACCATTCCTTGTTTCTCGTTGTCATCTCTCTTACAGACAGACAGTGCTATTCTTGGATGTTTTGGGGATTGGTACAATAATGCTTAGAATGAGACGATTAAAGTGGTCCAATGATGGAAAATCAGGCAAACTACATTAGCAATTTTGTGGATGCTAGTTTGATAATCTTATTATGGCAGAAGGGACTATAAAAAGGATGACTTTCCACATATCAAATCACTATTCCCTATTTATCTTGGGTCACACAGAAATATGAGTCACACTTCAATAACCCAGATGATAAAATAAACACTATTTTTGTTTAACATGCACATAGCTGTGTCTGATACTGGTCAGTTTCCGGACTTAGACCAAGGCCAACACCGCTCCAACTGTTTTTCCACTCTTTGCTAGCCTACGGGTTGTTTTGATGTTGTTTCAGATCATGGTAATTGACTGTGTGGTTTCATGTTGTGTGCTGCAGGTGTTGGAGAGCTTTAAGATCATGGACTACAGTCTGCTTCTGGCCGTGCATGTCCTGGACCAGAGCCCGAAGGAGGGCGGCGAGCCGGGCCAGGCAGGGGGGGACGGCAAGCGGCCCGTGGCCCAGAGGGTCCTCTACTCCACAGCCATGGAGTCTATCCAGGGGGACGGCAAGGCTGCCGAGGCCCACACCACAGACGACACGTGAGTCAGCTCACCTCAGTCATACTGCCCTTACACATTCAAAGATAAACACACGTACAGTACACAATCATATACACCGTAATAGTTTGATGACATTTACACGTACACACACTCACATTCACATACACTGAAAAATACATGGCAAAACTCTTACAAACACTTACGATGATCAAAACCCTTAATGTGTCTCCTGACCTGACTACATTCTGTGACTGGACCTGTATTTACTGGGCTGTACTTCAGGATGGGTGGAATTCCTGCCAAGTCACACAAAGAAGAGAAGCTGCTTATTTTCCTGGGCATCATCGACATCCTGCAGTCCTACAGGTATAACATGACTTCATAACATGCTATATTATATAGCATAATAACATACTATAATATTCTGTAACATGGAGGGTTCTTTGCTACGCCCACAGACTAGTTAGCATTACATATTCTGATTGATGGATATCAAGCAGCCACTCTCCTGGGTCTTTAAAGCATCCTTTTCTACAACTCTGTTAATACAAAGAAGGGGCGGCAGGGTAGCCTAGTGGTTGGAGCGTTGGACTAGTAACCGAGGAGGTTGCAAGTTCAAATCCCCGAGCTGACAAGGTACAAATCTGTCGTTCTGCCCCTGAACAGACAGTTAACCCACTGTTCCTTGGCCGTCATTGAAAATAAGAATTTGTTCTTAACTGACTTGCCTAGTAAAATAAAGGTTAAAAAAATTTAAAATACGGGTTCTCTAGCTATCAGTCTTTCCTATTCACCCTGGTGAAGCATTGATTTTCTGTCCCGAGTAAGGGAGAGAGAAGAGGTAGTGAGAGGGAGAGAAAGAGAGAAGCTCCTCAGTGTGACGAGCCTTGAGGGCCAGAGAGACAGAAGTGTCCCTAAAGCTTGTCCCTTGTCCATATCTCAGCATCTCTAAGCTGACCTCAGGACCTGTATGTCAGTGTCTTGGCTGGGGAGTTACATAATGATATCATTCCCCATAAATCTTTTGATATTAATCCTCTTCCCTTGCCAACTGTTTGATTGCCTCAGTCCATCAATTACAGTGTCAAATGTAACTAGAATGGGAGCATATTATGTAACATTAAATGTAATATTGCTGTAGTTCCTGTTCTGTCTTTGGTGTCAAGGGGAAGCATCTCAGGTTTTGGGGCTTGGTGAGGGGTTGGGTTTGTTGCATAACAAGCTCTGTTTGTGACAAGACTTCTTGTTTCCCCCTCAGATTCATTAAGAAGTTGGAACACTCATGGAAAGCCCTGGTCTATGACGGCGTAAGTTGATAGGCTGCCTGATACGTGTGTCCTTCTGAACACACACCGTTCATAGGTTCCATTCTTATTGATCTCAAATAGCCCTCTCTGATAAAAGCCTGTATTGTCTTCTGTTCTGTCCTCAGGACTCTGTCTCGGTGCACCGGCCTGGTTTCTATGCCAACCGATTCCTCAAGTTCATGAGCACTTCGGTGTTCCGGAAGACTCAGAGTAAGTCTGCTGGCTTCTGTTCCTCAGTCTCCTATGACAGGGATACGTTAATGTTAGGACTTAAGCTGTCACACATGCCAGGCACTGGGATTGGAAAACAAGTGTAATGGTAAAAAGGGTATGAGGGCTAAGACTGAGACTGAGACTACAATAACACTATGTCGGTGTGTCACGTACAGTTTAGTCAACTTTAAACTATTGGAAATGTTTGTACAGATTGATTTGTTAGTCACCTGCTGTGTTGAAGGCAACAACACAGCTGTGTTGATGTAAAGTATACATTTCTCCTGTGAGAGGACGTGATTGTGTGTTACCAGTTTGTTATGTGGATGATCCAGTGACACATACACTGTTGTCAGTCAATTAAATAGGTCAGGTTTCAAACCCTCCCTCAGCTCCTCTTGCTGTGCTTTCAGCTTACGCTGACATACTGATATAGGTTCTTGACAAAAGCGACTTACGGTAATGCGTCCATGCATACATTTATGTAGTTGCATATTTTAGCAGTTCTGTTCTGCCTTTAGTTCTTTCCCCAGAAATGTCTTGTTATCAGAGAGGTGTTTAGTTTCTCCCTATTAACAGGAGTCTATGGTTGTCCTCTGTTTGGGTGGTGGCCATGCCAGTCCCTCAGTGGGGGTAATTTAGGAACCCACCCCAGTGGCTGAAGCCCCTCTCACTTCAGGGTTTTGACTTGTGGAATGTTTCATGTTAAGATGAAATAAAGCAGTGTGCAATGCTGATTTAATGAAGATGGTTTCTGCGATGGTTTGGGATTTAGATGCTTGGTATTATTATGGCAATGCTTCTGCACAGTTAGATACAATGGGGAGGGATTTCACGCTCTGCTTGGGAGTCAGAATGGAACGTCGGTGGACAGTTGCATAATGATCATTATGCGTTAAGTTTGATCATTATACTGCTAATTTGGGACAGACGCTTCAAGCTTGATTATGCACGATAATGGTTGCAATCAGGGTAATCTGTTCCCTCCATCTCTCCCTCTTTCTCTCTTGCTCTAACGTCTCTCTCTCCTTATATTCCTCTCTCCCTTCCCTCCTCTCTGCTTTTCTCTTCCCACACCACTTGTTTCTGTCTCCCTCTCTCTTTCACCTCTCTCCCCATCCCACTCCCCTATCCCTCTCTTTCTCCCTCTCTTTCTCTCTGTCTCTCTGCAGCCATTCGCTTCTCCCCCTCTAAGAGGACTCGTACGTCCATTCCTGCTCTGAAGTCGTCCTCTCAGGAGATCTTGTCTTCTCAGAAGGAAGAGAAGGAGGAGGAGAGGAGGCAGAGGCTGGGAGGAGCACGCAGTCTGGCCAGTCTAGACGGACAAGGTAGACCAGCACACTATTCTCAATCATCCACACATTCATGTGTTGTGAGAGAGAGAGTGAGTGATTGAGTCAGCATTATTCATGTAAACTCTCTCTCTCTCTGTGTCTCTTGAGGAGTCATTATCAGGCCCTGATAGGCCTATGTACCAGTGGCTGGGTGTACATGGCTGGCTGGATTAGAATCAGGCCCCTTTCCGCAATAGTAACTCAGCGTCATGACTCGTCCTCTACGGTAACACCACTGTTGGCCAAACTGTTGGCCAATATTACAGGAAGAGATGAGGGTGCAGACTTCTGAGTAAGAGAGAGAAGTCTTGGTTCATATTGCAACATAGCTTCTTTAGTTTATATGAAATCTTATTTTAACTTAACAACATCCTTGTGCACTTTCTATGTCAAATCTTCACATAACATACCATAAAGACATTTATATATTTTACATGTATAGTTTCATTTTCAATAGCTTACTCTACAAATTCCACGCATACCTTCGGTCTGGTTAGAAACCCCTATTTTTGAGGGAAAGTTTTTTATTGTAGGGACAATTACATAATAATTGTATGCACAATACATAGTTGTTTTTATTATCTCACCTAATTAGACTAAATCAAACACACATGTTCTGTCCTGTAGCTTCGACATCCAGTCTGTACTGTATGTCTTTAGATCATGTGTTAAATGAATATTACAGCACAAGCACCCAGGACTTTGTCCCTGCCCTGTCACATCTGCAAACTCTTTGGGTTTTAGGCCCAGGTTGCTGTTATACAAATACAGTTAATAATACATTGACTGACTGAATGCATTATCAGTGATGTCATGGCTTTGTGTGTATCTCTCAGTGAGGTCATGGCTTTGTGTGTATCTCTCAGTGAGGTCATGGCTTTGTGTGTATCTCTCAGTGAGGTCATGGCTTTGTGTGTATCTCTCAGTGAAGTCATGGCTTTGTGTGTATCTCTCAGTGAGGCCATGGCTTTGTGTGTATCTCTCAGTGAGGTCATGGCTTTGTGTGTATCTCTCAGTGAGGTCATGGCTTTGTGTGTATCTCTCAGTGAGGTCATGGCTTTGTGTGTATCTCTCAGTGAGGCCATGGCTTTGTGTGTATCTCTCAGTGAAGTCATGGCTTTGTGTGTATCTCTCAGTGAGGCCATGGCTTTGTGTGTATCTCTCAGTGAAGTCATGGCTTTGTGTGTATCTCTCAGTGAGGTCATGGCTTTGTGTGTATCTCTCAGTGAAGTCATGGCTTTGTGTGTATCTCTCAGTGAGGTCATGGCTTTGTGTGTATCTCTCAGTGAGGTCATGGCTTTGTGTGTATCTCTCAGTGAGGTCATGGCTTTGTGTGTATCTCTCAGTGAGGCCATGGCTTTGTGTGTATCTCTCAGTGAGGCCATGGCTTTGTGTGTATCTCTGTGAGCTCAGGACCTTGCGTGTGTCTGTGTGTTTCTCCCAGTGTTTGGCTCCTACCTGCGTCCTGACCTAGTCCCTGACACCCCGTCCTCCTACGAGGGCTCCTCCATGGGAACCATCTCCTCCTCCTCCATCTTTGTCAACCTGGAGACCCAGTCTGAAGACAGGTACCTCTCTCTCCTCTATGTCTCCTTTCCTTCCCTCTACCTGGAGACACTCTGTTCCCTCTATCCCCTCCATCCCTCTACCTGGAGACTCTTTGTTCCCTCTATCCCCTCCATCCCTCTACCTGGAGACTCTCTGTTCCCTCTATCCCCTCCATCCCTCGACCTGGAGACTCTCTGTTCCCTCTATCCCCTCCATCCCTCTACCTGGAGACTCTCTGTTCCCTCTATCCCCTCCATCCCTCTACCCGGAGACTCTCTGTTCCCTCTATCCCCTCCATCCCTCTACCTGTAAACTCTCTGTTCCCTCTATCCCCTCCATCCCTCTACCTGGAGACTCTCTGTTCCCTCTATCCCCTCCATCCCTCTACCTGGCAACTCTCTGTTCCCTCTATCCCCTCCATCCCTCTACCTGGAGACTCTCTGTTCCCTCTATCCCCTCTATCCCTCTACCTGTAAACTCTCTGTTCCCTCTATCCCCTCCATCCCTCTACCTGTAAACTCTCTGTTCCCTCTATCCCCTCTACCTGTAAACTCTCTGTTCCCTCTATCCCCTCCATCCCTCTACCTGGAGACTCTCTGTTCCCTCTATCCCCTCCATCCCTCTACCTGTAAACTCTCTGTTCCCTCTATCCCCTCTATCCCTCTACCTGTAAACTCTCTGTTCCCTCTATCCCCTCCATCCCTCTACCTGTAAACTCTCTGTTCCCTCTATCCCCTCTACCTGTAAACTCTCTGTTCCCTCTATCCCCTCCATCCCTCTACCTGGAGACTCTCTGTTCCCTCTATCCCCTCCATCCCTCTACCTGGAGACTCTCTGTTCCCTCTATCCCCTCCATCCCTCTACCTGGAGACTCTCTGTTCCCTCTATCCCCTCCATCCCTCTACCTGGAGACTCTCTGTTCCCTCTATCCCCTCCATCCCTCTATCCGAGGACTCCCCTTCCACTTCTACCTTTCCTCTCAAAGGCCCAATTCTAATCGGTTATGTTTACACTCTTGTGTAAATATTGGCAACAATAATTTTGACCTGGGACACCAGGTGAGTAAACGATTGAGCTAATCAGTGACTAAACCAACAAGCCCTCCAGATCAGATCACCAGCAGGGCCCCTGAGTTGATCAGCCCTGCCTTCCATAGGGTTTCCCCTGAGGGGAGAGTGTGACAGAAAGAGTGCGAGGGTGGAGAGTAAAATGTAAATAATAACCGGTGAAATCACTGAGCTACCTGGGAGGCCAGATGGAAAACATAGGACTCACCTGTTGTGATGACAGGTCACATGGAACAGGTGACTCAGAGTCCTCAGTGTTTGTGACGGTATGTTATACACTAGAGATAGATACTAGAGATGGAAGAGCCAGGAAAACTCTCACAGGACATTCATTCACAGTGCTCAACCGACATCCAGTTCAGATGCAGTATGCAGGCCATAAACCATGGACTTTAAATTCTAACCTCCCTCTAGAAAGAACTGTTTATTTTCCTCTCATCTCTCCCCCAGCTCTCTCTGTCTGTATGTTCAGTAGTGTCCGGTTCTAACCCTAACTACGTCTCCATTGTGATGCCTGCCTGGTCTTGTTCCCTTCTCAGGCACCTGTCTGTTGTCCTAAATTTGTCTATCAATGTGTTTCATGAATATTTGACTCGAGGCTTTAAGAAGGTCTGATTAAGAGGCATTGTTAGAAGAGAGAGTGTAATTTGCTGACAGGGTGATTTTTTCCATTTATGTACATAATCCCTTTTCTGAGGTGTGTGTGTGTGCCTGCATGTCACCTTTAAGAGGGGTAGGCAATAACATGCAATAAAATGGTAAACACATTCCTGAATTTAAGCAAAGTCAGGAGTCAGCTGACATGCATCAAGGAAATGGCCTTTTTCAGATGTACACCAGCCCCCAGTGCCCCCTGCTGTTCACGCGATGCTGTGTTTTAAAGGACGTTTATTTTCCCAGATTATTTGGGACTCTTTTTAGAGGTCCATAGCCCAGTAAAGGAGTTCCACATAAAACATAAGGTCCCAGAATTCCCTTCCTTATATTAACTTATCCTGTTTGTAAGTTCTTAGACATTAACTTCCCCTAGAGAGACCTCTAGTCTACAGCCAGACATCAGACACACAGCCAGACTGGTTTTCCTCTGTTTCCCTGAAGGTTTTTTTTCCTGGCTGTCATTTTCATGTTGCATTTTTTGATTTGCCATGCAGTTAATAGTGCACTATGTAGGGAATAGGGTGCCATTTGGGACTCTTATTTTGTATATCTACTTATGTGTGTTTCTTGTTCTCCTGTTTCCCCTCAGAGATGAAATGGCGTCCAGCTCAACATTCACCCTGGAGGACAGCGCCATCTGTCTGACGTCAGAGCAGAGCACCATGAACGTAGAGGTGGACATGGACCGGGATGATGGCTCAGTGCTCGATGTCTACTTAGTGAGTACTCACTCACTGGGTGTGTCCCAAATTACACCCTATTCCCTACATAGTGCATTACTTTTGACCAGGGCCCATAGGGCTCTGGTCAACACCCTATTCCCGATAAGAAGATACGTTTTAAAAGGTTTTCTGCTCAAGGGTTTTTACATGACATGTTCTACTCTGATTTAGCCACTGTCTCCTGTATTCCTGACCCTGAGTTGGCTCTAGAAAATGTATCCTCCATATTTATTCATCTGGAAGATAAAGACGGCCCTTTTAATCAATTCAGAGTCAAAGTTAATGTAGATGAAACCCTTGGTTTTCAAATCAAATTGTATTTGTCACATGCGCCGAATACAACAGGTGTAGACCTTACAGTGAAATGCTTACTTACAAGCCCTTAACCAACAATGCAGTTTTAAGAAAAATAAGTGTTAAGTAAAAAATAGATAAAATAATTAAACAGCTGCCGTAAAATAACAATAGCGAGGCTATTTACAGGGGGTACCGGTACAGAGTCAATGTGTGGGGGCACAGGTTAGTCGAGGTAATATGTACATGTAGGTAGAGTTAAAGTGTCTATGCATAGATAATAAACAGGAGTGTAGCAGCAGTGTATAAGGGGGGGCAATGCAAATAGTCTGAGTAGCCATTTGATTAGTTGTTCAGGAGTCTTATGGCTTGGGGTTAGAAGCTGTTAAGAAGCCTTTTGGACCTAGACTTGGCACTCTGGTACCGCTTGCCGTGCGGTTGCAGAGAGAACAGTCTATGACTAGGGTGGCTGGAGTCTTTGACAGTTTTTAGGGCCTTCCTCTGACACCGTCTGGTATAGAGGTCCTGGATGGCAGGAAGTTTGCCCCAGTGATGTACTGGGCCGTACGCACTACCCTCTGTATTGCCTTGTGGTCGGAGGCTGAGCAGTTTCCATACCAGGCAGTGATGCAACCAGTCAGGATGCTCTCGATAGTGCAGCTGTAGAAATTTTTGAGGATCTGAGGACCCATGCCAAATCTTTTCAGGCTTTGTCGTAGGCTTTGTCGTTCCCTCTTCACGACTGTCTTAGTGTGTTTGGACCATGATAGTTTGTTGGTGATGTGAACACCAAGGAACTTGAAGCTCTCAACCTGCTCCACTACAGCCCTGTCGATAGAAATGGGGGCGTGCTCGGTCCTCCTTTTCCTGTAGTCCACAATCTTCTCCTTTGTCTTGATCACATTGAGGGAGATGTTGTCCTGGCACCACACAGCCAGGTCTCTGACCTCCTCCCTGTAGGCTGTCTCATCATTGTCGGTGATCAGGCCCTCCACTGTTGTGTCATCGGCAAACTTGATGATGGTGTTGGAGTCGTGCCTGGCCATGCAGTCATGAGTGAACAGGGAGTACATGAGGGAAATGAGCACGCACCCCTGAGGGGCCCCCGTGTTGAGGATCAGCGTGGCGGATATGTTGTTACCTAACCTTACCACCTGGGGGCGGCCCGTCAGGAAGTCCAGGATCCAGTTGCAGAGGGAGGTGTTTAGTCCCAAGGTCCTTAGCTTAGTGATGAGTTTTGAGGGCACTATGGTATTGAACGCTGAGCTGTAGTCAATGAATAGCATTCTCACATAGGTGTTCCTTTTGTCTAGGTGGGAAAGGGCAGTGTGGAGTGCAATAGAGATTGCATCATCGGTGGATCTGTTGGTGCTGTATGCAAATTGGAGTGTGTCTAGGTTTTCTGGGATAATGGTGTTGATGTGGGCAATGACCAGCCTTTCAAAGCACTTCATGGCTACAGACGTGAGTGCTACGGGTCAGTACTCATTTAGGCAGATTACCTTAGTTTTCTTGGAGTTTCTGAGCTAATTCAGATGAGAAATCAGGCTTGGGCCAAATCAAAGAAAACTGATTCTGTAGTGAACTGGCAATCTTTCAGACAATTGAGAAACAGTTGTACTATCTCGTTTTAAAAAAGCTAAATCAAACTATTTGTTAAGCACTATCTCTGACTCAGCTGGTGATCCTTCTACATTTTGGAAAACAGTAAATGCACTGAAGTGTTCCAATTCCTCTTCTTCCCTGCCTAAGCAAGTTCTGTCTGACTCTGACATCATAACTGGGATAAGTGATACTTTTAGTCATATTTTTATCTTGGCAGGCTTTCTATTTGAGAGAAACTGTGGTGTAGTTGACCCTGGTCAGTCAATTGCTCTTCCCACTGCCATCCTCTAGCTGACTCGATGGTTAACCCGTCAACTTCTAGTGAATCTTTGTTTTCATTTCAACAATTTACTACCTGTGATGTGCAAGATGCCTGGATTGATGGAAAATAATCCACTGGGGCTGATATGCTTGATCCATTTTTGCTGCAGCTCTCTGCCCCCCCGATTGCTGAATCATTAACCCATATTTTTTACTTGATGATTATATCTGGTACTGTCCCCAAGGTTTGGAAGGCGGCCCATGTACTCCCACTTCACAAAGGTGGTGACCCTTGTGACCTAAATAATTATCACCCTATTTCTAAACTTATCACCCTATTGCCAACTAAAATATTACAATCCTTGATTCATTCTCAGCTATCTTTTTTATCTTTGAAATTTATTCTAAATGTACATCAGTCGGATTTCAGACCAGGTCATAGCACCAGGTCCCTAGTTATAAATGTTGTGGTTAACTGTATCTATAAAAGGCAACATTGTGCTGCCCTCTTCATTGACCTGTCAAAGGCTTTCCATACTGTTGATCACTCACTGCTAATTCAGAGGCTTTCCTCAATTGGCCTAGACCAGGCTGCATGTAACTGGTTTAAAAATTCTTGACAGATATATCTACTGATGGTGTTAAATCAGGTTTCCTGGATATTACGAAAGGGGTTGATTCTGGGTCCTGTACTTTCTACATCAACTTGTCTGTAAGAAATTGGAACTTGCACTGTATGCTGATGATACTGTTGTGTATGCTATTGCACCCACGGTTGACCAGGATCTATCTGAACTACAGTCTGCCTTCATTGTATTACAGAAAAACTTTTTTGACCTGAAATTAGTACTGAATGCAGGTAAAACTGTATATGTTGTTCTCTAGAGCACATAAAAATAAGTCTGATGATTTAAGCATACAGAACATCAGAAAGTATTCAGACCCCTTGACTTTTTCCATATTTTCTTACGTTGCAGCCTTATTCTATTGAAGTGTTTTTCAATCAAAATTCAGGGCTCGGCTGTAAAAGACACCTTGGTCTCTGTATGACTCCCTGATAAAATAAAAATACAATCAAATAAATCATTTAAAATAAAAATCCCTATATAGTGCACTACTTTTGACCAAGGCCCATAGGGCTCTGACTAGACCCCAGCCACCCCAGTCATAGACTGTTCTCTCTACTACCGCATGGCAAGCGGTACCGGAGTGCCAAGTCTAGGACAAAAAGGCTTCTCAACAGTTTTTACCCCCAAGCCATAAGACTCCTGTACAGGTAATCAAATGGCTACCTGGACTTTTTGCATTGTGCCCCCGTCCGCTACTCTCTGTTTATCATATATGCATAGTCACTTTAACTATACATTCATGTACATACTACCTCGATTGGGCCGACCAACCAGTGCCCCCGCACATGGGCTAACTGGGCTATCCGTCTGCATTGTCCCACCACCCGCCAACCCCTTTTTTACGCTACTGCTACTCTGTTCATCATATATGCATAGTCACTTTAACCATAACTACATGTACATATACTACCTCAATCAGCCTGAAAAACGGTGTCTGTATGTAGCCTCGCTACTGTATATAGCCTGTCTTTTTTTACTGTTGTTTTATTTCTTTACTTACCTATTGTTCACCAAATACCTTGTTTTTGCACTATTGGTTAAAGCCTGTAAGTAAGCATTTCACTCTAAGGTCTACACCTGTTGTCTTCGGCGCACGTGACAAATAAACTTTGATTTGATTTGACTAGCACACCACTCCTGTAGGAGCAGATGTCAAGTGGGTATAATACGCTGTATTTGTAGTATTTACTCACACTGCACTCTCTTCTGTGTTTCAGTGAAAGGGGAGGCTTACAGACTACCTTTTCCTCCACCATCTTACTTTTGTCAATCGTCTGACAATCGCTACACTCCATTGGAAAGGGCTCTTTTGACTCCACCCCCAGCGCTGCTAAATCCACTCTGCCACTATTGCCAAACACAAAGGACTGGGATGCTCACACCTGATAGGCTGATGAACTAAAACAAGACACAAATGGAATTACATGACATTCCTTAATTAATGTGATCAATTTCAGACCTAACCGAGTGATGTTTGTTAGAGCATGTCAGTGAAGTCCCTCATTTTCTTTCATGGCCTATAAATTATATATATATATATACACACATTAAGAAAAAGCACATATAGAAAATAGAAATATACATTCATTTGAATGTTTTCATTTTCCTGCTGACCATAAGTTATTGCACTTTCTTCATAGTAGCTGGTTGGATAATGAACATTTAGTGACATCTTGGCCATTGCAGAAGTGTAACAGTGAAATGGAAAACACACAAGGCCAATATGAACAAGCCTGGACTCATATTACGCTGTAAAAAGAACAGATGGTATATTCATTCTGAAAACACCAAGCCAAGGCCAAACTCTAAAGACTCATTGGCTGGTATGTTGAAGGTACCAAACCAACCAACACCTTGCTATTCATTCCAATCACAGGACTAAAGTGAAGGCAGCAGTTTAAGGGCTGCTGTTGACCTGAGAGAGGAGAGGAGACCCGGCCAATGTTCTTGGATCTTCAGCTTTATTGAAGAGGGAGCACAGAGCAGAAGGATGGTGATATACACTCGCTCCTGTCAAAATGGCACTATGGATGTTAGTTATGATTGTAATACTATATTTCCTTGACGAACGTTGGGTTTTGGATTAGTGGAATATGCACATGTTTATTACGCACTACTATGCATGTCATAAGTACATGTGCACAGACAAGGACTATGGTATATTTTTTGATGCACAGAAACTAATTTTATAGGGAGGGGTGTCACAACTAAAGATTTCTCAGGATATCCTTTGATAGTGAAGAACGAGTGTGTCCTCTGTATTGCTAACTAACCAGTAGTTTGCCTCCATTTTAGACTGAGATGATGATCTGACACAAACTCTGAATTCTATGATCACACCTGACGGTTGAGACTATAATTTATTAAATATACAGTTTGCTGAAGATAAATATTTTAAATCACTGAATGTAAAATACTTTATATATAGAAGAGACTCCTATAAATAAAAATGCGTTCCCCTTGTTTCTCTTTCGCAAAAAAATCTCACTTGAATATATCAGTTGCAATCGATGCTTTGTTGTTTTTTTTTAAACCCTCATTGCAGTATCTCTTCATTTCCCTCTTGTAGAAGAGGGTCCAGCACACTGCCACATCATCCACACAACTGCTGCTCATTTCTGTAGTAACAATTTTAATTTACAGAACATTGTCCAATTGCATTACATTTAGAGCAAATGATAACACTTCAGACATACAACAGAAATATACAAAGCTAGTCAATTCCTCAGACAAAATTAAAGGCTAAATGCATTCTTCAGCTGATGTCACTCCTCTGATCGTCATGGCAATGTTGTCTCCCCATGGATTCTATGACCCCTCAAGCTGAGAAGCTGATTGGAGGATTCTGACCTCAGCCTTGTCGATGGCAAATTCACAACTTTAAATGAAAGTAAACTGAAATAAAAATGAGGTAAGAAATCATGTGAAATGCTGACCCCAGTGTAGTGTCTCTGGTCGTACGATACTGTAACAGACTGCTTTCAGGGCTCATCCTGGTGTCTAAGGCATTATGACAGGTTAACTGGCCATCCCAAAAACCCCTCAAAGCCTTTGAAGCAAATGAAGAGGTCCATCTGAACACCCAATGCTGTAGTAGACTGTACATCAGCCATACAGTTGTATGTTACATGCACATGGGGCTGGGGGAACTCAACAGTGGATACCAACAATTGATACCTTAGTGTTTATGGGTCACATTCAACAAATGACTTCCATCTATACCATACATTCAGTTTGTTGTCATCATAAAGATCACCTTACTTTGAAAACAGACTAGTTATGTAGTTCTTCCAATTACAGTTTGCCAACATCCTTTACTTTCAATCCCTTAACAGTCCATTTACATTACATACACTGGTAAACTAATGTCTCTGTATAATACATCACATCCATACTGTTCCTTTACAGCTACTGTATAATGATCTACAGATAGAAATTGTGTACAAATCTTTACTCCTTCTCCCCCATTAGACAAGACGAAGGCTAGTCATACTCACCACGCTGCTCTCCGTCTGTCTACTTGCATTCTTTTTGTAGTAAAATTAGCAGCATGAAAACAATCAGTGGTTAATGCAAACAAAGTATAGTCAAAAATGTAATAATTGGAAATTTACAAAACAATTTACAAAAAGCAAAAAATTGGTTCAGTTGATTCAAAAATCGCCATAGAAATTCTTGAATTTATATACATAGCCATGGACAGTTTGACAATGTTTGGTTGTTGTTGTGGCTCAGGTGGCTAGCAACTACTGGTAGAATAAAGCCCTAAACCAGTCTACTCATTTGATACGGATATTTCATCATGGGTAATATAGTTTGTGGAGACATTCTGGTTGACGGATGAATGGGTAATGTAGTCTGTGGGAGACCCTTGAATGATCGGAAATGTAGCCATGTCTCTTCAGGACAAAATGTGTTCCGCCTGAGAGAAAAGGAGATGGAAAGTTACCAAAAATAACAAAACTCATATGGCACAACTAAATCTGATTTAAGAACTGTACTTGTGTGGTAGTGTAATTAAATATCTATAGACATCTTTAGGCTTGTGCCTGTGGATAGTAGCTGATTTATGCTTGATCCAGCAATGCTGTATGGAGGCTGTGACCCAATTGCAGAGCCTCCAGAGGTCAAATCGAGCTCCGTACAGTGATGCTGAGGACCTCCCAATTTATGTAACAATGATTGGGTGACGGTAGGTGGGGACAGGAGGTCCTGTGTAAACAAACTCACTTCCTTGACAACAGATCTGCGAAGCATGAATGCCCTGACTTCTACAGAGGCCGTATCACCGTAAATGCTGCACAGCCAATGCATATGCGGATTGACCATGCAGAGCCTTTAAGAGTGGGTTTGAGTTTGCTGCTACCTGTAAAAGTTTAAAAGAGGATGGGTTTCCTACTGGTCTTCTCCTGGACATAGCCAGTGAAGCGTTTGAGGAACTTGGGGTACTCCCTCTTGGCCACAGCTCTGAGGACTGAGGCAGGGGCCCAGCCTCCAGGATTCACTAGGGAAAAACAACCACTCAGTCACTAAATACACATACAAACAGTGAGCCTACATGGTGTGATAGAATCAATATACCAAACCATTAATCAACATTTAACTTTCATTATCCACCCACACAAAGGTCTGCCATAAAGCTCCAAATACAAGAGCAGCTTGCATTTGTACATGGTCCAATAGGGAACATAGAAGAAAAAAAACAATGACATGTAGGTGGATAAACTTGACCAGGCTCATATGACAACCATGAAGTCCTCGAAAATAAAGAAGAGCCGCACACTCTAGGAGCTCAGATGCAAAAAAAGATTTTATGTCCAACGTTGACAGGCAAGCTGTCTTCATCAGGGTATAATCACAAACACTGCGGGGTGACTCGTTTATAGTGTCAAAGGACACATACAGGTGTCTGTAATCATGGCCAAGTGTGGCCTAATATCATTGGTTAATTCTGAAATATTAAAATGACATGCAAAGAACATACAAAAAACAAATGGATAGCATACGATCAAAGACTAGATTTAGGCTACATAAGCCTACAAACAATCACAATGGCAAAGTCACAAGAATGATTTCAGATCAAAGTCTATGTTGAGACCGAAGGGAGCGAGGGTCTTTAAATTAAAGATCCAGGCAGCCTCTCGTTTTAACAATAGATTATTGAGGTCACCCCCTCTCTTAGGGAGGGTGACATGTTCAATGCCAATATAACGCAGAGACAAAATCGAGGGGTTTGCTACCAAAAAATGGGCCGCAACTGGGTAAGTCAAGTTTTTGCACCTGATGGTGCTACGATGCTCTGAGATACGTACTTTTAATTCACGCTTTGTTTTACCCACATCATTTTTACCACAAGGACAAGTTATAAGTTAAATAACTGCCTTAGTGGAGCACGTAATAACACCTTTGATTGGGATCTGTTTCCCTGTCTGGGGGTGTTTGAAGGATCTACATTTATAAGTGCCATTGCATTGAGCACAGCCATTACACTTGTAGTTTCCATCCAGTAGGGGCGCAAATAGACGTTCAGGAATATCTTGGGGTGGTAAATCAAGAGTTTACCAATTGGTCTCAGATTTCCACGGGGACTCAGGTGGCAAAAAGAACCATCATTGGGACAGCGCACAGATGATTTCTGTGAACGCTGGTGTGCCATCTTGAACAAATGTTCTATTGATTTAATGACATTAATTGTTGACCAGTTGAAAAGGATTTTTCAACCCTCTCCTTGAACTTTATTTTTCAAGTTTTCCACTCCGCTAGCCAGCACCTCGCCTATATAGGTGTGCGTTTCTTTTTCTTCTAAACCATGAAGTCCTCACCTAGTGGGGACCGGAAAGAACTTGGGCTGCTGTACTCACCGTTGGCCACGTAGGTGATCTTACAAAGGATGTTGTCCCTGCTGATCTCTTTGTTGCCCTCTGGAGGGCTCACAAGGGTCTGGCAGATCATGGCCACATTGATTTTGGCACGGACACACCGGTTGGTGGGCTACAGAAAGAAAGGGAGTTGATGAAAAGGTAAGAGAGCAGTAGCCATTCCCCCCCTTCCAATTCAAAATTGATCCCTAGCTCTATGCCGTCAGATATTAAGAGCATGTATGGCAATAAGCCCTTTGTGTCTGGAACTCACCTGGGCGTTGTCGTGATCCACAGAGAAGTTGCAGACCAGCCACGTGTCTGGGTCACTCTCATTGGTCGCCAGGATCTTCCTGATAGCGGATAGGTAGAGGACGTCCCTCTGAGAGGCGGGCCATACTCTCTGAAACACAACCATTGGCTGTCAGTCAAACATGACCCATCCAAAGACAACCCACATGTACAAGAGCCTGACACACTAGGGTGAACCTGAACTCCAGAGGTATGATTACCTTGTGTGTCTGGTAGACTATAACAGCATTGTCTGAGAGTGTCTCCACCACGTGGAAGTTTTCAATGGTGGCTGGAAGAGAAACAGACCAAGACTAGACAAATCAACAACAATTCATGACATTGATTGTGTGCAAAGTAACAAAATAAAAAGATGACTAGTCTAAGAAAATAATCTGATGATGGATGAAAATATACTCACTCTCCCAGTCGTTGCGTACGTCTGTGTCCCAGAAGTAGTGGCACAACTCGTGTCCTGTCACACCCTTCACTGCATGGGTGGCTTTCAGAGGGTCCAGGACGATGCCGTTCTCCTCCACCTCTCTCCTGTACACCTGAGATAGCAGACAGTCGCATATATTAGCCATTATGGACCCATTCACACCTACAGCAGACATATTAGACCCATACACACTGCACTGTTTACAGTGTGAGTGAGCAGAGCATGTTAAACTCATCACTGTAGGTATAGTACTCTATACTAGGCATGCAGGGGACAGTGTGTCTACTGTTGTATCTAGTTATGGTATATATATATCCTCATTCTCACCTTCATCTCACCCTCCTCCACCACCAGCTGCCAGTTGGCGTCTCCACCCATGTCCTGCAGGGAGTAAGTCATGTGATTCTGGACCATCTCCTCCACCTGAGACAGACAGACAAACAGCAGACATCACATGTAGCAGGGCCTTGAGTTACTGTATTTTACTGTAACATTTGACTGTCTGTACTACAGGCTGTTATTAGGAGAGAGACAGAGCATCACTGCCAGGGAGGAGAATGTAAAGTACAGGATATACAGTACACTGGGGTCCTTGCCTGCTCATGCAGAGAAAGTGGGAGGGAGAAGGGGGTTACAACAGGAATCCAGTCAAACAAACACACAATGGACGGTGATCAGGGGCCTGGTCTCAGCTTTACTCTTCTTAATGCTGTGGCTAACTGAATACTGGAACATAGCTCCTCAAGGAAACAGTTTTTTTTTCTTAATTTTTTTCCCCCATGGTATCCAATTGGTAGTTACAGTCTTGTCCCGTCACTGCAACTCCAGTACGGACTCGGAGTTGCAAGCTCACTGCTTGTGTCAGAAGAAACACCGTACACCTGGCAACCATGTCAGCGTGCATGCGCCCGGCCCGCCACAGGAGTCGCTAGAGCGCGATGGGACAAGGACATCCCGGCTAATCAAACCCTCCCCTAACCCAGACGACGCTAGGCCAATTGTGTTCCGCCCAATGGGTCTCCCGGTCACGGCCAGCTGCGACAGAGCCTGGACTCGAACCAGGATCTCTAGTGGCACAGCTAGCACTGCAATGCCGTTACTTAGACCACTGCGCCACTGGCGAGGCGCCTATAGACTTTTGGCGAAAATTCTAGAACTGTTGATTTTTGAAACTCGGCCCCTGACCACCTGTTGCATGGCGCAAGTGTTTTGGTTTTGATTGTAGAGAGCGCCATCGTCAAGTTATAGCCAGTGGTTGTAGCAAGCTCCCCTTCCCGTCATTGTAATTAAGAATTTGTTCTTACCTGACTTGCCTAGTTAAATAAAGGTTAAATAAAAAATGTAATTCCCCTTTCCCAAATTTAGAATTAGCCAGGCTTGTTTTTCAATACCATCGAAACAATTTCCCCAAAAATGTTGCCCTTGAGCAAAGCACTTAACCCCCCACAATTGCTCTTCACCCAGGGGTGCTGCAATGCAGGGTGTTGGGAAAAGCAGAAGGCACATTTCCTGTTATAAGCAATGGACAATAAAGTATCTATTCCATCCATGTTATTGTCACAAGATGACTCTGCACATCTCTACACCCACACCGCTGTTGTCTCAATTGCACCACTGTACAAGTATTCCTTGTACTGTGCTACACTGCCATTCATGTATGTATGGCTACTATTTAATTGTGCAATGTAAACTATCCTGTATATTTAGAACAAATAAACTGAGTTTATTACTATGCCTACCTAAATATTTGACACTGTGAAAGACTAAATGTCTATTACTATGCCTACTTTGAGTATTATTGTGAATGAGTTGTGTATTACCCCGGCCAAACCTTCCCCAGACAACGCTGAGCCAATTCTGCGCCGCCCTATGGGACTGCCGGTTGTGATACAGCCCGGGATCGAACCAGGGTCTGTCGTGACCCCTCTAGCACTGAGATGCAGTGCCTTAGACTGCTGGGCCACTCGGGGAAAACGGGCTTACATGTAGCTTAGTCAGTGTATGGGACTTCTCCATACACTAAGCTACACGTAAGCCGGTTTTCCGTCTTTATAAGCAGACTTTGTTTACTTTTCTTCTTGTAACATGCACTTGACATGTTGAGTTCTCTGGGGCAGCTCGCTAGCAGGATGTATAGTGGGGCCGTGCATTTTAAATTAGTTTGTTTACATTCCAAAAAATGTATATAGTTAAATCTACATAATTTTGTTGTTGCATAGTTTTAATGAATTATTGTATCTAAGCTGCCTTGTAGCTCAGCTTGCCTTGGGACTTGACCTTAGCTGTGTGTGGGTGTGCTTTAGCTCTAGCTCACTCTGTGTTAGTGTTCATAACTGTGTGCATTGATAACTTCCACTCAATGATTTTGCAAAAGGAATGTTGATGAAAATGGATCCCTTCAGGGCAGGACAGCGTAAAGACAGGTTTCGGAGGGAGGGAACACATGAAGTGCATCAGAAAGAGATGGAACGACACAATGGGTTAAAGGACAGGTCATCAGACAGTGTGGAAGAAGGTAAACAGTCAAGATCAATGTATGTATTACAGTTCCTAGACATTCACATGCTGTCAGTCTCAGCCAGTAGAGTGCAGTGTAATGTGCATTCCCAGGAGGCAGGTGGCACTCTGTTCTCAACACATACGGTACCTGCACGCTAAATCTGTGAACATCTGAGGCACTGACTAGTGCAACGGAGGACAGGGAAGAGTAGCTATGGGGCTATGCAGCAGAGGGGAGGAGGGGAGAAAGAGTGTGGGGAGTGTGAGATAGGAAAGAGAATAGGGAGGTAGGGGGAGAGAAAGAAGCAAACAGAGAGAAAGAGAAATAAAACAGGTGAGTGAAAGAGGGGAAAGGTAGAGAAACATGAGACCAGGCATGCCACCACACATGAAAGGCAAGCAGAGGGATACCACCCATCACTACATGTAAGGGATTACGCAAATCAAACAGACTAAATCATCATGAGAGATCACTGTAACTCTGTCACTGTAAATCTTTGAAATTGTTGCATGTAGTGTTTATGCTGTATTTTTTTTTTTCAGTAGTTCAGTTTTTGTCCATAATTATCGGTTATACAATAATTGTGCCAGCCCTACACACACACACACACACACACACACGACTGCCACCGATACATGCTGACTATGGCATGTGCTGTATGTATCAAAACTCCAAGAGGAGTTCAGTTGATATGGTTGGTCTCGAATATCCTTTCCTCTCACTATGAAGCTGTTTCACTTTAACAAACCTGCCAGTACTATTGGAGCCTTCTGATCTCATCTGTAGGCTACATAAGAGTGACACCTGAGATCGTGTGTGTGTGTGTATGTATATATGTTGGTTTGGGACTCTCAAACATGGGTATTCTTGCTGATCTACTTACTATCTTGCGTGCGTGTGTTTCTGCTCTCCTGACAGGTTGTTTTATGGTGGTGTCTTTATGTTTACATAAGCAAAATCAGTCAATTTAAATAAATTAGGCCCTAATCTATGGATTTCACATGACTGGGAATACAGACATGCATCTGTTGGTCACAAATATTTTTTTTTAAAGTTAGGTGACCACCATTTGCCACAGATCTCCTTCACATGGAGTTGATCAGGCTGTTGATTGTGGCTTGTGGAATGTTGTCCCACTCCTCTTCAATGGCTGTGCAAAGTTACTGGATATTGCCGGGAAGTGGAACATGCTGTCGTACACATTGATCCAGAGCATCCCAAAACATGCTCAATGGGTGACATGTCAGTATGAGTATGCTACCATGGACACTCTTAACAACGTTGACGTCAGCAAACCGCTCGCCCACACAACGCCATACAAGCTGCTTGCCATCTGCCCAGTACAGTTGAAACTGGGATTCATCCGTGAAGAGCACACTTCTCCAGCGTGCCAGTGGCTATCGAAGGTGAGCATTTGTCCACGGAAGTCGGTTACGACCCCGAACTGCAGTCAGGTCAAGACCCTGGTGAAGACGACGAGCATTCCTGCAGTCAGCATGCCAATTGCACACTTCCTCAAAACTTGAGAAATCTGTGGCATTGTGTTCTGACAAAACTGCACATTTTAGAGTGGCCTTTTATTGTCCCCAGCACCTATGTAATGATCATGCTGTTGTCATGACATTGGCCTATTGGTGAGGTTTATGACCCCCATAAATACCTCCCCCCTTTTCCCTCTCTCTACTCTACAGAGGGACTATTGAAAATCTCTTTGTTAACATGGAGAGAGAATGGTAACGTCAAAATGGTGGGGACAGGACCATATTTCGGTAATCCAACCAGCTGAAAAGATGCGTTGGTACTCAGGGAATATGATGTCAGAACAGTTGGCATCTGAGACATTTTCACTAATGATAGGATGACAAACTGTATCTCGGAAAGTTTACATATTCTTGGTATCAGATTCACATGGAATTGTTGTGCAATTTAAATGTTAATTATGAAACTATTTTTGTGGAAAGATTAAATGTAATTTTTGCTCCTAAATAAGATAATTGGTTTTCATGAGTCAACTAGGCTCGACTCAGTGGCCCCGCCCATGTGAACAGACATGGGTTGTAAACTATGAAACATGCCCTCTCTCCCACCACTATATAAGCTCTTTACGGAATAATAACTTTCTGTTCCGAGGACATTAGGACGACGGTCCGACGTTAAAAGGACTCAGATAATAACCTAGGCTCCAGGGCTCCACTCTTCAGTAAAAGGCAAATGACAGCCCAGTCCAAAAGGACTCTCAGACCATGAGAAACATGAGTCTCTGGTCTGACGAAGCCAAGATTAAACTCTTTGGCCTGAATGCCAAGTGTCACATCTGGAGGAAACATGGCACCATCCCTAGGGTGAAGCATGGTGGTGGCAGCATCATGCTGTGGGGATGTTTTTCAGAGACAGGGACTGGGAGAATAGTCAGGATCGAGGGAAAGAAACAAAGCAAAGGACAGAGAGATCCTTGATGAAAACCTGCTCCAGAGCACTCAGGACCTCAGACTGGGCCGAAGGTTCACCTTCCAACAGGACAACGACCCTAAGCACACAGCCAAGACAACGCAGGAGTGGCTTCGGGACAAGTCTCTGAATGTCCTTGAGTGGCCCCGCCACAGACCGAACTTGAACCCGATCGAACGTCTCTGGAGAGACCTGAAAATAGCTGTGTAGCGACGCTCCCCAGCCAACCTGACAGAGCTTGAGAGGATCTGCAGAGAAGAATGGGAGAAACTCCCTAAATACGTGTGCCAAGCGTCATACCCAAGAAGACTCAAGGCTGTAATCGCTGCCAAAGGTGCTTCAAGAGGGTCTGAATACTTATGTAAATGTAATGTTTTTTTTTTTAAATTTATAAAGCCCTTTTTACATCAGCCGATATCAAAGTGCTATTCAGAAACCCAGCCTATATAAATTTCAATAATTGTCACAACCCTATGTTTGTCTCTGTGTGTGTGTGTGTGTGTGTGTGTGTGTGTACCTGTTCGGCTAAGCGGTGGGTTCCGATGGTGGAGTATGTGTCTCCAGGAGGGACTGGGGTCAGTCTGGGTATCCTCACCTTGTCTGACTGACACTGAGAAGGTACACAAAACACCACAGTCAACTAATTATTCTCACAATACGCTCTCATAATACACTCAGTTGTCTAATCCCAAAACGATCACACCTGTAGGTCCAATATCTAGTATCTAGATCTGAAAGGAAATGACATATTCTCTTTGTCTTGCAAGGAGGAAAGTCCCCCACACAGACGTTTCAGATCTATACAGAATGCATGTAGGTGATAACTAGCGAGCAGAGTAAAATAGTAACGTACCTGCTCCTCTATCTTGTCTTGTCTGTCCAGGGCAGCTTCCACCGCATCAAAGAACTCATCTTCATTTATGAGGCTATTAGGACCCTCCTGTAGAAACAACACCATGACAAGGCATAACATATTACAACAGATGTACCGTTTCCTGGATGTAGAATCTAGTAGCCAAATGAATGTCATGCAACAGGAATCAATACCCCGCAATCTGACTGGTATATACTCACTATGACAAATACAATGGCATAACCATGAGCTATAATGTACATTTTATAGTATCTATTACTCATTAGCAAGTGGAAATAAATATTTAGCATTCTTGTCTCTTCTCACTTCCTGAGTCATTCCTGATACCTATGATAACTCATGTGGATTGGTTCCAGTATTCATCGTCACTACAGGTAAAATTGTCAGGAGACTTTTTGCAGTTTGAAAGGTTTGGAACTCTTACCTCGTAGTCGGGGCCTCCATAGTGAGATTTCTTCTTCAGTTCACTCAAGGCCGACTTGTAGGCATCCTCAACCCTTCTCCTCTTCTCCAGCTCCTGAACACACAATCAATGGGTCAACTGGAAGGAATATTGTTCATGAAGAAGCTATACGCTTGTGGTAAGATAATCGCCAACTAAAATCTAACTCTCAATGTGTTGCAACAGTATACTGGAAACACGGTACAAAAACATCATGATACTTTTTAGAATATCATGGTACCGTTTCATATTATACTACCACATTTTCAGCCATACTGATCTAAAACAACCTTCTGGCGCCTGTTATAAAATCTAAAAAAAAAAGTTGAATTCAGTTGAATTTCAGCAACAGCTACAGGTCTCATATGCGCTGGTCCAATAATATCCACTTGACTTTCATGAGCATATCATGTGGCAGCAGTAGTCAGCCTGCCGCATCCCCTATAAGTTCTCACTCACCTGCTTCTCTGTTCGCTCTTCCTGCACATCTGTTCCTCCATCAGTTTAAACAATGTAGTCATGATGGTGAGCGGGGTTGCAGACCTTGATGAGTCTTCGGTTATTAGATTTATACATTTATTCTAAGGCACTCCATGAAGCGTTACTACAGATCCGGGTTCAATCCCGGGCTGTGTCGCAGCTGGCCACGACCAGGAGACCCATGAGGCGGCGCACAATTGGCCCAGCGTCGTCCGGGTTAGGGGAGGGTTTGGCCGGCCGGGATGTCCTTGTCCCATTGCGCTCTAGCGACTCCTGTGGCAGTCCAGGCGCAGTGCAGGTTGACACGGTCACCAGGTGTACGGTGTTTCCTCCAACACTTTGGTGCGGCTGGCTTCCAGGTTAAGCGAGCAGTATGTCAAGATGCAGGGCAGCTTGACGGGGGTCGTGTTTCGGAGGACACATGGCTCTCGACCTTCACCTCTCCCGAGTCCGCACAGGAGTTGCAGCGATGGGACAAGACTTTAACTACCAATTGGAAATCACGAAATTGGGGAGAAAAAGGGGTAAAAAGAAAAAAAAATATATAATCTATCTATATATATTTTTGTATACATTTATTACATTGGATCAGAGCGAAGATTGAGGAAAGTTGATACATTGTATAATTTCATCGCCAGTTATAAACAGGAGAATAGGCCTGTCTGAGTAGACTTCGCAGGTTCGCTGTCATGCAGCCTCGGAGTGCCAGAGGGAAAATGGAGCACAGCTTCGTGACAGGCGTCCTTGTAGCTTTATAGCAAAGAAAACGTCTTGCCTCGAGATCATTTTATATAATTTCACAAACCATGTCACGGGCCCATTTCAAATAAAATGAAATGTTTATTTGTCACATACACATGGTTAGCAGATGTTAATGCGAGTGTAGCGAAATGCTTGTGCTTCTAGTTCCGACCATGCAGTAGTATCTAACAAGTAATCTAACAAATTCACAACTACCTTATACACACACAAGAGTAAAGGAATGAATACGAGTATGTACATATAAATATATGGATGAGCGATGGCTGACCGGCGTAGGCAAGATGCAGTAGATGGTATGGAGTACAGTATATACATATGAGATGAGTAATGTAGGATATGTAAACATTATATAAATGGCATCGTTTAAAGTGGCTAGTGATACATTTATTTAATCCAATTATAATTATTAAAGTGGCTAGATTTGAGTCGATGGCCGAACGGCATAGGCAAGATTCAGTAGATGGTTTAGAGTACAGTGTATACATTTGATATGAGTAATGTCGGATATGTAAACATTATATACAAAATTGTTTAAAGTGGTTAGTGATTCATTTGTTACATCCAATTCCTATTATTTAAAGTGGCTAGAGATTTAAGTCAGTATGTTGGCAGCAGCCACTCAATGTTAGTGATGGCTGTTTAACAGTCTGATGGCCTTGAGATAGAAGCGGTTTTTCAGTCTCTCGGTCCCAGCTTTGATGCACCTGTACTGACCTCGCATTCTGGATGATAGCGGGGTGAACAGGCAGTGGCTCGGGTGGTTGTTGTCCTTGATGATCTTTTTGGCCTTCCTGTGACATCGGGTGGTGTAGGTGTCCCGGTGATGCGTTGTGCAGTCCTCACTACCCTCTGGAGAGTCTTACGGTTGTGGGCGGAGCAATTGCCGTACCAGGCGGTGATACAGCCCGACAGGATGCTCTCGATTGTGCATCTGTAGAAGTTTGTGAGTGATTTTGGTGACAAGCCAAATTTCTTCAGCCTCCTGAGGTTGAAGAGGCGCTGTTGCGCCTTGTTCACCACGCTGTCTGTGTGGGTGGACCATTTCAGTTTGTCCGTGATGTGTACGCCGAGGAACTTAAAACTTTCCACCTTCTCCACTACTGTCCCGTCGATGTGGATAGGGGGGTGCTCCCTCTCCTGAAGTCCACGATCATCTCTTTTGTTTTGTTGACATTGAGTGAGAGGTTATTTTCCTGACACCACACTCCGAGGGCCCTCACCTCCTCCCTGTAGGCCGTCTCGTCGTTGTTGGTAATCAAGCCTACCACTGTAGGTTTGATTAGTTTTAAACTAATCCCGGGTCACTAATTATTGGTTTGATCACAAAAAACTTTGTTCAGTAACGTTACCTAGCTAGCTTACAACCAGTTAACTTGACAGTAGGTCTAAGCAATTTTGATTTGCACAGATAGAAAGAAAAGCCCATTGTCACAGACGTCAGTTCAACATCTAGTTTTGATTTACATTTGGTTAAGTTGTCAACTAACATGAATTCAACACTAACGTGTGTGGGAGGGAGTCAGAGTGAGGAAAGTGTGTGTTTGTTAACTGAAGAGTAAATTAGGTTTCAGTGTTTTCCCCTTACTGCCATAATGACTTGCAGATCATTATGCATGTACAGTAAATTCCTCACTCCCATTCCTCCAGCCAAATCAAAGGTAGGCCGTTGCAAATATGAGGAAATCAGTCATTCTATGAAGTATTCTACACTAGGCCACTGCTCAAAATAGTTTAAATTCCAGTCTCATGCTCCACCAGAGGTAATTAAACTGACTCAAGACAAATGAGGCTGGCCTTTGTCTGGCAACCTCTAAGACTTGTCTTCCAGTATCAGGAGGGAGATGCTTCCTTGCTCATTGATGCCCCACTTTAGGTGCACTAAACCTGGCTGACTGGCTTGAGGGCTGTCACAAAGTACAAAGAGAACCAAGTGCCGCTTCGCACAATGAAATCCACAACAAACACTAAACGGAGCAGTAGGCACACCTACTTCAAAAAGACACAGAATTCCAATAAACAGCAGATTAAATGTCACACAAGATTAAAAACAAACTTTTACAAGATGGAACAGGACACTATTGAACGGTGCTGCTGCCTACATCTCTACCACAGGTCTATTACAATTGTAATGACTAAGGATAGAAAGACAGTACACCTTTGGATTAGAATAATAGAATAATCTCCATCTCAAAACTAAAATTCCAACTAACAGATCTGTCAAACTAGTGACTAAACCCTATTATCAAACAACTACAACATAGTGGAAATTGATCCAAATACAAGTCCAAATATTGACTAGAAAAAAGGAGGGAAGGAGAAAACTGAGGTAGAGCAGTTAGTTTTGGTTTCCATTTAGAGCGTATTCCAATCTACTGTGGTGTGTAGGAAGGCCTATTAAAGACAAAAAGCTAAGTGAGAAGTAGGCATTTGGTCTGAAGCAGAAGGAAATTCACATGATCACCACAACGCCTACTTCACCCATGCTCTACCAAGGTTTTCCAGCACACAGCTTTGACCTACTACAGTAGCTACACTACATGGCCAAAAGTATGTTGACACCCCTTCAAATGAGTGGATTCGTCTATTTCAGCAACACCCGTTGCTGACAGGTGTATAAAATTGAGCACACCACCATGCAACGTCCATAGACAAACATTGGGAGTAGAATGGCCCTTACTGAAGAGCTCAATGACTTTCAACATGGTACTATCATAAGATGCAACCTTTCCAACAAGTCAGTTCATCAAATGTCTGCCCTGTTAGAGCTGCCCCGGTCAACTGTAAGTGCTGTTATTGTAAAGTAGAAACGTTTAGGAGCAACACCGGCTCAGTCACAAAGTGGTAGACCACACAAGCTCACAGAACGAGAGCGCCGAGTGCTGAAGCGTGTAGCATGGCTGTGTGCTCGATTTTATACACCCGTCAGCAACGGGTGTGGCTGAAATAGCTGAATCCACTAATTTGAAGGGTATATACAGTACCAGTCAAAAGTTGACACACCTACTCCTTCCAGGGTTTATTTTGACTATTTTCTGCATTGTAGAATAATAGTGAAGACATAAAACTATGAAATAACACATATGGAATCATTTAGTAACCAAAACAAAAAAGTGTTAAACAAATCAAAATATATTTTATATCTGAGATTCTTCAAAGTAGCCAACCTTTGCCTTCATGACAGCTTTGCACACTCTTGGCACTCTCAACCAGCTTCAAGAGGAATGTTTTTCCAACAGCCTTGAAGGAGTTATACACAGAAGATCTCTAAACAAACATTTATTTTATCTGTCGCTCTGTGACCGACGATAACTTCAGAATGAAGTTGACTACAATACAAAGTTGCCAATGTCTTTGCAATTGGTATAAACAAGCAAACAGATGACTGCATTGAAAGAAATACAGTAGACTACATAGGCCTATACTGTATTTCAATCATATTGAAATCAATTCATTTCTATTTTCATAGTGTAGGCCTAACAATCTGTGCAATGATATGACAAATATTCAATTTAGTGCATACCCTTAGCATTAGAATAAGCTTCCTCAATATTTGATCATTTCTTTCTAGGAGCTGATCCATTGTCAGTATCTAATGTTAAGGTACGATTTGAATGAAGAGCGCCGAGTAAAGAGCAGTGCTGCTTTCTTTCGATCCTATCAGTATCGACACATGCACTAACGGCGCACTTATTGAAAGTTCTCCGTACGTGGTGTTTTAGGAAACACATGAGTTCTTCAGCCATAATAGAAACGATGCATCATTAAAAACAATCGTAAGCTTAAGTTCCATCGCCATCGGAAAACTGGGCCCTAGCTATAACTTCATAGACATGTTATTTGTATTTAAGCAAAAAAAGGATTCTCGCTTTAAAGAGGGGAGTGAATATCAACAGCTGCGCTTTACATTAAGCACATACCAGTTTCTGTAAGTGACTCTCAAAGTACTGAACAAGTTGGCTGAGTGAGCATTGGGAAAGAAATAAAATAAATCCAGGGGAGTTCCCCCAGACCCCCTCCAGTATTTTACTGGTTGATGGCTACTTCCCAATAAAGGGACCTACACCAACGTATTTTGGACGTCTTTTTTTGGTCCTGTCCGGAACCCCCGTCTTTTTTTTTGGTGCGGTCCGGACCAACCTTGATTTCCCTAAAATACTTTTCGTAGCAGGTTAGGAGAGAATTTTCGCCAACCCTAACCCTTTCTTAACCTAATTCTCCTAACCTGCTACGTAAGTTCAAACCTGCTACAAAAAAGTCATAGCTGTATCAAAGTGGCTGTTTTTAGGGAATCTCGTCCACAGACGATCTGTGGTCTGGTCCGGACCAAATCTGAACCAATCATAGACGTCTATGTTTGGTTCAGATTTGGTCCGATTCGGACTGGCCTTGATTTGGCCCAAACATGGACGTCTATGTTTGTTTTAGATTTGAAACCCAACATCAACGTCTGGAAAATACATATTTTAAACATAATTTGGCTTACTGGGTTCAGATTTCTGGGAACACACAAAACTAACTTGACACTGTTGATCAGTCAATGCAAATGTGGATTAAAAGGGCATGAAGAACATTGCATTGACAGAGGGTGTACTGAATTAATGCATCGTAAGGTAAGGGCTGGAATTTGTTCTGGATACTCGAGCAGTAACGCATCTGTCTTGTGTGTTGATCTAGCTAATTAACTAGCTAGCATGTGTATACTACTTGCATTGGCCGGGTTTAGATTCAACATAGCCAACTGTTTTTAGCAAGACGATTTGTTTTAACAGCTACAGTTTGTGTTGTGAGAGGCTGATCTTGGTTGAGGAAATGTAGGCTAGCTAGAAGTGTTTGTGCTGAAACTGACATCTGGCTGCACAAGTAGCTATTTAGCCAGTTTGTTCATCTAGTTACTCTGGCATGATAGTCAATGTCCATTACATGTATTATAAGTTAGCAGAATGGCAGTTTCCTAAGTTTGGTGTTGACTATGCACTTTACTTAGCTAGCTAAGCTTTATGGGAGAATAGTTAGGATATATTGTCAACATTGGTACAGTCTCGTTGGCTTGTAACTACCGGCTAGTTGGCTGCTAACTGACTATAATAGCAGCCAAGGATGTTCGCTAGCTTATTTATTTGTGCTCTGACTTACACAGACGACTTCAGCCATATGAAAAACCCTCCATGGCAAAATATACCTATCTACCTAACTTCCGTTCCTTTGTTTGTAGCTAGCTCTGTAGCAACCGAGTTGTTGGTCCCAATTTTAGCATTGTCAGAAATGCTACAAAAAAGGTAGCAGATCTTTGGTTCTTAAGGGACAGAAAATGAGCATGTGAGAGCGATAAATAAATGAAATAAAAACTGTTGTGCCTACAAACGTAGTCAATCTGCAATTTTCTAAGTCCAATGGTCACTTTATGGACACTATAGTCTCGTTTTAATCCGACTGATACAAGTTAAGCTATGTACGCGCAGAAAATACTCTAAAGCTCAATTGCTAACAAGCCTGTTAAAAAAATCTGGTATGTGGTTCTCGATAACGGCCGGACGGCTCATAAGGAGAGGCTGAGAGTGTGGTGTACCTCCAATCAAGTTAATTTGCTTCAACCAATGCCTATACTATAATACGTACTGTAAAGAAGCGGCTGCAAGTCTGTAGTGGGATCCATCTCTGGCTGTCGTATTTCAGTATGTCGGCCCTCCCGTGAAGCGAGGGCTTCCAGGAAGACAGACGGTACCACGATGTCCGAGCAGTCATCCTACTACTTACTCCAGTTTGTGTGTTGGAGTGTGTGTCCTGTGACGCTCTCTCCCTGATCAACATAGGCTACACTCAGACACGCTGGTAGTCAAAAGTACAGGCTATTCCTACCTCCCTTTCTTGGGTTGGGCAACTTGCCTTGGGGGAAAAAAATGGAAGAACTGGTTTTCAACAGCTGAGCAGAGTAAGGATGTGAAGCTTTGTCATGTGTCTGACGCAAGGTAGGGAGGTGAATACCTACAGACTGCAGTATCTACAAAGGAAATTCTCAATTCTTAATCCACTCAAATCACCACTAAACCATTCAAAACAATGAAACCATTCAAATGTGACTTTACGGTAATGCAGATGAAGTGTGGTTTATTTCACACGATGCAAATGAAAAACTCTACCTTCAAAAGCAGGATTGTCTTGAAAGGTGTTTAACAAGTGCCATCACTACAAAGTGCTTTCAGACAGAATGTCAATCTAGCCATGTTTTAATAGTTCTAATAGAATGCAAACTCACTATTATCTTCCCTGAAGAGTTGAATGTTTCTAAATGTTTTACACAACTGTTGGACTTACTACCTGAGGGAGATTCTTTCCAATCACACAACAGTCAGGCATAATGAAACTAAGCCAATTAAGGCGGGGTGGGGATTTGAGGTGACCAGATGCACCAATCACCTCCACACACACATTAGACTGGATCTGCCAACTCAGGTTAGACAACGCCTCTGCTGAACCAGGAGTTGTGTACCGTCTCCTCTCACTGGCTTAAACCATAAACACACCAGTCCACTTCTATTTTACCAACCATGTTCGATTAAAAATGATAACTTGTACTCTTCTGCAACAATAACCTGACTGGGGAAGTGTCCCATGAGAGAGGTGAGGGGTTGAATGACCCTGTTGGTAGCTAAAGAAGACTTGTGATTGGCTGTGACAGCAGTGGACTGTGCCATACCTTTTCAAGTCTCTTCTGCCAGCTGTCCTCTCTTTTCACCATGAGTTCGATGCAGTGGGAGAGAGTGGACAGGATCCCAGCTGTAGTGGCCTTAAACGTGATGGCCTCGCCCTTAAAGTCGATCCCGTTCATGCCCTTAGGATTGGCAGGGGAAACACTGGGGGGAGAGAGAGAGAGAGACACACTGTTAGATGACATGGTTCCAATGTCACATGCCACCATTCTGCACATAACTGTGCTTTAGGGGTGATGAAACAAAAATGTGTTTTCTGATCTGCTTCCACAACACACATATTCAACACAAACACACATTTGGGAGGATCGCAGTGTTCTCTACAGTGCAGTGCCCCTCAAGCTATTTTAGGGGTCAAGTGCCTTGCTCTAGAATACAAACACTCATACTGCTACAAGTAGTAGCAACTTTAGTAGTAGTATAAGTGTGAATTTACACACTGATCCTCACGCTTCTCTTTGCTGCCGTTGTTGTTGTAAAGGCAGTCGCCATCGGGCCGTGTGCTTGTGGGAAAGTCGTCTTCATCCTCCTCTACCACTGGAAAGGAGACAAGACTCCATCATTCATCTACCTGGGTTGCCATTCCATGTTCTGTGGCAAGTGTGGTTATTACAATTTACATGGCCAGTTCAATATGGAACTGTAAAACCCACAGAAAGCCCCCAGAGCCCCTTCCAGGTATTCTTCAGCACCTCTGACTGTCCCTCGATGTTAGCTTATTTTGATCCCCATTAGCTTTTGCAGAAGCAGCAGCTACTCTTCCTGGGGTCCACAGACCCTCTCCCTCCATGTTAACCAGCTACATTAGGTCTACCTCTGTCTCTCTGGAACTCGTCCTTGGAGACGCCATCCGCGCAGCCATCAAAGTACTTCTGCAGCGTGTCCACCTGTCTGCAGAGGATGTCTCGGAACGTCTCCATCTCCGCCAGCTTCTCTGGCAGGCTGTGGCCCTTCAGGTCCAACAACACACAAACACATGGGTTCACTGTTAGATCTTAACATAATTAAACAATCATGCATTGGGAATCAACGGAACGTCTACACCTAGTTAAGATTTGTCCCTTGGTAATGAATTATTTAATTAAGCAAAAGGCCTAGCTACATCTTTCCAGGGGCTGTATTGTCCAGGAGCGATTACTGCGTATGCAAAAGAACAATTTAAATGGTTCATAAAATGTACAGACTCCGCTTGGGGGGAGTGTATACCCAAGAAAGCGGACTTCTGGCATGTTGGAGAAATAAAGTAAATAAGAAGCGTTATGGAGGTTACATGAAATGGACAAGCTTTTTGGGGAGACTGAACATATTAGCAAAAGTAGGTGAGTGTCAGTTTTAGGTCAAAACATGGATAGCCATTTCGAAGGAAAGGCTGTACACAAAAACGACAATACTGAAAAGATTGTCCTCTATAAAGTAATCATGGAAATGACAAACGACGGCTATGTATGTTACAGAATCTGAAATAAACATTCCAATCTTAAAGATTTTTCGTGATCAAAATCTATCATAACACATTTGTTGTCATTTGGAATGTTTTTAAAAAAAGGTCAGCAGAAAGCATATTACTTTAGGATTGCATAATTGCAGGTAGCCTGAATAGTATACAAGTACAATCAGTACTCTAACATTCTATTTATTGCATATACAGTGACTTCGGGAATGTATTCAGACCCCTTGACTTTTGACACATTTTGTTATGTTACAGCCTTATTCTAAAATTGATTAAATTGGGTTTCCCCCCTCAATCTACACAAAATACCCCATAATGACAAGGCAAAAATTGGTTTAGACATTTCTGCAATTGTATAATAAAAAAATAAATAATGAAATATCAAATTTACATAAGTATTCAGACTATTTACTTTGTTGAAGCACCTTTGGCAGCTATTATAGCCTTGAGTCTTCTTGGGTATGATGCTACAAGCTTGGCACACCTGTATTTGGGAGTTTGGGATCCTCTCAGGCTCTGTCAGGTTGGATGGGGAGCAACGCTGCACAGCTATTTTCAGGTCTCTCCAGAGATGTTCGATCAGGTTCAAGTCCGGGCTCTGGCTGGGCCACTCAAGGACATTCAGAGACTTGTGCCGAAGCCAATCCCGCGATGTCTTGGCTGTGTGCTTAGGGTTGTGGTCCTGTTGGAAGGTGAACCTTAGGCCCATTCTGAGGTCCTGAGCACTCTGTAGCAGGTTTTCATCAAGGATCTCTGTAATTTGCTCCGTTCATCTTTCCCTCGATCCTGATTAGTCTCCTAGTCCCTGCCCCTGAAAAACATTCCCACAGCATGATTCTCCCACCATTATGCGTCACCGTCACCGTAGGGATGGTGCCAGGTTTCCTCCAGATGTGACGCTTGGCATTCAGGCCAAAGAGTTCAATCTTAGTTTCATCAGAACAGAGAATCTCATTGTCTAAGTGTCCTTAGGTAACTTTTGGCAAACTCCAAGCAGGCTGTCATGTGCCTTTTACTAAGGAGTGGCTTCTGTCTGGCCACTCTACCATAAAGGCCTGATTGGTGGAGTGCTGCAGAGATGGTTGTCCTTCTGGAACGTTCTCCCATCTCCACAGAGGAATTCTGAAGCTCTGTCAGGGTGACCATTGGGTTCTTGGTCACTTCCCTGAAGGGAAGCCAGCACTAGGAAGAGTCTTGGTGGTTCCAAACTTCTTCCATTTAAGAATAATGGAGGCCACTGTATTTAGGGACCTGCAATGCTGCAGAATTATTTTTGGTACCCTTCCCCAGATCTGTGCCTCGACACAATCCTGTCTCGAAGCTCTACGAACAATTCCTTTGACCTCATGGCTTGGTTTTTGCTCTGACATGAACTGTCAACTGTGGGCCCTTATATATGCCTTTCCAAATATGTGTCCAATCAATTGAATTTACCACAGGTGGACTCCAATCAAGTTGTAGAAACATCTCAAGGATGATCAATGGAAACAGAATGCACCTGGGTCTGAATACATATGTAAATGATTACCTGTTTTTCGCTCTGTCATTATGGGGTATTGTGTGTAGATTGATTAGGCAGTCCCTCCAGGATTCCACGATTGCATAATTCAATGCAAAATCAACCAATCAGCGCATATTATGCGAGAGCTCGCAATTTTGACCTATTCCCGCACTTTTAGAGCATAAAAGGGTCCAATCAAAAGCGGGTTTGTAATTTTGACCATTACTGCACTGTTACCGTGGAAAATGGCCCAATCTAACCACACGTCAACAACGTTTTTTCCCCCTGGCCTGTCAGTGTATTCACGTGCGAAGATGGGCGATTGTTGATGGCTGACAGGCAGTAGAATGAACAGAAATCAATCTCATTTGCCAACAAAAATAACAGCTAACGGCCATGCTAACGGCCATTTCCAAATGTTTTTGGTAACTAGAGAAAGTCGACAATCAACAGTCACTTCGAATCAGCAAAGCATATGAGAATGTCAGAACAGTTCCCACAGCAGCGGCAGATCACCATGACTGAAGTGGTAGCAGCAAAGACTGTGGCAAGCGCTGAAAGAATCAAGGTGTGGCGTTTTACTCCAAAAATAAACAGAATTGAGCACTTGTTTCAGATGCAGATGTTTCTAATTATTTTCGTATTATGTATTCTGCTTAAAATTGTCCTAAAACTGAGCACATATGACTTATTGCAAAATGTATCGCAGAATTTCAGAATAGCTGCTGCAAAAATCAAGCATTTTTCGCTACAGAAATCACAACATTTTCTCAAAATCCTGGAGGGACAATTTTAGAATAAGGCTGTAAAGTAACAAAATGTGTCAAGGGGTCTGAATACTTCCGAATGGGGTGCTTTCATTTGAAAAGGACACTCCGGGACTATTAAGATTGTTGATAAGCACTCATCTTTCTATCCTTTAAAACATTACTGCCATGTATGAGAAATGCATTTCAGTTCATATTTTCCAAGATAATATTTGCTAGACGGAACATATAACTTTCAAGCTATTAATAACTGCTTCTTTAAAAGACTGAAGTATACATCTCAGAACAACCACACAAAATGTGGTGAATGCACAAGCTAAGACATGATACATCAAATATCCATCACATCCACAACTGTTACGGATGTGAGGCGGCAGGTAGCCTCACATCCATAACGGTTGTGGATGTGATGGAGATTGCATTGGGCCAGTAACCGAAAGGTCGCAGGTTCGAATCCCTGAGCCGACTAGGTGAAAAATCTGTTGATGTGCTCTTGAACAAAGTACTTAACCCAAATTGCGCCTGTAAGTCGTTCTGGATAAGAGCATCTGCTAAATGACTAAAATAGATGTTACGGATATCATAACACTGAAAAAGAATACGGGCAATGAAGAGAGAAAGCATTTATAGACCATAAAAAACCTTGATAAAAAAGTTACCGATGTGCATGTTTTACAAAAACATTTCCTAAAAAACATTATGGATGTGACATAGCCTGTCCCAGTCAACACCCCTATCTTTACAAGACTATAGAACATGCAAACAAAAAACTCAGAACACTTCAATTTGGTCTATATTGCTTCATTAACATCACATCTTCATAACCAAAACCAGGGGACAGCTGTGAGTGGAGAAACAAGCACTGTGAGCCCTTTCAAAAAGCCATGAAATATGATTGATTGAAAAGCCTTCGAGACTTGGCCTGCTACTCTTAAATGGACATAATTCATACCATTTCCTACTTAAACTTTTCAAATAAAGCCTGAATTCCAACATGTAGACCTTAAGGATAATTATAAATGTGGTTTAATTGGAAATGACTAACTTTATTTAGGGATGCTCAGGTTGACTTTCCCTTGGAATTTCCCTGGAAATTGGTTGAGAGTGTTGTGGTAGTTTACCTTGAAGGAGGAGGTGGAGGTGGCAGAGAAGCCGCTGGCAGCAGAAGTGAGAGACAGCATGGAGCCATGACGCCTCAGACTGGACTCTGAACCATACCCTGACTCCGCCTGGAGGGGTGGGGGGATAATACGTTAGACCAGTGTTTCTCAACTCCGGTCTTCGCGCACCCCCAACTGTACATATTTTTGTTGTGGCCACGGAAAAGCACACCTGATTCTACTTTTTAACTAATCATCAAGCCCTTGACAAGTTGAATCAGATGTGTTTGTTCCTGGGCTACAACAAAAAGTGTGTGCTGTTGGGTGTACTCGATGACTGAAGTTGGGGAACACTATGTTCGACCAGTCTCCAAAGTAAGAAATACATTATTCTCCCAGCCAGTGAAATACAGAATCAAACCCTGAGAAACAGGCCTACTACAGGAAAGCACAATGATTGCTTTTAGTCCATTGGGGACATGAGGATATATTGAAGGGGGAACAGGAACACTGACTACGCCAGATTGTGACCCAATAGGTTTGGAGGCCTATAGGATGCTTGGTACGGTGCATTGTATGGTAGGGTATGGAGATGTCAACATTTGTCATATCGTGATTATATACTCAGAAAACATTGTGATATGATGGTGTCGCCCCCTATTGGCCAACCCCTTTTTTTGGCAAAAGATTACAATAAAACCTCAGCTATAACCACCGTTGGGCTATAATCACAATAAAAGTTAATGTTGTTGAAAGCCTGGACAGAGGCTATGTAGAGGAAAATCTTCTCTAATATTCCTGTCTGGTGGAGGCAGCTTCAGTATGTAACAGGCTTGTGTGTGTGTGTGTGTGTGTGTGTGTGTCGTGCCCACAGGATGCAAGGGAGAGGGACCAGAGACGTGCCTCTCGTGCTTCAGCCAGTGTAATCTGATCTTGCATTAGCTCTCACTTCACTTGCTACACATGCTGCTTCTTGTGGACTGTAGTGCCGCTCAGTCAGCTCTGATTGGCAGACAAAAACAACAAGCTCCACGTGAATGCTATACACAGACGTAGACAGAGAGTAGATTTTCTGACAGGACATTGAGCTGCTTTGGTGGAATTGTCCACTGTGTCTAGCCAACATTCTTCTCTTGCTTTCTTATTTATTGAAATGGCCTACAGAAAATACATAGGCAAAGTAGTCAGATTGTCATAAACAGTAACTAGTAATGCTGCATAGTGCCATAAATTCACTAAGTATACAAAACATTAGGAACATTTCCATGACAAAACTAACCAGGTGAATCCAGGTGAAAGCTTTGATCCTTTTTTGAGGTCACTTAAATCCACTTCAAATCAGTGTAGATGGGTGCCATTCAGAGGGTGAATGAGCAAGACAGAATATTTTAGTGCCTTTGAACAGGGTATGGTAGTAGGTGCCAGGTGGACCGGTTTGTGTCAAGAACTGCAACGCTGCTGGGTTTTTCCACACTCAACAGTTTCCCGTGTGTATCAAGAATGGTCCACCAACTAAAGGACATCCAGCCAACTTTACACAACTGTGGGAAGCATTGGCGTCAACATGGGCCAGCATCCCTGTGGAACGCTTCACACCTTGTAGAGTCAATGCCAGACGAATTGAGGCTGTTCTGAGGGCAAAAAGGGTGGTGCAACTCAGGTGTTCCTAATGTTTGGTATACTCAGTGTATAACTCACCTTTCTGGTAAAAAGTTATTTATTGCTAAGACGTACTCACTTTTGACGACAAGCTCAAGTCCTTTTAGTACCCTACCTCTTCTAAGAGGATCTTAAAATGAGATATCTGTCTTATCCCACTCCCCCCCCAAAAAAACGTGCGCTCGTCTTTTCCTACTAGCACAGACTTTGCTGATAACCTCTGAGGGAAAAATGACTTACTACAACTGTGATGTGGTTGTTTCTGCTAGCTATCTTTAGATGAATGGAAGTTGCTCAGGATAAGAGTGTCTGCTAAATGACTAAAATGCAGTACAAATATGATGGAGTTCCTATTCAAGAAAAGTGGGTGAATAGGGCATGAAGTATTCTAAGTTTAAATATAGTAATAATCAGTTTAGGGACTCACAGCCATTCAAAGTCAAAGTCACCATTATTAGTCAGTTGTACAACCAAATGCCTTCAACCGAAATGTGTCTTCCGCATTTAACCCAACCTATAGGATGCTTGGAGGGTGAATTCATTTAACCCAACACTCCGGTTACAAGTCCAAAGCTCTAACCACTAGGCTACCTGCCGCCCCCTTCCATTTCACCTGCCTTATAACTGTAAAATAAATATGATCATATTTAGTGACAGTGAAAATTGGCACTTTCATAGAACTGACGACAGTGAATGTACTGCCTCTGTGCATCACACACCATTCAACAACCTGCCGGCCACTGGGCTTCCTCTCACTACCATATTTGGTAGTGAGTGGAAGGAAACGTCAAGCGGATGCTTCACATTTATACATCTGGTGAAATAACTCCTCATTGTTCTATCTGTGGTATCATCCTGGCCCTAACACACACACACACACACACACACACTGCAAGTTTTTCCTGTTCATCCCACTTTCAACTGTCACCAACCAGTCGACCAGTTCCACTCAGGAACAGTCATGTTGCAACATGTCAACTCCTGGGAATGGTAGCATACTGTAAATATAGGATCTGAAATCACCATGCTTCCGGTTGCCACCATCTCTCACTTGTTTGTATTTCTTGGCTCGGGACTTGAACTAGCTGGCCTCTCTAACCTCTAGTCTAGGCTACCTCTACCTCTCGTTCTATTCCAAACCAATCACTAGGCTGGTACACTTATTGTGTAGATCTTAAAGTATTGGAGAATAAATGTAAATTGCCCCAGCACATGCCAAGGGGAATACCTCTGGTATATGTCACTTCTGTGTACAAGAGAGAAAGAGATCCTTCAGTCTTACCTTGTGTAGTTCGATGGAGTCAATCCATTGGTGCCGGTGCTCTGGGTCCTCTGCCCGTAGGTACCACACACTGTCGTTCACACTAATGTCAAAACGACACTCGACAAATTCGTGGGGCTGCAGGGAGAGAGAGAGAGTGAGTGGAGACAGGAGTGACTAGGCCTATACAGGAGACGTCAAACCCTACAGCAGAAAGTACTTTGGGAAAAGCAATGTGTCTACCGCATTAAAAACAAACATGAGTGGTCAAAAGATCACTCTTTCAGAATCAACTCAAAAAAGGCCCAAACACCCAACACTAGGCTATATTATTATGCGTTTCACAGAGGTTTTGTGCTGGGCTTATTTCAATCAACATGTTGGTTGTAGGGGAAATGTGGTTATGACTATAGGTACAAAGGGTATATTACTTGAAACTTTACCAGGAAACTACCAGAATTTTATCATATGACATCTAGTGGCCTTTTGGGGAAATTCAGATTATCACAGGTGTCTTTCTCTGGCCCTCTAAAACATTATCTTAATATAAACCAACTTAGTGAATACTGTAAGAATATTTTGAAGATAAATACACAACGCAGAGGAAGAGAAGTTAGAGTACTAGTGTTTTTTTCAGTAATAGGGGATTAATGAGCAATGGGTATGGGAGGAATTTGCCTATACAGTGAGCCTGAAATAGGATACTTGTTATTCGGCCATTGGCCCAGTTTTATTGCAAGGAATTCTAATTGGTCAACCACAGGTTAGGGCTGGGTTATAAAACGACATGCTGTCCCTTTGTTCTGTGGAGAACTGTAAGAGAACCACAGAAGCGTATCACCGAGGACAGGGGAGAATGACCATCTACCTCTCAGCATAACATCCATGATTTATCCTCATGGAATAAACCTATTTTCCTCCCCCTGATTTGCATTGGGGTCTGTGTTAAAGAATAACATCAACTACTGGCAATACCATTGGTGTTTAATATGAGAGTTTCAGCGTGAAATAGCCTTTACTTTTTTACACATTTATTTTACTATGTCAATATGTAAATCCTTGGTTCCAAACTGGTGGCAGTTGTGAAAAAGAAATCAATAGTTGGAAGAGTTAATTTGGGTATTTTCTCTTGGACCATATGGTCTACCCACTAGAAACTCATGGACTTACATTTCTCGATTTTTGTTGTTATTAAAGTATAAATGATCAAAGTTAATGACAGGGAGAACCTATTCAGTTGCGCAACTGAATGCATTCAACTGAAATGTCTTCCGTATTTAACCCAACCCCTCTGAATCAGAGAGGTGCGGGGGGCTGCCTTAAATTGACGTCCACGTCAACAGTGCCCAGGGAACAGTTGTTGTTAAGGGTTAACTGCCTTCAAGGGCAGAAAGGCAGATTTTTTAACCAGGTAGGCCAGTTGAGAATAGGTTCTCATTTACAACTGCGACCTGGTCAAGATAAAGCAAAGCAGTGCGACACAAATAACACAGAGTTACACATGGAATAAACAAACACAGTCAATTACAATAGAAAAAAGTCTATATACAGTGTGTACAAAAGAGGTAAGATAAGGGAGGTAAGGCAATAAATAGGCCATGGTGGCGAAATAACTACAATACAGCAATTAAAACACTGGAGTGATAGATGTGCAGAAGATGAATGTGCAAGTAGAGATACTGTGGTGCAAAGTAGCAAAATAAATAAATAACAGTATGGAGATGAGGTAGTTGGATGGGCTATTTACAGATGGGCTATGTACAGGTGCAGTGATCTTTGAGCTGCTCTGACAGCTGGTGCTTAAAGTTAGAGAGGGAGATATGAGTCTTCAGCTTCAGTGATTTTTGCAGTTCGTTCCAGTCATTGGCAGCAGAGAACTGGAAGGAAAGGCGGCCAAAGGAGGAATTGGCTTTGGGGGTGACCAGTGAAATATACCTGCTGGAGCGCGTGCTACGGGTGGGTGCTGCTATGGTGACCAGTGAGCTAAGATAAGGGAGGGCTTTACCTAGCAAAGACTTATAGATGACCTGGAGCCAGTGGGTTTGGCGATGAATATGAAGCGAAGGCCAGCCAACGAGAGCATACAGGTCGCAGTGGTGGGTAGTATATGGGGCTTTGGTGACAAAACGGATGGCACTGTGATAGACTACATCCAGTTGGCTAAGTTGAGTGTTGGAGGCTATTTTGTAAATGACATCGCCGAAGTCAAGGATCGGTAGGATAGCCCGTTTTACGAGGGTGTTTGGCAGCATGAGTGAATAATACTTTGTTGCGAAATAGGAAGCCGATTCTAGATTTAATTTTGGATTGGAGATGCTTAATGTGAGTCTGGAAGGAGAGTTTACAGTCGAACCAGACACCTAGGTATTTGTAGTTGTCCACATATTCTAAGTCAGAACCGTCCAGAGTAGTGATGCTGGACGGGCGGCAGGTGCGGGCAGCGATCGGTTTAAGAGCATGCATTTAGTTTTACTTGCATTTAGGAGCAGTTGGAGGCCACAGAAGGAGAGTTGTATTGCATTGAAGCTCGTCTGGAGGTTAGTTAACACAGTGTCCAAAGAAGGGCCAGAAGTATACAGAATGGTGTCATCTGCGTAGAGGTGGGTCAGAGAATCACCAGCAGCAAGAGCGACAACATTGATGTATACAGAGAAAAGAGTCGGCCCGAGGATTGAACCCTGTGGCACCCCCATAGAGACTGCCAGAGGTCCGGACAACAGGCCCTCTGATTTGACACACTGAACTCTTGTCTGAGAAGTAGTTGCTGAACCAGGCGAGGCAGTCATTTGAGAAACCAAGGCTGTTGAGTCTGCCGATAAGAATGTGGTGATTGACAGAGTCGAAAGCCTTGGCCAGGTCGATGAATACAGCTGCACAGTATTGTCTCTTATCGATGGTGGTTATGATATCGTTTAGGACCTTGAGCGTGGCTGAGGTGCACCCATGACCAGCTCGAAAAACAGATTGCATAGCGGAGAAGGTATGGTGGGATTCGAAATGGTCGGTGATGTGTTTGTTAACTTGGCTTTCGAAGACCTTAGAAAGGCAGAGTAGGATAGATATAGGTCTGTAGCAGTTTGGGTCTAGAGTGTCTCCCCCTTTGAAGAGGGGGATGACCGCGGCAGCTTTCCAATCTTTGGGGATCTCAGACGATACGAAAGAGAGGTTGAACAGGCTAGTAATAGGGGTTGCGACAATTTCGGCGGATAATTTTAGAAAGAGAGGGTCCAGATTGTCAAGCCCGGCTGATTTGTAAGGGTCCAGATTTTGCAGCTCTTTCAGAACATCCGCTATCTGGATTTGGGTGAAGGAAAAAAATAGGGGAGGCTTGGGCGAGTTGCTGTGGGGGGTGCAAGGCTGTTGACCAAGGTAGGGGTAGCCAGGTGGAAAGCATGGCCAGCCGTAGAAAAATGCTTATTGAAATTCTCAATTATCGTGGATTTGTGACAGTGTTTCCTAGCCTCAGTGCAGTGGGCAGCTGAGAGGAGGTGCTCTTATTCTCCATGGACTTTACAGTGTCCCATAACTGAGTTTGTGCTACAGGATGCACATTTCTGTTTGAAAAAGCTAGCCTTTGCTTTCCTAACTGCCTGTGTATATTGGTTCCTAACTTCCCCATCGAATAGCCCCCGTATATCGCATTCGATGCTAAAGCAGTACGCCACAGGATGTTTTTGTGCTGGTCAAGGGCAGTCAGGTCTGGAGTGAACCAAGGGCAATATCTGTTCCTGGTTCTAAATTTTGATTTAAGATGGCAAGGGAAGCACTTTTAAAAGAATAACCAGGCATCCTCTACTGACGGAATGAGGTCAATATCCTTCCAGGATACCCGGGCCAGGTCGATTAGAAGGGCCTGCTCGCTGAAGTGTTTTAGGGAGCATTTGACAGTGATGAGGGGTGGTCGTTTGACCGCAGACCCATTACAGACGCAGGCAATGCCGGCTCGGGGATTCGAACCAGTGACCTTTCAGGTTATTGGCTCCACCAATAACCTGGGTTTGGAATTTGTTCCTTAAAGACAGCAAGGCCTGTTTTCTCTACATTTTCTAACTTCGAGCTCTTCATCCAGTAGAAATGGACCATTGATGCCAGCTGATGTTGCCCCAGTTTAATACACTTTATAGGGCCCTATAAAATGTTTCATTTTCTCAAAGAAATTCAGTTTCTCCATTTAGTTTTCCCAGATTTCAGCTTTTCCCCACGATTTTCATGTTTTTGTTCTCAAAAATCACAATTTTTTTATAGAAAAACGACAATTTGAGGCCACTTGAGATATGGGGAAAAGCTACGAAATTTTCATTTTTGGGTGTAGATAACCTTTCATTCAAGTGCGCACCAGCTAGACACTTGCTTGGCTAGCGGTGTTTCTTTAGCACACGTGATTGCTGAGTTTGCTAAACAAATCACTACTGGATTGATGCAAATAATCATGATCTCATTCTGCCAGGTAGGCATAGACTACTTTGTCATTAACATTTAATTGATAAGGTTTTTATGAAACCCTTTCCATCTATCAGAAGGCAGTTGTCATTAGCATCCTCACTAACGGCTACATAAAGTGGTAGACAAACGCGCACACAGACATGTGGATTCACGCGCCGTTGCCTCTTCAGAAAGCTGAAGGAAAATACAAATCCTTTTTGTTCATGACATAATCTTTGGCAAATTAATTGATTTCCTACTAAGTTCAAGACATGTTTAAATATTGTTGAATTATGTTTTAATGTCTGGATTCTGTCCACATTCTCTGCATCGCAAATTTTATAGTGCCTTAACTATTAATAAAGCTCCTCGTTTTATTTCCTGTAACCTTTGACAAGAAACTGCAGAGCCCCCACATTACATACATGTAATGCCTGCAAAATTTCACACTAAATTTTATTGAGCTTGTTAAATCCTAAAGATAAAACAATCCCCATGTGTTCCATTTCATAAATTAGTTTCAACTTCTGATGTAGTGATGAGGGAGGGCTGCTGGTTTCTCTTTAACCTCCTCCTGTACCAACCAGTACTGGGTAGAAGTTGTCATTGAACAGAGATCTGTAACCAGATTACCCCTCCCCGAAACACTGTCCATTGTAGGGAAAAACAAATATGGCCTTAGATCAGTTTCTAGGGGTAGCTTCACCCTACTATCAAGCATGTCCTTAAGAACCTCTCTGCTGTCTGTGTGACTCAGAAGAACCATTAAGTCCACTGACACAGGGCTGTATCAGACACGGACCATAAAGCCTGGCTTTATTGTCGCTCCTTCTCCAGGAGCACAGTGTGCTGCAATCTATCCCTATCAGTGTGTGTGGAGAGATCTGATTGAGAAAACTGTAGCTGCCGATGCTGCAGTTGCTTCGCTTGCATCCGTGGGATGCTGCAGTTGCTTCGCTTGCATCCGTGGGATGCTGCAGTTGCTTCGCTTGTATCCTTGGTTGTTAAAAAAATAAATAAAAAGGTATTGTTGACATGATCAATAGTAGTTAGTAGGGATGCACAATATAAAATCGGTAAGCATATCGAAGTCAGTCGATATTAGCTAAAAATGCCAACATCAGTATCGGCCCGTAGTTTAACGCCGATGTTAAAAATCGATGTCAAAGCTACCGTGCATACCTATATAACGTAGGTACATGGCGTAATTACGCCACGTAAAATCCTAACCTACCCCACACAATGTCTGCTGTGTGGATCGAGCAGCCAACAAGTCGAGCAATCATTTAAAGAGTAATAACATTTCAGCAAGACAACTCAAAGGCTAAATCCATTAAAGCCTAGATAATGGAATTCATTGCCCTTGACAATCAACCGTTCTCTGTCGTGGGTGATGTTGGCTTTCGCAGACTGGTCGAGCACCGGTACACACTACCAAGTGCGCTATTTTTCAGGTGTCGCCCTACCGGAGTTACACAGTAATAGTGTCACTGCTATTAGCTTCACGACATGCACACTATGGAACGCCGTTTGGGTATTTGCGTGTCAAAAAAGCTACAGTAGCGATGTCAAATCTGTACAAAAAAGTCTGCAAACAAGCAAACACCGGCCACGAACGATGTGTTTACAATACCGTGTTGGTAATAAAGCATTTGTTTGACCGCAACTTCTGGAGTAGCTAGCTTTAGCTTGGTACCTAGCTAGCACCAACACAACCTGCCTGAAAACAATGACCAGTAGAAACTGCAATAATTTTTATTATTCTTAGAAATGATTTAGGAATCCTTGTGAGTAAGTATTAGCTAGGTTGCCACTTGTGGTTCGCCTATTGAAATTGAACTTCAGTTCATGAAAATAAATAGCTAGCCAGCTACTTAACCCTGTTGCCCAAAGCTAACGCTATAAGCAGCCAGCTAGCTTCATCTGGCTAGTGAGGCTCGACCGGACCGGGTTGTGTGTTGTGAAGCTACCCACAATAAGGATTAGGCACAATAGTGGGTGGAATTTACGGTTTGTCTTATGTAATTGACTGATGCAAATGAACAAATAGTAGAATTATGCCATACTTTTATTTTGAATGAAAAAGTCCACTATTGTGGCTAATGCTTATTGTGGCTAGCTTCACAGATGGGTCCGACAGCCATTAATCAAATAAGAACTGTCTTATAAATTAGGGTTATTTTAGATGACACCTAGTTATAGATTGCTAGCTAACTAACTATAGCTACTGACACAGATTATGTTGTGTTATTTGACGTGTATCTTCTTTGACCCGCAAAAACCCAAACGGCGTTCCATAGAAATCCTGATTGAGAATGAAACGACTGAACGAAACAGCACAGCAAGTAAGTGATGTTTTGATTATGGTTTACTTGTAATGGGGACATACGTAAATGCCAACAAAATAACTTTTTGGTCCGTGTGGTGCGTGTGTAACCTTTAACTAGGCAAGTTAATTAAGAACACATTCTTATTTACTGAATCAATGTGTGCGTATTAATTATTTAACTGTACTAGAATGCTTAAAAGTCCAGTATTACCATCATTATCAACTCTAATGTGAAGATATTTTACCTCGTACGTGAATATAAACGTAACAGAGAATACAAAACCTAATACATCTGCATGAAAAGAGCAGTGTATGATTTCCATCCCTCTTGGAAGAAGCACAGGATACTGAACAAATGCAGCACATACTTCTGAGAGCAATGTGTGACACAGCATGAGGTTGTGCCATGGCCTGAGGCGGAATTATCTGACTTCCATTTTCTGCACAAGTACTGTATCTACAGTGGGCGTGAGATGAGCGTACTGTACCGAGTCTATGGTGTACGTCCTAACAGTGAAGCTGGCCTCTATTGAGCAAGATGTTAACCGATTGCCAGTGTTGGAGAGATGTGAACTACATGTAGTTCAACTAGTAATTTAACTACATTTTGCAGAAGCTTGGTGGTAGTTCAGATCTTGGTAGTGTTTTTTGTAATTAATTACTATTTATCATGTAGCTAACTACTGGACCTACATTACTTTTTTGGCAAAAATAAAATCTGAGTAAAGTAGGAAAGAATTTCATTTTTTGGCATCAGACCTTCCTTATTCTCACTTGAAACATAGTTGGTGTTTAATAGGCTAAATTAAAACATTCTGTTAACACTTCACTCCAGAGTGATCTGTTCTTGCAATTTGTAGTCTATGATTTCAGATTTTGATCTAGCTATTTCGTGATAATCATGATGTAGTGAACTACTTTTTCAAAGTTACTTTATGTAAACTAAACTAAGAAAATGTCCTCTCACTGTCAACTGTGTTTATTTTCAAACTTAACATGTGTAAATATTTGTATGAACAGAACAAGATTCAACAACAGACAAACTGAACAAGTTCCACAGACAAATTGAATAATGTGTCCCTGAACAAAGGGAAGGGGGAAGGGGAGGGGGGGTCAAAAACAAAAGTAACAGTAAGTATCTGGTGTGGCCACCAGCTGCATTAAGTACTGCAGTTAATCTCCTCCTCATGGACTGCACCAGATTTGCCAGTTCTTGCTGTGAGAGGTTACCCCACTCTTCCACCAAGGCACCTGCAAGTTCCCAGACATTTCTGGGGGGGAATGGCCCTAGCCCTCAACCTCCGATCCAACAGGTCCCAGACGTGCTAAATGGGATTGAGATCCGGGCTCTTCGCTGGCCATGGCAGAACACTGACATTCCTGTCTTGCAGGAAATCAAGCACAGAACGAGCAGTATGGCTGGTGGCATTGTCATGCTGGAGGGTCATGTCAGGATGAGCCTGCAGGAAGGGTACCACATGAGGGAGGAGGATGTCTTCCCTGTAACGCACAGCGTTGAGATTGCCTGCAATGACAACAAGCTCTGTCCGATGATGCTGTGACACACAGCCCCAGACCATGACGGACACTCCACCCCCAAATCGATGCCGCCCCAGAGTACAGGCCTAGGTGTAACGCTCATTCCTTCGACGATCAACGCAAATCCGACCATCACCCCTAGTGAGACAAAACTGCGACTCGTCAGTGAAGAGCACTTTTTGCCAGTCCTGTCTGGTCCAGCGACGGTGGGTTTGTGCCCATAGGCGATGTTGTTGCCGGTGATGTCTGGTGAGGACCTGCCTTACAACAGGCCTACAAGCCCTCAGTTTAGCCTCTCTCAGCCTATTGCGGACAGTAACTCGGGCAGTTGTTGCCATCCTGTACCTGTCCCGCAGGTGTGACGTTCGGCTGTACCAATCCAGTGCAGATGTTGTTACACGTGGTCTGCCACTGCGAGGACGATCATCTGTCCGTCCTGTCTCCCTCTAGCGCTGTCTTTGGCGTCTCCCAGTACGGACATTGAAATTTATTGCCCTGGCCACATCTGCAGTCCTCATGCCTCCTTGCAGCATGCCTAGGCACGTTCACGCAGATGAGCAGGGACCCTGTGCATCTTTCTTTTGGTGTTTTTCAGAGTCAATAGTGTCCTAAGTTTTCATAACTGTGACCTTAATTGCCTACTGTCTGTAAGCTGTTACTGTCTTAACGACCGTTCCACAGGTGCATGTTCATTAATTGTTTATGGTTCATTGAACAAGCATGGGAAACAGTGTTTAAACCCTTTACAATGAAGAGCTGTAAAGTTATTTGGATTTTTACGAATTAGCTTTGAAAGACAGGGTCCAGAAAAAGGGACATTTATTTTTTTGCTGAGTTTATATTACTCGTAAGGGTAGCTTTAGTGTAGCTTAACTTCTTCCAGTGTTAAGTGACTGGTAGCTTGGTAAAACTATTTTCAGAGTAGCTTTCCAAACACTGCCAATGGCTAGTTTCTGCATTCCTAAGACCTCAAACAACACAGATAGAAGTGTCAACAGACAGCTCAGGGATATTTGGAAAGATGGCAGAAAGGGGTTGCGTCTTTGAGTCTTGTTTTTGCCTTCATTATAAAACAGACTGAGTGCCACTGACTGTGTAGGTGTGGTGCTAGTAGTTAAAACCTTGTAGTCCATTGCATTTACATAGCATTAGTTCCTTTTTTCTCTCTTAGAAGCACAAAGACACCTTTCACCTAAATGCCCAATACAGTAAAAAAAAAAAAAAAAATGAAAAGTTTTTCCTGTGTTATACAGTACCAGTTAAGCATTTGGACACACCTACAAGGGTTTTTCTTTTCACTATTTTCTACATTGCAGAATAATCGTGAAGACATCAAAACTATGAAATATGGAGTCATGTAGTAACCAAAAAAGTGTTAAATCAAAATATATTTTAGATTCTTCAAAGTAGCCACCCTTTGCCTTGATGACAGCTTTGCACACTCTTGGCATTCTCTCAACCAGCTTCATGAGGAATGCTTTTCTAACAGTCTTGAATGAGTTCCCACATATGCTGAGCACTTCTTGGCTGCTTTTCCTTCACTCTGCAGTCCAACTCATCCCAAACCATCTCAATTAGGTTGAGGTCAGGTGATTGTAGAGGCCAGGTCATCTGATGTAGCACCATCACTCTCCTTCTTGGTCATTGTCCTGTTGAAAAACAAATGACAGTCACACTAAGCGCAAACCAGATGGGATGGTGTAGCGCTGCAGAATGCTGTGGTAGCCATGCTGATTAAGTGTGCCTTGAATTCTAAATAAATCACAGACAGTGTCACCAGCAAAGCATCCCCACACCATAACACCTCCTCCTCCATGCTTCAGGGTGGGAACCTCACATGCAGAGATCCTCAGTTCACCTTGTCTGTGTCTCACAAAGACAGCAGTTGGAACCAAAAACTTTGACCAAAGGACAAATTTCCACCGGTCTAATGTCCATTGCTCGTGTTTCTTGGCCCAAGCAAGTCTCTTCTTATTGGTGTCCTTTAGTAGTGGTGTCTTTGAAGCAATTCGACCATGAAGGCCTGATTCACACAGTCTCCTCTGAACAGTTAATGTTGAGATGTGTCTGTTACTTTACTCTGAAGCATTTATTTGGGCTGCAATTTCTGAGGTGCAGTCAACTCTAATGAACTTATCCTCTGCAGCCGAAGTAACTTTGGGTCTTCCTTTCCTGTGGCGCTCCTCATGAGAGCCAGTTTCATCATAGCGCTTGATGGTTTTTGCGACTGCACTTGAAGAAGCTTTCCGGATTAACTGACCTTCATGTCTTAAAGTAATGATGGACTGTTGTTTCGCTTTGCTTATTTGAGCTGTTCTTGCCATAATATGGACGTGGTCTTTTACCAAATAGGGATATCTTCTGTATACCACCCCTACCTTGTCAAAACACAAGTGATTGGCTCAAATGCATTAAGAAGGAAAGAAATCCCACAAATTAACAAGGCACAGATGTTAATTGAAATGCATTCCTGGTGACTACCTCATGAAGCTGGTTTCGAGAATGCCAAGAGTGTGCAAAGCTGTCATCAAGGCAAAGGGTGGCTATTTGAAGAATCTCAAATATAAAATATATTTAGATTTGTTTAACACTTTTTTGGTTACTACATGATTCCATGTGTTATTTCATAGTTGATGTCTTCATTATTATTCTACAATGTATAACATAGTAAAAATAAAGAAAAACCCTTGAATGGAGTAGGTGTGTCCAAAATTTTACTGGTACAGTATACAGTGGGGCAAAAACGTATTTAGTCAGCCACCAATTATGCAAGTTCTCCAACTTAAAAAGATGAGAGAGGCCTGTAATTTTCATCATAGGTACACTTCAACTATGACAGACGAAATGAGAAAAAGAAATCCAGAAAATCACATTGTAGGATTTTTAATTTATTTATTTGCAAATTATGGTGGAAAATAAGTATTTGGTCAATAACAAAAGTTTATCTCAATACTTTGTTATATACCCTTTGTTGGCAATGACAGAGGTCAAATGTTTTCTGTAAGTCTTCATAAGGTTCACTCCTCCATGCAGATCTCCTCTAGAGCAGTGATGTTTTGGGGCTGTCGCTGGGCAACACGGACTTTCAACTCCCTCCAAAGATTTTCTATGGGGTTGAGATCTGGAGACTGGCTAGGCCACTCCAGGACCTTGAAATGCTTCTTACGAAGCCACTCCGTTGCCCGGGCGGTGTGTTTGGGATCATTGTCATGCTGAAAGACCCAGCCACGTTTCATCTTCAATGCCCTTGCTGGTGGAAGGAGGTTTTCACTCAAAATCTCACGATACATGGCCCCATTCATTCTTTCCTTTACACGGATCAGTCAGTCCTGGTCCCTTTGCAGAAAAACAGCCCCAAAGCATGATGTTTCCACCCCCATGCTTCACAGTAGGTATGGTGTTCTTTGGATGCAACTCAGCATTCTTTGTCCTCCAAACACGACGAAGTTGAGTTTTTACCAAAAAGTTATATTTTGGTTTCATCTGACCATATGACATTCTCCCAATCCTCATCTGGATCATCCAAATGCTCTCTAGCAAACTTCAGACGGGCCTGAACATGTACTGGCTTAAGCAGGGGGACACGTCTGGCACTGCAGGACTTGAGTCCCTGGCGGCGTAGTGTGTTACTGATGGTAGGCTTTGTTACTTTGGTCCCAGCTCTCTGCAGGTCATTCACTAGGTCCCCCGTGTGGTTCTGGGATTTTTGCTCACCGTTCTTGTGATCATTTTGACCCCACGGGTGAGATCTTCGTGGAGCCCCAGATCGAGGAAGATTATCAGTGGTCTTGTATGTCTTCCATGTCCTAATAATTGCTCCCACAGTTGATTTCTTCAAACCAAGCTGCTTACCTATTTCAGATTCAGTCTTCCCAACCTGGTGCAGGTCTACAATTTTGTTTCTGGTATCCTTTGACAGCTCTTTGGTCTTGGCCGTAGTGGAGTTTGGAGTGTGACTGTTTGAGGTTGTGGACAGGTGTCTTTTATACTGATAAGTTCAAACAGGTGCCATTAATACAGGTAACGAGTGGAGGACAGAGGAGCCTCTTAAAGAAGAAGTTACAGGTCTGTGAGAGCCAGAAATCTTGCTTGTTTGTATGTGACCAAATACTTATTTTCCACCATAATTTGCAAATAAATTCATAAAAAAATCCTACAATGTGATTTTCTGGATTTTTTTCCCTCATTTTGTCTGTCATAGTTGAAGTGTACCTATGATGAAAATTACAGGCCTCTCATCTTTTTAAGTGAGAGAACTTGCACAATTGGTGGCTGACTAAATACTTTTTTGCCCCACTGTATATCCACACTAGTAGGTTGGAATAATATTGTGTAAATTATGATAATGTCCTTTAGGTAGCCTGGCGGATAGGAGCGTTGGGCCAGTAAAGGTTGCTGATCTAATCCCAGAGCTGACAAGATAAAAATCTGTCATTCTGCCCTTGTGCAAGGCAGTTAACCCACTGTTCCCCGGGAGCCGATGACATGGATGTTGATTAAGGCAGTCCCCCGCACCTCTCTGATTCAGAGGGGTTGGGTTAAATGTGTAAGACACATTTCAGTTGAATGCATTCACAACTGACTAGTTATTCCCCTTTCCCTTCCCTTAGTGTAAGAGCTGTTAGAAAAGACTGCCTGAAATTTCAGCCTGTTTTGGTGAGATGGATTTTTGGCCTGCCTGGTGACATTACCAGGTGGTAAATGAGTTAATAGACCAACGAGAAAGAGTTCCAAACCTCTCTGTCAATAACAGCTCATTTGTACTTTTCCCCTCCCCACTCAGACCACTCCCAGAGAGTCCCATCAGAATTCTTGCTTGAGAAATTGCTCTTTGCTAAGAAGTTATTTGTTTCTTTTTGACTATTTAATTGAAAACAATCACAGTAAGGTATTTAATTGTTACTTAGTTGTTACCCAGAAATGATATTTAATATTGAGATAAAAACAGCTGCATTGGACCTAAGGGAAGTTACAACAACCCATATTATGTTTTTAATCTGATTTCAGTCATTTAATCCTATTGCACAAATAGCAGTAACACCATTTGTTTGGCCTCTGTACTGAACCATGGTATTTCAGAGAGAAAATATGTTTAACCAGGGAGTTGGATTTCAGTTTATCTAACCAACAGGAGGCCTGCCTGAGGAGAATAAAGTGTCAACTGGCTAGAAACAGAAGCATGGCACACAAAGGATAACAGTATGTGGCCAGAGATTACAATACAGAATCAGGATTTCAGATGCCTAATAAAGAGCAATGTATGTGCGTTTACAACTGGTGCTCCTTGTAGTGTCAGTATGCCCTTGTCTAATAAAATACTGCTCTCTATCCCCCTACTGTGAACTAACAGCCTCATTACCGATTAATTTAACTTAAACTACTTCAGAGTCTGAACAAACCTTTTTGCCATAATGCTGCTTTCTGAGAGGAAATTAACATTTCCTCTTACTTACAGTGATGATAGCTTTGCTGAGACACAGAGATCCCCTGCAGCCGTACTCCCGCTCATCCTCTGACTTATAGTAGCTCAGAGTATTGTTCTTCAACACTACCCACCGGTCCTGCCATCCGTGAATGTAGTTGGTCCACTGTCAACAAAACATAAGAGCAGATAGTCAAGCCTGCAACTTTACTAGCGGTGTACTTACAGTAGGACAGGGGTCATGTATTTAGTTTCACACAATCACTATAGATGACAATGATTGGTTCAATTCATTTCCTAATTAATTGAAAGAGAAGTGGGTGTTGCATGTCCCACAAAAGGATGCCATTAATGGCCAAGGATTGACATTAAGGGTCACCAAATTGCTTGAGGCAAGTGAACTGAGCAGTGGAGCAAGTTGAGCCTGCGTTGAGGTTGTCACATTGGGAATGTGATCAAATCAAATAACAACCAAACCAAAAATTCCAGTAGCCTAAAACGTATCTTTCTGATTCCTCCCCATGTGTAGATGAAAGGCAGGCGATATATGGCACTTGTGTGTATATTTAGCTCATTTACATTTATGGTCAACTGATCATAATCTTCAAGCAACCAAAAATATACTGGGCAAGTGCCTTTCAGACTTTAATGTCAATCCCTGATGGAAATTTGGCCCAGGCAGTTTGTTATTAGTAACAGCTGCCGTTTGTTTGTGGTACCTATTGCCTGATAGTAATTGAGATTGGGTCAGATTGACCATGTTTGATAAACCATTGTACACCATAGGGAAGTGTACAATGGGCACATCAAACTTTGAATAAAAGCTAGCAGGTATTTAGGTTTTCTAGTTGTATCAGTGTTTTTTAGAAGATCAAGTCCTAATTATCTATTTGAATAAATATACATTGTTTGATTTACCTTGCTTAGGACGCCACCGAGTTCAACAGGCTGCCCAGATTCGGGATCCACATCTTCATCTGAGCCCGACGAGTTCGAACTCTTCTCCGACATTTAACAACCAAGTTGTTGGTAGTTACCTTGAGGCGAGCGTTTACCACGAGCAAATTAAAATACACAAATTGATAAGACTTGGCCTATCGAGTGTTGCCAAATTGGTTAGAGGACAAACGTTGTAGCAAAACATGAGACAGTATAACTAAGCAAGCCACTCCTGATTGTCTGTCTGGCATGCAATAATTGCATGGTTAGCTAACTAACGTAGCGTTAAATCCACAACTTCTTGCGGGCGATAGCAACACGACGTAACGTTTGATATCTAAAGTTAGCTAGAAGCAAATGCAATGCATTTAGCTAAAGCTAGTTAGCTGGCTAGCAAACCAGTCAAAACGCAGCAGTCAAAATAGTCCTTCTGTTTAAATGCGCCATATCCTCTACGATCAAATACACAGGTCAAATCCTTTCAGAGACGCCCTCAGTCTCCGAGAACTAACAGTACGATAGCTAGCCTCCCCACGAATCTGTAGTGCGCTGTCATGAAGGGGACGACCAAAACCTGTTTTCCTCCGCCTGTGGTTGTTCGGTACCATCACTGCTATGCAGAACCTGCGCAAAATATATGATCTCTATATCAAAATCACTTGCTACGATGTGATATTTCATTGTTTGAATAAATTAATGGATTCATATCACGTTACGTAGAGAGATCATATTAATAAATCAACAACACTGGCTCACCTGTTAAAGTTTATGTAGATGGCTATGTATTGTCAAGGTTTTGTTTATCAGCGCTGTAGAGAAAGTTGCAATTGCGGCCGCAATTCGGGGCGTTCCTGCATCTTCTTCTTCAGTGAGGTTTAACGGCGGTTGGCATCCAAATTATGATGCATTACCACCACCAACTTGACCGGGGTATAAATCCATTATACTTTGATCTACAAAATTGAGAAAATTATATCAACAATTACCCTACCCTAACCTTATACTCATTAAAACCCACCACCCTATTCCATTATTTAACCCCATCTGGCCCTACCCCATGCCAACAGGACACCTCCACTCAACACACCCTGTAACTCTTCTGAAGTCAAATCTGGTACCCCCAAATACTTCTCTGCCCTGCCACCATCTAATTTCTGTGACCTACGTTCCATCTCTGCTGTACAGTTGATAACCATAGCTATGAACGTTAATCCAACCTTACTGAATCATATATCACTCAATAACAGATCTACTACTCATGGGGGGATCCTCTCAAAATCCCTCACCCTGACCCATCTTTCTCTACTTTTTTCAGTGTGTCAGCATATGACACCCTCTGCACTACTCTAACCCTGGTAACCTCAACCTGCCTCTCTCGCACCGGACACTTCTTTCTGATCCCCAGCACCATAGCCACCCCTACAATTAACACATACGCTTCTTTCCCCAATACTGCACATTCCTTTGGTCTCATGCCCTTCTGCACAGTTCTCACACACTGCTGCCACTCCCTCCTACACACTGCTGCCACATGCCCATAAACTTGACACCTGTAACAACGTAATGGGTTCGGCACAAAACCTTGTACGGGGGTTTCTGAAATATTCTAACATCACTTTATCGGGCAAAGACTCAACATCAAAACTCAAAAGAACAGGCAATGACTCTCACCAGTCACGCCACCCAGTCTGCATCGCACCAAACGACGAGCATCACAAACACCGGGAATCTTCCCATTCAGCTGGTCCACCTTCACATTTACCACTACCCCAGTAATCACTCTTTTCAATGGCACCCTGTTCCTGCCCTCTGGGCAGAAGAAACATACACAAATATCACAAGCCCACTTACATGTTACCTTCAATGACTCAACTGCATCTAATTCCTTTCCCACCCACCCTGAAACCACAAATGGATCCGCCAAAAGGCAAGAATTCACTTTCTCAAAAAATGTCACTCCTACTGGATGAGATTGTTCTTTATCATGTCCATCGATGAAAGGCTCGGGCTCCGAGCTCTTCACCACACCTTCCACTCCACTTAACTCACCCTTACTCATTTATATTTCACCTCCAGCACTTGACCTGGCATACTCCTTACTCTGCTTGTACTTGCCACCAGTCTTCTTTGCCCCCCCCATCTCCCTTTCTATTGCCATCTTCATCAAATTCAACCTCAACCTCTGCTTCCCTCATTCTCTTCAACGCCTTCTTCCTCCTTTTCCTCTATCACAGCTGAAACAGAAGATGTCTCCTGCAGCTTAGGTAGAGGCAGTAGGTCCCCACACTCATAAGAGGTTCTTGTGGTTCCTGCTTGTCTCTAGCCTTTTTCCACTCAACCGTCCCCACAAAATCCATGCTCCCAGCTTCTTCTTCTTCATCAATCGGCCTCTCTACCCACCGGGCATTCCTGCATCTGCAGGAACAACTCTTTATACTTCTATTGGGTGGGGGTTCATGCATGATCTACATCCGCACCAAAGATTATGTATATACAGACAAGATACTTGTCTCTCCGCCCTAACAATTTGAGTAGTTGTCCACAAAGCGGCACAGCAGGCAGTCTAGGTCCCTTCTATCCTTTCTTTGGATTGGTGGATCTAATTATTTTCCAACATTTTTGAATATTTGATGAGGGTTGTTGACTTCAACCACCTGTATTCCACAGGAGGTTGATGGCACCTTAATTGGGGAGAACGGGCTCGTTGTAATGACTGGAGCGGAGTAGATGGAATGGTAACAAATACATCAAACACATGGTTTCCTGGTGTTTGATGCCATTCCGTTTGCTCCGTTCCGGCCATTCCATTTGAGCCTTTCTCCCTCAGCAGCCTCCTGTGCTGTATTCAATGGAGATATGCTATGCTACTAGCCTCATGTCATGAATATGCATAGCCATCTCGAGACAACTCTGATATAAAGTGTTTTTTCTAAAAGTTGCGGGGATGTCACGTGTCCTACTTATATTGTACCTTTATATCAGTACACTCGTAACAAATTAAGCATTACGAAATTTCTATTCAATCAAATAAACCTCACGTAGCAAATAGGCCATTCATTTGATGTTTTACCAAATTCAAAACTCATTGATCTATCTTTCTTGGTGGGCAAAACATTTTAAAACGCCACTTGCTGGAGGGAGGCAGATTTTCCGCCGAGTTGGGCCTCTCGCTTTACCTCTTCCTCTCTGACTGCAACTCCGGTCCTGCCCCATAATGACGTGCTAGCATGCGGAAGCAAATTCAAAACTCAGGAGCGAAGACCGGAGACAGGAAACATCTGCAAAGAGGATACTCATAACGGCGCCAAATTCGGCCAGTACACAATTCAAAATATAATTTGTTTTTGTCATTGATAGTTGGAAACTTGCTTCAAACGTTACTAGCTGTTTAGCATATTTTTAACCAACTTTTATTAAGGAATACATATTGTGGAAGCTAGCTTGCTAACTTAATTATTCTTGCTTGGTTTAACGTTAACTTTATGTATTAAATGCAGGGTCTCACTTGAGGTGAAGGATGGAGACAGGGGGGACCTCCTCCAGTGGGGAGGGCTTCCTCTCCAGAATGGCCCTCAACGACAACAAGGCTGGAATGGAGGGCCTTGACAGGGACAAGATAAACAAGATCATCATGAAGTCCTCCAAGGTACCATGTTGAGAACTTATGTCTGTGTATCCAAACACCCAAATGAACACTCGCCTAGACTCCTGAGTTAATACCCTAGTTAGCTACCTTACTGTAATGTAATGGCACAGGAACTGACAAACCCACTTGTATTGAGGCCCAGTGGGTTCTCTTCTCACAGTGTAACATGGCCAGTTACTGGAGGTCATCAGCCTCTGTGTTTACCTTCCTCTCCTATAGGGCTCCAGGTTCTATGAGAACGAGATGAAAAAGGAACAGCAGGTGAACCAGCGCATTGAGAGGATGATGCTGCAGAAATCACACATCACTGAGCAACAGCTGAGCAAAGCACAAACACAGGTACAGTGCAGGCGGGCTCTATACACAGGCGGGCTCCCGAGTAGCGCAGCGGTCTAAGGCACTGCATCTCAGTGCTAGAGGTGTCACTACAGACCCTGGTTTGATTCCAGGCTGTATCACAACCGGCTGTGATTGGGAGTCCCATAGGGCTGCGCACAATTGGCCCAGCGTCGTTAGGGTTTGGCTGGGGAAGGCCATTATTGTAAACTGACTTGCCTAGTTAAATTAAAGTTAAAAACATGCACACACATAGATATTATGCGACCTCTGACACACAGATACAGTACGTTTATAGCTTCTACAGTATATACAGTGGGGAAAAAAAGTATTTAGTCAGCCACCAATTGTGCAAGTTCTCTCACTTAAAAAGATGAGAGAGGCCTGTAATTTTCATCATAGGTACACTTCAACTATGACAGACAAAATGAGAAAAAAAATCCAGAAAATCACATTGTAGGATTTTTTATGAATTTATTTGCAAATTATGGTGGAAAATAAGTATTTGGTCAATAACAAAAGTTTATCTCAATACTTTGTTATATACCCTTTGTTGGCAATGACAGAGGTCAAACATTTTCTGTAAGTCTTCACAAGGTTTTCACACACTGTTGCTGGTATTTTGGCCCATTCCTCCATGCAGATCTCCTCTAGAGCAGTGATGTTTTGGGGCTGTCGCTGGGCAACACGGACTTTCAAAGATTTTCTATGGGGTTGAGATCTGGAGACTGGCTAGGCCACTCCAGGACCTTGAAATGCTTCTTACGAAGCCACTCCTTCGCGTTCGGCGGTGTGTTTGGGATCATTGTCATGCTGAAAGACCCAGCCACGTTTCATCTTCAATGCCCTTGCTGATGGAAGGAGGTTTTCACTCAAAATCTCACGATACGTGGCCCCATTCGTTCTTTCCTTTACACGGATCAGTCGTCCTGGTCCCTTTGCAGAAAAACAGCCCCAAAGCATGATGTTTCCACCCCCATGCTTCACAGTAAGTATGGTGTTCTTTGGATGCAACTCAGCATTCTTTGTCCTCCAAACACGACGAGTTGAGTTTTTACCAAAGTTCTATTTTGGTTTCATCTGACATTCTCCCAATCTTCATCTGGATCATCCAAATGCTCTCTAGCAAACTTTAGACGGGCCTGAACATGTACTGGCTTAAGCAGGGGGACACGTCTGGCACTGCAGGATTTGAGTCCCTGGCGGCGTAGTGTGTTACTGATGGTAGGCTTTGTTACTTTGGTCCCAGCTCTCTGCAGGTCATTCACTAGGTCCCCCCATGTGGTTCTGGGATTTTTGCTCACCGTTCTTGTGATCATTTTGACCCCACGGGGTGAGATCTTGCGTGGAGCCCCAGATCGAGGAAGATTATCAGTGGTCTTGTATGTCTTCCATTTCCTAATAATTGCTCCCACAGTTGATTTCTTCAAACCAAGCTGCTTACCTATTGCAGATTCAGTCTTCCCAACCTGGTGCAGGTCTACAATTTTGTTTCTGGTGTCCTTTCACAGCTCTTTGGTCTTGGCCATAGTGGAGTTTGGAGTGTGACTGTTTGAGGTTGTGGACAGGTGTCTTTTATACTGATAACAAGTTCAAACAGGTGCCATTAATACAGGTATTGAGTGGAGGACAGAGGAGCCTCTTAAAGAAGAAGTTACAGGTCTGTGAGAGCCAGAAATCTTGCTTGTTTGTATGTGACCAAATACTTATTTTCCACCATAATTTGCAAATAAATTCATTAAAAATCCTACAATGTGATTTTCTGGATTTTTTTTCCTTATTTTGTCTGTCATAGTTGAAGTGTACCTATGATGAAAATTACAGGCCTCTCTCATCTTTTTAAGTGAGAGAACTTGCACAATTGGTGGCTGACTAAATACTTTTTTTCCCCACTGTATTTAGGTGTTATAATTTGATTGGAGCTCTGTCGCCTCAATGTCTTGTTGTAGGTGGAGAAGATGACCTTTGACCTGGACAGGGTTCGTGACTTGAGCCGTGTCATTGTGCATGTGGATATGGATGCCTTCTACGCTGCGGTGGAGACGAGAGACTGTCCTGACCTGAAGGACAAACCCATGGCTGTGGGCTCTATGAGCATGCTGGTGAGATTCTATACAGGACTGTTCATTTGCTAGCAACGTATACTACATGGCCTAAAGTATGTGGACACCCCTTCATTTAGGGAATTTGGCTATTTCAGGCACTCCCGTTGCTGACAAGTGTACAAAATAGAGCACACAGCCATGCATTCTCCATGGACAAACATTGGGAGTAGAATGGCTCGTACTGAAGAGCTCAGTGACTTTCAATATGGCACCATCATAGGATGCCATCTTTCCAACAAGTCAGTTTGTAAAATTTCTGCCCTGCTAGAGCTGCCCTGGTCAACTGTAAGTGCTGTTATTGTGAAGTGGAAACGTCTAGGAGCAACAACGGCTCAGCCGCGAAGTGGTAGGCCACACAAGCTCACAGAACGGGAGCGGCAAGTGCTGAAGCGCAGAGCGTGTAAAAATCGTTTGTCCTCGATTGCAACTCTCACTACCGAGTTCCAAACTGCCTCTGGAAGCAACGTCAGCACAATAACTGTTCGTCGGCAGCTTAATGAAATGGGTTTCCCTGGCCGAGCACCCGCACACAAGCCTAATATCACCATGCGCAATGCCAAGTGTCGGCTGGAGTGGTGTAAAGCTCGCCGCCTTTGGACTCTCTGGAGTGATGAATCACGCTTCACCATCTGGCAATCCGACAGACAAATCTGGGTTTGGCTGATGCCAGGTGAATGTTACCTGCCCCAATGTATAGTGCCAACTGTAAAGTTTGGTGGAGGAGGAATAATGGTCTGGAGCTGTTTTTCATGGTTCGGGTTGGGCCCCTTAGTTCCAGTGAAGGAAAATGTTAACTCTACAGCATACAGTGACATTCTAGACGATTCTGTGCTTCCAACTTTCTGGCAACAGTTTGGGGAAGGCCCTTTCCTGTTTCAGCATGACAATGCCCCTGTGCACAAAGTGAGGTCCATACAGAAATGGTTTGTTGAGATCAGTGTGGAAGAACTTGACTGGCCTGCGCAGAGCTCTGACCTTTACCCCATCGAACACCTTTGAGATGAATTGGAACGCTGACATCAGTGCCGACCTCACTAATTCTCTTGTGGCTGAATGTAAGCAAGTCCCCGCAGCAATGTCCCAACATCTAGTGGAAAGCCTTCCCAGAAGAGTGGATGCTATTATAGCAGCAAAGGGGGGGAGCAACTCCATATTAATGCCCATGATTTTGGAAGGAGATGTTTGACGAGCACTTTTGGCCACGTAGTGTATAAGCCCAGGCTTCTTGTGAGCAAGAGAGGATTTGGAAGGCTGGCCACTCAAGACTATGGAGACAACCAAAATAATGTATAATTATTTATTATTATTATTATTATATAGTTTGTGATACCAAATGTCTAGTTATGCAATGTCAAAATAAGAAAGCCAAGCCTGTTGACTTGGTCATCCTCCTTGGTTCATAGCTGGCGATCTTTCTCACACTGGTTCTCTTTCATGTATGAACTAGTTTATGGTCTTCTAACTGGATCTGAAAGATGGCCCATTATTACACTACAACAATTATCTCATATTGAGCCCCAGGTTGTGTCTACAACTTGTATCTGTTTTATCCACTCTCCTCAGACAACTTCCAACTACCATGCAAGGAAGTTTGGAGTCCGTGCCGCCATGCCTGGCTTCATCGCAAAGAAGCTCTGCCCAAACCTGGTTATTGTTCCAACCAACTTTGACAAATACAGAGCAGTGAGCGCTGAAGTAAGGATCTGACACACACACACAGTGTTTCAGTGGCCAGTGAGGCTTTTACTATATGTATAAATCCTCCCCAAACAGACTAATGGGTCACTAATCATGCTATTCCTCTGCTAGATCCGGGAGATCTTTGCAGACTATGATCCTCACTTCCTGCCCATGAGTCTGGATGAGGCCTACCTGGACATCAGTGAGCACCTGGAGCAGAGGAGGGGCTGGCCAGAGGTCCTGCGTACCCACCGTCTCCGGACCAACGACACTGGGACAGCTACATCCGTGTCAGTGCTAGGTCAGGAGTCGGCGTCTAAATACAGTGGATTACTGTGTAATAAATGTGTAATGTTCATTTGTTACACTGTTTGATTGCCTTTTTAAACCCATATTGCAGTTATAGGTTACATACTGTGATAAAGTTGTCATTGGTAAGACAACTTTGAGAGTTAATTGTAAGTAGTTTGAATGTGATATAAAGGCAGATAAATGTTCTATGGTAGAAATAACAGAAGGAAAGAGGGTTATTAAGAGCTTAATAGCATAAGCCTCATCTAATTCTTCCTTTATTTTCTGCCTGACAGAGAAAGTACATTAGAAGCGATTAGAACTATATATGTGTATTCCCTCTCACTTTCTCTTATCTAGTTCACTTTTGCCACCTGTCAAGCATAACGAGTGACAAGGGGAGCAGAAGATAAGAGACATGGACACACAGCTGTGAATCATCTCTCATTTCACCTTCTCTCTCTCCCTCTTCTCCTTTCTCTCTCTCGCTCTAGTTGAGGAGCAGGGTGATGGCCTACAGGAGACAGTAGAGGGTCTGTCTCCTGTCCTGTTTGAGGACAGCCCCAGCTCCTCCTGCCCCTTTCTGCAGGATGCTCCTGGGGGCGGTGCTGGGGGAGACGTTGTGGTGTTTGGGACCTGTGCCGAGGAGGCGGTGAGAGAGATGCGCTTCCGCATCGAGCAGAAAACCTCACTAACTGCCAGTGCAGGTGAGAGAGACGCTGTGTGTTCATTTTCCTCAGAGGACACATTGTCTGAGTCCCAGATGGCACCCGATTTAGATTTTAATTGAACCTTTATTTAACTAGGCAAGTCAGTTAAGAACAAATTCTTATTTACAATGACGGCCTACACCGGCCAAACCCTCCTCTATCCCGGACGACACTGGACCAATTGTGCGCCGCCCTATGGGACTCCCGATCACGGCCAGTTGTGATACAGCCCAGGATCGAACCAGGGTCTCTAATGACGCCTCTAGCACTGCGATGCAGTGCCTTAGACTGCTGCGCCTCTTGGGAGCCCAAATTCCCTATTAAATGTATTTTGGGACAGAGCAGAGAGTTACATAGTTGTGTGAAAATACCTCAGGGAACATTTGATATGTTACTATCCTAGTCTAATAACTTCATCATCCTATTCTGTATGTAGTCACATCAAGATTGTAACACATTTGCCATGGGTCTTTTATTGTTCATTCTTCTAGGCATTGCCCCAAACATGATGCTGGCCAAGGTGTGTAGTGATAAGAACAAACCCAACGGCCAGTACAGACTCCCCTCTAACCGACAGGCTGTCATGGTATTCATACAGGACCTGCCAGTCCGGAAGGTAGGCTGCTATACACCTAACCTCAACCCCAAACCTAGACAGCCTATTAAGGGATGCTTACTCTAGGAGATTGTTTATGGACCATGTTGCTAGCTGATGACCTACAAATAAAGATGAGTAAAATATGGTATTTTGGTGTGCCAGGTATCAGGCATTGGGAAAGTGACGGAGAAGATGCTGGGAGCTCTAGGTATCACCAGCTGTGTCCATCTTGGCCAGGAGATGGCGCTGCTGGCCTTGCTGTTCTCTGAGACATCCTGGCACCACTTCCTCAACATCTCCCTGGGCTTGGGCTCTACACACATCGAGAGGTGCTGACCGGGCAGGCAGAGGCGGGTGGGCAGGCCATAGAGGGGCAACTATACAGTAGATGAATCCTTCAAATTAGTTCAAGTCATCTGACTGAGTCTGTCTGTTTTTTAATTTTTATTTACTTACAGGGACGGAGAGAGAAAAAGCATGAGCACAGAGAGGTGGTTGTTTTTCTTTTCTGGCAACATACAATTACATGTTTTTTGTTGTTTTGGCTCTGTACTCAAGCACTTAGGATTTGAAATTACAGTGACGATGAGGTTAAAGTGCAGACCGCCAGCTTTAATTTGAGGTTATTATATCCATATTGGGTAAACCGTTTAAAATGTACAGAACATTTTGTACGTAGTCGCCCCATTTTAGGGAACCAAAAGTATTGGGACAAATTCACATATTTGTATTAAAGTAGTCAAAGGTTTAGTATTTTGTTCCATATTCTTAGCACGTTATGACAACATCAAGTTTGTGACTCTAAAAACTTGTTGGATGCCGTTGCAGTTTGTTTTGGTTGTGTTTCAGATTATTTTGTGCCGAATAGAAATCAATGGTAAACAATTCGTCATTTTGGAGTCCCTTTTATTCTAAATAAGAATAGAATACTTGTTTCTGAACACTTCTACATTAATGTTGATGCTACCATGATTATGGATAATAACGAATGAATCGTGAATAACTACGAGTGTGAAAGTTAGAGGCCTCTCACCATTACCAATAGTGGGAGGTTAGCCATTTTGGGTGGGTAACTTTCTCACTCATCAATACCATATCTACCATTAATTTGTATTTGGCACAAAATAATCTGAAACGCAACCAAAACAAACTGTAAATGCAAACAACAAGTTTGTAGAGTCACAAACTTGATGTAGTTGTTGCGTGCTTGGAATATGTGACCAAATGCTAAACTTTTGACTACTTAAATAAGCAAGTTAATTTGGGTTGCCTGGCTACCCAGACTCCTTGCTCCGGCCAAATGCAACGCATATGGACGTTAGTTTCTTCTCCGCAATGAGTCTGGGTCTGAGTACCTCCCCGACCTTTCACCGAATGCAAACACATTCGGGGCCGTCTGATTGGTCCAGAAACTGATGGTTTGAGCCAGAACACGTGTGTGTAAAGTGGCGGTTTTAAAATTGGTCATTGGCTTTGATACTCTGATTGGTTAGAGGCAATCTAATTGCTGACTTTGTTATGTGCAACACCCCTCGTTACCACAATCGACTTCAATGATGGCATTCTCAGACTAAAGTATAAGGCGAACGACAGACCAGCGGAAGAATTTGGTGTGCGTCGTCAGGCTATAAAACTGGGAGACTATGTACAAAAAGTACTGTAAATTCTAAACGGTTCACCCAATGTGATCGCCTCGTAATAACCAGACTGATTGCCGCTGTGCAGCGAACATTCATGTAAGCTTGCGAGATCAGGTGGCTTGCTAGGCTACTGATATGGATGAAAATACCCTCAAATTAAAGCTGACAGTCTGTGCTTTACCTCATAGTAGTTGTTTCAGTTAAAATCCATGTATTTAATTCACATATCCAGTTCAGAGCAAGAATTACAAAAAATGTCACTATCCTAAATAATAGAACATACTCTAATACTCTCCCCACATCCAACATGTTTCTCTCTCCTTCATTCTCTGTCAGGACATTTGGAGAGATGAGTGCATTAGAGGAGCAGTTCTCTCTGTGCAGGCAGCTGTGTCAAGACCTGGCTCAGGACCTGCAGAAGGAGGCTCTCAAGGTACTCCACAGCAGGTGTTTTCAAACCTCTCCTCGGGGACCCTCCCAGATGTTTCACAATTTTGTTGTAGCCCTGAACTAGCTCACCTGTTTCACCTTTTCAGAGGCTTGATAATTAGTTGACAAGTTGAATCAGTTGTGCTAGCTGTGGAATAGTTAAAATACATAGAACGACTGGGGGTCCCAGAGTAGAGGTTTGAAAAGCACAGCTCTGTTCATTACAGTACATCTTTAGTAATAGTATAGGTCATTACTAGAATAGAATGCAGTTGTGTAGCACATTTCTCCTCCTCGCTTAGAGTATATTTTCTTAAACACAAATTCACTGTCTGATACCCTCTTGGATTCATAGTAAAAATGTTTGAAATCAAACAACTATTCCCTAGTATTTGGCTTTTTGTGGCTATTATGTGAAATGCAAAACCGTTCGCCAGTACACGGAACTGTGTTCACTTGACGTCAATTGCTCTGCTTCTTTTGTTGTTTTTAATGCTGTTCTATGCTTTTAAATGTCTTATGTTTCCCTGTAAAATGTATTATTATTATCGTAGTACCAGTGTTGGATTCCAGAATCAATCTGTCTCTAAGAAGCATCTCAAACAATTACTAGAGCGTCTGTTCCCCTCCCAATCGATAGAGAGAGCTGCCTTGGCACGGCCATCACCCCCTGGCTGAGCCCTAATGTTCTTTTGATACCTGGAGGAAATAGAGTGCCATTATGGAGAATACCAGGGACCAGTGTGATCCTCCGCCTGCCTGGGGAATTGGCTGCTTGGGGATGATCATCACGCTCTCAGGAAAATGTCTTAGACCCTTCTCCACTTAGTGTCATCTATCAGTCAAATCAATGTCTGTTTTGTCCTTTGACTCCATCCCCAGGTTCAACCAGATTTATCCTGTAATTCACCATGTTATTGCTCTGTTTTCTTCAAGGGCAAGACAGTGACGTTGAAGCTGAAAAATGTCAACTTTGAGGTGAAAACCAGAGCGTGGACATTGCCGTGTGCCGTTGCTACGACTGACGAGCTCTTTGCTGTCGCTAAGGACTTGCTGAAGACTGAGATCGACAACGTCAGCCCCCAGCCACTGAGACTGAGGCTGATGGGTAATCTTAACTTACCTTCTCTCACTGGTTTAAATGGAGTATACCGTTGGAAAAAAATACTTACTATCACCTTTCATATATGTTGTATATATTAATAACATATGAAGTACCTTCTACTGATTCTGTTATTAATTCTTATCTTTGAGGTTTAAAATCAACCCTTGCGTGTCTGCAGGCGTTCGAGTTTCCAGCTTTGTCAGCGCTGACGACAAGAAACCACTGCAGAAGAGTATTGTGGGATTCCTCCAGCAAGGCGGGGCTGACTCCAGTAGCCCCTCACAGATCTCCTCCCACAAGCCTGTAAAAGAGCATCAACCTAAGCCTCCAGGCCAGACCCAGCCCTTTCCCTGCCCTTCCCTGGTACAGCAGAGCCAGGGGCAGGAGGATCACCCCTGGGTACCCAGCTGGGGAGGAGTGGAGGTTGGGAGGACTGGGGAGCAGCAGCAGTCCTTCTTCCAGAGAGCTCGCGCCCAGAGGCTGCAGCTGCAAGCTGAGAGAGAGGACCCACCAGAGGATGGAAAGTGGAACGTCTTAGAGACCAGACTGGGTCCAGCCTCATCGGCCACCAAGCCCAAACAGACACAGACACCCGTTCAGAAGAATCCAAATACATCAGCAGAGACACACTTCTCTATGAGTGCATTGACAGCTTCTGACAACATGACACATGCATCTACAGCCAACAGCACAGAGGCCCATGTGTCTACTTCATTGTGCTGGTCCACAGAGCTAGGAACAGACAGTCTGACCTGCCCTGTGTGCTTCAGGGAGGTGCACACCACAGACCTGACAGTCTTCAACAGACATGTTGACCAGTGTCTCAGTGGGGTTCCTATGGAGCACAACATTCACACAGACACAGAACTAGAGAGAGGCTCCAGTGTCTGTGAGGAGGAGGTGGAGATTGAGAAAGAGATAGCTGAAGGGGAAAGGAGGAGGGAGGAGGGGGTGATGGAGAAAGGTAGGGACCCACTCAGTAGGTGCATGTTGGACTCATTGGGCCTTCGATTGGACTCTAGTGCAGGTGATCATAAAGGACTACTTCTGTATGAGACTAGTACAACTAATATTTCACTAAACGCTGTGGGCCTGAACCCTGTCTGCCTTAACACTTGTCCAAATGGAGGTGTGTCTATACCTAGAGGTACAGACCCTAACATCCTGAAGGGTTCATCTCAAAGTGACCCTCATGTTTGTCCGTTGTCCCCAGGTCGCCCTCGGCCAATGACTACGCCCAAGGTTGAGTCACATGACGCCAGAGAACCCGCCCTCATTTGCCCAGTGTGTCAGGTGACACAGGACACCGATAACCTCACCCTCTTTAACCAACATGTTGACCTCTGTCTAAACCAGGAGGTCCTGCATGAGCTTGAAGGACTGGCGTCTGTGGACCGCACCACCCACGATGAAACACTTGCTGCCCACAAAGGTCAGTGTTTCCGAGATGTTTTATTTAATGATTTATCACACATTACATGTCACTATGGGGCACCGTGTGCAGATCGATGAGGGGAAAAACTATTCAATCCATGTTAAAACAAGGCTGCAACACAACAAAATGCGGAAAAATCCAAAGGGTCCGAACACTCTCCGAACGCACTGCATGTAATGGAGCTCCATTTGTGCAGTTTTGTAAGTAACTCAAGCACGCTTGAAACCGAAAGACAACTAAAATGTGTCCTACAAAGCACCTACATTATTTACAAAATGTAAATGGTACAGAACAAAAACTGATATCTGGATTAAATACATGAACAGAAAAGGTATACACTACTCTACCTGATTTAGTGCTGATCTTCAAGCTTTTCACTACATATTGTTTTGCAAATGACAGTATGGACTATAACTATGGCTGTTCTGATCTGTTGTTGCACATTGTTCATGAATGTGTGTCTTGTAGTTCTTATACAAGGCCAAATTTAAAGTGTATTAATATAAATAGGAAAAACACATCCCAGAAACATGTCGTTCTGTCCTTGAGCTGTTCTTGTCTAATGATGTTCTGTATTATGTCATTATGTTTCATGTTTTGTGTGGACCCCAGGAAGAGTAGCTGCTGCTTTTGCAACAGCTAATGGGGATCCTAATAAAATACCAAATTGTCATTAAAATAGACCAAGAACTTTCCCACCCTGTTTTCAATGCGCTTCCAATGTCTGTCACATCCCCAGTGTTTACATGGGTCCTGTTTCTGCCTCTGTTTTTACTCAATATGTAATCCAGGAGATTGTAAATTGAGGTTGAGTATATTTTCTTCCAAGAAAGAGTGAAACTGACCTGGTCTAAGGGTAAAACTAGAAGAATTTGTTTGGCCACTATGAGGCCAGTCTGTCTGTCTCCGTGACATGGTATTGTGGGGGCTGTGTATTGATTCCCTTTGAGAGAGAGAAGACATCTCATTTCACCCTGTGGGGCCTCCCCTGCCCTGCTCACTGCCACTGGTAAATCACTTCTTCACCCATTCAATCCTGACAATGTAAAGAAAGTATCTTCCAGTTTCCTCTTAACTATCTTGCCGGTGAGGTTGCAGTCTTTATAGCTTTGAAAAGAACACAAATGACTAAATTGCTTGTTGAACCTAGACAGCTGTCATTCTTTTTTTCCTAATGGCTTTTCCTGTTTCCCTCCACAGAGCGAGAGCAGCCCCTGCGGAGAGCGCAACAGAAAGGCAAGAGCAAAAGGTGAGACTAGGTACATCTCCTTAGACATATCTCTGACTCAGAATGTATAGAGGAGAGAGGAGAGAGCGAATTGATTAGATGTACCCATGGTTACTGACTCATGGTGTTAGGGACACCTTAGCTTTGAATTGCTAAATTAACGTTGTCAATTGACTTGAAAGTCAGCACATTCACAATGGACTTAAACACAAATGTTGTGTGGTAGATTAAAACATTGACCAGAAGTTGACAAGAAGCTTTCAGATACTGGTGAAGACAGAGTGAGAATTGTGCAGTACAATGTGCTGTGTTTCGTTCTGGCTACTTTTCCAGGAGAGGCTCATCTCCCCCGGCCCCATCTAAGAAGGCCAAATCCCTGGGCCCAGCTCGGAACACCATCGACAAGTTCTTTAGGTGACGCACCTTAGGTGACAACACACACGAAGACCCAGAGGATGACATCTTATTCTCAGACGGTGATGAAGGCTGACTGTTACCTGGATCTCAGGTGAATGGAGTGCTGGTGACCTCACTAGAAACCATACCTACCTACCTAGTACTTATTGGATTGCTGGGCATTTGGATTGCTTACTCAACCATTGAAGATGCACTTTCTTCTTTGTCTAATGTTAGTTTTTATGTATTTTGTTCATTCTTTAATGTCATAATGGTCATAAAAAATTGCTTGATTTATTTATTGTACTGCTATACTTTATCATGTACTAGCTGCTGCTAAATGAAGGGACTCTGTGTTTTTGCATCTTGTGTTTTGCACCATTTTAGATGTAAAGAAGAAGGTGCACGATGGATGTGAAGAATAGTGGTTAGAATAACTAAACAGTATATGATTACATTTTTTAAATACACTGAACAAAAATATAAATGCAGCATATAAAAGTGTTGGTCTGCACAAAAAGTTTATTTCTCAACTTTTGTGCACAAATTTGTTTACATCCTTGTTAGTGAGAATTTCTGCTTTGCCAATATAATCCATCCACCTGACAAGTGTGGCATATCAAGAAGCTGATTAAACAGCATGATCAATAAAGGCCACTCTAAAATGTGCAGTTTTTTCACACAACACAATGCCACCGATTTCTCAAGTTTTGAGGGAGTGTGCAAATGGCATGTTGACGGCAGGATTGTCCACCAGAGCTGTTGCCAGATAATTTAATGTAAATCTTTCTACCATAAGCCACCTCCAACGTCGTTTTAGAGAATTTGGCAGTACGTCCAACCGGCCTCACAACCGCAGACCAGGTGTAACCACGCCAGCCCAGGACCTCCACATCTGGCTTCTTCACCTGCGGGATCATCTGAGATTAGCCATCTGGACAGCTGATGAAACTGTGGGTTTGCACAACCAAAATATTTCTGCACGAACTGTCAGAAACTGTCTCAGGGTAGCTCATCTGCGTGCTCGTTGTCTTCACTAGGGTCTTGACCTGACTGCAGTTCGGCATCGTAACCGACTTCATTGGGGGAAAATGCTCACCTTCGATGGCCACTGGCACGCTGGAGAAGTGTGCTCTTCCCGGATTAGTTCTGGTTTCAACTGTACTGCGCAGATGGCAGACAGCGTGTATGGCATTGTGAATGGAGTGCCCCATGGTGGCGGTGGGGTTATGGTAGGGGCAGGCATACGCTACGGATAATGAACATAATTGCATTTTATTGATGGCAATTTGAATACACAGAGATACCGTAACAAGATCCTGAGGCTCATTGTTGTGCCATTTATCCGCCGCCATCACCTCATGTTTCAGCATAAAAATGCACAGCCCCATGTCGCAAGGATCTGTACACAATTCCTGGCAGCTGAAAATGTCCCAGTTCTTCCATGGCCAGACATGTCACCCGTTGAGCATGTTTGGGATGCTCTAGATCGACATACATGACAGCGTGTTCCAGTTCCCGCCAATATCGAGCAACTTCAAGCAACATTTAAGAGGAGTGGGACAACAGCCTGATCAACTCTATGTGAAGGAAATGTCACGTTGCATGAGGCAAATGGTGGTCACACCAGATACTGACTGGTTTTCTGATCCACACCCCTACCCTTTTTTTTGGTATCTGTCACCAACAGATGTATATCTGTATTCCCAGTCATGTGAAATCCATAGATTAGGTACTAATTTATTTATTTAAATTGACTGATATCCTTATATGAACTGTAACTAAGTAAAATCTTTGAAATTGTTTATTCAATTGTTTAAGTTTATATTTTTGTTCAGTGTGTTATAGTTTTGCATAAGGAAACTTAAATATCTAAATTGTATAAGATTATAAAGATTATATTTAAATGTGCATTTAGTATTTAAGATTGTTTCCACAAGAATATTGCTGTTACCACCACATTGACAATTGCTAAATGAACTGAGTTGGCAATCAATGATTCTCCTTGTTAAACTTTGTAAAGTCTCTGTGTCAATGTTGATGAGTATTTAATGTGTGCAGAACAAATCCATTTAAACACACCTAAGGCCTCAAATACTTTCGTAGTTATGATTGGAGCTTAGATTCATAATAATAGTATGCTGTACATATAGGAGCTCAGTAGTCAAATACACATGAATGACTAGAGTCAGTCATGCATCTGCACTCATACAGCTCACTACTCCAGGCTTAGAGTGCAGAGAGGCAGAGCAGGTATTATTATGCACTCATACAGCTCACTACTCCAGGCTTAGAGTGCAGAGAGGCAGAGCAGGTATTATTATGCACTCATACAGCTCACTACTCCAGGCTTAGAGTGCAGATAAGGCAGAGCAGGTATTATTATGCACTCACTTTGACCAGAAGCGAGTCTGTGAAGGGTGTGGGCTTCTAGAGTAAACAGAGGTCAGCCTTCCAGCCCTGGTAATGTACATACACTGCTCCATTTCCACACACTTTGTATTCCTTATGCAGTAAGAGCCTCAGTATCTGCTTCAGTGAAAAGGTCCAGTTCCTGACCAGACTTTCTGCATTCATTCAGTAATGCTACATGGTTGTTTGGCAAGACAAGTATTAAACAGAGACAGACTGGGATCCATCCCAGGCTACAGGGAGAAGTCACCAGATATTCACCATGGAGAGAAGGTCCTTGAAGGAGAGGATGGGGGCGCAGCTAATGAAAGAGCTGAACCTGAACCCTAAAACACAAAAAAACACAAAAAAATCAGTCAAGGGATTCACTGACTTTATACAGAACATGAAGACAGAAGAGACCAACAGTTACGATAACGAAGAAATGTGTGAGTACCAGGTATGTGTGTGTGCCGGTGTGAATGTGTGTCTGTGAGCATGTAAATGGGTAACACCTACGCCCTGTTTAGATTTGTTTTATTTGATCAAAAACATCATTAGACATTTTATTCACCATAACTTGAGTAAACACTGAACTTAAAAAAATAAAAACATTTACTTGAAATTGCGGTGGAGATGCAAAGTTTGGTAATAGAATGAGGGTTTGTGCTGTTTGTACAATCTGCACTGTTATTCAAGTGAATGTGTTTTTGAAAGAATTTAAGTGGAAATGGTTAAAAGTAGTCCTTGTGCATATAGTTGTAGGGTTTGTTTGGCTTTGCAATCATTGGTTTTTGTTTGACATGCATTTTAAAGTGAAAAATCGTAGTCTCAGCATCAGTCTGTTATAGTGGAATTGTCCCAAGGTCAAATTTAACAGTAAGAATAATAGCCTGAGGCAACAGAGCCTTACTTCTGCCCTGTTTAACAGGATCGTAAATTGTGTTCTTGTAGTTATGGTATCAAATGTTGAGAAACATTGGTGAATATTCATTCAATGCTAGTAAATTCTTCCGTAGACCAAAGCAAGCAATGAATATCCTTATCCTCTTAATTATAATGACTGTGCAAGGATTATGTTGTGATAATATACTGTAGAAATGATAATGCTCTTGACCAAATCCCTGATCATTGCTATGGTTGAATCCATGTTGGAAAACCGTAGGTGTGTTACCATGTATCTGTCATGGGTAATGGTTTGACTGGATGTGAACATCCAGTGTGCAAAGAGCTGTGCTTGTATTGGCCACACACACCCGCGCACACGCACGCACGCACACACACACACACACACACACCTTACCAATTCCACCCTCATACTAGTCATAATAACTGAAATTTAACACCCCCCATGTTCTCAAAAGAAAAACATCCATATTGAATGTATTACTTATTGTGAAGCACCTGGTGTGTCTGTTATGTGTTTGCAGTGCTGGAGCTAGAGAAGGAGTACATTGAAGCAGCAAAGATAAATGATGTACAGACCATGAAGATTCTGGGAAGGGCAGTCAAGGTTGACGCAAAGAACTTGGTGAGTCAGTCCTCATATCCATAGGAACATCATCATCTCCACACTGCAGTTAGTGGGACTACAGGAAACTATCATGTACTATTTCTGTTACTTCTTTATTAGAACCATGTATTCTGTTCTGTGTCACTTGTTAGAATAACTTGTCAAAATGCATTGACCCTAGCATGATCGCACTGCCCTACACTATGCAGTTGCTGGAAAAAACATAGAGGCCGTCCAAGTCCTTCTCCAGCGCAGAGCAAATATCAATCAAGAGGACAAGGTAGGAAGACAACACTTTTCCGGTGTTACTGATGGTGACTTTTAAAACTTCTCCTCTTCAACAAACTCTCAGCCATGTGGAGAGAATGGCCATGGTTTGTCAAAATTTAACTATTTCTCTCTTTCATACATACTCACACAGCATGGAGTGACAGCCATCCACCTGGCTGCCTGGTTTGGGAGTCTGCCCATACTAAAGTTGCTTGTGCAGGGTGGTGCTGATCAGAAGGTTGAGAATGCGGTAGGGAACCTCTGTTCCTATTCACATAGGCCATGAATATTTCTCAGAAATACCTTTCCTCGTCCTGCTGGTCAGACCTAAGCTGTTCTCTGACATCTCAGCCATCGAAGATATCAATTGCAATAATCAAAAATCAACACAATTTCTCCATAACCATTTGAGAATCCAATATGTCAAGTTGTCTTGATGTCATGTACAGTGCCTTTGGAAAGTATTCAGACCCCTTGACTTTTTCCACATTTTGTTAGGTTACAGCCTTATTCAAACATTTATTAAATCATTTTTCCCCCCTCAATCTACATACATTACCCCATAATGACAAAGCGTAAACTTTTTTTATTTATTTAAATTTGCAAATTTATAAACAAATATATAAATAATATCACATTTACGTAAGTATTCAGACCCTTTAGTCAGTACTTTGTTGAAGGACCTTTGGCAGCGATTACAGCCTTGAGTCCTCTTGGGTATGATGCTACAAGCTTGACACCTATATTTGGGGAGTTTCTCCCATTTTTCTCTGCAGATCCTCTCAAGCTCTGTCAGGTTGGATGGGGTGCATTGCTACACAGCTATTTTCAGGTCTCTCCAAAGATGTTTGATCGGGTTCAAGTCCGGGCTCTGGCTGGGCCACTCAAGGACATTCAGGGACTTGTCCCGAAGCCACTCATGCGTTGTCTTGGCTGTGTGCTTAGGGTCGTTGTCCTGTTGGAAGGTGAATCTTCGCCCCAGTCTGAGGTCTGGATCTCTCTGTACTTTGCGTCGATCCTGACTAGTCTCCCAGTCCCTGCCGCTGAAAAACACCCCCCAGACAAAGACCCTTCACCTCCGATTCCTCAGTTTGGCCGGGCGGCCACCTCTAGGAAGAGTCTTGGTGGTTCTAAACTTCTTCCATTTAAGAATGATGGAGGCCACTGTGTTCTTGGGGACCTTCAACGCTGCAGACATTTTTTTGTACCCTTCCCCAGATCTGTGCCTCGACACAATCCTGTCTCGGAGCTCTACGGACAATTCCTTTGACCTCATGGCTTGGTTTTTGCTCTGACATGCACTGTCAACTATGGGACCTTATATAGACAGATGTGTGCCTTTCCAAATCATGTCCAATCAATTGCATTTACCACAGGTGAAATCCAATCAAGTTGTAGAAACATCAAGGATGATCAATGGAAACAGGATGCACATGAGCCCAATTTTGAATCTCATAGCAAAGAGTCTGAATACTTATAGTTGAAGTCGGAATTTTACATTCACTTAGGTTGGAGACATTATGGATGTATTTCAAGGCCTACCTTCAAACTCAGTGCCCCTTTGATTGACATCATGGGAAAATCAAAAGAAATCAGCCAAGACCTCAGAAAAGGAATTGTAGACCTCCACAAGTCTGGTTCATCCTTGGGATCAATTTCCAAATACCTGAAAGTACCACATTCATCTGTACAAACAATTGTACGCAAGTATAAATACCATTGGACCACGCAGTCGTCATACCGCTCAGGAAGGAGATGCATTCTGTCTCCTAGAGATCAACTTACTTTGGTGCGAAAAGTACAAATCAATCCCAGAACAACAGCAAAGGACCTTGTGAAGATGCTGGAGGAAACAGGTACAAAGGTATCTCTAACCACAGTAAAACAAGTCCTATATTGACATAACCTGAAAGGCCGCTCAGCAAGGAAAAAGCCACTGCTCCAAAACCGCCATAAAAAAGCAAGACTACGGTTTGTAACTGCACATGGGGACAAAGATCGTACTTTTGGAGAAATGTCCTCTGGTCTGATGAAACAAAAATATAACTGTTTGGCCATAATGACCATCGTTATGTTTGGAGGAAAAAGGGGGAGGCTTGCAAGCCGAAGAACACCATCCCAGCCGTGAAGCACGGGGGTGGCAGCATCATGTTATGGGGGTGCTTTGCTGCAGGAGGGACTGGTGCACTTCACAAAATAGATGGCATCATGAGGGAGGAAAATTATGTGGATATATTGAAGCAACATCTCAAGACATCAGTCAGGAAGTTAAAGCTTGGTCACAAATGGGTCTTCCAAATGGACAAAGACCCCAAGCATACTTCCAAAGTTGTGGCAAAATGGCTTAAGGACAACAAAGTCAAGGTATTGGAGTAAGCTGAAATAAATCATTCTCTCTACCATTATTCTGACATTTCACATTCTTAAAATAAAGTGGTGATCCTAACTGACCTAAGACAGGGAATTTTTACTAGGATTAAATGTCAGGAATTGTGAAAAACTGAGTTTAAATGTATTTGGCTAAGGTGTATGTAAATAAGGTATTTCAGTTTTTTTGTTTTTATACATTTTCAAAAATGTCTAAGAACCTGTTTTTGCTTTGTCATTGTGGGGTATTGTGTGCAGATTGCTGAGGATTTGTTTAAATTTAATCTATTTTAGAATGAGGCTGTAACGTAACAAAATGTGGAAAAAGTCAAGGGGTCTGAATACTTCCCGAAGGCACTGTATGGAGATGGTGAGTTGTATTCTCTCTTCTCAGCTGGGAATGAACATCATGCACTGTGCTGCCATCAACAACCACACCGACATAATGACATTCATCATCTACGACCTGATGATGAAAGAGCTGGACAAAGAGGACCTGGTAACTACATAGACATACAGTATCAGTAACCATTGCATCCATTTCAAATATTGATTGGGCTGAATTAGTTCAATAAGCTGACACTTTTTCTTCATCCTCCCGCACCTCTCTCTCTCAGTCTGGACACAGGGCGTTTGCTTTGGCAGCAGAGCATGGCTCTTTGGAGATGCTGCAGATGTTGATGGAGGAGGCGTACAATATGGCCACCATGGAGGAAGACCAGGTGTGTGTGTGTCTGTGTATTACACCTATCAGGGGGCTGTTAATTCCTCTATCTCCCCTTCCTGTTCACTGTCTTTCTATCCCTTCCCCATTTCCTCCGGCTTTTTCTCTTTCTCTAAATGCTAGAATGGGAACACACCTCTGCATTTGGCTGCCAGCAATGGCCACTTGGACGTCGTCCAGCTACTGCTGAAGAGCTTTGAAACTCGCAATGAAGTCAATACGGTAAAGTCCCACTGTAAACGCTGTCTGGAGCAGTTTGATTCTGATGAAGGCCATTGAAGGCCAAAACGTTCATATTTTAACCTTGCTTAAATTTTATAAATAATCTTTAATGGTGAGTGAGTGCTGCATCTTTTCCTTTTCAATGGAGCTGTTTGATTGCCAGCATGTGTGACGGTGTGTTCTCAATGGCTACACCTTGCAGTAACTGCTTTAGGTCAATGGATGATAAATGACTGATGCATTTGTGGCAGGCTGGGGAGACGGCAGTATACCTGGCTGCTGACGCCGCCCATGAGGACTGCGTCCAGGCTCTGTTGGAGGCAGGCTGTGACCCAAACATTGTCACCATGGTAGGCCTGCAAACATAAACCACACCCTCCAACTATTCACTAAAATGGTCACCACCAGGCATAGTTACTAAATCACACCCAATTTATTCTACTTCAGCACTTTACCTACTAATAGACCCCTAGACCTCTCTACTCTCTGCCCCTGAACAAGGCAGTTAACCCACTGTTCCTAGGCCGTCATTGAAAATAAGAATTTGTTCTTAACTGACTTGCTTAGTTAAATAAAGGTTAAAAATGTTTTTATGGGAACCTCTCCTCTCCCCTCTAGGACCAAAGCAGTGCTCTACACCCGGTCTCAGAGAAGGGTCACACATCGTTGGTGAGACTCCTCATAGAGAACTCGGCCCAGGTGGACTTACAAAACCAGGTGAGTGAGCATAGTGAACTGGTGCTAAGTCTTGGTCAACCATGAATAAAGCCAACCTGTTATCTGTGTAATTACTCAGTAGTCTGTAGTATGACCTGACATCAGAGAGAGTTTCTATGTAATGGTCCATTTTGGTTGTGTCTCCATTGGCAGCACCTCCAGGCTCCTCTCTACCTGGCAGTGAAGAACTGTCACATCCCTGTCATCCACACACTGCTGGAGGCTGGCTGCAACGTCAACGTCACTGATCACGTACGTACAACATGTGCACTCAGTCCATTGTAAAAGAGTATACTCAGTCCACGTAAATGTTATAATGAATTAGTTGCGTCCCAAATGGCACCATATTCTCTGCATAGTGCATTACTAGTCCCGGGCCCTGTCAAAAGTAGTGCACTATGTAGGAATAGGGTGCCATTTGGGACAGAGACATTGTAATGGTTGAAGTTATGGGTTTGGTAATCTGACACTAGATCTGTGGTTAAGGGAAACTTATACTCCTGTCTGTCCTCCTCAGAGGTCCCAGACTGTCCTGCATGTAGCCGCAGAGCTGGCCAGAGTGGACATTGTTGAGATGCTTCTGAAAGCTGGGATGGACCTGGTCCTCCAAGACAAGGTGAAACATGGACACTGAGAATGATGATCTAACCATGAATAGGCTCATTTGACCCCTCTCCTCTTTACGACAACTTCCCACTCAACACACAACTGTTTCTGTTTTGAGCAGCAGGGTAAGACAGCACTGGGTGTGGCAGCCCGAGCAGACGAGGTCATCATCGTGGACATGATCATCAAGGCAGAGAGATATTTGACATGGAGGATGGTAAATGTTAACAGAGGACCACAATGGAAATAACTAACTTCATTGTGTGTTTGTTTGTTTATCCTCTATAATTGTGAATGAATGTAGAACGTGTAGCCTACTGTTATGTGAGAGACCTCCCTGTAAGTGATACAGTGGGGAAAAAAAGTATTTAGTCAGCCACCAATTGTGCAAGTTCTCTCACTTAAAAAGATGAGAGGCCTGTAAATTTCATCACAGGTACACTTCAACTATGACAGACAAAATGAGGAAAAAAATCCAGAAAATCACATTGTAGGATTTTTTATGAATTTATTTGCAAATTATGGTGGAAAATAAGTATTTGGTCACATACAAACAAGCAAGATTTCTGGCTCTCACAGACCTGTAACTTCTTCTTTAAGAGGCTCCTCTGTCCTCCACTCATTACCTGTATTAATGGCACCTGTTTGAACTTGTTATCAGTATAAAGACACCTGTCCACAACCTCAAACAGTCACACTCCAAACTCCACTATGGCCAAGACCAAAGAGCCGTCAAAGGACACCAGAAACCAAATTGTAGACCTGCACCAGGTTGGGAAGACTGAATCTGCAATAGGTAAGCAGCTTGGTTTGAAGAAATCAACTGTGGGAGCAATTATTAAGAAATGGAAGACATACAAGACCACTGATAATCTTCCTCGATCTGGGGCTCCACGCAAGATCTCACCCGTGGGGTCAAAATGATCACAAGAACGGTGAGCAAAAATCCCAGGACCACACGGGGACCTAGTGAATGACCTGCAGAGAGCTGGGACCAAAGTAACAAAGCCTACCATCAGTAACACACTACGCCGCCAGGGACTCAAATCCTGCAGTGCCAGACGTGTCCCCTGCTTAAGCCAGTACATGTTCAGGCCCGTCTAAAGTTTGCTAGAGAGCATTTGGATGATCCAGATGAGGATTGGGAGAATGTCAGATGAAACCAAAATAGAACTTTTTGGTAAAAACTCAACTCGTCGTGTTTGGAGGACAACGAATGCTGAGTTGCATCCAAAGAACACCATACCTACTGTGAAGCATGGGGGTGGAAACATCATGCTTTGGGGCTGTTTTTCTGCAAAGGGACCAGGACGACTGATCCGTGTAAAGGAAAGAATGAATGGGGCCATGTATCGTGAGATTTTGAGTGAAAACCTCCTTCCATCAGCAAGGGCATTGAAGATGAAACGTGGCTGGGTCTTTCAGCATGACAATGATCCCAAACACACCGCCCGAACAGCGAAGGAGTGGCTTCGTAAGAAGCATTTCAAGGTCCTGGAGTGGCCTAGCCAGTCTCCAGATCTCAACCCCATAGAAAATCTTTGGAGGGAGTTGAAAGTCCGTGTTGCCCAGCGACAGCCCCAAAACATCACTGCTCTAGAGGAGATCTGCATGGCGGAATGGGCCAAAATACCAGCAACAGTGTGTGAAAACCTTGTGAAGACTTACAGAAAACATTTGACCTCTGTCATTGCCAACAAAGGGTATATAACAAAGTATTGAGATAAACTTTTGTTATTGACCAAATACTTATTTTCCACCATAATTTGCAAATAAATTCATAAAAAATCCTACAATGTGATTTTCTGGATTATTTTTCCTCATTTTGTCTGTCATAGTTGAAGTGTACCTATGATGAAAATTACAGGCCTCTCATCTTTTTAAGTGAGAGAACTTGCACAATTGGTGGCTGACTAAATACTTTTTTTCCCCACTGTATATCTGTACTGTATGATCAAATGCAGTAAATTCAATCAATCAAAGAGACTAATACGTTGCTGAAGTAATCTGCTAATTAATTTACTGGAGCTGGAAATCAATAATTACATTCATCACAGATTATTCATTTCCTAAAGTCACAACTCCAGATTAATCCCTGTAATACCATTAACACTGGCAGTGGGAACAACCAATTTCAGTGTCAATTTGATTTAGCATATCTTCCATCTCCGACCTGACAGTCAAAGCAAGTGGCTCTGGCATTCAATAAGCATGGGACTACATGTGCTTATCTCTGGACACTCACTGCTCTGTTTGTGAAGCTTGTCCTTTCTCAGGTAACTAGATGTGATTACCCTTCCAGGCCAACACTGAGCTTAATGAGAACCTTCACAGCCAGACTCCGCTGACGTTTAAATTAGACCACCGCGCGGAGAGCAAACAGACCCGTGGCACGGCCTGGCACCTGGCCTACCGCCTGCTGAAGCCAGGTGACTGGAAGAGGCTGGCACTGCACTGGCACTTCACTGAGCAGCAGGTGGCTGCCATCGAGGAGCAGTGGACAGGTGACACACACACACACAACACCTTTGGCTCACAGTGTAGCCCAGGGGGATAATCATTCACAGGAATATCAATTGAAACTCATTAATTTATCAATACCAAGTGTACAGATAAAATATAGAAATAGGTAAGACGGATTATGTTTGATTGATTCTGTAATCATTTGACATTGTTCCAAAAACAAGCCACTTGGGTGACATTACCAAGGAAAGCCTTAACTACACAAAGTAATTTAACCCTTATTTTACCAGGGAAGTGGACTCAGAACATATTCTAATTTAATGTGTTTGCTTTCTGTGTGTATATAGGGCAGCAGAGCTACCAGGAACATGGGAACAGGATGCTGTTGATCTGGCTTCATGGGGTAGAGCTGGCCCAGAGGAGTCCTGCTAAAGAGCTGTACCAGGGCCTGCTTGCCATAGGCAACAAGACCGTAGCAGGTATGGGGTGTCCATGACCCTTACCTCATAGGAAAATATAACAGTTATGTTGAAGTCCTAACAGCAAATTACAGATGGGTGTTTTGTTGTTTTACAGATAAAATACGAATGGACATAGAAGAAGGAGACATGAAGAAATGCATCCTTTCATAAAGGTGGAAAAATGACATGGACAAATATGGGCATGCGTTCAGTCAACAAGATTTGATTTTTCCAGAGCATTTGTGTGGTTATTTTTCAATGGATCTTATATATATATATATATATTTAGTGAATGGTTTATTATTCTATGAGCACATTTTATTCATGTTCCATCATTCCAGCAATTTACATTAAGGGTTTATAGTGCAGAATGTGGCTAAAACATTAACATATGGCTTTGATATCATCCTGAAAACTTGAACACAGCTGTTCTCCACACATCAACACAAAATCATTTATAATGTGATTTCACATAAGTCAGACTGGAGTTGTCATAATTTAAAAACAGTTCAGTCATTCACAATTGTAGGTAAAACCAGGGATGCAAACTAGTCACCTGCGAAATTCGCCGTTTTGAATCCAGTGACCTATGTGATTCGGCTTTGGATCATTAAGGGGGTGGCGGGCTTTGGATCATAAAGGGGTGGGGACTTTGGATCATTAAGGGGGTGGGGACTTTGGATCATTAAGGGGGTGGGGACTTTGGATCATTAAGGGGTGGGGACTTTGGATCATTAAGGGGTGGGGACTTTGGATCATTAAGGGTGGGGACTTTGGATCATTAAGGGGTGGGGACTTTGGATCATTAAGGGTGGGGACTTTGGATCATTAAGGGTGGGGACTTTGGATCATTAAGGGGTGGGGACTTTGGATCATTAAGGGTGGGGACTTTGGATCATTAAGGGGGTGGCGGCTTTGGATCATTAAGGGTGGCGGCTTTGGATCATTAAGGGGTGGGGACTTTGGATCATTAAGGGGGTGGGGACTTTGGATCACTACTAGCTGAAAGTGAACGAGTGATGCGCGTTTGGAGCAATACTCCAACGCTCAGCCAATCGTTCACATAACTACAGAATGCAGCACGCGACCGAGGAGAAAACCAATTTGCTAGTTACAGCATCCGCGCGTGCTCTGGAAATACAGCGGGAGAGTGGGAAGAGGTGGATGAGAAGCCGGACCACGGAGACGGTGGCGAGAAGTTGATGAAGCTTACCTCATGAGCTGTAACCGAAAAACTACTGGCATTTGGACAGTTTGAGCAGAGGGAGAAAGTGTGTTACAAGTATTGTTAGCATTGTTAAGTATCTTGCTAGCTGGATTGAATTATCCGTTAGCTAGCCAGAGAAATGTTGCGCAAAGTTAGCCAATTTACACTCAATTATTTGATCAGTTATGGTGTGAATATTTGATCAGTTATGGTGTGAATATTTGATCAGTTATGGTGTGAAAATTAGACCGCCAACGTTAGTAACCTAACCAATTCACTATAGTATTAACTGGTATACTACTCCTCCTCGTCGGACAAGTTATAACGCGTTAGTTGCTTACTGGACCCTGACAATCTGTGAAATGTTAACGAACTAACTATCTGTATACTGATGTTTTCCCTCTAAAGTAACGTTATGTGGTTAATTTTCAGAAATAGGTGAAGATGAGGCGTTGATTGTTTAACAAGTGGATTCAGGGATGAAGTGTAGCTGGGCCTGGCTTAAACTGGATGCCACCATTGAGGTGAAAGGAACCACACTTTCCCTCTTGCTCACTTTTTCAATAAAAAGGGGTATGCCAGGTGTACTCTGCCTGAAAGAAATCAATTATGCCAACAAAGGGTATCATGCTCTGCTGGAACATGTGTACAATGTAATAATGTGTAGCCCAAAGATAGCTATTGTGTTGAACTTGACAGTAACACTTGTGTGTGGGTGAGGGGGGATTATTACATTTTTTACTCGGTGAACATTATTTTTTGCACACAGCCATGTGCACTTGCTCGATGTCTACTATAGTGGCCACTATAATAGAGCAAAAATAGAATGCCTGTTTTTCAATAAAATTGTATTAGTCACATGTGCCGAATACAACAGGTGTAGACCTTACAGTGAAATGCTTACTTACGAGCCCCCAACCAACAATGCAGTTTCAAAAAATATGCATAAAAGATAGAAGTAACAAATAATTAAAGAGTAATTCTATTGATACTTAGTTTTCCCCCCCAAGTGCAATATTTAGATATGTGTGTGTGTGGTCACAACCGTTCTATTATAAAGGCTGTCATGGCTAACTGCAATATTAGTGTATTCGTTTTTCAAGGCTCGAGTGTCATTTGCAGTAAAGTCTAGGCAACAAATAACATTGGATTGCTTTCGTTACATTTTTTAGCTGGGAGTTAGGTTCACATGAACTACTTATTTTACACACAGAGACTGGTCATGTAGATCATATTTGTTGTTGTTTAATTAGTTAACATGCATTTACCCCCAGCAAGGATTTTTTGCATGTTTTGGTGGAGAAAGAAAAAGTCACCTTTTTGGGCCCTCAGCAGTTTTCATCCCTGGGTAAAACTACTAGTGAAATGGTCGTCATTTAAATAACAAGATGGTTCCATCAGTCGCCATTCTATTTTCCATTCCAGTGTTAGAAATATCAGATTTATGGAATGCATTTGAAAAATTATTTTCTCTAATCCTAAATGTAGTTGTCATAGAAATGGCTCAGGTCCCTCATAAGTGTGTGAGAGAGAGGTGTAGCATGTCTAAAATATTTGGGAATATTCAAACATGCAGGTGTATCAGCTTGACTAAGTCATGTATGGGAAGACTGTATTTGCATATAAGGTGGGTGGAATGTTCCTATGCGATATGGTTTTGTGTGTGTTTACTCAACCACTTTGATAGAGTGTATGTGGTAGGCTGAGTGTGTTCTGGAGGAACTCTGGCCGTGCTGAGAGGAGGAGGAGAAGTGGGGGAACTTAGCTGCTTGGCCTGACCCGCTGGGAGAGAGAAAGGGAGACAGGGTGAGGTCCATCAAGCAAAGGTGTGTTTCTACAGATCATAAATCTACTTGTTTGGTGATTTTGATTAATTGTAAAATAGACATGTTTGGTGCTGATGGTGTACCTGTGTGACGGGGTGTTGGCGCTCCACGATAGAGGTCATGGGAGGAGCCACACCCATGACCTGTAGGTTGCTTGGAGTGGGGACAAAGCTGGGAGCGCGCCGTGATGCGTGCAGTCAAGGTTTTGGAGGCTTTCTGTGATCACCCGTGTACTGACCTGATACAAATTATGATCATTAAGGAACAGTCAATAAATACGGGACCTTTCACTTTGTTTGACAAATGGTGAGGAAAACGGTAACAGTAACCAGAGACAGTGGCTGACACCCTTTTCCCCAAACACTTCTCATCATGGATTTAACAATGGTAAAAACTCCTAGTCAATGATAACACCAATCCAATGATTGTAGATCCATGACAACGTGGGAGAGGGGTAGAGAATCGGGACATAGCCACGATAAGCTCCTAGTGCCATAGACCAACATCAATGTCAGTACGAACAGTTCTGTGCTCTGGTGGAGCTTGGTAAGCCACTAACCTGTCTGGGAGCTTGCAGTGACCCCTGGTGGTAGGGTGCTGTGGATAACTGGTGGAGGGGAACACCTCTGCCCTGGAACCCACCTAAGGGAGCGCGAGTGAGTGGGCAGATGTTAAGAGTGATCGTAGAAGCCCATACATAGAGATGAAGAAATTAGACAAACTGATCCACTGTAAATATAACAGGCCTATCCAATGTATCACATAGTGGGTGTTTGAGGAGTCAGTATTGTGTAGTGACAGTTACACCCATATGAAATACTGTTTGTGAGAAAATGTTAAGCCTTGAGAAATAATAAATACAACGGCAGCAAATGTGACAATATGTTTAATGATGGCGTAACCTGATCCGTAATGGTGAAAACCGTTGCATGCACCGTTACCGGGGTGTGTGAGAGTCTCACGTCTCCGTCACTCTGGGACGATGGTACAGGGGGGTCAAAGTGGAGTGGGCTGAACCGAACAGAGGCGGCGGGCCAATGAGCCTGAGCCAGGATCGTGCTGGAGGGGCGGAGCATCTGTGGAGGGAAGACCAATAAGATCAGTCATATAATGTGTACACAGGTTTATGTCCTGAAGTCAGCTTCATGACTGGACAGGTCAAAGATGACAATCAAATAAGCCCAATATAATCAAATCTGACCAACATAAATTACATTGTCAGTTGTAAAATGAGACAAATGACTATGACATTCCAGGTCCCCCCCCTAAAACAACCTACACAGCTCAATTATTACACAGATAAATGAAACAGCAACAAGAAACACTAATACTCTTACTTTAAGCTGAACCCTACAATCTCATATACATGCATACACATGATGACCACACAAACACACACACTATCAGAAAAAGTCCTTGCCCACCAGTCAATGCCAGACCAAGGTTACAACCTCCACAAAGGGCACCACTCAGTCAGCACATTCAAAGATTTAGCATCATCACGCCATCCAATGAATGAATGAGCCAGAGGAAAGAAAAACGTCCCCCTCTCCACGAAAATCTATACTGTCAGTGTCGATAGTAGCAGACTGCACTCTATTGGACAACTAGTGTCTGTTTTACTGTAGCATAGGCTAATAAACCATGTATGGGTTGATCAGATCATATGGACTGGGAAAGGTGGTATTATACACTTATTTTTGAAAGAATCTGTTCTATGAATGAAAATGTCAGGAACAGAAGTTTCTTAAAAGTCGTGTGTGTGTTACTAACCGTGCAGGTCGTGCTCCTTGCGTCCCTTTTCCAGTGTGGAACATGTTGAGGGCACACACCCCTCATAAAAGCCTTCTTCATGGACTCCTCATAACGCTCCCTCTCTGCCCGCAGGCTCTGGATCTCAGCCATATCCACCGCTGCCACGTGCTACTCACCGGGAGAGGGAAAAGAAGGAGAGAAGAGGGAGGAGAAATGGTGTGTGGGGAAGGAGGAGAGGGATTAATTAATGTATCATCGTTGTTAACCGTACTGTAATTAAAATTCAAAGGTAACATTGTGGAAAACATGAGAGGCTAGATTGTTACTGAGGAATAAAGGTTGAAGGGAAGCGTGTTTCAAATCACTAACTCTGAACTGACCAGTCTCTGCCATGTCTATGCTCCATTTCCTCTCTTCTCTCACTCGCAGTAATAACCATCTCTCTCTCCCTCACTGTGCTAGGCCTATGTTCTGCTCTAGCTCCATTCTTTCCCTTCACGTCTATGGTACTGCCAATAACTCTAGCCTATTCCATTCCAATATCCCCCTCCCTCCCTCCCTTTCTGCTAGGACTATGCTCTACTACATGTCTATGGCTCCATCACTGCTCTAGCTCCTCTCTTTAACTGGGCTTTCAGCCTCCAATTACATGTTTAGTCAATAAAGCTCACTCACTGTGATTGCTTTAGTGCAGCAGTTATTAATCAACGTTATTAACCTCTCCACAAAACCTGGTTTACAGACAAACCTTCAAAAATTTGTATTAGCCATTTAAAAATCTGTCAGGGCTGCAGAACTGTGCAGTATGGTGAGTGACAACTATTTCTATAAGACAATGTTTATTCAGTCTCTCTGTTGTCCAGTTAGTGTAGCTAGCTACTGTTCTGTGCTCATGTGAAACTGTGGGTCAATTATCTTATTTTAGTACAGAACACCCAACAGAAACAACAAATTCACATTTCAGAGTGTTAGAATTACATATGATCTCTGTTTCCATGGTTGGAACGGTATTGGCCTACTCTATACAGCAACCTGTATGTGTGTAGTGTGTGCAGCTCTTCCCTCCTTACCTCTGCCATCTTGTCCTCGTAATCAGCTGACAGGTGCACATAGACCTCCTCTGCCCGGGCGCTGCACACCTTCCCCTGGACCAGGGCATGCCGGCTTGCTTACACCTTCCTCTTCAGCTGCAGACTATAGTGCCGCTCTGCCAGCCGGGCACTGTAGGCCTGGAAGGGGCGGCAGGTAGCCTAGTGGTTAGAGCGTTGGACTTGTAACCGGAGGGTTGCAAGTTCAAATCCCCGAGCTGACAAGGAAAAAGAATATGTCGTTCTGCCCCTGAACAAGGCAGTTAACCCACTGTTCCCCGGGCGCCGAAGACGTGGATGTCGATTAAGGCAGCCCCCCGCACCTCTCTGATTCAGAGGGGTTGGGTTAAATGCGGAAGACACATTTCGGTTGAAGGCATTCGGTTGTACAACTGACTAATAATGGTGACTTTGACTTTGGAGAGAAGGGAGGGGACACGGGATAGACAGGAGGAGAAAAGCAGGATAGGGACAGGAGGAGAAATGTTTAGAAAGACTCAACTACGCAGGATTCAAACCTACAAATTAACAAGAAACAACTTTGATTTTCTACTCATCAGATATTTAGTGAAAGATGTATTAAATACTGTAATTGTCACAGTTTGAGAAACAGACGCTCCACAAGTTTTCAACTGGCAGCTTCATTAAATAGTACCTGCAAAACACCAGTCCCAACGTCAACAGTGAAGAGGCGACTCCGGGATGCTGGCCTTATAGGCAGCGTTCCTCTGTCCAGTGTCTGTTCTTTTGCCCATCTTAATCTTTTATTTTAATTGGCCAGTCTGAGATATGGCTTTTTCTTTGCAACTCTGCCTATAAGGCCAGCATCCCGGAGTCACCTCTTCTCTGTTTACGTTGAGACTGGTGTTTTGTGGGTACTATTTAATGAAGCTGCCAGTTGAGGACATGTGAGGTGTCTGTTTCTCAAACTAGACACTAATGTACTTGCTAATAATGGGCCTCTGTACACCCATGTAGATATTCATTTTTTTTTTAAATCAGCTGTTTCCAGCTACAATAGTAATTTACAAACATTAACAATGTCTACACTGTATTTCTGATCAATTTGATATTTTTAATGGACAAAAAAAATGAACGGTAGTGTATACTGTAGCAGAAATGACAAATCAAGAATCAGATGAGGAATTCCTGATCAGTCAGGAAACATCTGATAAGGCCCATCGGGCCAGTAGAATACATTTATAGAACACAGCCTCATAAGTCTATTCTCATAACTGAGAATATATTATGTTCATCGCCAAGCTAAAATAAATCTCCATACATTGAATAGATAGACAATAAAGAAGCAGGGCAGGCTAACCTAGAGGCTGTCGCTCCAGGTGTCTAGGATGTTCTCCATCTTGTTCATGTTCACCTCTGAGATAAATATCTCAGTCACCACAGTGACCAGGGGGTCTGGGCTGCTGTGTCTGCACCTCTCAAACGGCGTCTGCAGTCTGTCTGAGACAACAGACGACCTACCGGCCATCTTTTCATTACCTGGATGTCAAGAGATTGGCTTTATTTACTGCACACAAACCTGACAAAGACCCACAGTGATCAGAATAATGTTTGATTAAAACTGGGAGCATCAAAATAGAATATTATAGTTTTATATATCCTAAAGCCTGTTCAGTCTCATGGTCTTTATAATAATGCTTTTTATTGGACTAAATAGAAAGCATATAGCTGTCTGCTTTGGCTGTGTGTGATTACCCTCAGACGTGTGTTAGTGTGCCCTGGGCTCTATTATAACAGGGGAAGCCCTTGCTGCTGACCCCACCCCCCTGTTAGAGCGTCTCCCATCTTCAGCTTCAGAAACTGAGCCTGGGAGGCAGAGAGAGGGAGAGCGCTAGAGAGAGAAACAGAGAAACAGAGAGAGAGAGAGAGAGAGACTAAGTGTGACCGTAAGAATGCTAAGTAAGAAGACTGGTTCCTCATCCAAGAATGCATTTATGTCAATATCCTAATTAAATCCTGCAGAAGGAAGAAGAAAAAAAAGCACTCTAAAGAGCAGTTTGGGCATGATGCCAGCATATCATTACAAATCAGGCGTACAAAATCCTGCCTGCTTAATACATCCCAGTGTACTACTCCATGACAGTTTAAGCTCTACAACGCAACTAAGAACGCCATGGTTTGGAGAAAAGACTGACCGGGTGTAAGCTTGCTTGTGGTAGGTAAGAGAATGAATGGTTCTTCTGATATGAAATAGAGTACCTCAGACAACTAAATCTTGCAATAAATAATGTGGAAATTGATCAAGTTGAGATGACTAAACTGCTTGGAGTAACCCTAGATTGTAAACTGTCATGGTCAAAACATATTGATACAGTAGTAGCTAAGAGGGGGAGAAGTCTGTCTATAATAAAGTGATGCTCTACTTTCTTAACAACACTATCAACAAGGCAGGTCCTACAGGCCCTAGTTTTGTCGCACCTTGACTACTGTTCAGTCGTGTGGTCAGGTACCACAACAAAGTTTGCAATTGGCTCAGAACAGGGCAGCACGGCTGGCCCTTGGATGTATACAGAGAGCTAATAATAATATGCATGTCAATCTCTCCTGGCTGAAAGTGGAGGAGAGATTGACTTCATCACTACTTTTATTCATGAGAGGTATTGGCATGTTGAATGCACCGAGCTGTCTGTCTAAACTACTGGCACACAGCTCGGACACCCATACATACCCCACAAGACATGCTACAAGAGGTCTCTTCACAGTCCCCAAGTCCAGAACAGACTATGGGAGGCACACAGTACTACATTCCACATCAAGTAACTCATGCCAGCAGTAAAATTAGATATAAAAAACTGATTAAAAAAACACCTTATGGAACAGCGGGGACTGTGAAGCAACACAAACATTGGCACAGACACATGCATACACACACACACACACAAGATAACATACACATGGATTTAGTACTGTAGATGTGGTAGTGGTGGAGTAGGGGCGTGAGGGCACACAGTGTGTTGTGAAATCTGTGAATGTATTGTAATGTTTTTAAAATAGTATAAACTGCCTTAATTTTGCTGGACCGCAGGAAGAGTAGCTGCTGCTTTGGCAGCAGCTAATGGGGATCCATAATAAAAATACAATACACACCTGTCATTTATGGTCTGATATTCTGAGTTCTATGATTAACGTGCCTCTCAGTCTGTGTTTTGGGACAGGTCTAGGCTATCATCAAGCTGTTCATTTCTCCATGTCAAGTGTTTGGGTGCTTGTGAAATACACATGGAACATTTAACAGCTTGTTGGACTTGGTGCTTTCGAGTCTGTGGGCCTGGGGTGAAAAAAACTACGACAGAGAGAGGAGAATTTCTTGAAGCCCAAATCCTTTAGGACAGTTGGACATTTGAAGGGAGCAATGTGGAGGGCCTCAAGCTGTGTGTCTGTCAGATTGGCTTAGTGTAACGAGTGTGTGTGGTTGAGCAGCGGCCCACTATACCTGCTGAGCATTAGGGCCTAACATCATCGTTTCCACGGGAACTCTGTTCATCTGCAGACAGTTGTGATGCGTTCAGAAGCTGCAGTTGAGCAATGGGCTGCGGCTCATACTTAGGACTGCATGGTGGAGAAGTTCTTAATATTTATCCTGTCCATAATGAAAGAAGAGAGTGAGACACATTGAATCCTGAATAAAGTTCTGCATAGATACTGCATGTCTCCATTGCAACTTCAAATGATCACTCAAAACAGTCAACTGATGAGTTTTTTTACATTAATAATTGTATTTATTTTTTTGAAGACCTCTCCACAAATCTGTAAAAGGAAGTGCTTTGTTAACTGCAGCTAAGATGAGACCGAGCTTCCCCGATCCCAGTCCCCTGGTAGAACTGGACTGCTCGAATCCCCTTCCACTGAGGAAAGATTAAAATACAAAAAAAAAAATGTTGTTTTACTAGGAACAGCACTTGGAATGGTCCCGTGCTGATGAAGTCAGATAGCATGATGACAGGCCATCCTACAAAATCTATTTTGGTGATTCGTCAGGTGATGGCACAAAGTTTAGGCTATTATTTCACCAAACAAATGTTCAAAGAGCAGATGATTGAATGGGAAAAAACAACGATAGATTGGATAAACTTGTAATGAATGGCAGCAGACTGCTAAACTATGTTCAACTGATCAACATGATTTAGTTAGCTAACAAACGTTAACGTTAGTAACCTAGCTAGCGCGAAAACACACTGTAGCTTTGAAACAATTGTCTTGTATCATGTCATCATTTTCAAAAGTTGCTAGATAACGTTATTGCCTTTTAGAGTATCTCGAACTGGCTTGCGTTTGTTTGTAATTTGTTGAGCTCAAAACTGGCTTACTTTAGAACAAGGCGCGATTAGATTGGTTACTGAGTCGAATGTCCTTACTACAGTACTGTAATGAAACAGCAGGCCACTAACGGCCTGAGTGAACTATCTTCCTTTATCCACCATCTTCGACTACATGTAATCTAAGATGATCTGACCTAGAATACGTGGACAACTACAAATATTTAGGTGTCTGGCTAGACAGTAAACTTTCCTTACAGACTCATATTAAACATCTCCAATACAAAATCAAATCTAGAATCGGCTTTCTATTTCGCAACAAAGCCTCCGTCACTCACGACGCCAAATGTACCCTAGTAAAACGGACTATCCTACGGATGCTCGACTTCGGCGATGTCATGTACAAAATAGCTTCCAATACTCTACTCAGCAAACTGGATGAAGTCTATCACAGTGCCATCCGTTTCGTTACCAAAGCCCCTTATACCACCCACCACTGCAACCTGTATGCTCTAGTCGGCTGGCCCTCGCTACATATTCGTCACCAGACCCACTGGCTCCAGGTCATCTATAAGTCTGTGCTAGGTAAAGCTCCGCCTTATCTCACCTCACTCACTGGTCACGATAACAACACCCACCCGTAGCACGCGCTCCAGCCGGTACATCTCACTGGTCATCCCCAAAGCCAACACCTCCTTTGGCCGTCTTTCCTTCCAGATCTTTGCTGCCAGCGACTGGAACGAATTGCAAAAATCGCTGAAGCTGGAGACATATCTCCCTCACTAATTTTAAACACCAGTTATCTAAGCAGCTAACCGATCGCTGCAGCTGTACATAGTCCATCTGTAAATAGCCCACAATCTAACTACCTCATCCCCATACTGTTTTTATTTACTTTTATGCTCTTTTGCACACCAGTATCTCTACTTGCACATCTGCTAAATTGTAATTCACCTCGATACTATAGCCTATTTATTGCCTACCTCCCCACGCCATTTGCACACACTGTATAAAGACTTTCTTTTTTTCTATTGTGTTATTGACTGTACGCTTGTTTATTCCATGTGTAACTCTGTGTTGTATGTGTCGCACTGCTTTGCTTTATCATGGCCAGGTCGCAGTTGTAAATGAGAACTTGTTCTCAACTAGCCTACCTGGTTAAATAAAGGTGAAATAAAAAAGTGATCATGCTGTAATTTTAGCTATCTATAGTACTGCTACTGGTATAATTAGCTGACCAGATGTAATGTTAGTCTACTGTTATATTTAATTCCAGCTAGTAAACATCTTGCACTGTAAGGTTAGCTAGTGTTGCAAGTTTAAATTGATTTGTCAATGCTCCTTTATCATTTGCCATTAAGCAGGGAAAAACCCTTGGGTGTGTGTGTATGTGTGTGTACATTCTTGCTTGGTAGCATATGACAGTTAGTGGCAGCAGCACTACTTAATGCTGGTTTTGTAGCCTACAGCAGACCATTGTGATGGTTAATGCATTAATTGAAACAATCAATCACACCCACTTATCCGTCTGAAGTAGGTATACGTCTGGTGAATACCACCATCCTGAGAACCTGCTTTTTGACATTACTGTGGTTGTCAGTTGGGCAACTGCTGACACATAGCTGGGATCATTACCCGTACAAGCGAAGACAGAAACGCTGTTGAGATCATGAACCTCGTGCTTAATGGCATTAAACCTCATATGTGGCAGAGGCCTGGCAGACTGGAACGGAGGCGGGACAGACAGCAGAGACATATGGTCCCTCTTGGCCATGGCAGAAATGCCTGTGTTGCTCTTGGACTAGGACCTCCTTACCACCTGGATGTGCAGGGAATAGGCTGCTCTGGCACTATCAGGCACGATGCTAGCAGCATTGATATGAGACTTGGCATTTCTTTGAATTAGATACATGAGGGAAAACACTGTGTAATGCCATATGTGTCTGTGTCAGTGTAATGCTCTCCACTGAGATTAAACTGACATCTTAAACTGGGCTATTCTGCCAAGGACGAACACTAGTGCCAAAAAGCAGCTTGACAAACAATCCCCTGGCATAGCATAGGCTACTCCAGTTGAGGAAGAAGTGTGGATTTCAGGTCACTATAACATATTGTTTTAGAAACAGTTGAAGTCGGAAGTTTACATACACTTAGGTTGGAGTCATTAAAACTTGTTTTTCAACCTCTCCAGAAATTTCTTGTTAACAAACTATAGTTTTGGCAAGTCGGTTAGGACATATTCTTTGTGCATGACACAAGTAATTTTTCCAACAATTGTAGACAGATTATTTCACTTATAATTCACTGTATCACAATTCCAGTGAGTCAGAAGTTTACATACACTAAGTTGACTCCAAACAGCTTGGAAAATAAAAAAAAATGATGTCATGGCTTTAGAAGCTTGTGATAGGCTAATTGATATAATTTGAGTCAATAGGAGGTGTACCTGTGGATGTATTTCAAAGCCTACTTCAAACTCAGTGCCTCTTTGCTTGACATCATGGGAAAATCAAAAAAAATCAGCCAAGACCTCAGAAAATAAATTGTAGACCTCCACAAATCTGGTTCATCCTTGGGAGCAATTTCCAAATGCCTGAAGGTACCATGTTCATCTGTACAAACAATAGTACGCAAGTGTAAACACCATGATGCAGCCGTCATACCGGATGGAGACGCGTTCTGTCTCCTAGAGATGAACGTACTTTGGTGCGAAAGGTGCAAATCAATCCCAGAACAACAGCAAAGGACCTTGTGAAGATGCTGGAGGAAACAGGTACAAAAGTATCTATATCCACAGTAAAACGAGTCAGCAAGGAAGAAGCCACTGCTCCAAAACCGCCATAAAAAAGCCAGACTACGGTTTGCAACTGCACATGGGGACAAAGATCGTACTTTTTGGAGAAATGTGCTCGGGTCTGATGAAACAGAAATAGAACTGTTTGGCCATCGTTATGTTTGGAGGAAAAAGGGGGAGGCTTGCAAGCCGAAGAACACCACCCCAACCGTGAAGCACGGGGGTGGCAGCATCATGTTGTGGGGTGTGGAAGGCTACCCGAAACGTTTGACCCATGTTAAACAATTTAAAGGCAATGCTACCAAATACTAATTGATTGTATGTAAACTTCTGACCCACTGGGAATGTGATGAAAGCTGAAATAAATCATTCTCTCTACTATTATTCTGACATTTCACATTCTTAAAGTAAGTGGTGATCCTAACTGACCTAAGACAGGGAATATTTTATAGGGTTAAATGTCAGGAATTTTGAAAAACTGAGTTTAAATGTATTTGGCTAAGGTGTATGTAAACGTCCGACATCAACTGTATTTATTTTGTTACAAGAAAATAAGGCAGTAAAAAATGGTGAAGTATGCAATGAAACCACATAGATATGATTTCATCATTATGCATCTCGACAGTATGATAGCAACAACTGGGTTTTAACCTGTCTAGATGCACAGAAGGGATAATCCCTTTTGCACTGAGGGGAGTGCATAATGTTCTGATGAATGACAGAACTGTGTAGCTTTACACAGATTACCTATTTCCATTCCACGTATGCACCATATTTATACATTTTAAATGGATATGTTTCTCACAATTTCTCTTTGAAGACGATATTGTCACCAGAGCTTGCTTTGGCAGCTTCCCTGCCCTTTATGATAGCATTAGTGAGCAACTGCTCATTTGTTATGCTTTGGTAAGATATCATAACAAAACAAGGCATGGGTACATGATCAAATAATCCTTACAGTGTGTGTGTGTGTGTGTGTGTGTGTGTGTGTGTGTGTGTGTGTGTGTGTGTGTGTGTGTGTGTATCTATGGGTATAGGCATGTTTGGTGTAAGTAGGATTCTTTGAAATGTGAATAAATATGTGATATAATGGTGTGTTTGTGTGTGTGTGGCCATGTGCGTCAGAGTTTGTGTGTGTGTGTGGCCATGTGCGTCAGAGAGTGTGTGTGTGTGTGCGTGTGTGCGTGTGTGCGTGTGTGTGTGTGTGTGTGTGTGTGTGTGTGTGTGTGTGTGTGTGTGTGTGTGTGTGTGTGTGTGTGTGTGTGTGTGTGTGTGTGTGTGTGTGTGTGTGTGTGTGTGTGTGTGGCAAGAGTGAACTAAGGAAGTGTCACAAGAAACACAATGTCAAAATGACAAGAGATATGAAGCTGTAAATGCCCCTCCACCCCCAATCCCAATCCGAGACTGTATGGACTGTTTCCAACAGACAATGTGGTTCAGGATTGGACTCTACAGCCACACTAAGACACACAAGTCATCATTTTATACGATGGTCTACCAGTAAGCAAGTGTGTGTGGTTCTGTGTGTGGGTCAAACAATATCCAAATATTGCTCACTATTATTCACTGTTCCTGTGGTGCACATACATTTTTACACATGGAATGATTGATATCTTTTCCCTTCAACAAATCAATGGTAATGGCTGTGTTTGGATCCCAAAACTCTTTCATTCTTGTAGTGGAACGAGGTTATAAACGACTGTTGATAGGGGTGAGATTAAACAGTGTATTACTCCCCAACCCCCTCACCAGATCCACTTTGTAAATACCACCTTAGTTTAAAAAAGAGTAAATGCAACTGGGCATGTGTTGGAATGGGATGCAGCTCACATCCTTCTCCCCTAGCCTGTAAGAAGTTCAATCTGTTCCAGGACAATAATCACAATTCGTTTGACTTTCCTCCACCTAGCATTTTAGCTCAGGTATGTAAGACTATTCAGGACCTTGAAATGGTAGACAGGACAGAAATGAGAGAATAATGTTCTGGGCTAAAGCTGATTTAGTTGGAAAAAAGTATTATTCAAGTTTTTGTTAGTATATTGCTAATGTTTGATTGTTTAATTATGTATCTTGACAAAAAATGCAGACTTTTTTTATACAGTACCGGTCAAAAGTTTGGACACACCTACTCACTCGAGATTTTCTTTATTTTTACTATTTTCTACATTGTAGAATAATAGTGAAGATATCAAAACTATGAAATAATACATATGGAATAATGTAGTAACCAAATAAGTGGTAAACAAATCAAAATATATTTTCTATTTTAGATTCCTCAAGGTAGCCACCATTTGCCTTGATGACAGCTTTACAGACTCTTGGCATTCTCTCAACCAGCTTCACCTGGAATGCTTTTCCAACATTCTTGAAGGAGTTCCCACATATGCTGAGCACCTGTTGTCTGATTTTCCTTCACTCTGCGGTCCAACTCATCCCAAACCATCTCAATTGGGTTGAGGTCGGGTGATTGTGGAGGCCAGGTCATCTGAGGCAGCACTCCATCACTCTCCTTCTTGGTCAAATAGCCCTTACACAGCCTGGAGGTGTGTTTTGGGTCATTGTCCTGTTGAAAAACAAATGACAGTCTCACTAAGTGCAAACCAGAGTGGATGGCGTATCGCTGCAGAATTCTGTGGTAGCCATGCTGGTTAAGTGTGCCTTGAATTCTAAATAAATCACTGACAGTGTCACCAGCAAAGCACCCCCACACCATCACGCCTCCTCCTCCATGCTTCATGGTGGGAACCACACATGCAGATATCATCTGTTCACCTACTCTGCGTCTCACAAAGACATGGCGGTTGGAAACAAATATCTCAAATTTGGACTCATCATACCAAAGGACAGATTTCCACTGGTCTAATGTCCATTGGCGCAAGCAAGTCTCTTTTTCTTATTGGTGTCCTTTAGTAGTGGTTTCTTTGCACCAATTTGACCATGAAGGCCTGATTTACGCAGTCTCCTCTGAACAGTTGATGTTGAGATGTGTCTGTTACTTGAACTCTATGAAGCATTTATTTGGGATGCAATTTCTGAGGCTGGTAACTCTAAATAACTTCTCCTCTGCAGCAGAGGTAAGTATGGGTCTTCCTTTCCTGTGGCGTTCCTCACGAGAGCTAGTTTCATCATAGTGCTTGATGGTTTTTGCGACTGCACTTGAAGAAACTTTAAAAGTTCTTGAAATTTTCCGGATTGACTGACCTTCATGTCTTAAAGTAATGATGGACTGTCATTTCTCTTTGCTTATTTGAGCTGTTCTTGCCATAATATGGACTTGGTATTTTACCAAATAGGGCTATCTTCTGTATGCCACCCCTACCTTGTCACAACACAACTGATTGGCTCAAACGCATCAAGAAGGAAATAAATTCCACAAATGAACTTTTAACAAAGCACACCTATTAATTGAAATGTATTCCTGGTGACTACCTCATGAAGCTGGTTGAGAGAATGCCAAGTCTGTGCAAAGCTGTCATCAAGGCAAAGGGTGTTAACTTTGAAGAATCTCAAATGTGACATATTCTTTTATTTGTTTAACACTTTTTTGGTTACTACATGATTCCATGTGTTATTTCATAGTTTGTATGTTCACTGTTATTCTACAATGTAGAAAATAGTACAAATAAAGAGAAACCATGGAATAAGTAGGTGTGTCCAAACTTTTGACTGCTACTGTACATTAGGCAGATATCAAGAATCCCTGCGTGGGGTGGAATGAGCTGGAACTGAGTGCCATAGAGAAGAGTCATCGATGACCTATGCTCCCAAAGGAGCGATGGGCCTCAGGAAGTAAGTCAGTTTGTTTAATACATTATGCTACCAGATGCATGTACATGTACATGTAGCTACCTGTACAATGTACAGTATTTACCTCCTATAATTCATTTGGTTATAGCACTGTAATAAACTGTAAAATAACACAACTTTCTACAAACCTGTTGCTGCTGCCTACAATTGATTTTCAATTAGATCTGTCTGCAGAGAGCCACAACTCCTGACAACAACAACAATGTGCTGCCATCAATCATGATGATGTTAACCCATCTGCTGCCCATATCCGACAGTGGTGACCTCTCATACAAGACAATGGGGATAATAGTCAGTGAATAACTTTTCTTAGCTGCCTGCTGTTTTCAGATTAATTTTGATTGCATGTTGATGATATTGGACATCCCCCTCAGGCTACAGTCATCTATCACATCACCACGACAATAACACCAGTGTCCTTTTGCTTTTATGATGCTCTTTTCCAAAACAATCACTGGCTACTTGGTATTGTGTCTGTAAATATGGCCCCGCTGTCTCCATTTATATAATGTAAGTATACTCCCTGGCAACTGTGTAAGAGAGGGCTAAAGGTCTGCTGACCAATAAGAGAGAAGAATAGAGGAAACGAGAGAGTGGGAAGGTGGGAGCTAAGTCAGTTACCTCTCCCACTAGGCAAAAACAATTATCATCAATGTCTGAATCGCTGTCTGGACAAAGATAACACACTTTCGGGCTAGACTGCAGCACTAGTCTACCCAAGCTATAACTATTAATGGCTGCTAATGTGCATCTCTGTGTATCTATGGGTATAGGCATGTTTGGTGTAAGTAGGATTCTTTGAAATGTGAATAAATATGTGATATAATGGTGTGTTTGTGTGTGTGTGGCCATGTGCGTCAGAGTTTGTGTGTGTGTGTGGCCATGTGCGTCAGAGAGTGTGTGTGTGTGTGTGTGTGTGTGTGTGTGTGTGTGTGTGTGTGTGTGTGTGTGTGTGTGTGTGTGTGTGTGTGTGTGTGTGTGTGTGTGTGTGTGTGTGTGTGTGTGTGTGTGTGTGTGTGTGTGTGTGTGTGTGTGTGTGTGTGTGTGTGTGAGAGAGAGAGAGAGAGAGAGAGGGCCATTCGGCTCTCCCGTACATTAAGCTAAGTGCTCCTTGGCTCTCCAGAAGTAGTAAATGGAGTCTTAGGCCTGAGGAGATTTTGTCTTCCAGCTCTGAATGAAAAGCAGAGAGTGCCCCAGCCTTAGATCCCCACTCCTGTGAATCATCAAAATCAGAGGACAAAGACAGATGCCTCTCTTTTGTAAGTGTGTGTGTGAGTGAGCGTGTCCATGCCAGTATGCATGTGAGTGTGTCTGTGTATATAAATGCATTTCTTCAGGTTGGATATTTACTGTGATGGTATTTAATTCACGCTACGTATGGTATATCGCCTGTGTCAGCACTCTTTCCAATTCTTGACATTCAAACAGAACCCCCCCAAAAATATATCAACATAATACCACCAATTCCTGACAGTATCATTACTCCAGTGCTACCCTCTACATCTCTGAATTTAGCTCAAACTGCTGGAATCCATTTTAAATGCAATCCTTTGACAATCATATCTTATTATGACTGAAATCTCACATACTGCAAGAGGTAACCCCCACAGAGGAACATGAAATCGGATGTTTTGTGCAGATAATAATAATCTCTCTGCAGTGGATCTTGTTCCTCTGTGGTACTGCTGCGACGGATTTTGGTCTTTAATGATGTGAGTACTGTAGGGCTGAGTGTGCTGCCGCTTGCATCAGTCCCTCACTATTCTCTGACCATCTTTCTCCACAGCTCTTGGGTTTGAGAAGCGCTAGGATTTGACATAACAAGCACAGCGCTCACTGTCTCTCACTTCATCAGAAGAACCTACTTATCTCTGAGAGAGCCTGTGTTCGGTTATGTAATTATACGGCATTATTATACATACAGTCTTTGTGTGATGTTCTGTAACATGTAAGAATTATAATCTGTGTCGTACTGTATGGTGTGCATAGAAATAACTAAAATAATAAACTCAGAAACTTTTGAAGTCTCTTTTTCTTTTCATGACTGATTGCAGTTACTTTCGTCAGCTATATTACTCATATTCAATGCTGAACAGGGAAACAGTAATCACTATGCCCTTAGTGTTATTGCTTAGAGAAGAAGGTGCACTGACCAGGGTGTGGTGATAGATCAGGGTGATACTTTGAAACACTTTGACTAAATGAATAGCATTCATGGAGTTCATGTTGCAACAGCCAATGTTCTGCCAAGTAATGATGGGTGCCATTCATTATAGATTGAGAAGCATTAGACACGCATGGCATCTTGTTTATTGATTGTCAGTCAGTATTCTTCTAACACCAGCCTTGTGTCATGGACTGTCCTGTATTGCTCTGTGCAGGTGCACAACTATGTTTGCAGAAAGGGAAGAGCTCATATTAATATCCCAATTGAAATTCTGTTTTAGTGTTTAGTGAGAGCAGATCCAGTTTAACTAAAGGCCAACACATAATTCCAATTCTCCATTATGCCAATGTTAATGTTCTTTTCACTGTTTTTCTTAGATAATACTTGAGAAAAAGCCTGATCTATGGTTAAGAATGGAGTTACTCCAAGAATGAACCAGACAAAAAGCTTCACTGAGACACAAAAGAAAATAGATGTAACCTACTAAGGTAAGGCGGAATTAAGTGGGAAAGCATGCCTATATATATTTACTTGGGTCATCTTGATGAATTCATGCTTGTAACTAATCAAGCATAAAACAAACAGTGGAACTTGTATTGTATTTAGTGGATGTTCAGATTAGGACTGACTGATGACTCAGCCATTTAGCTTATTTAGAGATAAGTGTGGTGTGGCCCACATATCACATTGGCCTAATTCACAGAATTTTCTGAAGAACTTAATTGGAAAGGTCATCAATAATTAATGTATCCAGTGTCTGTCCTATCCACCAACGCGCTGTAGTAGTGGTGTTTTTAAGGCGCAAATTCAGCACTGAAATAATGTGTGAAGTCAGGACCATGGATAGCGGTCATTCGCGGAAAATGTCTTTCAGGACCGTGGATAGCGTCGTATGAAAAAGCTGATGTCGCCTAGTTGGCCTTCTGTGGTTACAAACTACACTGAACAAAAATATAAACTTAACATGCAACAATTTCAAAGATTTTACTGAGTTACAGTTTATAGAAGGAAATCAGTCAATTGAAATAAATTCATTAGCCCCCCCGTTCAGCATATTACACCTAACGCACTGGGCTTTTAGCAGGATAAACTACTTTCAACATTATACCAGCCTTGTATGTTTTCAAATATTTAACATACAGAATTAATCATTTTAATCAAGTGAACTAGAAAACATTGCTATAAGGTGAATTTGTGAATGTGTTTTCTTTAGCCTACACACTACACTGTTCGAGACTGTGGCGGGAATTATAATTTGGCACAATGGTTTGCAACAGGTCGAGCTGTTGTCGCATCAAATGGAATTTGAAATGATGCCGGTGAGAACAAAGCGGACTCCATTACAATAACGAGCCGCACTGATACACTGCCACATTAACATAAGCCTATACGGCATAAACTTTTCAGCAAATACAATCCGTTTTACAGCACAATTAATTTGCCTTTCAAATGGATGCCATTCATCTTCAGCATGTCATCTGAATTTCTTTGTTGTTGCTTTGCCCCCAAAACATGCAAAAACGATCAATTTCTATTGAAACTTGAATATGAAACTTTAACAATGTATTTGAAGAATAACATGAGCTCTTAAATCTGTAGAAAATATGTTCGTTAAAAAAGTCTCGGTCTCGAAATCAAAACCTCTCATCACATCGCTATAGTGATTTCTTATCAGCAGCATAGCATTGCCTATATATAGGCTCCAGTACTGTACGTCGCAGTGTTTCACGTCATTCTCCCTCTAATGAGATTGTTCCATTAGATGGAATTGCCTGCATCACTCAATGAAACACAATTATTGATTTCACTCTCTCTCTCTTAGCTATCCCCTGCCCCTACTGCCCCCTCTCTCGCTCTCTCTCTCTCTGTCTATCTCATTTTTCCTGAAGTAGCCTACTGCAGAGAGAGAACTGCATCGAAAAAACACACCGGAAGACATTAACTACCTCAGTTCTACAGTGTGATAGCAGCAAATTCAGATTCGTAAGACACAAGCAACTCGCCTGGTGCAATGGCTAACAATCAGGGCCATCCACTTTTCCTCTCAAACAAAGGTAAGCGCTTTGATTTCTCGAGGGAACGTTGTGGGAAAACGGAGGTTGTTCTTATTCAAGTAGGCTAGCCTACAGTTTTTCGTTTATATTGTTTCATATAGCCTTTCGCGGAATACAGCAGAATGTTCATTATAGGCTAAGTGTAAAGTAAAATAGCAAAATACACTTTTTGATATTGTCATATGCAAAGTTCGATTACGTAGGCCTAATTATTGTATGACAGACTGCGGTGCAACTGTGAGGAGGATGTTGGCAGGGATACCCACTTCATTAATAATAAAATGCTACTTGCTGCTCAGTCTCATTCAGTTTACCAGACTTTTTTTCAGTGGAATTGCCTTTGAAACTATACTGACAAAGATTATGCGCTTGATGTTTTTGTTGGAATGGAGTGTCTGTGCTTGACTTTTCTTTATAGTCCGTGTAAGAAATGTGCTTCAAACCATCCAGATACACTACTTGGAGTATTTGGGATACTAAGCTATAATGTAGGCTAACATAAAAAAAACAGTTTGGTTTTAGTCCTGTGACATCGAAGCTAACCCTTTAGACATACCCACCAAGTAAAGTCATGACGTCCATGATATTTGTTCTTTATTCAATTTAAATTGAAGTCGATAGTTGCTACTGTCTCAAATCTTTGCAAGTCTGAAACAAGCTCTCGTCTGCGGTGAATGAGTATCACGCGGCCAGTCGCCCCTGGCGCTTAAAGCACTCTGCATTACCGCCAAAAAGAGCGCAAGGCTGCGGGTACAGTAGCGAGCTGGGTACTGAGTCAACGATTGATAGGCCACCAAAGAGCAAAACCAGTGAAGCGGAAATTTGCATCAAAGTGCTCTGTAGTAGGATAATTATAAGCTTGCTTGGTAACATTGAAGTTGTCTTCAAAACGGCTTGACATATTTTCATGTGAGGTGTTGTCTAGCTGGACAGTTGGTGGGAAATATGAGACCATTTTTCTTTATCCTCACTTGACGTTTAATGGTGTTGACAGCAAAATGAAGTAATGTGTAGGCCATGGCTTTCAGATGAAGGAAAAAGCTAATGGAAGAGGAAAGGGCTTTCTTTTTCACATCAGATCACCTATCAATCCTGTACCTTATATGCTTGACACAACCCACTGGGCACAGAGACTATTCAAAGTATATTCCACATTGGTTAAACTTAATTTACTTGAAATGATGTGGAAACAACATTAATTCAACCAGTGTGTGCAAGGTGGGCCAAATCTAAACCCAAACCATTTTCTCCCAGGTGGACCATACACTATAGGGGTACATACTGTACACCCTTCCAGGGGTTCTTGAGAAGACTCATGAGACCATAGGCCTACTGGTGAAATGCACATGAGGGGGTACTTCAGGGGTACTCTGGGTAGATCACAATTTAGTTGGTGGTACAGTAACAAAAAAAGGTTAGGAACTAACCACTATAGCAACCCCACCTGACTCAAAGCTACGTCCTTGAGAGGTAGTTCATTGACACTGGCCCAATGAGAATTCAGTAAAAGTGGAGGCTTCAAATAGACCCAGCGCGTCAGCCTTGTAAGTCACCCGGTCTAAGCACTAAGCAAATGGAACATTTACAGATAAATAATTTACATATATCTGGAATAAGTCAACCCTGTAATTACTTGGCATTGTAAAATAATGTTATTCAGCCACGTCCTCTGAACTCGCTTGCCCATCTTCAATTAACATTTGAACCACAGAATTGAATCCTTGTTTTTCATATTACTAGAATACTTCTCTTACTCAGGATACCCACAGTATTGTTCTTTATCAGAGCAAGGTTTTTCCTGCACAAATTCTCACATCTCTTCACACATGCATGCATGTATGCCTCCATTTTCACAATTTTCTCTCGTGTTGTAGTTTGGTTTCGCCTCTTTCCAAACGGCTGTCAACCTGGTGAAGCACTGCCATAGACTATAGTGTAAAAGCTGCATCCAGCAGCAAGTTGTGTGCTCTCCAGCTCTCTGTGTTTCCTAGCTCTGTGGTGAGGGGCTGGCATGGCTGGGTGACCATATGGACCAAACAGGAACCAGTGTTTGTTCTCTGGGAGCCAAGGCACATACACTGTTTGGATCATTCCTCCCTTCCTGACTCAAATGTAACTCTGCTAAGTATTATGTGACATAGTTATATTAAACAGGAACTAGGTGATATTCTAATACGAATCCCAGAGATAGGTTGTAGTTATCTGATAACTCATTGGCCATTATACCCTGCATCTGTGAAATCAGCTGGATGTGCTGTTCAGTGAATGCAATATATGTCAGCCTTTAGTTTTATTGTAGGACACACCGTAGTGTGTGGAGTTGAGTGCATATACAAGTGCCATTCATTTTGACCAGCACTGTCACGCGATTTCACAACACTATTTGTTCCATTCAAATCAAATCAAAGTTTATTGGTCGCATAAACAGATTTGCAGATGTTATAGCAGGTGCAGAGAAATACTTATGTTTCTAGTACTAACAGTGCAGTAATATTTATCAATACAATAACAATACAAACATAATCCCAAAATATAAAAAAGATCAGAACCAGCAATATCAGAATGTCCAAGTCCGGAATATATATCTGTATATCTATATATAAATTGTGTGTAGACAGCATGGACAGTCTATGAATAGAAAAAAGGTGTGTACAGCAGTATTAATACAGGATGAGCCATGACTAGAATACAGTATATACAGTACATATAAAGTGGGTAAAACAGTGTGTAAATATTGTTAAAGTGACCAGTGTTCAATATCTCTATATACATAGGGCAGCAGTCTTTAAGCTGCAGGGCAGAGTACCGGGTGGTAGCTGGCAAGTGACAGTGTCTAAGGTGCCAGGCAGAGTAACTGGCAAGCCATGGAGAGCCATGTGGTTGTGGGCGGTGCAGTTGCCGTACCAGATGGTGATGCAGCCCGACAGAATGCTCTCAATGGTTTATCTGTAGAAGTTCAGGAGGGTCTTAGGAGTCACGCCAAATTTCTTCAGCCTCCTGAGGTTGAAGAGGTGCTGTTGCTCTTCTTAACTTTGGTGTGGGTGTGGTGGGACCATTTCAGGTCCTTGGTGATCCTCTCCACTGCGGCCCTGTCGATGTGAATGGGGGCATGCTTCTCTGCTGTCTGCTGTAGTCCATGATCAGCTCCTTCGTTTTGTTGATGTTGAGGGAAAGGTTATTTCCCAGGCACCACTCCGTCAGGACACTAACCTCCTCCCTGTAGGCTGTCTCAGCATTGTTGGTGATCAGGCCTACCACTGTTGTGTATCCACTAAGTCATAAGGGACAGAGAGTACAGGAGGGGGCTGAGCACACACCGCTGGGGTGACCCCTGAGGATCAGTGTAGCCATTGTGTTGTTTCCCCTCCTCACCACCTGGAGGCGACCAGTCAGAAAGTCTAGGACCCAGTTGAACAGGGAGGGGCTCAGACCCAGGGCCACTGCAGTGGTGAGGGAACTGTTCTATTTTTGTTGGAATGGGGGGAATTCCTATGTCTTATCTACATATTAACGTTGACTTCAATCAGGAGATTGATTGAAGTCAACGTTAATATTAATAATTCCAGTTATTATAGGTCAAAAAGGGATTGCCAACCTGCAACAGCAGTAGGAAGTGACCATAAAGGTTGAGCACTATTGAAGCAGGTTTCGTTCAGGGGTAATCTGTGTACCTATATGACTAGTGGGCCTTAGCTCTCATCCATTCCTCTCTCACTTTCTCTATTCTCCTTCAATCTCTCTCACTCATCACTCTCTTCTCCCCCTTCAACCCTCTCTTTCTTTCCTGTCTACCCCTCTCCTCTTTCCAGTTACCCATCTCATCTCTCCTTCCCGCTCTCCCCTTCGTCTCTCTCCACTCCTCCTGTCTCCATTCCGCTCCCTTTTCCTATCCCTCTTTATACATCCCTCTCTTTTTTCTGTATTCCACCATCTCTCTCTCTCAATGTGATGTCATCAGGATCTCCTTTTTGATGGGATTACGTGAGGGTCGGTCCATTTAGAGATTGGACCTGCTCTGTCTGATGCTGATGGAACAAATCAACTACCAAACTGTCCACCCACGCTTGTCTTTCAAAGGGGAGGACAGTCACAAGTCAAACATGACTAAGACTGAATACATTAAATTATAGATTGCATCCCTGACATTGGTTGGATGTGGAAGTATGTGACAGGATTTTGAATAAAAAACACAGTGTGGATGAGTCTAATAAGGAGCATAAGTTGCTAGTATTCTCGTCATAGGATGTTTGCACTTGCATTCACATTGAACCACAGAATTAAATATAGTACAAATGCAAGTGGAGCGCATACAGCGAGGGCAAGGACACTGGCAGCTAGCTTGTTTTTCATTACTGCTTTGCTTTGTCTGAGTGAGTATGTTTGGTCCAGTCTGTCATTCAGACTGCACAAAGCAGGCAGTATTGATGATCTATTATGATCTCATGAAAACATATAAGGTGTTTACTGCCCTCAGTAGGTGTTGGTCAGGAAAACAGTAAACTCCTCTTGCTAAAAGGTAGCTTTTGTTTTTCATTCTAACCACCAGATGTACGGTGCATTCGGAAAGTATTCAGACCCCTTGACTTTTTACAAATATTGTTACATTACAGCCTTATTCTAAAATTTATTAAATTCAGAAATACCTTATTTACATAACTATTCCGACCCTTTGCTATGAGACTCAGTTGATTGGACATGATTTGGAAAGGCACACACCTGTCTATATATACCAAGCCATGAGGTTGAAGGAATTGTCCGTAGAGCTCCGAGACAGGTTTGTGTCGAAGCACATATCTAGGGAAGGGTAACAAAACATTTCTGCAGCATTGAAAGTCCCCAAGAACACAGTGGCCTCCATCATTCTTAAATGGCAGAAGTTTGGAACCACCAAGACTCTTCCTACAGCTGGCCGGGGGAGCAATCTGGGGAGATGGGCCTTAGTCAGGGAGGTAACCAAGAACCCAATGGTCACTCTGACAGAGCTCTAGAGTTCCTCTGTGGAGATGGGAGAAACTTCCAGAAGGACAACCATCTCTGCCTCACTCCACCAATAAGGCCTTTATGGTAGAGTGGCCATATGACAGCTCACTTGGGGTTTGTTAAAGGGCACCTAAAGACTCAGACTATGAGAAACAAGATTCTCTGGTCTGATGAAACTAAGATTGAACTCTTTGGCCTGAATGCCAAGCATCACGTCTGGAGGAAACCTGGCACTATCTCTACGGTGAATCATGGTGGTGGCAGCATCATGTTGTGGGGGATGTTTTTCAGCGGCAGGGACTGGGAGACTAGTCAGGATTGAGGCAAAGATAAACGGAGCAAAGTACAGAGAGATCCTTGATGAAAACCTGCTCCAGAGCACTCAGGACCTCAGACTGGGGTGAATGTTCACCTTCCAACAGGACAATGACCCTAAGCACACAGCCAAGACATTGGAGGAGTGGCTTCAGGACCAGTGTCTGAGTGTCCTTGAGTGGCCCAGCCAGTGCCCGGACTATTTTGGTTAGAGCCAGTTTGGGCTGTTCTGTGAAGGGAGTAGTACACAGCGTTGTACGAGATCTTCAGTTTCTTGGCAATTTCTTGCATGGAATAGGCTTAATTTCTTAGAACAAGAATAGACTGACAAGTTATTTGTTTCTGGCCATTTTGAGCCTGTAATCGTACCCACAAATGCTGATGCTCCAGATACTCAACTAGTCTAAAGAAGGCCAGTTTTATTGAATCTTTAATCAGGACAACAGTTTTCAGCTGTGCTAACATAATTGCAAAAGGGTTTTCTAATGATCAATTAGCCTTTAAAATGATAAACTTGGATTAACTAACACAATGTGCCATTGGAACACGGGAGTGATGGTTGCTGATAATGGGCCTCTGTACGCCTATGTAGATATTCCATACAAAATCAGCCGTTTCCAGCTACAATAGTCATTTACAACATTAACGATGTCTTCACTGTCTTTCTGATCAATTTGATGTTATTTTAATGGACAAATAATTTGCTTTTCTTTTAAAAACAAGGACATTTCTAAGTGACCCCAAACTTTTTAACGGTAGTGTATTTCCCTTTAGTCCAAAAGGTAGACTCATTATGCATGAGATCAGATCCAGCAAATGGGCCTCAAATCAAATGTTATTGGTCACATACACATGGTTAGCAGATGTTATTGCGAGTGTAGCAAAATTAAACCACCGGACGAGACCACCGGACGAGACCCGGAATCATCTGCGCAATCCACAATGGCACGAAAGCCAAAACACCCAGCACAGGTACTCACATGCACCAACGGACATAGTACAACAATCGACAGCGTAATGGAGAACCAAAGGGCACATATATACAAACACTAATAATTGGTAATTGGGGCCAGGTGTGCGCAATGACAGTTCCGGAGGGATCCGTGACAGCAGCAGTATCTAACAGGCAATCTCGAACAATTCTGCAACAAAACCTAATACACACCATCTAGTAAAGGAATGGGATAAAAATATATATAAGAATATAAAATATATGGATGAGCAGTGACAGAGCGGCTAAGATGCAATAGATAGTAAAGAATAGATAGTGAAGGATACAGTATACATTATATGTAGTTGAAGTCAGAAGTTTACATGCACCTTAGCCAAATACATTTAAACTCAGTTTTTCACAATTCCTGACATTTAATCCTAGTAAAAATTCCCTGTCTTAGGTCAGTTAGGATCACCACTTTATTTTAAGAATGTGAAATGTCAGAATAATAGTAGAGAGAATGATTTATTTCAGCTTTATTTCTTTCATCACATTCCCAGTGGGTCAGAAGTTTACATACACTCAATTAGTATTTGGTAGCATTGCCTTTAAATTGTTTAACTTGGGTCAAACGTTTCGGGTAGCCTTCCACAAGCTTCCCACAATAAGTTGGATGAATTTTGGCCCCTTCCTCCTGACAGAGCTGGTGTAACTGAGTCAGATTTGTAGGCCTCCTTGCTCGCACATGCTTTTTCAGTTCTGCCCACAAATTTCCTATAGGATTGAGGTCAGGGCTTTGTGATGGCCACTCCAATACCTTGACTTTGTTGTCCTTAAGCCATTTTGCCACAACTTTGGAAGTATGCTTGGGGTCATTGTCCATTTGGAAGACCCATTTGTGACCAAGCTTTAACTTCCTGACTGATGTCTTGAGATGTTGCTTCAATATATCCACATAATTTTTCTTCCTCATGATGCCATCTATTTTTTGAAGTGCACCAGTCCCTCTTGCAGCAAAGCACCCCCACAACATGAGGCTGCCACCCCCGTGCTTCACGGTTGGGATGGTGTTCTTCAGCTTGCAAGGCTCCCCCTTTTTTCCCCAAACATAACGATGGTCATTATGGCCAAACAGTTCTATTTTTGTTTCATCAGACCAGAGCACATTTCTCCAAAAAGTACGATCTTTGTCCCCATGTGCAGTTTCAAACCGTAGTCTTGCTTTTTTATGGCGGTTTTGGAGCAGTGGCTTTTTCCTTGCTGAGCGGCCTTTCAGGTTATGTCGATATAGGACTTGTTTGACTGTGGATATAGATACTTTTGTACCTGTTTCCTCCAGCATCTTCACAAGGTCCTTTGCTGTTGTTCTGGGATTGATTTGCACTTTTCGCACCAAAGTATGTTCATCTCTAGGAGACAAGGTAGGCAGTCGCCTCTCTGTGCTAGTGGTGGCTGATTAACAATCTGATGGCCTTGAGATAGAAGTTTTTCAATCTCTCTGTCCCAGCTTTGATGCACCTGTACTGACCTCACCTTCTGGATGGAAGCAGGGTGAACGGGCAGTGGCTCGCGTGGTTATTGTCCTTAATTATATTTTTTTCCTTCCTGTGACATCGGGTGTTATAAGGTGTCCTGGAGGGCAGGTAGTTTGCTCCCGGGGATGCGTTGTGCAGACTGCACCCCCCTCTGGAGAGCCTTGAGGTTGTGGGCGGTGCAGTTGCCGTACCAGGCGGTGATACAGCCCGACAGGATGCTCTCAATTGTGCACCTGTAAAAGTTAGTGAGGGTTTTCGGGGACAAGCCACATTTTTTCAGACTCCTGAGGTTGAAGAGGTGCTGTTGCGCCTTCTTCACTACACCGTCTGTGTGTGTGGACCATTTCAGTTTGTCGGTGATATGTACACCAAGGAACTTAAAACGTTCCCCTTTCTCCACTGCTGTCCCATCGATGTGGATTGGGGGGGGTGCTCCCTTTGCTGTTTCCTGAAGTCCACGATCATCTATTTTGTTTTGCTGACATTGATTGAGAGGTTATTTTGCTGACACCACACTCCGAGGGCCCTCACCTCCTCCCTGTAGGCTGTCTCGTTGTTATTGGTAATCAAGCCTACCACTGTTGTGTCGTCTGCAAACTTGATGATTGAGTTGGAGGCGTGCATGGCCACGCAGTCGTGGGTGAACAGGGAGTACAGGAGGGGGCTTGTGGGGGCCCAGTGTTGAGGATCAGCGGAGTGGTGATGTTGTTTCCTATCTTCACTACCTGGGGGCGGCCCGTTAGGATGTCCAGGACCCAGTTGCACAGGGCGGGGTCAAGACCCAGGATCTCAAGCTTAATGATGAGTTTAGAGGGTACTATGGTGTTGAATGCTGAGCTGTAGTCAATTAACAGCATTCTTATATAAAAAGTTTTCTCAGATTCCTTCTTCTCAAACTCTCATTTAAATCTCTATTATAGTGCCATCTTTAACCGGTAACAAAATGCAGGTTGACGTTTATTGTCATGAGTCTCGTCTTGTATGCAAAACTGAGAGATTTCCCCTTAGATAGGCCAAATACAAAGTTATAATTGGCTATATTGAAAAAATTCATGAAAATACAAATGTGCTTTTTGGTCTTAGTTTAAGGTGAGGTTTAGGCATTAGTGTTAGCAATGTGGTTAAGGTTAGGTTTAAATTATGACTTTGTGGCTGTGCCAGCTAGTTACCACTCTGCAGACCTACCTCCAGAACAAGATTCATGACAAAAAATGCTAACCTGCTAACACAATGGTGACATAAACACTTTTCTCAGTTTGTGAAAACTTTTTATTAGTGTCAGTAGCCCGGCAAAATGACCTAAAATCAAGTCTTGAATCTGGTAATTTGTCTGCGGATTAGTTGGAAAGTTGCAGCCACGTAGTAGTTGACCTAGAGTTTTTTCCCCAGCCTAAAGAGGCTGAAGGAAAGCAGAAGCACCATCCATCACCCAGACAGAGGCTATCGCTAGACCAGGGCCTATTTCAAGCCATCCTCAGACAGTTCACACTAATGGTAGCAGCACATCTTGTGTTAACCCTCTGTATACCAGTCCACTGAAATCAATTAAAATCTTATTGGTCACATACACATTTTTAGTAGATGTTATTGCGGGACCAGCGACATGCTTGTGTTCCTAGCTCCAACAGTGCAGTAGTGTCTAACAATTCACAACAATGCACACAAATCTAAAACTAAAAGAATGAAATTAAGAAATATCTAAATACATAAATGTTTCCTGTGACAGAGGAACCTCACTGGGCCAATCTCTGCGAGTGGTATGGTAAATAGCAGTGTGACTGCCCCTGTTGGTGTGGCGGTCTGTGCTGTCTCAGTCTCGTCAGTGGTGGTCAGGTGAGGGGGAGTGTGAGGGCCTCGGTATGCACACAGGTCTTCACTGATCCTCATCACCACTGACAGGGCGGCTTGGGCTACGCTCCACAGACTCTCTGACAGACAGACACTGGACACACAGAGAGAGAGAGAGAGAGAGAGAGAGAGAGAGAGAGAGAGAGCATGAGGGAGAGAGCATATGTCTTTGTGTGTGTGTGTGTGTGTGTGTGTGTGTGTGTGTGTGTGTGTGTGTGTGTGTGTGTGTGTGTGTGTGTGTGTGTGTGTGTGTGTGTGTGTGTGTGTGTGTGTGTGTGTGTGTGTGTGTGTGCGTGCGTGCGTACTTAGAGGTGTGTGATCACCCAACTCATGACCTGCATGAAACACTAGGAAGCGTCAATGTCTTGAGAGTCTGTCAGGAGTCTTGACAAGCCACTGGCAGCACCTGACTCTGAGTTCACATAACAGAAGCAGAGTTCTAAAATATAAACTGCAGAATGGGATCCAATAGGAGAGTAGTACAGTTTAACAGACAGGTTGAGACAGACAGGTTTTAATATTAAATCCAAGAAGATGGTTATTTAACAACACCTAACCCAAGTGTCCTCTGTAATACAGCTCAGCGATGTTCCTCTAAATAAGGTTCTCTGTAAAAAGAAAAACCAATAACAAGAAAGAGAAAGCAGTAACACAGGACCCTGCTACTAGAGACAATGATAAATTTCACAGGTAATAGGGGTACTGAAAAATGAACAATACATATAAAAGGATCATTGGTCAGAAGCCAGCCAATAAGCCAAACGGGATAAGCAGAGTCACCTTGAATCAGCGGTGTCATTTTGCCCAGTAAAATTGAATTATGGGAGCTGGAGCCTGGGCGGTGATTTGTGGCCTCCTGACAGGGCTTCATTGTTCATTAGGCCCTGTAGAGAGCAGCTCAGAGACACACTGGACAGACGACCTCAAAGACACCCTCAGTCTCTCACACACCCTCATTCTCTCTCTCTCTCACACACACACACACACACACACACACACACACACACACACACACACACACACACACACACACACACACACACACACACACACACACACACACACACACACACACACACACACACACACACAATCTCACTCACACACATAATCATCAGAGTCTGTGGGTTCTGTTAATCAAAAATACTACAAATTATATAATTTCATCATTTATATTTTACAAAATAAGGACACACACCTGTCCCCAACAGAATCAGCCTTCTATCATTGAAGGATTTAGTAAATCCTTGGTTGACAGTTTCCAATATGCTTTCTCTTCCCACCAATCGGTAATGTGCAAGCTGTAATATGAAAGAGTGCAGCCAGGGCGATGAAGTAAATCTGTGATATGCTGTAGGTCTTGGTTTACACTTTGATCACTCACAATAAATCATGTTACATTGGAGGGTTATGTTGGGGTCACCACCAGCCAACCCAGGCCTCTGACGACTGGGAGGGTTTCCCCCTGCCCACTGTGTGTGTGCCCTAATTAATGTGTATGAAATCAGTGACCATGCCAAATCAATTTCCTTCCAACTCCGACTGTTTGTGTGTGTGTGTGTTGGTGACACAGTGGTAATTTTCCTTCAGTTTTCCAGTGGATCCTCCCCTTGCATGGATTAAAGGATGACACTAAGGTTCTGCTTGGGTTGCCACATCCACTGTAATATACCAGCGCCTTATTAAAGACAAATTTATTTGGGCCAGAACCTTGTTTATTAGTTCCTTCTCCAACACAAATTAATATGATTCTGCACATTTCCTATCTCTGTTTAAGGCCTGAGACTGATGTTGACTCATGAAATATAGAACAGGAGAGCTCTCCGGGAAATTGAATGCACTTTGTGAATATAAACTGAGAGTAATATGCCAAAGCCATTTTCTTCACATCCCTCAAAGAAATGATCAAAAGGAAAGGGAGCAGGCAGGCAGGACGGTGAGAGAATGTTTATAAGAGTTTGGTGTCTGTGCTGTTTCTGCATCACTGTCTGGTTATGAATGTAGCTGTGGAAACTACCGGAGTTATTCACCTTATCTGACTGGAACATTTCTCTCTCTCCCCCTGTCTTTCTATCTCTCCCCTGTCTCTTTTTCTCCCTCCCCCTGTCTTTCTGTCCCCCCCTCTTTCTCTCTCTCCCCCTGTCTTTCTATCTCTCCCCTGTCTCTTTTTCTCCCTCCCCCTGTCTTTCTGTCCCCCCTCTTTCTCTCTCTCCCCCTGTCTTTCTGTCCCCCCCTCTTTCTCTCTCTCCCCCTGTCTTTCTGTCTCTCCCCTGTCTCTTTCTCTCCCTCCCGTCTTTCTGTCCCCCACTCTTTCTCTCTCTCCCCCTGTCTTTCTGACTCTCCCCTTGTCTTTCTCCCCGTCTTTCCGTCTCCCCCCGCTCTGTCTCTCTCTCCCTGTCTTTCTTCCCCCCTTCTCTTTTTCTATTTCTCCCACAGCCGGACCAATGAACACCACAGCCAGTGAGGGTATCTTCCTGTGGTGACTGCAGACTCCAGAGTTTTCCCCTGTTGCATCTCCAGATCCACCACTCTGCTTCACTCTACTCTACTCCCAAACCCCTCCACCAGCTTACATCCATCCCCCTCCCTGTACTTCCACCCCTGAACCTCCATCAGAGTTAAAATGGACGACAGCTACGATAACAGGACTTCCTTAGTGAAGGGGGCCAAGGACATCGCCAAGGAGGCCAAGCGGCACGCCGTGAAAAAGGTTAACAAGGTTGTGGACAGCGCCACAGACGAGTACTCCCAGCGCAAATACAGCCGTTTTGAGGACGAGGTAGACGAGGGGGACGACTTTTACCATAATCCCCTGAGGCAGGACGGAGGCTATAATGACAACGACCAGGCCAGTGACGCCAGCGATGCCACAGAGGGTCATGATGACGAAGATGAGATCTACGAGGGGGAGTACCAGGGGATCCCAGCGGCTGGAGACAGGCGGGCCAGGGAGGGGCAGGTCGCTCTGGGGCAGCCCGTCACAGACAGCCTGAGAGAACGTAAGGAGCTGGAGAAGGAGAGGCAGGCGGACGAGGAGGAGCTGGCCCAGCAGTATGAGCTGATCATCCAGGAGTGTGGCCATGGCAGGTTCCAGTGGCAGCTGTTCCTGGTGCTGGGCCTGGCCCTCATGTCAGATGGGGTGGAGGTGTTCGTGGTGGGGTTCGTTCTTCCCAGCGCCGAGACGGACATGTGTGCTCTGGGTGGCTCCAACTCCAGATCTGGATGGCTGGGTAAGGGATTTGGGGTTTGGGGTGCGTGTGTGCGTTCATTTGTGTGTAAAAAATCTAATCAAATAACATTTTACTGAGTACATACACATATTTAGCAGATGTTATTGCGGGTGTAGCGAAATGCATGAGTGCTATAGCAGGTTTCTGTAAGAAGAAGACAGGATTAAATTACTGTTGTCCACCTAGACTAGGCTCAAATCCCTGTCATTCGCGTGAAAAACAGATGGAAATACAGGGGGCGGAGATTGGGGTACCTTGTGAGAATTCGTCGACTAGTGGGTAACCCGCCTCTACCATCCATTCTACTGGCCAACGGGCAATCACTGGAGAATAAACTGGATGATCTCTGTTCGAGACTATCCTACCAACGGGACACTAAAAACTGTAACATCTTATGTTTCACTGACGACACGGATAATATACAGCTGGCTGGGTTTTTGTGCATCGGCAGGACAGAACAGCTACGTCTGGTAAGACGAGGGGTGGGGGTGTGTGTCTATTTGTCAATAGCAGCTGGTGCGCAATGTCTAATATTAAGGAAGTCTCGAGGTATTGCTTGCCTGAGGTAGAGTACCTCATGATAAGCTGTAGACTACACTATCTACCAAGAGAGTTATATTTTTGTAGCTGTCTATGTACCATTACAAACTGATGCTGGCACTAAGACCGCACTCAACAAGCTGTATAAGGACATAAGAAAACAAGAAAATGCTCATCCAGAAGCGTTGCTCCTAGTGGCCGGGGACTTTAATGCAAGCAAACTTAAATCCGTTTTTACCTCATTTCTACCAGCATGTCAATTTTCAACCAGAGGGAAAAAAACTGTAGACCACCTTTACTCCACACACACACGCATACAAAGCTTTCCCTCGCCCTCCATTTGGCAAATCTGAACATAATTTGATCCTCCTGATTCCTGCTTACTAGCAAAAACTAAAGCAGGAAGTACCAGTGACTCACTCAATATGGAAGTGGTCAGATGACGCGGATGCTACGTTACAGGACTGTTTTGCTAGCACAGACTGGAATATGTTCCGGGAATCATCCAATGGCATTGAGGAGTATACAGTGACCGTATGTACATATCCCAACCAGAAGCCATGGATTACAGGAAACATCTGCATCGAGCTAAAGGCTAGAGCTGCCGCTTTCAAGGAGCGGGACACTAATCCGGACGCTTATAAGAAATCCCGCTATGCCCTCAGACGAACCATCAAATAGGTAATGCGTCAATACAGGACTAAGATTGAATCCTACTACACCGGCTCTGACGCTCGTCAGATGTGGCAGGGCTTGCAAACTATTACTGACTACAAATGGAAACCCAGCCACGAGCTGACCGATAGACCCAGTGACGCAAGCCTACCAGATGAGCCTTTTATTCTCTCTTCGAGGCAAGCAAAGCTGAAGCATGCATGAGAGCAACATCTGTTCTGGACGACTGTGTGATCACGCTCTCCGTAGCTGATGTGAGCAAGATCTTAAACAGGTCAACATTCACAAGGCCGCAGGGCCAGATGGATTACCCGGACGTGTACTCCGAGCATGCACGGACCAACTGGCAAGTGTCTTCACTGACATTTTCAACCTCTCCCTGACCGAGTAATAACTACATGTTTCAAGCAGACCACCATAGTCCCTGCGCCCAAGAAAGCGAAGGTAACCTGCCTGAATCCTAAACTCAAAGCACATGAAGTGCTTTGAAAGGCTGGTCATGCCTCACATCAACAAAATTATCCCGGAAACCCTAGACCCACTCCAATTCGCATACCGCCCCAACAGATCCCCAGATGACATAATCTCAATCGCATTCCACACTGCCCTTTCCCACCTGGACAAAAGGAACACCTATGTGAGAATGCTACAGCTCAGCATTCAACACCATAGTGCCCTCAAAGCTCATTACTAAGCTAAGGACCCTGGGACTAAGCACCTCCCTCTGCAACTGGATCCTGGACTTCATGACGGGCCGACCCCAGGTGGTAAGAGTAGGCAACAACACATCTGCCACGCTGATCCTCAACCCGGGGGCCCCTCAGGGTGTGTGCTTAGGCCCCTCCTGTATTCCCTGTTCACCCACGACTGCGTGGCCAAGCAGGAATCCAACACCATCATTAAGTTTGCTGATGGAGCTAGGATTGATGGATCAGACTGCGCAGTGAAGGTGCGTCGTCACACGTCATCAGAGTGTGCAGCTGAGCACTGTATGCTGGAAAACACTTGGTTGGTTATTTTTCATTCATTAAATGCGAATACCAAACCTGTGTTTGTGTGGATTCCGCAACGTGGTTAGCTTTTAACAGCTAGGAAACACCGCTAACCATACAATAGTGTTAGGTGGCTGTAGTACAAAAACACTGGTCGTCGTCGTGGGAAAGCCGCATTGTTAAAAACTTTTTGTAAACAACTGGTTGCAGTAAAGAGCCAACCTGTATACTAAGGAGATCCTGAGGGAAATCGACGACTATCAACAGCTTTACGCTATGGAGGAACAACATACTCCATCATGGAAAGATCCGGCTACCTCACAAAAGAACCAGACAAAAAAACGAAAGACAGATTCATCTACAGACACGGACGATTTACTTACCGTTGAAGTAGAGGCTAGTGTACTGGCTGGAATCCATGCAACACTGGACAAGTTGTGTGAGGAGGTAACAGGGCTGAGGGGGAGTTTGGAGTTTAGCCAGAGGGATATTCTCATGCTCCAATGAGAGAACAAGGCACTCACAGCCAAGGTAAAAATCCATGATTCCAGCATGGATTGTATACTCAGGGAAAACAGGGTGATGAGGGAGTCGCTACTAGACATACAAAGTTGTAGCATGTGTGAAAGTCTAATATTTTCTGGGATTCCTGAGGACGCATCCAATAATACAATAATCCAGAGGGCGCGTTCAGAGAATTCATGCAATCCGCCTTGACTGTAAACAAGGTGGCTTTCCACCGAGTACACAGACTTGGAGCTCGGAGCGACTAGACCAAGGGTCCCCGACCGATCATCGCAAAATTTGAACATTACCAACAAAAGGAGCTGATTAAAAGCAGGGGAAGGGAGCTTAATGACCAATTTCCACTGGGAGATAAACGAACGTCGCAAGAGGCTGTATCCTGTACAGAGGCAACTGAGGGAGAGGAGTAAGCATGCCTTTCTCATTGTGGACAAACTCATTATAGATGGACAGCTATTCTGAGACAGCTCCATAACACCATGGCTATACTAAATTCTACAGGTGCTTCAGGTTATGAAAAAAAAAAGTATGGGAACTGTAAAAATATCTGAACACTATGAAGTGGATATGAACACACGTACTCAATTACATGCTAGCTTACACATGTGTACTCATACATACACATACACTCTTGATCTCACTCTCTTCTCTCACTCTCTCTTTCTCTCTTTTCTCTTCTCTCACTCTCTCCCCTCTCTCTCTATTGTCAAGAACTGTTCAATAATTTAATATGTTTATTGTTTGTCTATCTTTTCTATGTCTAAATATGTTTACAACAAGCAAGGGGAAGATATAAGAATAGGGACATTGGGGAATAATAACATATTGTACGGGATACATTTGTACTGTAGTGAAACCGTCTCTATAGTAATGCAAGGTCTCTTTCATGATCATGTGAAACGTCAATTACTATGGAAATGCTGGGATGTGTTTTTCAATGATGTTAAAGGTAATTATGATGCAACTAGGATGGTGATAAGATATGGATTACAATTATCATCATGAATATTATAGCTATACGCACTACATGAGTTATTATTTATTTGGACATCACACATTATAGTCTTACTCTTATACAGACATTGTACACACTCTCACTAAATCACATCCAATATCATCAACCTACTCAGATTTACTACACACATAGTATCTTGTCTCAATTTTCTAACATCTGTGGCATTGGCTCACAGGCAAAACAGGCAAGGGAATAAAACAAATATTGCTAGAACCTATTTCTTGAATTCTAAATATCAGACATTTGAAAGCTCTGCTTTTGACTGTCATAATACCTCTGATGGCAATAACTTTACAAGCACTAATTATGGTCAATTTAGACTGAGAATAGTATCTAGTTATGGAAAGGTGGAATAAAAGGTTAACAATTAAAGGTTAAAAAAGTTTTAATAGGAGACAGAATGCGATCAGATCATCATCTAATTGGCCTTCACATAACTCTTATAGAATTTCCACGTGGACATTGGAAATTTAAACAAAGTTAACTAGAGGACAACTTATTTTTAACTAAGATAAAATAATTTATAACTGAATTGTTCCAGTATAATATAGGTTCAGCAAATCCCCTTATTGTTTGGGATACCTTTAAATGTACCTTCAGAGGTCATTCAATTCAATATTCATGTAACATATGATCAAAAAATATTTTGCTTTATCTAAATCAGACAAAATAAAGTGACTGTACCATACAGATTGCAAAATAGTTGGGAAGAGATTTTTGATGTACCGATTCCATGGTACAGGGTGTATGAGTTGATATATAAAACAACGAAAGATTCAAGACTTCGTGCTTTTCAGATAAAATTGTTATGTTGAATATATGGGGCATAAAATCATCAAAGCTCTGCAGATTTTGTTGTGAGAATACAGAATCAATAGACCATTTATTTTCTATTATTTTGGCATTTTCAGCCATTCCTGAACCTGAGACCAGAAACAGGTTCAGGAATGACTGAAAATGCATAACATTGATCTAAAACTGACCTAGAAATAGATCTGGAGAGACCGGGTCAGGTCAGTCAATTACTAATATACTAATACTCTTAGTAAAAGTATTTATCATCAACTCGCAATCTGTGGATTCTATTCAATTAGATAGATTGAAATTGTATGTTAAACATCACAGCATAGTTAAAAGATATATGTTGCGGGTCCATGTTTTTTGCCTTGTGGGAGATCTGTTGACATGCCCTTGAGCAGGGCATTGACCCTGGATACTTCTGTGTGTCGCTCTGAATGGGAGTCTGTTGGATGACTGGTGTGGTGTAGTTGTTGAGCGGCTTCACTGCAAGTATATTGCATGTTTTGGATTAATAAAAAATAATAGTTTGCTGACGGCACAACAGTGGTAGGCCGGATCACCGACAACGATGAGACAGTGTCACGATCTCCAGAAGTGACAGACCAAGACGCAGCGATGCTTCCAGTATACATGTTTTATTGAATACGTAACTGGGGCAAAACAACAAAACGAACGTAACAAAGATCGTGGCAGAATAACCCACCACAAAAAGACCAAGCAGCGATGTCAAAAGGAGTCCTGGACATGGGAGGAGATATTGGCTGGGAAGGGACCTTGGGGGAAGACGACGGAGCATCGTTACCCCAAGAAGGAGATGGAAGCGGCGAAGACTTCGCGAGGGAGCTATGAGGATATATATGGAGCGTGGAACCCGGAGAGGGAGAGATATGTTGGGACTCGCCTGGCGCGGAAACCTGAGAGGCTGCCCCCAATTTTTTTTTTTTGGGGGGGGCACACGGGGAGTTTGGCCTGTTCAGGATGGACTTCTGAGCCAACTCCTCGTGCTCTCTGGAGGGAGCGTTGGAGAGAGCGTCGCACTGAGCAGACACCGTGCTATGCAGTTTTGCGCATGGGTGAGTGTGCAGCCTGGAAGAGTGGTGCCGGCTTTGCGAGCGAGGTCCCCAGTACACCTTCTGGGACCGAGATATCCTGCACCGGTTCTGCGTGTGGGGTCTCCGGTCGCATCCACAGCCCAGTGCGTGACATTCCAGCTCCCATCATCCATGAGGCAAGGGTGAGTGAACAGCCGGGGAGAGAAGTACCGGCTCCACGCACCAGGTCCCCTGTACGCTTAGAGAGCCCAGTACATCCAGTCCCTGCTCCGCGCACCAGGCCCCCTGTGCGCTTAGAGAGTCCAGCACGTCCTGTTCCGGCTCCGCGCACCAGGCCCCCTGTGCGCTTAGAGAGTCCAGCACGTCCTGTTCCGGCTCCGCGCACCAGGCCCCCTGTGCGCTTAGATAGTCCAGCACGTCCTGTTCCGGCTCCGCGCAGCAGGCCCCCTGTGCGCTTAGAGAGTCCAGCACGTCCTGTCCCTGCTCCACGCTCCAGGATCCCTGTGCCCGTCGTGGACCCAGCACGTCCTGTCCCTGTTCCACGCTCCAGGATTCCTGTGCCCGTCGTGGACTCAGCACGTCCTGTTCCTGCTCCCCGCACCAGAGTGCTAGTGCGCTTAGTGAGCCCAGTATGGCCGGTTCCTGCTCCCCGCACCAGAGTGCCAGTGTGCGTAATGAGCCCAGTACGGCCGGTTCCTGCTCCCCGCACCAGAGTGCCAGTGCGATTAGAGAGCCCATCACGGCCCGTACCTGCTCCCTGCACCAGAGGGCCCGTGCGTTTAGTGAGCCCAGCACAGTTCGTTCCTGCTCCCCGCACCAGAAGGCCAGTGCGCGTCCCATGTCCGGGACCTCCAGAGAAGGTCCCCTGTCCGGGACCTCCAGAGAAGGTCCCCTGTCCGGGACCTCCAGAGAGGGTCCCCTGTCCGGGACCTCCAGAGAAGGTCCCCTGTCCGGGACCTCCAGAGAGGGTCCCCTGTCCGGGACCTCCAGAGAAGGTTCCCTGTCCGGGACCTCCAGAGAAGGTCCCCTGTCCGGAACCGCCAGAGAGGGTCCCCAGTCCGGAACCGCCAGAGAGGGTCCCCAGTCCGGAACCGCCAGAGATGGTCCCCAGTCACGTCCAGGCCTGAGAAGACAGGCTGGTGTGTTTAGTTTTGTTTTTGGTGTAGGGTTTTTTATGTTCTAGGTGATATATTTCTATGTTGGCTTAATGGTTCCCAATTAGAGGCAGCTGTGTGTCGTTGTCTCTAATTGGGAACCATATATATGTTTGGGGTTTTCTATTAGGTTTTGTGGGTTATTGTTTGAGCATAGCTTGTTTTATGTTTAGTTGTGTTCAGCTTCACGATCTTCGTTTATATTTTGTTATTTTTTCCCAGTTACGTTCGTCGTTAATAAAATTTATACTGGAAGCATCGCTGCGTCTTGGTCTGTCCGTTCAGAAGATCGTGACAGACAGCCTATAGGGAGGAGGTCAGAGACCTGGCAGTGTGGTGCCAGGACAACAACCTCTCCCTCAACGTGAGCAAGACAAAGGAGCTGATCGTGGACTACAGGAAAATGAGGGCCGAACACTCCCCCATTCATATAGATGGGGCTGTAGGAGAGCGCGTCGAGAGTTTCAAGTTCCTTGGTGTCCACATCGCCAACAAACTATCATTGTCCAAACACACCAAGTCAGTCATGAAGAGGGCACGACAACACATTTTCCCCCTCAGGAGACTGAAAAGACTTGGCATGGGTCCCCAGATTCTCAAAAATTCTACAGCTGCACCATTGAGAGCATCCTGACCAGTTGCATCACGGTCTGGTATGGCAACTGCTCGGCATATGACCGCAAGGCGCTACAGAGGGTAGTGCGTACAGGCCAAGCCCTCCCCTGTTTTTACACTGCTGCTACTCGCTGTTTATTATCTATGCATAGTTACTTTACCCCTACCTACATGTACAAATTACCTCGACTAACCTGTACCCCCTCACATTGACTCAGTACCGGTTCCTCCTGTATATAGCCTCGTTATTGTTATTTTATTGTGTTAAAAATATATATATATACTTTAGTTTATTTAGTAAATATTTTCTTAACTCTATTTCTTGAACTGCATTGTTGGTTAAGGGCTTGTAAAAAAAGCATTTCACGATAAGGTCTACACCTGTTGTATTCGGTGTGTTAGAAGATCACTTAGGGGTCATGATAAGGCTGTACTAAATGTTTCAAGTATGATAATAATTGATTATGCTTATGTTATATTAATAGAAGGGGAGGGGTTATAAGACCCCTCCCCTCCTTACATTTATAGGTTCCTAGACTACAGATTAACAATATATATTAATTGTAGAGGTTTTAGTATTGTTCCACAATTGTTTTAGTTCTCTCTCTCTCTGCTTCTTATAAAGAAGCCCTATGGGAAATGTGTGACTGAGACATAGCTTTGCAGGGCAGTGGGGGAGATAAGAGACTATTCAAGACATTCCACAACAAATCAACTTTGGGGAGTGGACATTTATTGCCTAGCGTTTAGATAACACCGAACTATATGTTTGTGCAGCTGTGGATGCTTGGGCTTGGTCTGATAAGTAGATAGTAATAAACGAACGCAGTGACATCACAGAGGGTTGGCTACAAGCATGATAAAAGCAATTTAGACTTTCCCTAAAGTGCAGAACTTACTCGGAAACATGCGTGCTATGTTCCTGTTTGTCAACTTCTGTCTGCAATTGCATTAATAAAGATTTTTGAATGATTTAATTAAAGAGATTGTCATAATGCTAATTTCACCAATGAGCCAATGATTGATAAGGAAACAAGGAACGAACCCTAACAGGTGTATGTGACAAATAACATTTGATTAGATTCAATTTGACTAGAGTACAGTGTAAAGCATACATAGGTTCGGTTTGCTCCTAGCAGATCCGCATACATAGGTTCGGTTTGCTCCTAGCAGATCTCGGCTAGGCAAAGCGACTCTGTGCTCTCATACTCCCTAAAGACCTTTGCTTGGAAACGAGAAAAAAGGGCAATATTACTGTTGCTTGTCCCTCTTGATTAAACAGACTACCTCTTGCCAATCAGGACACTATTGGGTATGTTTTGGTGGACTATCATTACAATTGTTTTTTGGGAACCTGGTAAAATTATTAAATCATTGTTATCATGCAGTCAAAGCTTTAACCAATTTTGGAGCTAACTAGTGATCTCCAATCGTATCCTGATATCGACAGCAGATGGGAGTTGTATTCATAACATTGATAACTTAGCTAGCTAATATACATTTTAAGAAAACAAGTTATATTAAGTAGCTAGCTAGCTAGCGTTAGCAACATTTGGTGGTCAATGAGACTGAGAGAGCTAACTTAGCTAACCAGCTGATCTAGCGAACAATGTAATAAAACTATAACTTAGGATTTGGAAAATACTCAACAAAAGAAAACTTGTCCGAAGTGTCGGACTCAACGACAGTTAATATCCATTGGAGCACTGCGATTGGTTTCCCAAGATTCTGGGGCGGGGTTTAGCGAAGTCGAGCTAAGATGTTTGGTGCAGTATTTCTTGGTCGTCACTAGTTGCCACAGTCATAAAACCTGCCTATTTCTAAAATGTCCCTTCTAAAAATATGATTTTAAACCTAACCGTAACCCTAACCTTAACCACACTGCTAACCTTATGTCTAACTCAAACCTTAAATTAAGACCAAATAACAAATTTTAGTTTTCATAATTTTTTTTACTTTGACTTTTGGCTGTGCTATCTAATGGAAACCGTATTTCTCAAGTAAATAAATGTGCATGAAAACTAGTCGTCTCTCGTTGAATGACAAGAAACCCTTCATGTTCCCACTTCTACTAGAAGTAGTTCTGTTGACCAGTCACCGACGAAAGGGCGTAGACTTCGGCTACCAAACTTTGACTTGCCTAAAAAATAAAAACGTCACAAAATGTCATCATAATGTATGCGCAAACTGTGTCGACCACGTGTAAAAAGTCCTCAATTGTCAAACTTGAGTAAAGGTAAAGATACCTTTAGAAAATGACTCAAGTAAAAGTGAAAGTCACCCAGTAAAATACTATTTGAGTTAATGTCTAAAAGTATTTGGTTTTAAATAAACTTGGAACTGCTGTATCAAAAGTAAAAGTATAAACCATTTAAAATTCCATATAGGGCAGTGATTGGGGACATTGCCCTGTGTAGGCAATATTGCCGTCTTTCGGATGGGACGTTAAACGGGTGTCCTGACTCTCTGAGGTCATTAAAGATCCCATGGCACTTATCGTAAGAGTAGGGGTGTTAACCCCGGTGTCATGGCTAAATTCCCAAACTGTCCCTCATACCATCATGGTCACCTAATCATCCCCAGCTTACAATTGGCTCATTCATCCCCCCTCCTCTCCCCTGTAACTATTCCCCAGGTCGTTGCTGTAAATGAGAACGCGTTCTCAGTCAACTTACCTGGTAAAATATAGAATAAATAAAAAAAAATAAAATATATTAAGCAAACCAGATGGCATAAATTCTTTTTTTTTGTTGACGGATAGTCAGGGGCACACTCCAACAGACATAATTTACAAATGAAGCATTTGTGTTTAGTGAGTCCGCCAGTTCAGAGGCAGTAGGGATGGCCAGGGATGTTCTCTTGATTGTGTGAATTTGACAATTTTCCTGTCAAAATTGAACTACTTAGGGAGCAGTGGGGCGCTAGCCGGTGAAATGCAAGGCACCAAATTCAAAATCCAAAAGTTCAATTATTAAACATTCATCAATATACAAGTGTTGCATAGTCATCAAAAGCTCTGCTTCTTGGCAATATCACAGCACTGTCAGATTTCAAAAAGTATTTATGGTGAAAGCACAACATTTGATTGTTTGAGGGTAGCACCTCCAATATTTTTGAGAGCCCAGGTTCAGATGGTCTTACTGCAGAGTTTTACCGTGAGTTTAGTGACATCCTAGCCCCACTGATGCTGCGTGTATTTGCGTGCATGGAGGAGAGGAAGGTAGTCCCTGAATCCTTAGTTTTGGGGGTGTTGACTGTGATGTACAAAGGGAAGGGGAGTCGACTGAAACTTGAGAACTACAGACCGATAACCCTTTTGAACTCTGATAATAAGGTGCTTGCTAAGGTAATGGCCAATAGGTTGAATAAGGTGATGGGTAGCATTATAGCACCTACTCAGGCCTATTTAGTTCCAGGGCGGGATGTAGTTGACACCCTCTGTACTATCCGGGATGTAGTGAGGCATATGGGGGATGTGGGTGTGGTGGTGCTCTGTCTGGATCTGAATAAAGCTTTTGATCGGATGGAGCACCGGTTCCTGTTAGAGACCTTGGAAAGATTTGGGTTTGGGCCAAACTTACTTTTGGGTGTCAGGGAAAATGTATGGAGTAAAGATTACATCATTTTCTTTAGAAATGTAGTGAAGTAAAAGTAAAAGTTGGCAAAAATATAAATAGTAAAGTAAAGTACAGATACCACCCAAAATTACTAAAGTAGTACTTTGAAGTATTTTTACTTAAGTACTTTACACCACTGCTGGGAAGCATACAGTAAGCTTAATGGTATGTTGATTTATTTGCCCGTGTTGAGGGACTAGTTTTCCCAATGTGTTAACTTGGAGCCACAATAGTGCAAATTGTTGCAGGTCTGTAATCCATCACTAGCAAGTCTGACATGACATGTGTGTCCAGGGGCTTTCTGTGTCATACTGTAAAAACATGGAATCAGTCAGCCCTCAACCCCCTGCACAGTAAAACATAGCACTGCTACTTATGTTGCTCCATGAGCTGCTTCCCCTTATTCATCGTGCATTGTTGGGAGGGAACGTAAGGAAGCATTTCACTGTAATTCTACACCTGTTGTTTACGAAGCATGTGACAAATACAATTTGATTTTCTTAATCATGTCCCCTCTTTTTCTATCTCTCTCTCTCTCTCTCTCTCTCTCTCTCTCTCTCTCTCTCTCTCTCTCTCTCTGTCTATCTCTCTCTCCTCTCACTCCTCTCTGATTGCCTCGAGGCTCCACCCCTGATGAGGTGACTTAGGCTGGACGAGATTCTGTTTGTTTGGGTGTGTGAGTGGACACACTCCATGATTACTTTGACCTTGTAGGAATCCAATTGGGCTTTTACAGGATAATTATACTTAATTACAGTAAACAAATAGTAAAGAGGGTATGTGCTATACATGTGCCATGGCAATACTGTATCTATTCTACATTAAAAAGGTAGACTACATGTCACTTAATTGCTGTTGAGTAGAGCTCAGTTTTCCAAGCATAGGTGATATGTCTCTGTTAATGATGCTATGAGTATAGTCTCAAACTGCCAACTTACTGGTAGGCCAACACTTTTACTGGCTCACTTTATCGAGGTGTTGGTCTCTTTTCTGCAAGCATAAATTGTGCCTAAGATTCAAATACCCTAAATCCTTTGCAAAGGCCTTAAATCATTCTATTTCAAAAGCACCAACTAGTTGCTGGTGGTGTAAGGATATTTAATTACACATCTGTACATTCTGTATCAATACAACATGGGTGTGCTTTGGTGGTTAGTTAGCTACACTTGGGGAGACTTAGTTTCCATGCAGATGGATCTCAGGGAAACATGAATCACATCCCAGAGACTTTGCATCGCAGGGTGGTCAAACTGAGCCCAGTGTAACTGAATAATGCAATATGAAAAACACAAAGGCCTGTACGGGATGCACAACAAATATTACAGAGAGGGATGTGGGAGGAGAGGGAGCAGAGAGGGAGGGAGCGAGATGTGGGAGGAGATGGAGCAGAGAGGGAGGGAGGGAGATGTGGGAGGAGAGGGAGCAGAGAGGGAGGGAGAGAGATGTGGGAGGAGAGGGAGCAGAGAGGGAGGGGGGATGTGGGAGGAGAGGGAGCAGAGAGGGAGGGGGATGTGGGAGGAGAGGGAGCAGAGAGGGAGGGAGAGAGATGTGGGAGGAGAGGGAGCAGAGAGGGAATGGGGATGTGGGAGGAAAGGGAGCAGAGAGGGAGGGAGGGAGATGTGGGAGGAGAGGGAGCAGAGAGGGAGGGAGGGAGATGTGGGAGGAGAGGGAGCAGAGAGGGAGGGGGGATGTGGGAGGAAAGGGAGCAGAGAGGGAGAGCAAGAGGAAGGAGAGACTTGTCTTCTAACACCTCACCTTTCCACCTCCTTAGCTGTCCTCCTTTTCTCTTTCTATAACTCTCTTTACTTTCTCACTCTCTTTTTTCTTCGTTCTCCCCTTTTTTTAGTCTCTCTCATTCTCTCTTTGCATCTCTCTCCCTCCTTCCCCCTTTCTACCTTCCCTCCCTCCCTAAAATCTGTCGATGTGCCCTTGAGCAAAGCACTTAACCCGAATAAGCTCCAGGGGCACCGTAGTAGTATGGCTGACCCTGTAAAACAACACATTTTACTGCACCTATCTGGTGTATGTGACAATAAAACATATTTTTTCATCTCTCTCTGTCTCTGTCTCTCTGTCCATGGTAGCCAGCTGGCAGGCTGTGAGTATCTGCATGGTCCAGGCCAGGGGCAGCTGAGCATGGCTAAACTGCAGTGAGATCGCAGTGCCACTGCAGAGATTAAACTGCACACTACTAGCGCAGAGAGAGTGTGTGAGGGAGAGCGTGTGTGTGTGGGGGGGAGGGCATGTGTAAGCTCACAGAGAACCTGCAGCCACCAGCAATATCAGTGTAATCGTGCTGTCTTATCGAGTGCTCATTGAATCAAAATACTTCATGCCTATCTGTTCATTACCCTTAATGCAAGGAAGCTTAGACGCATTACTGAGCTGAATGAGATATCCCATTTTGCTTGCACTCCTAGACCAAGATAAGTATACTTTCATAAATATTTTATTGAAATCTTTGCTACCAACCAAAATCAGACAAAGAGCCCAAATCTTTCTTTCTGCGGGGGTGGTGGTTTCCTTCCGGTAAAGAGGGGGCATGAAACCCACCAAGCCTGACATGATGTAGTACAAATGTGATTATATGCTGCTCAGTGTAAATGAGCTAAAGAGAGGAGAGGAGAGGAGAGGAGAGGAGAGAAAAAGGAGAGGAGAGGAAAACGGGGAGAGGAGGAGAAGAAAAGGAGAGCAGAGGTGAGGAAAAAGGAGAGGAGGAGATGGGAGGAGAGGAGAGGAATGAGATGCGAGGAAAGGAAAGAGGAAAGATATAAGAGGGGAGGAGGACACAAGCAGAAAAACAAGAGCGGGGAGAGAGAAGCACAGACGGAAAGAAAGCAGAGAGGAAATGAAAGATCAGAATAGAGGAGAAAAGAGATGAGAGGAGAGGTAAAGTGAGAGAATGAAACAGTGAAAGATACAGGGAATCACCCCACCGTTGTTCACAGCGACAGAGTTAGCTCTAGACAGGCATGCTGTAGTCCTCTATATGCTGTATGAATAAAACAGAGCAAGCGTTTTGTGTGGCGCTGAAACAGTTTGCCCCCTCTAAGAGCAAAGAGCATCAAAGCGTGAAATCGGAAAAGAGGCCATGATGCAGCTGAGCGCTCTCACCACTCTCATGGGGCTCCTGACAGCACAAACAACACCATCACCACGCCAGCCACTAGGGTCTTCCTCTCTTTCTCCCTCCCTCTCCCCCTCCCTCTCTCCTCTCCCTTTCTTCAACTCCTCTCACACTCTCTTTCTCTGAACTCCCCTCCTCTCTTTCTCTCTCACTCTCTTATTCTTCACACCTTTCCTCTTTTTCGGGGGAACTTCTGCCTCGTTCTCCTCTCACTCCACCCTTTTCTATTTACTTACAGTATTCCCCTCTGATTCTCTATTTGCACTTATCGCCTCCCCTTTACTCTTTTTCTTTCATTATCTCTCGTCTTTCGTTGTCTAGTTTTCAAGAGCTGCTGAATGATGATAATTAACTGTGTGTTTGTGTGTGTTTACTGTGTGTGTTTACTGTGTGTGTTAACTGTGTGTGTGTTCTGCCGCACTGCTCAGCTCCAGCGCCTCTCCCTTTAGGGAGTGTGTTGGTGAGTGTTTGCTGAACATTCCCTGTTTTGGAAATGTGTTTGGACATATCTGGGATCTATGCTAGTGCTTTGGTGCAGTTCTGACTCAGGGTGTTTATTTGATGACGCTGTACCACAGAGTTTCGTTGCCATGCCGTTCACCAGTCCCAATTCAAATACTGTGTATTCTCTTAGTTTGCTCCTAATATCTGCATGCTCCCTTTTAGATCAAACTTCAACACTGCTCCCAAATAATTGTGGGTGTGTTTTTCTGACAAAGACTCAGCCTTGTTGCACCCTGTTGAAGAAACCCAATCACCCAGACAGTCAGTTGTTTCAGAGACCCTGTTCTCTTCTATCATCTCCTGCTTGGCCACAGATCACCTCATCATCACTACTCTCCTCTCTCACAGACTCTCTCCCCCTCCAGAAACAGACTCTCTCTCACCCTGTCCTTCCCCTAGATATTCTAGATGTGACCTGTGTAGACATGCTCTCTCCCTTCACCAGGCCTCTGGGCCACAGCCTATAAATTTAGATTGTTTTCACATGTGAATAGCCTTGGCTTTCCTCACTTTGCTTCTATACGGATGGTGAGGGGAAAGCCTGTGACAGAGGCTAACATGTGAATAGACCTGCCTGTCTGTTGGCCTGCAGGTTTGAATGAAGCCAAGCTAAATCAATACATCAGCTGAGTTTGATAGTGAAGGAATTCCAGTTAATTTGAGCTGCCTCACCATCCTCTCTCTCTCTCTCTCTCTCTCAACCCTTACCCCCTCTCTCCAATGTCCCCTCTCTCTCTCGTCCCAACCAGTGAATCAGCCATTACAGGACAGGGAGTGGCTGAGATAATGGGGAGCACTGAGCCACTCTGACAAACAGGGCTGTCTGTCTCTAGGCTGGTCTTAATGGAGGGGTGAATGTCTATTTTGTCATATCTATATATGTATGTCATTTATTATAGCAGTACTGTATAATATTTAGTAATAATGTGTAATATGTATGCAATGAAGATTCTTATCTTATGTCATGATTTTAAATGCACTAGTTTTTAAAAACATTTTCGAAAGTGTGACTAGTCCTGTTTCGATGCTCTGTCAACTACTACTCCCAGTTTGCTGCAGCGTAATAATTGCTTGGGTTGGTCCAGGAGCAAACTAGCATCTAGCAAAGTGCCTGGTCATAAACAGAGCTCCAGGACAGTCAGGGGGATTGAACCTATTCTGACTAGATTCTGCACAGTTAAAGATAAATATATTGTCTGAAGTCATACAGCTTTTATGTCCTCTTCTGGCTGTGCCGGGTGGAGATTATAACAGAACATGGCCAAGATGTTCAAATGTTCATAGATGACCAGCAGGGTCAAATAATAATAATCACAGTGGTTGTCGAGGGTGCAACAGGTCAGCACCTCAGGAGTAAATGTCAGTTGGCTTTTCATAGCCGATCATTCAGAGTATCTCCACCGCTCCTGCTGTCTCTAGAGAGTTGATAACAGCAGGTCTGGGACAGGTAGCACGTCCGGTGAACAGGTCAGGGTTCCATAGCTGCAGACAGAACAGTTGAAACTGGAGCAGCAGCACAACCAGGTGGACTGGGGACAGCAAGGAGTCATCAGGCCAGGTAGTCCTGAGGAATGGTTCTAAAGCTCAGGTCCTCAGAGAGAGAGAGAGAAAGAAAGAAAGAAAGAAAGAAAGAAAGAAAGAAAGAGAGAAAAGGAGAGAGAATTAGAGAGAGCATGCTTAAATTCACACAGGGCACCAGATAAGAGAGGAGAAAACTCCAGATATAACAGACTGACCCTAGCCCCCCGACACATAAACTACTGCAGCATAAATACTGGAGGCTGAGACATGAGGGGTCGGGAGACACTGTGCCCCTGTCCGACGATACCCCCGGACAGGGCCAAACAGGCAGGATATAACCCCACCCACTCTGCCGAAGCACAGCGCCCACACCACTAGAGGGATATCTCCAACCACCAACTTACCATCCTGAGACAAGGCCGAGTATTGCCTACAAAGATCTCCGCAACGGCACAGCCCAAGGGCGCCAACCCGGACAGGAAGATAACGTCAGTGACTCAAGCGACGCCCCCAGCCCCTGTAATAGGGTTAGAGGCAGAGAATCCCAGTGGAGAGGAGAACCGGCCAGGCAGAGACAGCAAGGGCAGTGCGTTGCTCCAGTGCCTTTCCGTTCACCGTCACACTCCTGGGCCAGACTACACTCAATCATAGGACCTACTGAAGAGATGAGTCTTCAATAAAGACTTAAAGGTTGAGACCGAGTCTGCGTCTCTCACATGGATAGGCAGACCATTCCATAAAAATTTTGCTTTATAGGAGAAAGCCCTGCTTCCAGCTGTTTGCTTAGAAATTCTAGGGACAGTAAGGAGGCCTGAGTCTTGTGACTGTAGCGTACGTGTAGGTATGTACGGCGGGACCAAATCGGAAAGATAGGTAGGAGCAAGCCCATGTAATGCTTTGTAGGTTAGCAGTAAAACCTTGAAATCAGCCCTTGCCTTAACAGGAAGCCAGTGTAGAGAGGCTAGCACTGGAGTAATATGATACATTTTTTGGTTCTAGTCAAGATTCTAGCAGCTGTGTTTAGCACTAACTGAAGTTTATTTTGTGCTTTATCCGTGTAGCCGGAAAGTAGAGCATTGCAGTAGTCTAACCTAGAAGTGACAAAAGCATGGATTCATTTTTCTGCATAATGTTTGGACAGAAAGTTTCAGATTTTTGCAATGTTACGTAGATGGAAAAAAGCTGTCCTTGAAACAGTCTTGATATGTTCGACAAAAGAGAGATCAGGGTCCAGAGTAACGCCGAGGTCCTTCAAAGTTTTATTTGAGATGACTGTACAACCATCAAGATTAATTGTCAGATTCAACAGAAGATATCTTTGTTGCTTGGGACCTAGAATAAGCATCTCTGTTTTGTCTGAGTTTAAAAGTAGAACATTTGCCACCATCCACTTCCTTTTGTCTGAAACACAGGCTTCCAGGGAGGGCAATTTTGGGGCTTCACCATGTTTCATTGAAATGTACAGCTGTGTGTCATCCGCATAGTAGTGAAAGTTAACATTATGTTTCCGAATGACATCACCAAGAGGTAAAATATATAGTGAAAACAATAGTGGTCCTAAATTTACAGATGATTTGTCAGAGGACAAACCATCCACAGAGACAAACTGATATCTTTCCGACAGATAAGATCTAAACCAGGCCAGAACTTGTTAGTGTAGACCAATTTGGGTTTCCAATCTCTCCAAAAGAATGTGGTGATCGATGGTATCAAAATCAGCACTAAGGTCTTGGAGCACGAAGACAGATGTAGAGCCTTGGTCTGACGCCATTAAAAGGTAATTTACCACCTTCACAAGTGCAGTCTCAGTGCTATGATGGGGTCTAAAACCAGACTGAAGCGTTTTGTATACAGTGTTTGTCTTCAGGAAGGCAATGAGTTGCTGCGCAACAGCTTTTTCAAATTTTTGAGAGGAATGGAAGATTCGATATAGGCTGATAGTTTTTGATATTTTCTGGGTCAAAGTTTGTCTTTTTCAAGAGAGGCTTTATTACTGCCACTTTTAGTGAGTTTGGTACACATCCGGTGGATAGAGAGACGTTTATTATGTTCAACATAGGAGAGCCAAGCACAGGAAGCAGCTCTTTCAGTAGTTTAGTTGGAATGGGGTCCAGTATGCAGCTTGAAGGTTTAGAGGCCATGATTATTTTCATCTGTGTCAAGAGATATAGTACTAAAAAACTTGAGTGTCTCCCTTGAACCTAGGTCCTGGCAGAGTTGTGCAGACTCAGGACAACTGAGCTATGGAGGAATACGCAGATTTAAAGAGGAGTCCGTACTTTGCTTTCTAATGATCATGATCTTTTCCTCAAAGAAGTTCATGAATGTATCACTGCTGAAGTGAAAGCCATCCTCTCTTTGGGAATGCTGATTTTTAGTTAGCTTTGCGACAGTATCAAAAATAAATGTTGTATTGTTCTTATTTTCCTCAATTGTTGGAAAAATTGGATGATTGAGCAGCAGTGAGGGCTCTTTGATACTGCACGGTACTGTCTTTCAAAGCTAGTCGGAAGACTTCCAGTTTGGTGTAGTGCCATTTCCGTTCCAATTTTCTGGAAGCTTGCTTCAGAGCTCTGGTATTTTCTGTATACCAGGGAGCTAGTTTCTTATGGCAAATGTTTTTTGTTTTTAGGGGTGCGACTGCATCTAGGGTATTGCGCAAGGTTAAATTGAGTTCCTCAGTTAGGTGGTTAACTGATTTTTGTACTCTGACATCCTTGGGTAGGCGGAGGGAGTCTGGAAAGGAAATCTAGGAATCTTTGGGTTGTCCGAGAATTTATAGCACGACTTTTGATGATCCTTGGTTGGGGTCTGAGCAGATTATTTGTCGCGATTGCAAACGTAATAAAATGGTGGCCCAATAGTCCTGGATTATGAGGAACAAAATTAAGATCCACAACATTTATTCCACGGGACAAAACTAGGTCCTGAGTATGACTGTGGCAGTGAGTCGGTCTGGAGACATGTTGGACAAAGCCCACTGAGTCGATGGCTCCGAAAGCCTTTTGGAGTGGGTCTGTGGACTTTTCCATGTGAATATTAAAGTCACCAATTTTTTTTATATTATCTGCCATGACTACAAGGTCCGATAGGAATTTAGGGAACTCAGTGAGGAACGCTGTATACGGCTCAGGAGGCCTGTATAAACAGTAGCAATAAAAAGTGATTGAGTAGGCTGCATAGATGTCATGACTAGAAGCTCAAAAGACGAAAACTTCGTTTATTTTTTTGTAAATTGAAATTTGCTATCGTAAATGTTAGTAACACCTCCGCCTTTGCCGGATGCGCGGGGGATATGGTCACTAGTGTAACTAGGAGGTGAGGCCTCATTTAACACAGTACTCATCAGGTTTAAGCCATGTTTCAGTAAGGCCAATCACATCAAGATTATGATCAGTGATTAGTTCATTGACTATAACTGCCTTGGAAGTGAGGGATCTAACATTAAGTAGCCCTATTTTGAGATGTGAGGTATCACAATCTCTTTCAATAATGGCAGGAATGGAGGAGGTCTTTATTCTAGTGAGATTGCTAAGGCGAACACCTGCACCCTATCTCATTGTGAAGCTAGAGGAGTTAGAGCCCTGTCTATGTTCGTAGATAAGATGAGAGCACCCCTCCAGCTAGGATGGAGTCCGTCACTCCTCAACAGGCCAGGCTTGGTCCTGTTTGTGGGTGAGTCCCAGAAAGAGGGCCAATTATCTACAAATTCTATCTTTTGTGTGGGGCAGAAAACAGTTTTCAACCAGCGATTGAGTTGTGAGACTCTGCTGTAGAGCTCATCACTCCCCCTAACTGGGAGGGGGCCAGAGACAATTACTCGATGCCGACACATCTTTCTAGCTAATTTACACACTGAAGCTATGTTGCGCTTGGTGACCTCTGACTGTTTCATCCTAACATCGTTGGTGCCGACGTGGATAACAATATCTCTATACTCTCTACACTCGCCAGTTTTAGCTTTAGCCAGCACCATCTTCAGATTAACCTTAACGTCGGTAGCCCTGCCCCCTGGTAAACAGTGTATGATCGCTGGATGATTCGTTTTAAGACTAATACTGTGGGTAATGGAGTCGCCAATGACTAGAGTTTTCAATTAGTCAGAGGTAATGGTGGGAGGCCTCGGCATCTCAGACCCCGTAACGGGAGGAGTAGAGACCAGAGAAGGCTCGGCCTCTGACTCCGACTCCGACTCGCTGCTTAATGGGGAGAACCGGTTGAAAGTTTCTGTCGGCTGAATGAGCGACACCGGTTGAGCATTCCTACAGCATTTCCCTCCAGAAGTCATGAGAAAATTGTCCGGCTGCGGGGACTGTGCGAGGGGATTTATACTACTATCTGTACTTACTGGTGGCACAGACGCTATTTTATCCTTTCCTACACTTAAATATCCATTGCCTAACGATTGCGTCTGAAGCTGGGCTTGCAGCACAGCTATCCTCGCCTTATCATGTTAATGTTACTACTTAGCTTCGGCTGGTGGAGGTCCTGACGAAACACGTCCAGATAAAGCATCCGGAGTGACAAAGTTCAATGAAAAAAAAGTCAAGCGATGGAAAAACAAAAAATATAAACGGTAATTAAAAAGTAAAAAACGTAAAGTTGTCAAGTAGCAAAGTTAGGTTAGCAACAAAATGCACAACAGCACGTAAACAAGTCTATTAGTTGTGACCGACAAAAGGGCTTTATAACAGACAGAAATACTTCTCTGCACCCCCTCCCATCCCCTCATAAGAAGCCAGATATGGAGGTCCCGGCCTGCGTTGTAACATTTGGTCTGTGGTTGTAAGGCCGGTGGTTTCATGTGGTCTGCGGTTGTGAGGCCGGTTGGACGTGCTGCCAAATTCTCTAAAATTACGTTGGAGGTGGCTTACGGTAGAGAAATAAATATTGAATTCTCAACAGCTCTGGTGGACATTCCTGCAGGCATCATGACAATTGCACACTCCCTCAAAACTTGAGGGATCTGTGGCATTGTGTTGTGTGACAAAACTGCACATTTTAGAGTGGCCTTTTATTTTATAAGTTGCACCTGTGTAATGATCATGCTGTTTAATCAGCCACACCTGTTAGGTGGATGGATTATCTTGACAAAGGCTAAAATGCACACTAACAGGGATGTAAACAAATGTGTGTACCAAATTTGAGAGAAATAAGCTTTTTGTGCTTGTAAAACATTTCTGAGATCTTTTAGCTCATGAAACATTGTACCAACACTTTACATGTTGTGTTTATATTTTTGTTCAGTATAGTTTCAATGACACAATATTTTGGACAAAAACTGACAAATGTAACTAAGGCTGGGAATGTCAATGCAATCAAACAAGCAAGGGCAATGATCACAAGTAAGTCATAACGTGGCTAATAGGATAGCGTATCTATTTATGTAACTATTTAATTAGCAAGCTAAAAACACGGAGCCTAACATTAGCTAGCTGGCTGCTACAGCTAGAGATGCAGGTGTCATTTGGTTAGCTAGCAAGAAATGTGAATCGCTTTGCTAGCTAGCTAGTTATGCTGAACTTGAAAGACTTATCCATGTTGTGTTTATAAATTCACTCTGGTATCTACTCCGATTTCTCGTCTTAGTGTGCCAGAGGCCGCAAAATACCTGAGGAATTTAGGAACGTGCAACACCCGATGAATATGACCGATGTCAGTACATGTTGGCAAAAAAAAAGTTATTAAATTGTTGTCTGCAGCACAGTTAGTCACTAACGCTCTAGATAACATGTAAACAGCCTAACCATCTCTGCTAGGGCAAGCAAAATGGCCAGAGGGAGGTGTTCTCTCATTTTATGTCTGGAAGTGGCTCTGAATTCTGAATTTAGGAATGACAGAGAGCACTCTGGAGGAAATTCTCAACCACACCCTTAGTTGTCATTTAAATTTGTTTTGGCATATATCAAATGGGCGGACAAGCAGGGAAGTTCCCATTCAGTTGTCATAATGTGGGTTGGGACAAGCATGCATTGGCAGGCAAGCTGCAGAAGGATGAGCAGGCTACTTACTATTCCCCATCGTTTATCAGTGCAATTTTAAACTCAAACTAGTTGAAAACGTTTGAGTGGGTTTATCTAATGTTCCCTCATTAGATTTTAGCTCATCTCTCTCTGGCTAGCATTAGTTGTCAATGTTGTTGTTGTTGATGTGCATAACTGAGGGAGAGAAAGCCTAACTTTCAAGGTTGTTTGATCAATAGGACTGTGAAGTTCCCAAATGTAAGAGGACTCCTGTTATATTTACATATTTTCAGAAATCCATTCAAGTGTATTTTGTGGCTTTTGACCGATGTGTTCTAATTACCTAAAGTCTGTTGCTACTGCCTGTAAACACACAGTCCAGTTCAAAGTGAATGATGGCAGGCCCATGTGGTAAATGGCTTATTTTCTTATAGGCCTACTGTAGCTCTGATTGACTATGGCGCACCGGTCTGCGTAGATGTTTTTATTAGGTTTTATTTACTGCAATGTCTATTAATTGTCCAATCTATTAATTCCCAATCTATGTTGCTATACAATTTTCACAAATATCTTACTATATGTACGGTGGATTCGGAAAGTATTCAGACCCCTTCACTTTTCCACATTTTGTTACGTTACAGCCTTATTCTAAAATTGACTAAATAAAATAAAAATGTCCTCATCAATCTACACACAATACCCCATAATGACGAAGCGAAAACAGGTTTTGGGGATTTTTTTGAAATATATATAAAATATAAAAACAGAAATATCTTATTTACATAAGTGTTCAGACCCTTTGCTATGAGACTCGAAATTGAGCTCAGGTGCATCCTGTTTACATTGATCATCCTTGAGCTGTTTTTACAACTTGATTGGAGTCCACCTGTGGTAAATTCAGTTGATTGGACATGATTTGGAAAGACACACACCTGTCTATATAAAAGGTCACACAGTTGAGAGTGCATGTCAGAGCAAAAACCAAGCCAGGAGGTCAAAGGAATTGTCCGTAGAGCGCCGAGACAGGATTGTGTCAAGGCACAGATCTGGGGAAGGGTACCAAAATATTTCTGCAGCATTGAAGGTCCCCAAGAACACAGTGACCTCCATCATTCTTAAATGGAAGAAGTTTGGAACCACCAAGACTCTGATGAAATGCCAAGCGTCACATGCTGGTGGCAGCATCATGCTGTGGGGATGTTTTTCAGCGGCAGGGACTGGAGACTAGTCACGATCGAGGGAAAGATGAAGGGAGCAAAGTACAGATCCTTGATGAAAACCTGCTCCAGAGCACTCAGGACCTCAGACTAGGGCGACGGTTCTCCTTCCGACAGGACAACGACCCTAAGCACATAGCCAAGACAACGTAGGAGTGTCTTCGGGACAAGTCTCTGAATGTCTTTGAGTGGCTCAGCCAGAGCCCAAAGGTGCTTCAACAAAGTACTGAGTAAAGGTTCTGAATACTTATGTAAATGTGACAGTTCATTTTTTTTTTTAATTACATTTGCAAAAAATTCTAAAAAACAGTTTTTTTGCTTTGTCATTATGGGGTATTGTGTGTAGATTGATGGTGATTTAAAAAATATATACTTTTTTCGAATAAGGCTGCAAGGTAACAAAATGTGGAAAAAGTAAAGGGGTCTGAATACTTTCCGAATGCACTGTAATTCCCAAACATTTTATGAAAATGTAAAAATTACCATATCTAAGTGCTGGCTTGTCAGAAAATGTAAAAAAAAATGTAATTCTTCCTGGGGGTGTATATGAACAGATTTGAATAAGATTTAATTTTGTTAAAATGCTGTCACTTCCACTTTAAAGGTCCCATGATGCTGTTTTTTTAAATCTCAATATCAAATCATTTCTCTGTAACAATTAAGTACCTTACTGTGATTGTTTTAAGTTAAAATTGTACAAAATAAACAAAAATAGCTTCTTAGCAAAGAGCAATTTCTCCAGCAAGAATTTTGCTAGGACAGGACTGTCTGGGAGTGGTCTGAGTGGGGAGAGGAAAACTGAAAACTAGCTGTTATTGGCAGAGAGATTTGGAACTATCTTATTGGTGTATTAACTAATTTACCAGGCAGGCTAAAATTCCATCCCACCAAAACAGGCTGAAATTTCTGGCAATTTGTACAATTTCTCAGTATTATTCCAACATCATAGTGTGGAAATATTAAACACAGGAAAATCATGTTTTTTGACTGCACTGAGCCTTTAAATAATGTAATCCTAGAAAGCCATACAAAATGGACTATGTGGCCATACCAGGACAATATGATTAAAGGTGGGTACTTTGAAGGCTTGAGAAGAGTACTCTCTTGTGAAGATTAGAGAAGAGCAGGGTTCAGTAACAGTACTTTGGTGTTAATAATAGAGAAGAATGGATCATAGTGTTCCAGTCAGACACCAAGATCATGATCATCAGTGGGGGAAACCCATGCTGTTTTGTCTGCGGCATTGATTCCTCTCCACATTACAGACATTAAAAGGGAGCAGAGGCTTCTTTTTTAAAGTCACCCTGTATTACTGACCACACTCTTTATCCCATTGATCTATGTTACACGAGTGGGTTCAGGTCTATTCCATTATGTATTTATTCATCACATCACAGTCGGAATAGGAATGGGTTTATGAAGTGTACTCTTGGGATGTGCAGTAATTAAACACAAATCTGGAAGAAAAGTGGAATCAAGGCGAGAAAGATACTTTGTTGTTCGGAACAACTTGTTCCTGAATGAGATATAGCTTTAACAGTCAAAATTTGGCATGAAAGAGCCGGATTTACCAAGTTGTTATTCTACCAAACAACACTTATACATCTCCCCTCAGGAGAAGTGAAATGTATTATTCAACACAGATTGAGTCATTCAACAGATTTGGTGATTAAACGTCCTTATTGATGAACGATCATCAACACTAATGGGCCTTAATGGTGCTCCATACTTTACTGTGACACTTTTACACCCTTCACTTTAACAGCTAGCCCACTCTGACGATCCATGAATCCTAATGGTTGCATCCCAAATGGCACCCTGTTCCCTATATATTGCACTACTTTTGACTAGAGCCTTATGGACCCTGGTCAAAAGTAGTGCACTAGAAAATAGGGTGCCATTTGAGATGTATCCAATGTCTCCTAGCAGGGATCTGATGTCAGGTAGAGAGGGACTAGAAGTGATTATGACGTTGCATATTAAAATAGCAAGGGATATATATTTTTTTTACCTGTGTTCTGCTGAAGGGTCCATTAGACGATATGAGTTCACCGTTAAGATAGCTTTTAAGAGTTACCGCAGCCGCTCTTAACTACACAGTCAAAATTCACAGAGTATTATTTGTTGATTTGTTTGTGCTGTGCAAATAGACAAGGTTAAAATCTAAAGTCACCCCCACCCCCTCCCCCCCCTCTCTCTCTCTCTCTGCAGGCAGTATTGTGTACCTGGGGATGATGGTGGGGGCGTTTTTCTGGGGGGGCATGTCAGACAAGGTGGGCCGCAGACAGTGTCTGCTCATCTGCATGTGTGTGAACGGCTTCTTCGCCTTCCTGTCCTCCTTCGTTCAGGGCTATGGCATGTTCCTGCTCTGCCGCGTGATCGCAGGCTTTGGGTGAGTCTGACTGACCAGGCTAAGAATGGAAAGTAATGTGCAATGTGCTCCTTATTTGTCTTAAAGATTTGAGTAATGAATCCACATAATAATGCACAATAAACAAACAATAGGACACTGCAAACTCCAAACGACACTGGGGATTCAAACATGTATTGTGAGTTGTGACATGAACAAGACAATGGACTTAGCTACTGTATGTAGCCTAATTGGGACAAAACTATCTACAACCATGATGAATCCTTTCAACTCCTTCATCAAATAGTCCTGCAGTTCTACTTTCTTAACTCCTTAAATCCCATAGACTGCCTTTCACAGTAGATCATCATTAATTCATTATCTTATGTTGTAATTCATCTGTTTTGGTTTCTTTAATGAAGATGTACGCTGAACAAAAATATACGCAACATGTAAAGTGTTAGTCCCATGTTTCATGAGCTGAAATAAAAGATCTCAGAAATGTTCCATACGCACAAAAAGCTTATTTCTCACAAATGTTTTGCACAAAATTGTTTACGTCCCTGTTAGTGAGCATTTCACCTTTGCCAAGAAAATCCATCCACCTGACATGTGTGGCATATCAAGAAGCTGATTAATAAACAAGATGATCATTACACAGGTGCATCTTGTGCCGGCGACAATAAAAGTCCACTGTAAAACGTGCAGTTGTCACAAAAAACAATGCCACCGACGTCTCAAGTTTTGAGGGAGCGTGCAATTGGAATACTGACTGCAGCAATGTCCACCAGAGCTGTTGCTAGATAATTAAATGTTGATTTCTCTACCATCAGCGGCCTCCAACGTCGTTTTAGAGAATTTGGCAGCATGTCCAACCAGTCTTACATCTGCAGACCACGTGTATGGTGTCATGTGTGCGAGTGGCTTGCTGATGTCAACGTTGTTAACAGAGTGCCTAAGGGTGGCAATGGGGTTACGGTATGACCAGGCATACGCTACAGACAAGGAAAACAATTGCATTTTATCAATGGCAATTTGAATGCACAGAACTACGTGACAAGATCCTGAGGGCCATTGTCGTGCCTTTCATCCACCTCATGTTTCAGGATGATAATGCACAGCCCCATGTCGCAAGGATCTGTACACAATTACTGAAAGCTGAAAATGTCCCAGTTCTTCCATGGCCTGCATACTCACCAGACATGTCACCCATTGAGAATGTTTGGGATGCTCTGAATCTACATGTATGACAGCGTGTTCCAGTTTCCGCCAATATCCAGCAACTTCGCACAGCCTTTGAAGAGGAGTGGGACAGCATTCCACAGGCCACAATCAACAGCCTGATCAACCTGATGTTGTTACGTGGAGTGGACCAGGGAAACCCAAGAGCAGACTCAGATGAAGAGACTGGGATGAAGTAGATATAAGGTATTTATTCAAACACAGTGGGAAGATGGAGTGCAGGCCAGGGGAAGCTCTGGCGGGTTGCAGAAAACCAGGTGCGGAGGCTGAGGCTGGAGCGAGAGGGGTTGGGACAGGGTAAGCATGTCCGGAGGGGTATCCAAGAGAGCAGTAGAGTGGGGAATCCAGGGCAGAGTAGCAGGATGAGGAGACGTGGGACTAGAGACAGGAACCAGAGTCAGAGTGGGCAGAACTGTAGCGGAGAGGAAAACCGTGTCAGGCAAGGAAAACAGGCTAGAACCGTAGACTGACTGAGCAGAGATTACGACCTGGCAGTGTGGAAGTGGCAGGACTGAGTATTTGTAGAGGTCTTGATTATGGAACAGGTTGCAGCTGGTGGGGATCTGCTCTGACTCCAGCACACCTGACTCCGCCCACACAATCACACACTCACACAGAGGGAGAGGGAGAGGGAGAGGGAGAGGGAGAGAGCACTGGGGGAGTGGCGGCAGGTCAAAGAGACACAGGATGATCAGCAGAGAGCGTGGCAGGAGTAGATGTAACAGATGTGTCGCGCTGCATGAAGCAAATGGTGATCACACCAGATACTGACTGGTTTTCTGATCCACGCAGCTACCTTTAAAAAAAAAAGATGCATATCTGTATTCTCAATCATGTGAAATCCATAGATTATGGACTAATTCACTTATTTAAATTGTCTGATTTCATTATATGATCTGTAAGTCAGTAAAATCTTTGAAATTGTTGCATGTTGCATTTATATTTTTGTTCAGTATAGTTGTAAATCTCTCTGTCAACATGTACTCACTCCCCTTCTGATGTTTCATCCATGTTATTGCTAGAGGTTTTCATCTCTCCTGTCTAGGAATAGGATTGTGTGACTAATGAATGTGTCAAACATCCCCCTGTCTGTCAGTATGTCAGTGTGCTCCTAACATCATCCATAATGAAAGCCTTTAGTTTACACCAACTAGGCTATATCAGTGATAACATTGATTCAATACAGGGGATTAAAACCTTGTTTCATTGAGATGTGTCTTTGCAGAGAGATTTGTGCATCTTATACTTGGAGTGGATTGGTGCTTTTAACATTGCTGGTAAAATACTTTACAATTTTCTTTTAAAACAATTTGCAGGAAATAATTTCCCTCATTCTTCACATCCATTGAAAAAAAAGTTCAAAGAATGCACAAGAATGACACAAGCAATATCTCAACAAACACGTTTTTATTTGTATTATATATTATTTTGATGAAATCCAACCCATGCCTTATATCATAGAAGGAGGACTGAATATTGTCCATTTTATCATGAAATGACAACATTCTGTCCTTTTAGTTTCAGTCTTGTTGGCCTTATTAGGTGAAAGGCTCTGTGATAAATGATTGTCTAAAAAGTGCTACTTGGCAGTTAAAAGCAGCTTTATGATGAACAAGTGAAATATTATTTGGAAACTACTGTACTAGCCTGGTACGACCATTCTGATGTCGCAAGCTTACATTCTGTTTCGCTACACGGTGAAAATAAACAAGAGTTCAGGCTACTACTTACTATACAGCACCATTTCTGAATGTCCATACTGTTGTTCACTGGCTGCATGGCATCTAGCCTCATGTCTGGGAATGTAAGAACAGAACATGGGAGGGGTGTAACGGTCCCTGTCAAGAGCTCATTTACTAATTGCCTCCCCGCCCCTCTCCCCAGAGAGTAATCGAAAAGGTTTGCCAGCCAAACTTCCTTCTGGGAGCTAGCAGGTGTTGGAGTCTCGGAGGACTGGCTCTAAGCCTAATGGTTAACTAGAAAGCCAAGGAAATGCCCTTTTGGCAAAGTTTGCTTTTTGGGAGGAACATTGTTCCAGTGTTTGTTCCTATTGTCTACTTTTACAGTAATAAAAACTGAACCACAGTTTGAAAGCTGTGTCACGTCTGAAAAATACAAAAGGTTCCTCCAAGAAAATAGAGGCGCCACAAAATCTTTAGCATGCAGCAATATGTACTATAGTTAAGTTAAAATAGACTTATGTAAATTATTCTAACTGAAATCATTTCTAGGGGTTGATAAAATGTTGCCCTCTGCAGAATGTGTCCCTACTCAGTGTCCTGTCCTTGTGTCTCCTTCAGAACAGGGGGGGTTGTGCCTATAGTCTTCTCCTTTTTTGCGGAGGTGCTGTCCAGAGAGAAGAGAGGGGAGCACCTGAGCTGGCTGTGCATGTTCTGGATGATTGGAGAGATCTATGCTTCAGCCATGGCCTGGGCCATTATACCACACTACGGTAAGTCTTTATGCTTCAGCCATGGCCTAAGCCATTATACTACACTACGGTAAGTCTTTATGCTTCAGCCATGGCCTAAGCCATTATACTACACTACGGTGAGTCTTTATGCTTCAGGCATGGCCTGGGCCATTATACCACACTACGGTGAGTCTTTATGCTTCAGCCATGGCCTGGGCCATTATACCACACTACGGTGAGTCTTTATGCTTCAGCCATGGCCTGGGCCATTATACCACACTATGGTGAGTCGTTATGCTTCAGCCATGGCCTGGGCCATTATACCACACTATGGTGAGTCTTTATGCTTCAGCCATGGCCCGGGCCATTATACCAATAAATCAAACCAAATGTTGTTGGTCACATACACATTGTTAGCAGATGTTATTACGAGTGTAGCGAAATACTTGTAACTAAACCTACTAAATGATTAGATGATTATGATGCATCTGAATGTGGTATATTATTTTGACATTGTTTAGTTTGTGTTAAAGAAAATCTTTAAATAAGACACAATGTTAAAACTCATCTACAGAAATCCAGGTTGCAGAGTACAACCAGTGGAGGTGAAGGTTTCGCTGTGACCGTGGGTGAAGGTGCCCTTTTTGCCCTGCTGGCACATGAAAGAATGTAATCTCTCTAAGTGGCTGCAGACTGAGAGAGGGACAGTTTAAGTGATTAATGTAGGCCTGTAAACCATGGGGATACACACATGCTCGCTCAGAGACAAACACACACACACACTCACAGGCACACGGACAAACACATAGGGATATTTAAGGAATGAAAGTGTGCCGGTGGGAGATAGAAGGCTGTGATTTACGACGCTGCTACGCTCAAAATAAGCTGCACATATCAATAAAGACGAAGGGAAAATGGCCTTTCTTCTGTTTATTCCTCAAACTGTCTCTCTCTCTCTACGCCTGTCTCTCTCTCTACACCTGTCTCTCTCTCTACGCCTGTCTCTCTCGCTCTGTCTCTCTCTCTCGCTCTCTCTACACCTGTCTCTCTCTCTCTCTCACTCTCTCTCTCGCTCTCTCTCTCTCTACAATTCAATTCAATTCAATTAGCTTTATTGGCATGACGTAACAATGTACATATTGCCAAAGCTTACTTGGGATATTTACAATATGAAAATAATAACAATCAAAATAACCACACATTGAACAATAACACTAAGCATACAGTAGAGGACATGTGCAGGTGCCGCTGCCAACCCACAGCTTTCTGCTTCCTCCCCCAACAGGATGGGTAGCCTATTCTCATCAGAGAGGTATTTGAAACCTTGAATAAGGGTTTCAAATTTGGGGAAATGACACTCTCTAATTGTTTTATATTTTTTACATTTTGTCAGGAAATGCACTACACCTGTCTCTCTCTCTCTCTCTCTCTCTCTCTCTCTCTCTCTCTCTCTCTCTCTCTCTCTCTCTCTCTCTCTCTCTCTCTCTCTCTCTATGCCTGCCTCTCTCTCTCTCTCTCTCTCTCTCTCTATGCCTGTCTCTCTCTCTCTCTCTCACACCTCTCTCTCTCTCTCTCTCTCTACACCTGTCTCTCTCTCTCTCTCTCTCTCTCTCTCTCTCTCTCTCTCTCTCTCTCTCTCTCTCTCTCTCTCTACACCTGTCTCTCTCTCTCTCTCTCTCTCTCTCTCTCTCTCTCTCTCTCTCTCTCTCTCTCTCTCAATTCAATTCAATTCAATTCAATTCAATTCAATTGACTTTATTGACATGGCAAGTTCATTATTACTTACATTGTCAAAGTATACATAAAGAAAAAAAATATATATATTTATATATATATAAAATATATATATATAAATAAATGGTGGGACCAACAGCAATAATAATAGTTGTAGTGGACATGTGATTACCATTAACAACAACTGCAACAACAATATTAATGAGAACAACAATACATTAAAGAAATGATAGTAGACCAGTGTCAACATGACTGAGAAGACACGTGACATGGTATGAAAGACAAAACAAAACAAGATGGGAAATATTATCGACATTACATTGCACTTTTCACTGGCTGTCCCTCAGGTTGTGGCAGGAGGACACATATTTGGCTGCCAAAACTGCATATTTTGGCTTTTCTCCCAATAAATATTAGATTTTTTCTTCATCTTTTATAGTTTCAAATTCTTTGTATTGAATTATAATTTAGGGAAATAAATATTCTCTTAGGTCTGAGTATTTGCCACAGTGTAATAGGAAATGCAGCTCTGTCTCTACCTCTCCCCTGGAGCAAAGTGAGCACAGCCTGTCCTCTCTGGGCAGCCAGGTTTGTCTGTGACTATCAGTCACAATGGTCAGATAGTCTGCCACCATGTACTGTCTGTTTAGAGCCTAATAGCATTGAAGTTTACTTAGATTTTTTGTGGTGTCTTTCCAATAGGTGATATATTTTTATTTTTGTTTTGTGATGATTTGGTTGGACCAGATTTTCTGAGTGCTGTCCTGAGGCTCTATGGGGTTGGTTTGGGTTAGTGAACTGGGCCTCAGAACCACCTGGCTGAGGGGACTCTTCTCTTGTTTCATCTCTTGACATTGTAGAGCTGTGTGATGGAATGTTTTGGAGTCACTTGTTTTTAGATGCTTGTAAAATTGTATGGCTATTTTTTCTATTCGAATGAGGAGGGGGTATTGGCCAAATTCTGCTCTTCATGCGTTATTTGGAGTTTTTCTTTGCACTTGCAATACAGTCTTGCAAAACTCTGCATGCAGTATTTCGATTGGATGTTTGTCCCATTTGGTAAATTCATTGTTAGAGATTGGACCCCATACTTCGCTGCCATATAGAGCAATTGGTTCTATAACTAGATTGAATTTTTTTTAACCAGATTCAGACTGAAATTTCGATTTTAATGTTCCTTTTAATGGCATAGAATGCTCTTCTTGCTTTGTCTCTCAGCTCATTCACAGCCATGTGAAAGCTACCTGTGTTGCTGATATTTAGTCCTAGATATGTGTCGTTTTTGGTGTGTTCTAATAGAACTGTGTCCAAATAGAATTTATATTTGTCATCCTGATTTCCTGACTTTTTTTGGAATATCATTATATTTGTTTTTTTTAGGTTAACGGTCAGAGCCCAGGTCTGACAGAACCTGTGAAGACGATCTAGGTGCTGCTGTAACCCCTCTTTAGTGGGAGACAGCAGCACCAGGTCATCTGTGTACAGCAGACACTTGATTTCAGTGTTGTGTAGGGTGATACCAGGTGCTGCCGATTCTTCTGATGTTTTTGCCAATTCATTAATGTAGATGTTAAATAGTGTTGGACTTATTGGACAGCCCTGTTTCACTCCCCGTCCCTGAGAGAAGAAGTCTGTTTGCTTGTTGCCAATTTTAACCGCACATTTGTTTTCCTAGTACATTGATTTAATAACATCATATGTTTTCCCTCCAATACCACTTTCTATTAGTTTATAAAAAAGACCTTTGTGCCAAATTGAATCAAATGCTTTCTTGAAATATACAAAACACGAGTAGATTTTTCCTTTGTTTTGGTTTACTTGTTTGTCAATTAGAGTGTGGAGGGTGTAAATGTGGTCTGGCTCCTGCTCAGGACGTTGTGTTCTTCAAGGAAATTATGTAGTCTGCTATTTATAATACTGCAGAGAATTTTCCACCAAGTTGCTGTTAACACAAATTCCTCTGTAATTATTTGGGTCAAATTTGTCTCCATTTTTATAGATTGGTGTGATCAATCCCTGTTTCCAAATATCGGGGAAAATACCTGCAGTGAGGATAATTTTGAAGAGTTTGGGTACAGTCAATATGAGTTTGTGGTCTGTATATTTGATAATTTCATTTAAAATACCATCAGCACCACAGGCCTTTTTGGGTTGGAGAGTGTGTAGTTTTTCCAATAATTCTTCTTCTGTAATTGGGGTATCCACAGGATTCTGATAGTCTTTGACTGCTGATTCAAGGATTTGTATTTTTTCTTGTATATCTTTTTGTTCTGGGCTCTTTGTTATATTGCTGTAGAGGTTTGCAAAGTGATTTCTCCGCATATCCACATTTTGGATAGCCAATTATTCCTGATGAGGTTTGTTTAATTTATTCCAATTCTCTCAGAAGTGGTTTGATTCTATGGATTCCTCAATTCCATCCAGCTGATTTCTAATGTGCTGTTCCTTTTTTGTTCTTAGGGTGTGTTTGTATTGCTTCAATGTTTCCCCATATTGAAGGCGTATATTTTTGTTGTCTGGTTCTCAGTTCTTTTTATTAGATACATTTCTCAATGACTTTCTTAGATTTTTGCAATCATTATCAACATTTTTTCATTATCTGTTATTTTTGGTTTTCTCTTGTGCTTCTTTAGATTAGCCAGGGAGGCTAATTTGTCAAATATAAAGTTTATGTTCCAAACGGCCAAATTTACACCTTCATTGCTGTAGGAGCATGTTAAGGCTAAAAAGTTGTCCAGGAGAAATTGTATTTTTAGGCTACTAATTGCTTTTTGGTAGATGTCTGTACTGTTTGCACTCCATCTATAGGCCTGTTTAGTACCATGTCATTTATTGGGCCGTGATGCTTCATGGTTGGGTTCCACTCATCTCAGATACACTGTGATTTTACTGTGGTCTGAGAGAGGTGTTAGTGGGCTGACTGTGAAGGCTCTGAGAGACTCTGGGTTGAGGTCGGTGAGGAAGTAGTCTACAGTGCTGCTGCCAAGGGATGAGCTGTAGGTGTACCTACCAAAAGAGTCCCCTCTCAGCCGAACCATTGACTATGTACAGACCAAGTGTTTGACAGAGCTTCACGAGCTGTACTCCATTTGTGTTTTTCACTTTGTCATAGTTGTTTCTGTGGGGGTATGTGGGGAGGGAAAGGTTGTTGCTTCCTGGTAGGTGTTTATCCCCATGACTGTTAATAGTGTCTTGTTCTTCTGCTGTTCTAGCAGTCAGGTCTCCACAGACCAGTACGCTGCCTTGGGCCTGAAAGTGACTAATCTCCCCCTCTAGAATGGAGAAACTCTCTTCATTGAAGTAGGGTGACTCTGACGGGGGAATGCATGTGGCACAGAGGAAGACGTTTTTATCTGTAAAGATAGCCTCCTTGTTGATGTTTAACCAGATAAAGAATTCTCCTGTTTTAATTCAATTCGATTGAATTAATTAGTTCAGATTTATACCATATTAGCATTCCCCCTGAGTCTCTGCCCTGTCTGATTCCTTTTAATTTAGTGGATGGTAGGATTATCTCCCTATAACCTAGTGGACAGCCAGTGGGAACATCACCTCTGCACCATGTTTCCTGTAGTACTACAATATCAACATCATCAATTTCTTTCAGGAAGTCTGGGTTTCTGCTCTTTAGCCCAAATGCAGAGGACTTCAATCCTTGTACCTTGTAAATTCCAACATGCAACGTAAAAAGATTTTATAACTTGTTTTTTCTTTATCTTCAGAATGAGACAAACACTCACAATCCAACAAGAACTATTAAAATAGGATTTTTCAATTAACGTAAACTCTTATTATGCAAATGTGATTTGTTTATCATTTAAGATAGCATTTGTGTCATGCCACTTGGGTGGATGTAGTGTGAGGATGGTGGAGTTCTTGTGCTCATCTTACCATGACCCTCGGCATATCACGTGAGCATAGTAGACTCAACATTTGTTTAATGTCACTCATTTCGTTGGTGGGGGCTGGGCCAGTTGCTCCTCTCACAGCCTGTGCCTAGCTCTGCCTGCTGGGCTGTGGCTCCTCCAGGTGTGGGTCTGCGGTGGGGGGCAGGGGGGTGGTAGGCCTCGTCTGGGTGGGTCTGAAGCTGGGGTGGTCTGTGCTGTGCTGGCTGTGGTGGGCATTGAGGTTGGTGGTGCTGTGGTCGTGGCTGGGGGGTCCATGGTGCTGGTCCGGGGTGTTGTCTCGGTGATCTCGGAGGGGTGGAGATTGCTCCGCTGTTCCTGGGTGGAGAGGTCTGGCTGCGGTTTAAAGCGACGTCCTTGAGAGTCTTGCCAAGGATGGGGACTGTCTCCCTGTACAGGTGAACATGGTGATAGAGACAGTCCAGATGGAGGGTGGGATGGGGACTGTCTCCCTGTACAGGTGAACATGGTCATAGAGACAGTCCAGATGGAGGGTGGGATGGGGACTGTCTCCCTGTACAGGTGAACATGGTCATAGAGACAGTCCAGATGGATGGTAGGATGGGGACTGTCTCCCTGTACAGGTGAACATGGTCATAGAGACTGTCCAGATGGAGGGTGGGATGGGGACTGTCTCCCTGTACAGGTGAACATGGTCATAGAGACAGTCCAGATGGAGGGTGGGATGGGGACTGTCTCCCTGTACAGGTGAACATGGTCATAGAGACAGTCCAGATGGAGGGTAGGATGGGGACTGTCTCCCTGTACAGGTGAACATGGTCATAGAGACAGTCCAGATGGAGGGTGGGATGGGGACTGTCTCCCTGTACAGGTGAACATGGTCATAGAGACAGTCCAGATGGAGGGTGGGATGGTGGGCCAGGTGTACATTGGGTCGCAGGGCACAGTCCCTTTGAGAGGCTGGCGTTTATTCTTAGGATTGTGGCAGGGTGGAAGTCCTTCCTCTGTAGAAGGGTTTACACCACGATTCTTGAGTTGGGGAAGATTGCGGAGGCCTTCTCAATCACTCCCCGTAGTGAAGTGGCCACCCTCTCCTGCTGAGCACGCAGGTCGTTGCTTCCTGTGTGTATGATTATGTGGCTTGGCGACCCAAGCTGGGCCTTATCAAGCAGCTCAATGGCACTCTGCGTTGTTTGGCACCACACCTTTCTCGTTTTGTGTCTAGGGAAACATTTCTTCTCCTGAACAAACCTCCCATTTGAGTCCATCAACAGGACAATGTCAGCCAGTGTTTCTTCTGGACTGGAGGGGGCAGAAGGGGGGCTGGTGAGTGTTGGAGCTGGGGTGTGGCTGGTCTGTGCTGGTGCCGCTGTCAGTGGGAGGCTGTTCTGTGGGCTGGGGAGGTGTACAGCAGGTAGGGCTGGGGAAGCCTGGCTGGTTGAAGTGGGCTTCTCTGCTGTGTGAGGGCAGGTCATAGAGTGGTGATCTAGCTGCTCCTGCAGCCTGTCCTCTGTTCTCTTTCTCTCCTGCAGCTCCTCTCTTAGTGTGGTCAGATCGTTATTACTGTTCTGCCTGTCTTTTTGGAGCTCTCTCACCTCCTTTGTTAGATCAGCCAGCTCTCTCTTGAGTCCGTCTCTCTCTTGCTGAACCTCTTTCAGCTGTGTTGCAAGGCTGCTGTCCTGCTCTGTCCGCACCTTGGTTAGGAGCTCCTCTAAGGTGTGGTTGTCTGGTTGCTGTTTGCTCACACTCTCCCTGAGCAGGACCACCTCCCCCTCCAGTTTGGTGAACTCATCCCTCATGGCAGCCATGGTGGTGAGGAGGGCCTGAGCCTGCTCTGCACTGAGGGGGTCGCTCTCCTCCTGGGGCGTGTCCTCCACTATGGTGGGAAGAGAGGTGCTGGATGTGCCTTTTTAGGTGGGGATGGTAGGGGTGAGGGTGGTGCTGGTGGAGTTTGTCTTGTGCGAGGGCATGTCACTGGTGGTATCCTTCTCTCTCTCCGCTCTCTCCTTAATGGTCTGAAAGTCTGTTTCAAACAGCCTAAGGTTACCTTGCACCATGACAGTCCCAGTCTTGTAGAGGTTGATTGTTATCATGGTGCTGTCAGGGTCGTCTGTCTCTTTGACTTTCAGCTTCCACCCATTACAGATTCCCTCTTTCTTTATGGATGGGTAGTGAGAGCACACTGCTGAGCACCATGCATTTGGCTGGTCAGTGAGAAAGGTGAGATTACTCACATCACCGTTTTTGTAGAGGTCTGCGAAAAGGGTTTCTGGCCTCCCCTTTAGTAGTTTCTGTTTAAAAGCTTTCCTCATTGCGTCATTTTTGGCCTCTGGAGGGTAGAGAATGGATTCAGCGCTGAGGGGGAGTGGTGGACATGGTGCCTGTGGGCTCTGCTACAACTGGTGCTGCTGCTCTGTTCTACTGCACCATTGCCATGGCAAACAGTTTGTTTGTCTGCTGCTGTTGCTAGCTAGCTCTAATTTAGTTCAGAAACAAGCAAAAGAGTGACAAATCTTTACACAAAAAAACAGAAAACAGAAGATAAAACAGAAGACATCATTACCATCACCCTACTACCCATACCACTACTATTTGGAATGATAAACAACAATAATAATAGTAATAACAATAATAGTAATAACAATAATAGTAATAATAAGTAAGTTACTGCTTACTATGCAGATGTTACTATTCAGCGTCCCTCGGGCTATGGTAAGCAAATACATATTTGGCTGCAAGAGGAGCCATTGCTCCTTCACCCATGAGTATTTTTACTTAAAATTTGGAATAAATGTAGTCATTTCTGTGAATAATGAATCTCTTGGCGAGGAATATTTATCACAGTAAAGGAGAAAGTGCATCTCTGTTTCTACCTCCCCTGTCGTGCAGTGACCACATACACGCTCCTCTTTGGGTAGCCATGTCCTTTTAAGTCTACTGGTTTCTATTGCCAATTGGTGGTCACTCAGCCTGTACTTGGTAAGGATCTGTCTCTGCTTCATATCTCTGACAGAGTAGTGTAATGTCTGTGGTTCAGTAGTAGAAGGAGTCAGGCACAGGAGGTAAGTTGCGTGTGAAAAGGTATTTAATAATGTGTTGGTATAATTCAATTTCTTGCGTATCAGTGTATGTTTATACTGTTTCAGAGTTTCAAAGTATTCATAGCGTAGATCTGGGTTGTTTTGCTGCTTATGTTTTTCATTTGACATGTGTCTCAGATGTTTTCTAATTGTTTTACATTCATTATCAAACCATTTTTCAGAAACATTTTGTTTTTTGTTTCTGATGATGCATTTCTTTGGTTTTCTCAAATTTTCTTTCGATGCTGCTTTTTGGAATATGCAATTGATGTTTTGAGTAGCCGAATTGACACCTTCTTTATTGTTTTGGTATTGTGAGTTAACTGTATAGAGTTCATCATTTCATTTGAGTTCAGTGTTTCAATGAATCTCTCTGCACTGTTTTTAGCCCATCTGTACGATTGGTTTATTTTGTAGAGTTTGTTGGGCTGTTTTTTTGAATGACTTGGTCTCTCTCTCTCTCTCTCTCTCTCTCTCTCTCTCTCTCTCTCTCTCTCTCTCTCTCTCTCTCTCTCTCTCTCTCTCTCTCTCTCTCTCTCTCTCTCTCTCTCTCTCTCTCTCTCTCTCTCTCTCTCTCTCTCTCTCCCTTTACGCCTGTCTCTCTCTCTAAGCCTGTCTCTCTCTCTCTACGCCTGTCTCTCTCTCTCTCCACGCCTGTGTCTCTCCACGACCGTCTCTCTCTCTCTCTCTCTCTCTCTCTCTCTCTCTCTCTCTCTCTCTCTCTCTCTCTCTCTCGCTTCTCCTTGCTCTAACGTAATGGGACAAAGTTACAGCTAGCCATGATTTATGTCAGAGGCGTGCTTTAGCCTAGCCGTGGGTGACGTCAGTGAGGGGCTTCTGAAGTGGCAGCATGGAGGATATGAGCCGGCTGCACTGAGCCACTGAAACGCCTGCTTGTACAAACACTGACTGCATTGTAGACACTGAAGGCAATGATACCTGACACAGTGGGGGTTCATTTAAGTTGAGGGCGCTGGTCACATCCAGATGAACACACACACAGGGAGGATCAGTTTCCACTGTTTCGCTCTATTTTGCAGTTGCTATAGAGGATGGCTACACACACACACAATCTGGGAAACTTAGCGAGTCTCACTATGAAAGCTCTGCTGTCAGATCTGCAGATATCCCTGTGAAGGAATGTCAGTTTACCCACTCTGCTCTCATTCTTCCTGACACACTGTCCTCTCTCTCTATGCTCTTCCTCTCTATCCTCTCTCTCTCTTTCTCTCTCTCTCTCTCTCTCTCTCTCTCTCTCTCTCTCTCTCTCTCTCTCTCTCTCTCTCTCTCTCTCAATGCTCTTCTCTCTCTCTCTCTCTCTCTCTCTCTCTCTCTCTCTCTCTCTCTCTCTCTCTCTCTCTCTCTCTCTCTCTATCCTCTCTCTCAATGCTCTCCCTCTCTGTCCTCTATATGCCTATCCTCTCTCTTTCCAACCCCTCTCTCCCCCCTCTCTTTCTCTCTGAGCGTGCCTTGCATACTCCAGCACTTTTGGTTTTTATGTTTTCCTAAACTGCCGCAGTGCCCGCCAACAGTGAGCCTGAGGAGTAGTCTATTGTCTAATACAGAAAAACATAATGATGGATTACCACACATCTACCACCTCATTGGTGTTTAATACTACATTAAATCTCTTTAGGTAACTTCTCATATGCCTTCAACACTCGGCAGCTCCTAATGTGTCCTAAAGCCCCATGACAAACGCACAGCTGGATACTACAGAAGCCTGAATCAGCCTGCAGAGATCTCATCATACTACAGGATACTGCTACCTTTTCTTACACTACTAGTGCTCTGGTGGGAAGTTATATTGTGTGTCCCAAATGACACCATATTCACTGTAGTGCACTACTTTTCACTAGTGCCCTAAGTTGGAGAGGGGGCTACACACACCTATCGTTTCCAGCTGTTACACCTTCAAGAGCTGGCACATGATTGCGGTCAATCGATTTGTTTTCTCTCTCTCTTCTATGTCTCTCTCTCCTTTCAGGTTTCTCTCCCAGGTCTCTTTCTCTACTACTCTCTCTCTCTCTCTTCTTCTCTCTCAGGTCTCTCTCTCTCTCCTCTCTCTCTCCCTCTCTCAGGTCTCTCTCTCTCCTTTTCTCTCAGGTCTATCTCTTTTCTTCTCTCTTTCTCCTTCTCTCTCAGGCCTCAGAGATGCAGAGCGCTACCCGACTCAGTCATCCATAAACTTAGTCAATTATGTATTTAATCCCAGTAATGAGATTTCCAATGGCATGGGCAAAACACTAACCCTCTTGGTCTCATAGCACAGCTACATCCCCATAAAAAAGGCAGTCACTGCAGCACACCAAATCTTACACATACATGTTCGTACACACACACACATTACCACCACCAGTGGCATGTGTACACACACACACACACACACACACACGTGCATCCATCCATGCAAAAACACATGTATTTATGCCAACACCCACATGAGCACATGCACAATACCCTGAATGTAAGGAATTGAGATGTGTCACGATCGTCGTTATAATAAATGGACCAAGGCGCAGCGTGAGTAGAGCTCCACATATTTAATAAATGTGAAACATACAAAAACAACAAAGAAATAACTGATCTGACAATAAGTAGCGCTCAACGGCACTAGCACAAAACAATATCACACAAACACAGGTGGGAAACAGAACAACTAGAAAACCCCCCTTAGTCACGTCTTGACCTAAAACACCATAGAGAAAATAACAAAATAATGTAGAGTTTACATGTGCCACCACTGTACTGTGCTGGGTGGTTGAAAATAGATCTGAATTCTCATAACACTCTAGAATTAGAGCCATTGCTCTTTAAAGGAATGAATTTTCAACATATATGACAACCTTTCTTTCTGCTTTGAACATAGCTGGCTTTACTTCCACAGTGTTTGATAAACAATGTTATCAGAGCCAGTTTCAATCTGCCGTTTAGATTATTCCCCAGCAGTCATTTTCTCACATTAACATTAACATCCCCCACCCCCTCACCTCCCACTCCTGTTAATGGATAATGGTATTATTCCCTCAAAGCGTGTGCAAAAAGACACGATCCAGAGGGAGAGACTTGGGAGGTCACGACTAACACGACAACCCCCCCCATCCCCCTTTTCCCAAATATGAACAGGTAACATAAGCACACACACACTGCATTCCCCTCTTACACTAATGTAGCTACACTCCCACACACAGAAGAACAGTCATTTTCAGTACAAAGGAGATGAGGACAGCAAACAGCCTGTACCCTTGTTTTCTATTCACCCTTTTACTGTGAAAGATGTTTGACTTTTTAGATGTTCCCTCAAATTTTCACCAACCCCCATTGACGTGGGCAACAATTAAGATATTTATAATCCATTTCACGGAATGTAAAAAAAACATACATTTAAGGGTTTGAAGGGTTATACTGTGCCTGAGGGAGAACACCATAAATTGTAGTGCTATACATGGCTAGTTCAGTGTTGAGGCTAAGATTGTTTACAGGGCTGTGTACTAATTACAATGATTGAGGAAAGATATAATTGAAGGTTTTAGAAGTCGTTTCAACTAAAAGACATCACTAGTCCAGCACACTCCAGAAAAGGACTTTACAATGTGCTGAGATAAGTGTCATTTAGAAAGGGGGAAATGGAAATTGATTGTGTGTGTGTGTTGCTGCTATGATGATTAATGGGACACAGTCTGCCTGTCCGATGAGATCAGGTGCAACATGATTTTAAAGCTGTAATATGTAACTCTTTGGGCGACCTGACCAAATTCACATAGAAATGTGAGTTATAGATCATTCTAATTTAAAGCAAGTATAAAATAATCGGTAGATCTGTTCTATGTGCGCTATTTCTATGCTTCCCGTTCTTAAGTTTAGTTTTTGCGTCTTTTACTTTCGTTTTTGTACACCAGCTTCAAACAGCTGAAAATACAACATTTTGGGCTATTGAAAGATATTTCAGAGTGGTTTGGATGGTACAATGATTGTCTACACTGGTTTTGCTTGTTTTGTCACATAAACTTAAATTAGGAGAACTATTTGAATTTTAGCAACCAGGAAATGGCGGAGCGATGTCTGCATATTGCACCTTTTTAAATTAATTAACTAATAATTGCACCATTTTAACTTTTAACAATCAATTATTTTCCAGCACATTCAATGAACCCACCCGTAGCACGCGCTCCAGTATATCTCCAGTATATCTCACTGGTCACCCCCAAAGCCAATTCCTCCTTTGGCCGCCTTTCCTTCCAGTTCTCTGTGGTAAATGACTGGAACAAACTACAAAAATCACTGTAACTGGAGACTCATATCTCCCTCACTAGCTTTAAGCACCAGCTGTCAGTGCAGCTCACAGATCTCTGCACCTGCACATAGCCCATCTGTAAACAGCCAATCCTACTACTTCATCCCCATACTGTATTTATTTATTTATCTTGGTCCTTTGCATCCCAGTAACTTGCACATTTATCCTCTGCACATCAACCATTCCAGTGTTTAATTGCTATATTGTAATTACCTCGCCACCATGGCCTATTTATTGCCCTACCTCCATTATCTTACCTCATTTGCACTCACTGTATATAGACTTATTTATTTATTTTCTATTTTTATACTGTATTATTGGCTGTATGTCTGTGTATTCCATGTGTAACTCCTTGTTGTTCTATGTATCAAACTGCTGTGCTTTATCTTGGCCAGGTCGCAGTAAATGAGAACTTGTTCTCAACTAGCCTACCTGGTTAAATAAAGGTAAAATAAAAATAAATAAAAAAAAACTATCTCTCTAAAGCTTTCCCAGGCCTCCACAGATTCATTCATCTCTCCTCTCACATATCCCACTGCAGTGGTGGGAACAGCTTTCATCAAATGGCATTAAATGGCATTAAATCAGGTTTACATTACAAGACTCCCATAACACCATTCATAAACACTGTTTGAGTGAAAGATCTAGAGCCCTCCACCTGATAAGAATACATCTGATATCATTCAACCAGTTTTCCCAAGGGACCCATATGCAGTTCAATAGCATTGCTAGTGATCTTGCTATTCAAATTTCTGGATAATTGTTGCCTGACTCATACTGAATTTAATTCAGCTGCTCTATCGATCGATCCATCTGAACCTACAGCATCATCCTAGAAGTCGTTTGTGCTGACGTCAAAATTGCGTGATGCGTGATTCATGATTCATGTAGGCCAGCTCTCATCCAACTGCTGGTGAGTCTCTGATCCACCTCTACGCAGACGACACCATTCTGTATACTTCTGGCCCTTCTTTGGACACTGTGTTAACTACCCTCCAGACGAGCTTCAATGCCATACAACTCTCCTTCCGTGGCCTCCAACTGCTCTTAAATGCAAGTAAAACTAAATGCATGCTCTTCAACCAATTGCTGCCCGCACCAGCCCGCCCATCCAGCATCACTACTCTGGAAGGTTCTGTCTTAGATTATGTGGACAACTACAAATACCTAGGTGTCTGGTTAAACTGTAAACTCTCCTTCCAGACTCACATCAAAAATCTCCAATCCAAAATTAAATCTAGAATTGGCTTCCTATTTCGCAACAAAGCATCCTTCACTCATGCTGCCAAACATACCCTCGTAAAACCATCCTACCGATCCTCGACTTCGGTGATGTCATTTACAAAAAATCCTCCAATACTCGAATCAACAAATTGGATGCAGTCTATCACAGTGCCATCCGTTTTGTCACCAAAGCCCCATATACTACCCACCACTGCGACCTGTACGCTCTCGTTGGCTGGCCCTCGCTTCACACTTGTCGCCAAACCCACTGGCTCCAGGTCATCTACAAGTCCCTACTAGGTAAAGCCCCGCCTTATCTCAGCTTGCTAGTCACCATAGCAGCACCCGCCCGTAGCACGCGCTCCAGCAGGTATATCTCACTGGTCACCCCCAAAGCCAATTCCTCCTTTGGCCGACTTTCCTTCCAGTTCTCTGCTGCCAATGACTGGAACAAACTACAAAAATCTCTGAAACTGGAGACACTTATCTCCCTCACTAGCTTTAAGCACCAGCTGTCAGAGCCGCTCACAGACCCCTGCACCTGTATTTAGACAATCTGTAAATAGCCCAACCAACTACCTCATCCCCTACCGTATTTATTTATTTATCTTGCTCCTTTGCACCCCCGGGTGCGCCGTTTGGCCGGAGCGACGTGGATGAGTAGCCCGGCAAGGATGATTGCCAGCTGGTTAAAAATGTCCTTTCCTTTTTCTTTCCTTTCCGTGTTGCACTCTGTGTGTGGTCTTCCAGAATAAACACCATAGGAATTGTGCAAATAGAGCAGACATCACATCACCAAGGGAAGCAACAATCAGTTGCTCAAAAGTAACTTAAAAGACCCACTCTTCTGACAATGTTGAGTTACTATGAACTATGAGACCAACGACGCTAAATACTGTATTAATAAAAAAATCGAGGCTCCCTCTTTTGAGAATGTGACCCTAATGTAAAATATGCTGATGTGTTATCTTGTGTGTGATTGGTTGCTGATGGGTTCTCTTGCGTGTGATTGGTTACAGGCTGGAGTTTCAGTATGGGTTCGGCCTACCAGTTCCATAGTTGGAGGGTGTTTGTGGTGGTCTGCGCCCTGCCCTGCGTCTGTGCTGTGGTGGCTCTCACCTTCATGCCCGAGAGCCCCAGGTTTTACCTGGAGGTAAGGTATAGCATTATGGGAAATGGGGTTTTAGGGAGAATGTTTGCCCCTCACAGGCTACATCAGTGTGGGCATCATAGGAGGTTGGATGGAGGAGCTATAGGAGGATGGGCTCGTCGTAATGGCTGGACTGGAATCCATGGAACAGTATCAAACATATGGAATCCACATGTTTGACTACGTTCCATTAATTACATTCCAGCCATTACAATGAGCCCATTATCCTTTAGCTCCTCCCACCAGCCTCCTCTGGTGGACATGCATGGTCTCAGCTTTTCAATTCAAGAGTTTTATTCTGAACAGTTTAGGCAACTAATAGGCAACTGTAGACCAATCCATTTCCAGATAGCCATACAGCCCAGTTAATCCATTATTTAAGTCTGATTGTTGGTTATCATTAGCCCAGGGCCCTTAGCCCTATAGCATCTAATTCCTCAGAAAACCATTGAACAGAGTGCACTATCCTAGGTTACTATCATGTTTAAGAGTGTTTGTGAAAGTTTTAGATAATTTGTTCTTTAACAGAAAGGCCTATGAGGCAAACAGTGAGTCAGCCTTATGTTTCAGCAGCAGAGGCCTTGGCTACACATTGCACGCCATTTCGCATGGTTTGTCTGCGATGGCAAATAAGAAAGCAAAAGGTCTGTGACAGTAGGCCTTTTACTGTAGGAGAATTACCCTTTGAAGTAAAATGAGTCATCATTGTCGTGACTCCTGTCATCTCAACCCATCTCCTCCTGTGTGAGCATGACTGTCACGGAGGAGCGCTCCCAGTTCTTTCTCCATTAATCCCGTTAATTCCCTCCGGTTTCTCCCTCCTGTCAGGTGGGGAAGCATGATGAGGCTTGGATGATCCTCAAACAGATCCATGACACCAACATGCGAGTGCGTGGGCAGCCGGAAAAAGTCTTCACCGTGAGTTTTTTCCAGCCTGTGCTCGTGCTTGCTCCTCACAGTAGAAAGCAAATTGGCTTATAACCGCCTCCACTGTGACCTGTTTAAATCTGTGCTGAGGATCATATCTGTGATATGAGAATGTTTTGAAAGGTGATTTTGTGTCATTCAAACACACGATGGAAAGAGCATCCCAATCGATCCGCATTTAGAGCTTTGAACTTGGAGTCAGATTTCCTGTCTTTGTAAAGCAAAATAAAGCCCTTCAAACCTCTGATACAAACCTCTTTAAAGCAAACTAAAGCTCTAGCAAACCATGATACAACTGTAGCCTATATTTTTCAGATGTAGGTTTTTGCTGCTAATGCAATAGCATGAGGGCTCAATCAATCTGGCATTGCAAAACCTGGGTATCATCTCTTTAAGGAATTTGCATAGCCTACATTTTTCCATGGGCAAATCAAATTGTAATGCAAAATGGTTGTGGATACTGTAAGCAAACCAGGTCAATTCCAATTCCTCTCAGAGGTGGCTCCAGGGTCCGTGTTTCCTTGTACCACCCAGAGAGGGATATCGAATGAAGGGATGATACACAAACAACCTTCCAGTTACATTTCTCCATCAGCAGTAGTCTACACGAAAGAAACAGCATAAACATGATTTTTGATTGAAATATGTTGTTATTGAAAACTCAATTTCCCATCATTCCCATCCCAGGTGAACAGAATCAAGATCCCCAAACATCTGGATGAGCTGGTGGAGATGAAGTCAGAGTCGGGGAACGCAGTCTCCAAGGCCCTCTTCAGGTCAAAGACAGAGCTACGTGGGGTGGGTTTTCTCTGCCTCTCCACCTGTTGGCTCGCTAGATGGTCATGATATCCTGCACTGCACTCTCACAAATCATTATTGATGTGTCTCTCTTCTTTCTCCACGCAGATCTTGGTTAACTTTATTAAGTGTTTTGACTACCCTCTGAAAGAAAACACTATCAAGCTGGCTATTGTGTGGTTTACACTGTCATTTGGGTAAGCTTTGTGTTGTAATGTAATAGCCTGCAGCTCCCACCTTCTCTCCTGATAGAACGTTTTGTTTCTCCATTTAGAGATGTACATAGAAGTCAGAATAAGCTAATTTCCTTCGTCAGGAAATAGCAGAGACTTGAGCTTGCAGCTACATTGCATTTCTGTCAGCCGTCCAATGCAGCAGCTCCCTGCTCTCAGGAGAACTACTGAATCAAAACACTTTCATTGGGCTCTCTTCTGTGTGACAGGATGGGAATGCAAGCAGCCTGAGGAAAAGAAGAAACCCAACATAAACTTTGTATTCTTCCCCTATAGTGCCAATACATTTAGACAGTCTCTGGTTTAATATACCGTAAACATCTGTCTTTCTGCCCATTTGTTAACTGATATCCACTGATTTGACTCCCTACACCCAATGCCTTGTGGTACGTGCATAACCTAACCTGTGTGTTTGTGACGCCACTGTATCTGTGTGTGTGGATGCAGGTACTACGGCCTGTCTGTGTGGTTCCCTGACGTCATCAAGCACCTTCAGGCAGACGACTATGCCTCCAAGGTGAAGACCCACAGCAACGAACGCATCGAGGACTTCACCTTCAACTTCACCCTGGAGAACCAGATCCACACCAACGGGGTCTTCATCAGCGACAGGTAGGAAGGAAGGAGAAAACTTCCACACTAATGAATCATGGTCAAGTAGTTATAACTTCATCCTCAATGAAAAGGGGACTTTGGAGTATGGATGAAAAATGTGAATCATTACTATGCCACTTTTATATTCATATGGCATGTTGATTTATCTGCACTGTCCCTGTCAACTAGATAAGATGGATCAACTTTATTAAGTTGAATACAGAATAGCCACTAAGGATTTCTCTGTAAAATGTAGGCATTAGTAACCATGTCCACACATACACTTTCCTCTGTTGATCGGTCCAGATTTGTTAATATGAAGTTGAAGTCCGTCACCTTCATTGACTCCACCTTCCGTAACTGCTACTTTGATGACGTGACGTCGGTGGGATCCTACTTCCGGAACTGTACCTTCATCGAGGCATTCTTCTACAACACTGGTAAGACAGACGGACAGACGGACAGACGGACAGAAACACTTTTCTTCTAAGCCATCACTCCTGAATCAAAGAGTTATATTCCATTTAGCATAGTCAACACAGCCACAGTATATAGTTTAATAGACACAGTATATGGTTACACAGAGACAGTTATAACGTTTGCTGAATGGGTATTGTGCTTTCTCAGCTATTGTCCTGTCTCAGCCAGGCTTCTTTCCCTATTTTTGATGGCAGACATCGATGACTCAAAACTGATAGACGGCACAGAGGTGATCAACAGCTCGTTCCACCACAACAAGACGGGCTGTCAGATGACGTTTGATGACGACTACAGCGCCTACTGGGTCTACTTTATCAACTTCCTGGGAACTCTAGCTGTTCTACCCGGCAACATTGTTTCTGCACTGCTCATGGATAAGATTGGACGCCTTTCAATGTTAGGTACATACAAGGACATAGTCTGTTCTTAAGGCTACCTTTGTTATGAGCAGACTGTTCAAATAAAAAATTATGTGGGTGTGTGTGTGTGTGTGTGTGTGTGTGTGTGTGTGTGTGTGTGTGTGTGTGTGTGCCTGTGTGTGTGTGTATGGGACAGGTGGCTCCATGGTTCTGTCAGGGATCAGTTGTTTCTTCCTGTGGTTCGGCACCAGTGAGTCGATGATGATCTTCATGCTGTGCCTTTACAATGGCCTGAGCATATCAGCCTGGAACTCACTGGACGTGGTCACCACAGAGTCCTTCCCTACAGACAGGAGGTATGGTTAGCAGAATACTAGGAATAGGAATACTCCATTTCTATGTGCACACAACACGCATACACAAACACACAAATATACTTACAAAACCCTTTAAATCACTAAATTACATTCGTAATTTGTTTCTGTTTCTCTCTCTTTCTTTCTCTCTCAGAGGGACAGGTTTTGGGTTCTGTAATGCTCTGTGTAAGTTAGCTGCCGTGTTGGGGAATGTGATCTTTGGTTCTCTGGTTGGCATCACCAAGGCCATCCCCATCCTCCTGGCCTCATCTGTGCTGGTGTGTGGAGGTCTGGTGGGGCTCCGGCTGCCTGATACTAGGGCCAATGTCCTCATGTAGCCCCAGGAAGGACCACCTCACCTGGGGAAGACCTGGGCCAAACCTGGGGACGGCCTGGGAAACAAGGAGCAGAATGGTGCAAAGGGTTTAGTTCAAATGTTTTTTTATGGATTTTGATATTTGATTTCTTTATTGCCCCTCCTGGTCTCACAGGGAGTTCAATTGCATAACCTCCCCATCCCATATCTCTTTGAAACAGTATACTTTTACTTTATCAATGTATTTATGTACAGGACCCAAGTACCAGACCTTCTGGATACATCCCTGGGGCCGAGAGAAAACTCCTATTTCTTAGTGAATGTATTGTTTGGGAATGTCACAACACCCCTCTAAGATGAAATTAATATTTGAATGTTATTTCATCATGATATAATCATAACAGTTAGTGGATATTTTAGTTAAGCTTGTAGCTCATTGGCTATCTATATGACATATTACCTGTGGATTAGGTCCATCCATGCCATCATAGTATTAGCTGTGAAGGAAACTCTGTGGGTCCTGTAGTCTGTTCTATAGTTGGTTGATGTGAAGTCTAGTTCAGTGGTGTATGTGTGAGGAAATATCAGTGTCAATGGCTGTCGGCTATGAGTTGGCTGGTGGAATCAATACTGGGTTAGTGCTATGAGAGTTGTGTAGATATCAGTAGTGCCTGTTGCGTTGCACTGTATGAGTACAGTTTGTCTGGAGCCATTGCAGGGACACGGTTAGTGAGTGCTGTAAATATCAGTGTGTTTTTATTAGGCCAAGACAGATGGAGGAGAGAGGGAAAAACAAGCTGTAATGAGCACAGCCAGCCTGCTGTGGTAGAGAAGGGGGAATAGATGATCAGAAAGACTGGAGAGATCACACAGCTGCAACACAGGTGGCCTGGACAGAGAGACAGACAGACTGGCAGGGAGGCAGAACCGGAGAGAGAACAAGCGTATTTCTAGATGGATCTTTGTCAGACTTGACGTGTTCTCCTGTCTTTTCACATGATGTTTCTACTGTATGTACCCTGCACTTGTTATGTCTGCTGGATATGCGCACATACCCTAAACCGTCAACCATGAAGAGTCATGGTGATGGACAGGATTTAACCCGCAGGAGCTGGTTTGAAGCCAAGCTTCTCACAGATAACATCTGAAACTATAATAACATGTTTGTTTATTAGTTTACACTGACAGAGGCATAACAAGGTTTTTATCAGTGTCATGCCCCACACTAACACATCCACATATAGTCACTGAGATCTCCAAGCCCATTGCACCAGTTCTCTACCCAAGAATAAAAAGGCCATATTTAATAACTTTAATTGTTGTTATTTTAAGTGTACATAGTAAATCTATCAATATGTTTTAAGATATTTACATTATTTGCAGGTATGTATCTGCAACTGTTATAAACCTTTTGTTGGGGAAAATGTAAGAATCCCATTTTTTTTTCTGTATAGAATATTGTTCTCACCTCCTATGTGTTGTATTGTAAGCAGGCTCGCAGAAAGGGCTTTGATGATGTTCAGCCTTTTCATTTGGCATTTCTGTTTAACGTTGCTTGTGGCATTTTTTTAAATGTGCCTCTCTGCTGGAGCGTTCTCCACATAGACAACAAAAGAGTACAGGAGGTAAACAGGAAGTGAACTTGTGTGTGGTGTGTGATTTCCCTTCTCACTACAGTCATCATTTTCAAGTACATCATTACATTGGTGTGACCGTGACAGATATGTGTGAAGGTACAACATCCATCCTATCTGTTTCATCTGTTTAAAAAAAGATGCCCTCCCACTTTGAGATTAAGTTGGAAGATGATCTCATTTAAACTGAATTGGGGAGATCAACTACCATTTTAGAAAAACTGAGAGCAATAAGCTATTTATTAACTACTTGCATAAGAGTGAGTGTAACTGCTTGCATATTTTAAGCAAGTTTTACAACTTTTGGAGTAAACAATTTCAGTGCTTGTTATATATATAAAAAATGTAACACCATACTGACAATTTGGATGACATTTTAGAATCAGTAACAAAATCTTACATTTTAGGAAAGCTTTTAGCCATATATACAAACTGTGTGTACACAATGAACATTATTCAATACAAAGTTAAGTTACAAATCTTTCACTTTATAATGGAATTTCATTAGTGCTAATGTTCCCCTCTCTAAAATGTCACCCAAATTTGGTAAATGCATCTGATGTTTACAAGCAATCCTGTCTATCTGTTGTTATTACTGTACACAGTATGATCTCCAGGTCTACATGCTGTAGCTCTATAGTGTTTTCATATCCCATTCACAGGTCTACATACTGTAGCTCTATAGTGTTTTCATATCCCATTCACAGGTCTACATCTCTACATGGCTCTATAGTGTTTTCATATCAAATTCACAGGTCTACATCTCTACATGGCTCGATTGTGTTTTCATATCAAATTCACAGGTCTACATGGCTCTATAGTGTTTTCATATCAAATTCACAGGTCTACATCTCTACATGGCTCTATAGTGTTTTCATATCAAATTCACAGGTCTACATCTCCACATGGCTCTATAGTGTTTTCTGTGGCTTACTGCCGGTGTAGCACGCCTGTTTCTGTGTGTGTCGTTTCTGTGAGTATATCGTAGTGTTAGTAGTCCACTGTATCAAAACTGCTGTCTGCTTGCCCCCTCCTCATATCTAAAGAAAAGGGCAGGCTTCCAATAATGGGTACATGTAGGTGTGTGCGCTTGTGTTGTTTGCTTTACATTGTCTTGGATACAGTAAAGTCTGTTTTCAGATTGTTTGTGTCTTGGTATGCATTACAAATGAGCAACAACTGACTTTTTGATGACTTCATGATTTTTAAGTGATGACATAATCAACAATACTTGAGTATTTATAGTAGTAGCAGTGACATGGCAAAGCCATTCTGATTGGGCTGATGTCAAACCAAAGCTACTGACTACTGTTACCACCTCAGCAGTGATATGCATTCAATAAGGTACCAGTTGATTATGAACAAGGATTGCAGCTATATGATGGTACTGGATGTGTTTAAACCTTGCCTCTTAACCTAATTGTGACAGCATTGACTATGGTATCTTACAAAAGATAAATAAGTATCTCTTTTTTCTGGCAGGGGGGTTATTGTGTGAGTGTGTGTTTGCTTGCGTGTGTGCATGTGTTTGTTCTCGTGTGTGTGTTGTGTGTTGTGTGTGTGTGTGTAAATACTGTACATAATCAATGCTGTAATTTGTGGACTTCTGAGATCATTCTGTATGCTTTTTGATTGAGTCATGCGTCTCCAGCTTTGTTCAAGCGATAACTCCATCTGTGTGTCCTCGACTACCGTGTATATAAACATGCATGCGTGTATGAAAACTTCTTATTTTGTGTTCTTACTATATTCTTCTACCAGAAGAAAATATTATTATATTTTTTTTTTTAAGTGAATGTATCACTCTAGTTAGTTTTGTTTAGCCATTTTGTTGAAGTAAACAAGGTGTGTGCTCAGATTAATATGGAAGTGTATATTATTGTGAAAGGAATGCCAATCGTGGGATGACTGTACGTACAGAGGTCTATAAACATGAAGCTGTGTGGAGAAATATTTGCCAAACGATGTCCTGCGAATATTGTTTTAATTAAAGGGGAATGGCAAGAATAGCAGACAGTGCTGTTTATGAGTGTCAAGTATATGAAATAAAGAATGATGTTTTCTAGCAAATTAAATTATGTGTTCCTCTGTATATAAAGCTACACAACATTGAGTATATTGCAGCTTACATAGATAGGTCTACTGCAGGTAATTTTGGAGACAATATTATGTCAGAGTGCATGCACACTGGAGATCATTGGCCCAAAAACACTACACTTCAATAATAATAGCTTGTTTAGTTCTGCACTCTCACAATCACAACTCAAAAAAAAATTATCGTATGAGTTACTGTGCCTTCAATGTTTGCAAATCAGATATCAATTGTTGTTGGGAATAAAAAAGGTGCATTTTCAATTAGTATTGTTGGGTTCTGAAAATATGAAATATACTTATTCATGTCACTGAGGGAGAGAGGGTAATGTATAACATTATGCCAGGATACGTTAATGTTAGCCATCAGGGATCCTATGGGAGGGATCCTCTGGGAGGAGAAGAGACACAGTCTGGTACCAGGCACCATGACAGAAGTGAGTTGAGCAGGGAAGCGATCACATGTGGCAGGCATTGATAAGGGGAGAGATCTTTGGATTAGACATCATGGGGGTTGAGGTCAGGTCAGGTCACCTTAAGGGAAAAGGAACGGTTTATTACTCCATCACTTCGTCTTCCTATCGAACCATAAAAGATGTAAGGATTGGAGAGAAGGAAGAGTGCATCTAATTTGGAGTATTTATACTTGGGTTGGTGGAAACATATTTTGTCTGATGCAGCTGTATTGACCATTTGGGAGAATAAACTTGGTTAAGCTTTCATAGTGTCCGTTGAGTTTTTTACTCAGAGAATTAGAACCTAACAGTATAGTCTACTATAATTCCAGTCTATAAAGTAGGAAAAGATACAGTTGAACCAAAGTGAGGGCTTATGGTATTAGTTTTAAACAACAACACAAACAACAGCAACAATAAAGACATGTCCATATTCGCTGCCTTGTTTTCAAAGCTAGTAGGCATAAAGCATGTAAAGTAATTACATTTACCCCTGGCTTTTCCCTTTTAATTAAAAAAACAAACCTTCCAACAAAACAAACAGATAAAATGTACATGTAAATTTAACTTGGAATTTGGAGTTAATGCCTTCTCACACACAGTACTTGAAAATGTCTACAATGGAATGCCTGCTTTTGCCCTGCAATGGCAACATTAGCACAGCAGAGACAAGAGAAGTTTCACAGCATATCACAGACTACTCCTGGCCCCTGCTGGTTGACTTAAAATAATAAATAAATTGCTACAGGCAGGCACATATACCCTTTTCGCGCTACTGCCCAACTGAGCCAAGCCATGCCGAGCTGTGCTACACTGGTCTGGTTACATGTCATCCACCATAGTTGCTGTAACAATGCTGGAAAGGAGAATATGAAAAGAAAATCCAAGTTGGAACAATACAGTTCAGGTCGGTATGATGGTGTGAAAAGGTACTGGTGTAGCCTGTCAGCCTACAGTGCATTCGGAAAATATTCAGACCCCTTCTATTTTTCAGAAATGTTGTTACGTTGCAGCTCATTTTTTGTAAATGTATAAAAAAACAAAAACAGAAATACCTTATTTACATACAGTTGAAGTCGGAAGTTTACATGCACCTTAGCCAAATACGTTTAAACTCAGATTTTTCTGAGTTCCTGACATTTAATCCTTGTAAACATTCCCTGTCTTAGGTCAGTTAGGATCACCACTTTATTTTAAGAATGTGAAATGTCAGAATAATAGTAGAGAGAATGATTTATTTCAGCTTTTATTTCTTTCATCACATTCCCAGTGGGTCAGAAGAGTACATACACTCACTTAGTATTTGGTAGCATAGCCTTTAAATTGTTTAACTTGGGTCAAACGTTTCGGGTAGCCTTCCACAAGCTTCCCACAATAAGTTGGGTGAATTCTGGCCCATTCCTCCTGACAGAGCTGGTGTAACTGAGTCAGGTTTGTAGGCCTCTATGCTCGCACACGCTTTTTCAGTTCTGCCCACAAATTTTATATAGGATTGAGGTCAGGGCTTTGTGATGGCCCCTCCAATACCTTGACTTTGTTGTCCTTAAGCCATTTTGCCACAACTTTGGAAGTATGCTTGGGGTCATTGTCCATTTTGAAGACCCATTTGCGACCAAGCTTTAACTTTCTGTCACGACTTCGACTGAAGTCGGTTCCCCTCCTCGTTCGGGCGGCATTCGGCGGTCGACATCACCGGTCTTCTAATCATCACCGATCTACTTTTCATTTTCCATTTGTCTTGTCTTGTTTTTCACACACCTGGTTTGCATTCCCCATTATTATATGTTGTGTATTTAACCCTCTTTTCCCCCCCCCATGTCCTTGTGTGTGATTGTTTATTGTTAAGCTCTGCTCACTCAGTACTGTCCTCCTGCGCCTGACTTTTATGCACCAGCTACACAAGAGCCTTGACACTTCCTGACTCATGTCTTGAGATTTTGCTTCAATATATCCACATAATTTCTCCTCCCTCATGAGGCCATCTATTTTGTGAAGGGCACCAGTCCCTCCTGCAGTAAAGCACTGCCACAACATGATGCTTCCACCCCCGTGCTTCACGGTTGGGATGGTGTTCTTCGGCTTGAAAGCCTCCCCCTTTTACCTCCAAACATGACGATGGTCATTATGGGCAAACAGTTCTATTTTTGTTTCATCAGACCAGAGGACATTTCTCAAAAAAGTATGATCTTTGTCCCCATGTGCAGTTGCAAACCGTAGTCTGGCTTTTTTATGGCGGTTTTGGAGCAGTGGCTTCTTCCTTGCTGAGCAGCCTTTCAGGTTATGTCGATATAGGACTCGTTTTACTGTGGATATAGATACTTTTGTACTTCCTCCAGCATCTTCACAACGTCCTTTGCTGTTGTTCTGGGATTGATCTCTAGGAGACAGAATGCGTCTCCTTCCTGAGAGTTATGAGGGCTGCGTAGTCCCATGGTGTTTATACTCGGGTGCTATTGTTTGTACAGACGAACACGGTACCTTCAGGCGTTTGGAAATTGCTCCCAAGGATGAACCAGACTTGTGGAGTTCTACAATTTTTTTACGAGGTCTTGGCTGATTTCTTTTGATTTTCCCATGATGTCAAGCAAAGAGGCACTGAGTTTGAAGGTAGGCCTTGAAATACATCCACAGGTACACCTCCAATTGACTCAAATTATGTCAATTAGCCTATGAGTAGCTTCTAAAGCCATGACATCATTTTCTGGAATTTTCCAAGCAGGTTTAAAGGCACAGTCAACTTAGTGTATGTAAACTTCTGACCCACTGGAATTGTGATACAGTGAACTATAAGTGAAATAGTCTGTCTATAAACAATTGTTGGAAAAATTACTTGTGTCATGCACAAAGTAGATGTCCTAACCGACTTGCCAAGACTATAGTTTGTTAACAAGAAATTTGTGGAGTGGTTGAAAAACAAGTTTTAATGACTCCAACCTAAGTGTATGTAAACTTCCGACTTCAACTGTAAGTATTCAGATCCTTTGCTATGAGACTCGAACTTGAGCTCAGGTGCATCCTGTTTCCACTGATCATCCTTGAGATTTTTCTACAACTCGATTGGAGTCCACCTGTGGTAAATTTAATTGATTGGACATGATTTGGAAAGGCACACAGCTGTCTATATGAGGTCCCACAGCTGACAGTGCATGTCAGAGCAAAGACCAAGCCATGAGGTCGAAGGAATTGTCTGTAGAGCGAGACAGGATTGTGTCGAGGCACAGATCTGGGGAAGGGTGCTAAAAATATTCTGCAGTATTGAAGGTCCCCAAGAACACAGTGGCCTCCATCAATCTTAAATGGAAGAAGTTTGGAACCACAGTTCCTAGAGCTGGCTGCCCGGTCTAACTGAGCAAGTGGGGGAGAAGGACCTTGGTCAGTGAAGTGACCAAGAACCCGATGGTCACTCTGACAGAGCTCTAGAGTTCCTCTGTGGAGATGGGAGAACCTTCCAGAAGGACAACCATCTCTGCAGCACTCCACCAATCAGATGGAAGCCACTACTCCGTAAAAGGCACATAACAGCCCGATTGGAGTTTGCCAAAAGGCACCTAAAGAATTTCAGACCATGAAAAACAAGATTATTTTGTCTGATGAAATCAAGATTGAACTCTTTGGCCTGAATGCCAAGCGTCACGTCTGGAGGAAACCTGGCACCATCCCTACAGTGAAGCATGGTGGTGGCAGCATCATGCTGAGGGGATGTTTTTCAGCGGCAGGGACTGGGAGACTAGTCAGGATGGAGGGAAATATGAATGGAGCAAAATACAGAGAGCTCATTGATGAAAACCTGCTCCAGAACGCTCAGGTCCTCAGACTGGGGGCGAAGGTTCACCTTCCAACAGGACAATGACCCTAAGCACACAGCCAAGAAAACGCAGGAGTTGTTTCTGGACATGTTTCTGAATGTCCTTGAGTGGCCCAGTCAGAGCCCGAACTTGAACCTGATCGAACATCTCTGGAGAGACTTCGTCATACCCAAGAAGACTTGAGGCTGATATCGCTGCCAAAGGTGCTTCAAGAACGTTTTTTTTTTAAATATATTTTTTACCTTTATTTAAACAGGCAAGTCAGTTATGAACAAATTCTTATTTTCAATGATGGCCTAGGAACAGTGCGTTAACTGCCTTGTTCAGGGGCAAAACGACAGATTTTTACCTTGTAAGCTCAGGGATTCGATCTTACAACCTTTCGTTTACTAATCCAACGCTCTAACCTCTAGGCTACCTGCCGCTCCAAAGTACTGATTAAAGGGTCTGAATACTTATGTAAATATTATATATATATTTTTTTAGACATTTGCCCAAAAATTTTAAAACCTGTTTTTGCCATGGTACAGAGAGAAACATTTGCAGTTTTATAATAGTATTCAACACATTTTGTCATGAGAAAGAAAATGTAAAGCAACATTTCCTGCAATTCTACACTTTTTGCCATGGGGCAGGTATTTTTTTTGCTGTTTCATAGCTCCTCTCATGCTTTTATTTAGATTTTGTGATGAGGCTGAGAGAAAATGTTGCCGTTTTAAAGCTCATTTCCTGCTATTTTACACATTTTGCCATGAGGCTGAGAGAAAATGTTGCAGTTTTAAGTGAATTTCCTGCTATTCTACACATTTTGCCCTGAGGCTGAGGAAACATTTTTCATTTTTAAAGCTAATTTCCGGCAATTCTAAAAATGCTGCTATCATAATATGCTATCTGGGGACCTCCGACCTCCAGGGAGCCCCAAACCCCAAGCGCGCCTGTTCGGTAATCCGGCTTTGGTCTGAACCCAACCTTGATGTGTGAAGTGAAACCTTCTGATGTCTGCAAGCCTAACTATCCATGCATCCAAGCCTAACTATCCATGCATTCACCATGCATCCAATCAGATACACTTTTTATACATTTTATTGTAATGATTCCACTGACACCCATTTCATTTGCCTTCTTGAGGGTATATTGTCACCCTCATTCTGATAGCAAGAGACGGACAGCTGTCATGATAAATTGGTCGCCAGGTGGTGCTGGGGACAGCTAGATAATTAAAGCGTCAGATCAGGGGTGTATTCATTACGCAGATTCTGTTGAAAAACGTTTCTTCAACAGAAGCAAACGGAACAAAATCGGGAGGGATTTTCCTGAATTTGTCCAATTGTAACTCTCGGTTTAGTTGCAAAACGTTCCCTTTTGCAACTGTTTGGCTAATAAGTACACCCCAGGGGTGTATTCATTAGTCGGATCATGTTGCACAACGTTTGGTCTGTTGCAGCTATGAGCTATGGCAAGAATAGTTTAAATAAGTAAAGAGAAACAACAGTCCATCATTACTTTAATTCTTTACTCGGATTCCGTTGCAAAAAGTTTGGTCGGTTGCACAATGTTTTGCAACGGAAACCGTTTACTCTAGGAACCATATTGGACGAAACGGGACGAAAGAAAAGGGAGCTACCATCATTTGTCCAATATAAACCCGTTTTCGTTGGGAAACGTTTTATGTTTGGATTAAACGGTTTCCGTTTCAAAACGTTGCGCAGCCGACCAAACGTTTTGCAACGGAATCCGAGTAAAGCATTTACCCCAGTTCAGAGCGCACTGACTGAACACTTGCACTGAGACAGAGGAAACCTCAAGCACTTTCTGACATTACCCAGCAAAGGTGAACAACGCGATGGGAGTTCTGCTGAGAAAGTGACAGGAGGCATTTCGACGGAGAGGAAGTTTAGAAAACTAGAAGTTAATCTTCACTCGATAGTGTCACAACTAAGAATATTTTTTTAACTCATCTTAAAACCAAAAGCGCGGTTTATGTTTTGCTGATAGCTAGCGTTGGTTTGGCAACATTCATCAAGTTTATAACCGGGGGAACAGAGGCAGGATGTACTATGAAGAAAAAGCTAATTCACACAGGCCACGTTATGGAAGTAAGTAAAAGTGACCTAACCCACCACTTGTAAAAAAAAAACAACCAAGGACATCGTTTTCGTTGTAGCTTTCATGTTTCAAGTGGTTTTGTAAGCATTGTTTTGGCAAGGCGCATCTCGCGCGTATGTGGCCTTATAGCGGTATGTTCGATGATGAGCCACAGGTGTTTATTGAAGCTACCATTTTATTTATTTAACCTTTTATATAACTAGGCAAGACACACCATAGGACTACTGTACATGTGCCCCACAGAACAGTTAGCTTTTCACATTGAATTATATTCTGCATAAACAAGTGTAAACTTTCAAAAAGCTATCAAACTCCGATGTAATGGTGTCAAACATGGAATTGTAGGCACATTGTTTGCTAGGGATGGGGAAAAGTATGACACCACTCTGGCCCCAGAGGACTGGAGTTGCCCATCCCTGACTAGTATGTATTCACTCAGGCTATTGTCAGTGACCCTGACCCTTCATCAGATAAAGTTCTACTAACCATTTGCACCCATAAAGTGAGGGAACAACACACCAATTTGAAGTTGCCTGTGTGTGCTCCACATCACCTCAGACAGACATGGTCCATCTTCAACAACTCCGTTTTCTCAATCCAGAAGGTAGCCCTATTTGGTAAAAGACCAAGTCTATATTATGGCAATAGCTCAAATAAGCAAAGAGAAACAACAGCCCATCATTACTTTAAGACATGAAGGTCAGTCAATCTGGAACATTTCAAGAACTTTGAAAGTTTCTTCAGGTGCAGTTGCAAAAAACATCAAGTGCTATGATGAAACTGGCTCTCATAAGGACAGCCACAGGAAAGGAAGACCCAGAGTTACCTCCGCTGCAGAGGATACGTTCATTAGCGTTACCAGTCTCAGAAATTACAGCCCAAATAAATGCTTCACAGAGTTCAAGTAACAGACAAATCTCAACATCAACTGTTCAGAGGAGACTGCATGAATCAGGCCTTCATGGTCGAATTTCTGCAAAGAAACCACTACTAAAGGACACCAATAATAAGAAGAGACTTGCTTGGGCCAAGAAACACGAGCAATGGACATTAGACCGGTGGAAATGAGTCCAAATTTGAGATTTTTGGTCTTTGTGAGACGCAGAATAGGTGAACGGATGATCTCAGCATGTGTGGTTCCCACGGAGTTGGACTGCAGAGTGAAGGAAAATTTGTCAACAAGTGCTCAGCATATGTGGGAACTCCTTCAAGACTGTTGGAAAAGCATTCCAGGTGAAACTGGTTGAGAGAATGCCAAGAGTGTGCAACGCTGTCATCAAGGCAAAGGGTGGCTACATTGAAGAAAACCCTTGGGTAGGTGTGTCCAAACTTTTGACTGGTACTGTAGATATCTTTACAGTAAAAAGACTCATCCTAGTACACAAAAGAGTCGACAGTTAAGGGTCTCTACAGACAGAAGGCATTTTCCCAGTGGTTGAATATTCACTTTTTGCTATTACTGTAAAGAAATCCACACATGACTTCTGCATGAGTATTCCAGGAATTTAACAAAGTCAATAAATATCTTGGAAAAAAGGTTTGAAACGCCAATAACATGCTTACCTGTATCACTGTAGGCCTGTGTGTTATTGACAGGATTTAGCCTATGCTTAGTCAGACCTGAGAACAAATGGCAAAGTGCAATGGTGAGAGATATTCAATTAGGTAATCAGGTCAATAGTCTTTTTTTCTACAATTTCAACCAGTAAATGGTTAGCGTGGCTGCATTATCAGCCATAGTGGAAATGTCTCAACCGGTTTGTTGGCCTGACATTGTTGTTTACCGGTTTAAAATTAACTGACTAACTGCATAGGTCCCAAACAGGAAAGGTTGAAGGTATTGTTTGCCCTGTTTGATTGTCTGCCTGCCTGTCTGTCTGTGTCATCCATTAACACAAAATGAGGAGTTTATTATTGGAAGGGCAGAGGTGGTCCGTAGAAGCTGACTAATGCATTACCATAATTCCGGCACTAATTATCTGTAGGAGTGATATTTTGGATTCAGCACCCAAATGAGCTCTTGGGGGGAACCGTCCACAAAAACAGGTTTAGCTGAGTTTAATCAGACACAATTGGGGTTTTGAGCCCAGTAGACGGGTTGGTTGTTCAGCAAGAAAACCGATGCGTGGGCAACCATGGGGAATGTTGACAACATGTAAACTAATATTTAGTCTCCAATGTTTATTGAAAACATAAAATACATTTGCACAATTAGCACTTGTTGTCGCAAATACGTTGTTACAGCTACCTAGTGAATTTTTGCCATATTTGCAAAGACAGGAAATCTGTCAAAACAAGACATGGTATTAAGAACTAGCTGAAATGAGGAAGTTTCTTGCTATCTATATTTTTAAAATGTTTTACTTAAATAAAGGTTAATGCGGCAAGTCAGTTAAGATCAAATTCTTATTTACAATGACGGCCTACCGGGGAACACAACTTAAACCAGCTGCCTTGTTCAGAGGCAGAACGACATATTTTTACCTTGTCAGCTCAGGGATTCAATCCAGCAACCTTTCAGTTACTGGCCCAACGCTCTAACCACTAGGCTACCTGCCACCCCAATCACAACAACACCAGAACTTCTGCCCCATTAAAGCGTGCGCATCTTTTTCATGACGTTGTCAGCAAACCCATCTCTAAAAGCACTGTCTCTGCATTTCTGTTTAGTCGATTTGCCTCAAGGCTTCCCCCTACCTAGAAGTTTGACATGTTTTTATATATCGACTCTCATTTAAATATATATGAGATTGTTGGCCTAATGTTAAATTGATCAGTTCACAAGTTTGACCAATTTTTGTTGTATAAGTAGCCTACATAAGAATCAATGTATTGGCTTAGGCTAACCTACAAAAGAGTCAATTTATTGATTATGTAGACTAGCCTAAACCAATCTGATTAGTGATGCACAACTCTGGGCTTGGAAGGTCACGCTGTAAGCTGGTTTAAGTTGTGGTCTTTTAATCAGCGACTGATTAAGACCTTGGTAAGCAGGTGTATGGACTCTTTAGCCAATCAATAACTGTAATTTATCAATTAAGGGGCAGAGAGTAACTAACACTAGCAATACGGAATCCCAAACCGGTCCCTTCCCCTTGGCCCTTTGTTCACTCGTGCCTCCGCCATATGAACGAGTGTTCCAAAGCTAAGGGAGAGAAAATGATTGAAGGTGTAGTGGCTAATAACCTCCGATAGCCCCTCCTGACACGCACCGTGATATGTTTCGAGTTTGTTAAATTTCATACAAAAGAATGAGACGTGCGTTTGTTTGTCTGATTTTGAGGCTTGACACACAAAACAAATGAAATACCTCCCAAATTAAATGTTTAACTGTTACCGAGGTTTATGTCTTGCGAAATGACATGGGGAATTTGTTAAATTTAATTTCTGGTTTTATTTAAATGTGGAACATGAATTGCATCATTCAAACCCGAAGTTGATGGGTTCATTAATTCTCTCGTTATTACCCTCAAAGTCACCCTCTTGAGTTTCATCAGCAACACGTGACAATGGAGGACCCTCGGCACGAGGGACTGGACTGGGATTCATCGCAGGGCTGTGGCCCTCTGACTGGACTTATACACCCCAGAGCAAAGTGGTACTGTCTCTTTATGCTACATCTGGAACCCCTTCTGACATATTTGTACTACTATGCACATGGGCCCTCAGCATAGTATGGGGGGGACTAAGGACATATCCCTTTCCCCCAACTCAAGGATTTGATAGCCAGATGCAGTTAAGAGCCCCTCGTGTAACTTAACTTATTGCTCCCACAGGATAGAAAAACATTACCTTAACAAAGGAATGAGTCATCAAGTCTATAAATCATGTCCAGTGATGTTCTGACTGATTAAATATAGCCCAGCATACTGAGCGCAGGCAGGCCTTCCAGGAAGTTTGAGTGTGTAATGGCTGTGCTGGGGATCCCACACCTCTGGGGTGAGTGTTTACTCACACTCTGGTCCTCTCCAATAACACAGCTGGCTCAGTGGACTTCAGGCTGATGGATGCTCTGACCATAGATCTCCCCCTAGGCCCACACAGCTCAGAGATAGACCCCTGCTGTGTGTGTGTGCTTTCCTATGCCTAAACCCTCTCCTCTGCCCCCTTCCCCCTTTCATATTTTCGTATTTGGCATAACAATGTCAGGGCCAACAGACCCTTATAAATTGTCCCTTCAACTAGAAGTTCCATGGCTTGTCCAATTAACATTTTGTTTTTGTATCACAATCTACCCCTCAGTGAGACTTATTGTCATTAATTGTTATTGTAAAAGAGAATGTTCACCTGGTTAAATAAAGACTGGTGAGGCGAGTCTTGTGTTGGTCGGGTAAGCTGGCTTTGTCTGCTACCTCAGTGAGAGTGGGTCACAGGAGCTACAGGGCTACATGTCAGTGAGAGTGGGTCACAGGAGCTACAGGGCTACATGTCAGTGAGCGTGGGTCACAGGAGCTACAGGGCTACATGTCAGTGAGAGTGGGTCACAGGAGCTACAGGGCTACATGTCAGTGAGAGTGGGTCACAGGAGCTACAGGGCTACATGTCAGTGAGAGTGGGTCACAGGAGCTACAGGGCTATCTGTATTGGGTACGTAACCTGATTTAGGGTGTCCACTCACTGTGCTCAGAATGACAGAAATCACATTTAGATTATGGTAATTCATATTAACAGAACATGTAAGTCGAGGATGCAATGATGTGCGGTCCATCTTACCGAATTCTGATGTGTACTTTTAAGATGTTAGAATAACTGTCCACGGTTACTTTTCATCAGCCAACAAGTTGAGTAACAAACAGAAAAATCACTAGCCTATGTCAATCTACAATCCCCCATAGTAGAAAAGTTGACCTATTCTATTGGTCAGCTTGTCGAGAAAGACATTTGCCTATTCCAAACAGACTCTGGGACAGTTGTGGGACGATAGATCCCAAATTCATACAACCAGTATGCCTAGGCTACATGTAAAAAGCAATGAGTCTCATACAACAGATCAGAACGTTTAGCCTAAAATGTTGCTAAACTATTATTTCTTCACATTTTATAAGCGCAGCAATGAACACAAGGCAGTAGGCTACACTCAAATATTCGTTCCATAATGCAATTTATATCAGGAAAAAAACACTGGGCACCACACATGCGAACGGTTTTATGTGAGATTAAAATATCTGTTAGAAATTTAGAAATAGGGGAGATCTAATATGCAACAACAAGCATGGGTTGCTAATAATATATTATGACTAGGATTGTGCCTTTGGCTACTGGACAATGAAATAAAGTTTATATACAATATATGCCTGCTAAGTCATCTGTTCACATGCATTCTTCAGAGGCTACGTTTAGACAGCCCAATTCTGTTTTTTTTCACGAATTGGTCTATTGACCAAACAGGTCAGCTCTGAAAAATATCTGATGTGAAAAGATCTGATGTGATTTGTCAAAAGACCAATTGGTGGAGAAAAAAAAGAGTCAGAGTTGGGATATTTGTCTAAATGAAGCCTCTGAGAGATTCGCTGTCTGAATACTGAGGTAGTAGGAGGAGAGTCAAGTGCTGCATAGTGCAGACCTCTTTGGAATATCTGTGTATTCTTTTGGTTTATTCGGATCTGCTTTTGCTGAAGCAGCAGTTATTCTTCCTGGGGTCCACACAAAAACACAAAACACGACAAGTAACAAAACACTCATAGACAAGAACAGTTACACAAATTTAAAGTACAACAATATACAAACAATACAACAAAAAATGTGTGTGATTAGTGTGTGTGTGTGTGCATGTGTTTGTGTCATTTCACAGTCCCCATTGTGCCATGAGATGTTTTTGAAAATTTAAGGTAATTTTGCTGGTTGCTTGAGTAATTGGAGATGGGAGTTTCATGCGATCATTGTTCTGTATAATACTGTCCGCTGGCGTGAATTTGTTTTGGTGACATGACATGTGGGGTATGTGCTGTATGTTATTTGATTATGTAGACAATCTGGAATTTTCATTACAGCAATATTTCTCATAAACTAGAAGAGAAGCACTGGCATGCATGTTAATGTTAGTTCTGTATGTGCAGTAAAGGGCAAGGCGTGCTGCTCTGTTTTGAGCCAGCTGCAGCTTTGCTAGGTCTTTCTTTGCTGCACTTGACCATATTACCAGAGAGTAATCAAGATGGGACAAGACCAGAGCCTGAACAATTAGTACAGTTTATTTTTGTGTCAAACGCATAATATAGTTTATAACAAACATACTCCTCATCTTCACAACAACTTTGTCAATATGACTTGACCATGATAATTGACCATCCAATGCTTCCTCATCTTGCTCAATGGTCACACCCTTTATACACAACTCCAGTTGAGATTTCAGTCTTAGAATGTTTTGAAACAAATACAATGCTTTTAGTCTTAGATCTATTTAAGACCAGTCTATTATTCGTCACCCATTCTGATGCTGACTGTAACTTCTTATTTAGAATTTCAGTAACCCCACAGGCTTTTGGTGCTGACATGTAGTGTGTCGAGTCATCTGCATACATAGATAGTCATTCTAGCTTGTATAAGACCAGTGGCAAATAATTTGTAAAAATAGAGAAGATTAATGGCCCAAGGCAACTGCCCTAAGGGACACCGTACTGTATATATCTGATGTTAGAGAAGCTTCCATTGATGAACTCTCTGGGTTCTATTGGGATAAATAACCCTCCAACCATGAGATGTAGGTGATGTAAAGCCATAGCAAGTGAGATTTTTTTTTTTTCAATAACATTTTATAATTAACAACATCAAAGGCTACACTGAAATCCAACAATGCAGCTCCAACTATCATCTTATTATCCACTTCTTCTTTTAACCAATCATCAGGCATCTGAGTCAGTGCAGTACAAGTTGAGTGCCCTTATCAATATACACGCTAAAAGTTCGTACTTAACTTGTTTTCTGAAAATTAGCGTTGTATTTGGTCAAACACAATTTTATCCATCAGTTTACTAAGAACAGGCAGCAAACTGATTGGGTGGCTGTTAGAGCCAGTAAAGGGTGCTGTACCATTTCTTGGCAGTGGAGTTACTTTAGCTTCCTTCCACGCCTGTGGACACACTCCTTTAGGCTTTGGTTTAAGCTATAGCAAATAGGGATGGCAATACAGTCTGCTACCATTCTCAATGGTTTCACATCAAGGTTGTCTATACCTGGTGGCTTATCATTATTGCTGGATAACAATCGTGTTTCCACATTCTCTCACACGAACTTGACCAAATTCCAAACCGCAATCCTTCTTTTTCATTATTAGATATTTTATACAAAAATATAATGATTCACTGTTCAATAATGTCATTTCACTTCTGAGTTTTTCCACTTTACTAGTGAAATAATTATTGAAATTATTGGCATTATTGAAAGGTTTTGTTATAAATGACCCATCAACTACAATGAACGATGGAGATGAATGGGTTTTCTATCCATGATATCATTTAAAGTACTCAAGTCTTGTTCCATTGTGTTTTTTATCATTTATCTTGGTTTAGTCACAAAATTTCTCAATTTACAGTATGTCAACCAATCAGCTGAGCAGCCTGACTTGTTTGCCTTTTTTTTTTTTTCCATCATTTCTTTGAACCATAAAATGTTTTAATTCATCATCAATCCAGGGGCTCTAACAGTTCTCACCGTTCATTTCTTAACAGGTGCATGCTTGTCAATGCATGACATGAATAATTTTACAAATACTTCCAGTGCTGCATCTGGATTCACTTCCTCATACACATCAGACCAACATAAAGTTTTTACATCTTCAACAAAAGATAACGTATTTTTTATGATCTCTTATTAATTACTTTAGGCCCAACCTTTTGGCACTTTGGCTTTCCTTGTTATTGCCACAATGTTATGGTCACTACAGCCAATGGGAACTGATTTCACTTTGAAGAAGAAGATATAATCAATACAAGTGGATGTCACAGATCCAACACTATTGGTATACACTCTAGTTGGTTGAGTGATAACCTGGGTCATATTGCAGGCATTAGACACAGTAAGAAGATTCCTCTTGAGAGGAAAGCTAGTTGCTAACCAGTCCAGGTCACCCAGAAAATAGATCTGTTAACATCACACGCACTATTAAGCATTGCAGACATTATCCAAATACTGACTGTTAGTACTTGGTGGCCTATAGCAGCACCCTAAAATAAGTGACTTTAGATGAGGCAGGTGAACTTGCAAACACAATACTTCAACAACATTTGACATGTTTAAGCTTTACAGGAATATAGCTCTGAACATATACTGTACAGCAACACCTCCCTCATGGGTATTCCTGTCTTTTCTGTAGATGTTATATCGTATGTTATATTGTATTGCAACTGCTGTGTCTTCAAATTAGTTATCTAAGTGAGTTTCAGAGATGGCCAGTATATGAATGTTATCCTATGTTATAAATGGTTCATGAAATCAATAACTTGCTAAGACTACAAATATTAATATGGGCTATTCTTAGCCCTTTCCTGGGTAGCTTATCGGAGATTGACATAATATGGAGAAAAATGTATCAAATACAAACATTGTTTGACTGATATAGTCAGTCGTGTGAGTGTGTGTGAGATGTGATATTAGTCTGAAGCTACTGACCAGAAAGCTTGGCTCTCTCACTCCTCCCAGGCTTTTGTAAGGGAGGGTGGACAATGAACTTGTCATAGCAAATGTAAGCAATGTCCACGCGCACTCTCTAAAGTAAGGTAATAATGTCCCAAGTATCCTACTAGGCAGGTTTCTGATTCGTTGTGATTTAAGAATGCATGCCAAAAAGATCCTATGATGCTGATAATGGTTTTCTCTGTGTTCTTATGAATCTCTTTATTCACAAGAACACAGAGAGAGAACTATATCCAGTCCAAGATGATTACAGCAGATGATTCACACCCTCTCATTACTGGCGTTTGTGCATCAGGCTGTAACTGTGTTTTTGTTTCCATCTGCAGCCATTCAGGACGATGAGAGGCTCTCGGCGGAGGAGATGGACGAGAGGAGACGACAGAACATCGCCTACGAGTACCTCTGTCACCTGGAGGAGGCCAAACGGTAAGAGAGGAGTCATGGAGCGTAGGAAGGAACAAAATGGCGCCAGAGAAGAAGGCAGACGTTTTACGTGCCCCCAACCGATTGTTTTTTGTTCGTTTATTTTCTTTGTTTTCTGGACATCAGGACTGCGACTACTCACCACAGACAGACAGAATCCTTTTTTCCCCTTAATGAGTCTGACGAGCCCGACGCAAACTATATACTGCTTTCTTGGGAACAGGCACAGATCCCCGTGGTTAGCGTGAAGAGGAGGTGGAGAAAAAGGGGCCAGAGGGTGGGCTGCCTTCTGAGAATTTGTTGGCGATCTAATAAACCCCCACTTCCTTCCATTCTGCTAGCAAATGTGCAATCTTTGGACAATAAAGTAGATGACTTACGCGGAAGATTAAACTACCAACGGGACATTCAAAGCTGTAATATCTTATGCTTCACGGAGTTGTGGCTGAACAACGACACTATCAACATACAGCTGGCTGGTTATACGCTGCACCGGCAGGATAGAACCGTTTTGTCTGGTAAGACAAGGGGCGGCAGACTATATATTTTTGTAAATATCAGCTGGTGCACAATATCTAAGGAAGTGTCAAGCTATTGCTCGCCTGAGGTAGAGTACCTCATGATAGAGAGTTTTCATCTGTATTTTTTGTAGCTGTTTACATACCACCACAGTCAGAGGCTGGCACTAAGACAGCATTGAATGAGCTGTATTTCGTCCGTAAGCAAACAAGAAAGCGCTCACCCAGAGGCGGCGCTCCTAGTAGCCGGGGACTTTAAATGCAGGGAAACTTAAACCAAATTTCTATCAGCATGTTAAATGTGCAACCAGAGGAAAAAAAAACTCTGGACCACCTTTACTCCACACACAGACGCAGACAAAGCTCTCCCTTGCCCTCCATTTGGCAAATCTGACCATAATTATATCCTCCTGATTCCTGCTTACAAGCAAACATTTAAGCAGGAAGCACCAGTGACTAGATAAATAAAAAAGTGGTCAGATGAGGCAGATGCTAAGCTACAGGACTGTTTTGCTAGCATAGAATGGAACATGTTCCAGGATTCCTCCAATGGCGTTGAGTACACCACATCAGTCATTGGCTTCATCAATAAGTGCATCGACGACGTCCCCACAGTGACCGTACGTACATATCCCAACCAGAGGCCATGGATTACAGGAAATATCCGCACTGAGCTAAAGGCTAGACCTGCCGCTTTCAAGGAGCGGGACTCTAACCTGGAAGCTTATAAGAAATTCCGCTATGCCCTCCGACGAACCATCAAACAGGCAAAGCGTCAATATAGGACTAAGATTGAATCGTACTACACCAGCTCTGACGCTCATCAGATGTGGCAGGGCTTGCAAACCATTATAGACTACAAAGGGAAGCACAGCCGAGAGCTGCCCAATGACACTAGCCTACCAGACGAGCTAAACTACTTCTATGTTCACTTCGAGGCAAATAACACTGAAACATGCATGAGAGCACCAGCTGTTCCGGATGACTGTGTGATCACGCTTTCCACAGCCGATGTGAGTAAGACCTTTTAAATGGGTCAACATTCACAAGGCCGCAGGGCCAGATTACCAGGACATGTACTGCGAGCATGCGCTGACCAACTGGCAAGTGTCTTCACTGAATACCAAAATGTTTTTAGCATACCACCATAGTGCCTGTGCCCAAGAACACTATAGTAACCTGCCTAAATGACTACTGACCCATAGGACTCACGTCTGTAGTCATGAAGTGCTTTGAAAGGCTGGTCATGGCTCATATCAACACCATTATCCCAGAAACCCTAGACTCACTCCAATTTGCATACCGACCCAACAGATCCATAGATGATGCAATCTCTATTGCACTCCACACTGCCCTTTCCCACCTGGACAAAAGGAACACCTATGTGAGAATGCTATTCATTGACTACAGCTCAGCGTTCAACACCATAGTGCCCTCAAAGCTCATCAATAAGCCAAGGACCCGGGGACTTAACACCTCCCTCTGCAACTGGATCCTGGACCACGACAAAACCTATTCCCCCTCAGGAGACTGACAAGATTTGGCATGGGTCCTCAGATCCTCAAAAGGTTCTACAGCTGCACCATCGAGAGCATCCTGACCCGTTGCATCACTGCCTGGTATGGCAACTGCTCGGCCTCCGAACGCAGGGCACTACAGAGGGTAGTGCGAACGGCCCAGTACTTCCCTGGGGCCAAGCTTCCTGACATCCAGGACCTCCTATATCAGGTGGTATCAGAGGAAGGCCCTAAAAATTGTCAAAGACTCCAACTACCCTAGTCATAGACTGTTCTCTCTGCTACCGCATGGCAAGCGGTACCGGAGCACCAAGTCTAGGTCCAAGAGGCTTCTGAACAGCTTCTAACCCCAAGCCATAAGACTCCTGAACACCTAATCAAATGCCTACCCAGACTATTTGCATTGCCTCTCTCCCTCTTTTACACCACTGGTGCTCTCTGTTGTTATCATCTATGCATAGTCACTTTAATAACTCTACCTTCATGTACATATTACCTCAACTAACCGGTTCCCCCACACATTGACTCTGTACCGGTACCCCCCTGTATAAAGTCTCGCTATTGTTATTTTACTGCTGCTCTTTAATTACTTGTTACTTTTATTTCTTATTCTTAAACTGCATTGTTGGTTAGGGGCTCGTAAGTAAGCATTTCACTGTAAGGTCTACACCTGTTGTATTCGACGCATGTAAGTAATACAATTTGATTTGAAAGAGAGGATGATGAGGGAGGAGCAGAGAACAGAGAGAGGAGAATGATATGAGTGGAGTGATGAGGAGACCATACAGTAAGAGGAGAAATGGATGGAAGGAGGGGTAAGAGCGGTAAGAGCGGTGTAGTAGGAAGAGGAAGCATTAGAAGGAGCAGAGAGATTTTGGTACTGTAGATTAAGATATCGTGAGTGCTTTTTGGCACGCACGTGTGCTGTCATCAGATGACTGCTGGCTGTAAGCTGCGGCTCGTTGAAGTGTTTGAGATGGAGTGTGGGAGAAGCTAGACTAGCTCTCCTGCTGACAGCTACTCACGCTGCCCTGTAATCATGTAACCTAACAGCTCAAACTGGGACTAAGGGAAAATGAAAGTTCATTTTAGCTTATACACTAACACTTTAAACCCCACAATGTCTCTGACATGGGGCCAACAATGTCGTTTTAAAGTTTAGTGTAAAGAGTTTCTAATAGTTATTTTAAGATTGTTTTATCAAAACCAATCACAACTTATTTTTTATAAACCAATGTAGGCTTTTCCTGAGAGCTCTGAGCGTGCCGTGCCTGATACTGAACCACTTCCTGTCATCTGTATGAAGGCACCCAACGGAACAGGAAGCCTCTCCTCTCGTGTTCTCACGTGCTGTTTTTGGGACTGCCCACCACACCACACCTCTGCAAGCAATCCAGAATAATCACACCAAAACCTAATCTGCTATAGCTGTACCATGGGGACATCACCAGTCAGCAGGTTGTTTGAACACTTCTAGCCTATATGTGTTGAGGTCAGAGTTTGCTGTGCACTGGTATGACTCTGCATTGACTCCCCTGATGAGATGTTGTATTAAAGTTTGACTGCAGAACGTAGACTTTGATTTAGTAGAGAACAGAGACTTGGTAGTGGGATCATTTATGACAGGCATCAACTAGATTCAGCCATGGGACTTTTTTTATTTTTCTTGAGCGGATGGTCAGGGTCCGGGACATAATTACAAAGAATTTGTAGACTGCAAATTCAACGCAAGAAGCCCAAACAGATATATGTTTGACTAAAACATAATCATTTCAAACCTTGCTTACATTTGTACATGATCAAGTCTTGTCTCTCTGTTATGCGTGGAATAATTGGGAACAGATTTCTTAAATTAAAATCACTTGGAGCTGATTTGTTTTGTGTTTTTTACAGTCTTATGGGCCAAATAAAACCAGTTGAGGAACCCTGATTTATGACCTTATTGGTGTCATGGATCTCTGTCTGTTAAAGCATAATAGGGATTCTGGTGACAAACTAGCACTCAGCAGCACCGCTGACTTCCCGTCTCTCTCCTCCATCGCTGGTGAAGCCTCTATTCTGGGAAGCTTGTCATCTGGGATTAGGATTATGGTGCTGGCTGCTAATTAGGCTATTAGTGACTGAGTCAGGCAGTGCGATTAGGGCCCGTCTAACCCTGCTCTGCTCTGCTTCCACTCTGGGGTCAGGAGTCACAGGCACAGGGCAGGCATGCAGCCCCAGTCTAGTCGGCCCTTCAACAGCTCCCGGGAGAATGACTTGATTGGAACAACTAAACCATGCTGCCTTTGTCTTCTCTGGTAAATGGGGTTAATGCACTCTTGAGTGTCTGTCTGGACTTTATTTCTTAATTTGCCTTTATAATACACCTGTGGTTTACAGGTATGATATGATAACACACTAGTAAGTCACAGCCTTAACAAAAACCAAAATGTAGGCCTACCTCCGTTTTAACCAAATTGTAGTGTAGTGACAGGCCTTGACTCTCTTTGACAGCCTCATAGGTGGACTTTGTACCTGTAGTACTGAGTAAACAGTATGTTAGCTTGCACATGTTTTTTGATAGGGTGTCATTTTTGGAAGTTACATTTTTACCCTTCACTTCACTAATTAAGTTATAGTTCAATTTTTACAAGTGGGGCAAAATGTTATTTACCATTTGTCTGATCTTTGATCATTTAGTTAGTCGAAACAACTTAGCTCCATGCTCCTGTAAGTTAAGTTATCTAATCAAACATGCAAAAATACCCTTAGTGTCACTAGTATCACACAGTCTCATAACATGAGAGCGCTTGAAGGCAGGCTTACTGTGTGCATAGTAGAGTAACCACAAAGGGTACAAATGGCAATACTGTATTTAAAAAAGTTGTGAACAAGTTGTCATTTACAACTGCGACCTGGCTAGTATATGGGTCTGTCTATAAATAATGGAGTAAATGTGGTTTGAAACAAAAATAACAATGATTGTCATGCAGTTCCATATGAAAATTGTCCCATAACTCCAGCTATACAACAACATAGGTCTAGGACTATACATTCTTTAAGCAGGATTTATACACACATTGGCATGTCAAATTCATTAACTTTCAGGGACTTTTTCAAGCACTTAATTGTAATTTTCAAGGACCTCAATGTGTGGTACAATTGTGTAATTGATATAATTGTACATATAGGGCCTAATATAGAACCCCACCCCCTCCCCCATAAAAGCATGCAAAAGTGTCATACAAGTAGGCCGTTACCACTTTTTAAGGATGATAAGAAAATGTATGCCTTGCCAATGCACTGAAATTCTAATGATTATTACATTCAAAAATATGTGACAATAATGTAGACATTGCCTGACTAATTAGATTTGATGCATTCATGGCCATTTTTCTGTAGCCTATGTGGCCGACGCAGGCACACATAATAAAACCATGAATACTGGTAGCATTAATCTCACCGTTTGAATCTCACCATCACTGTTTTTAGAAAGTGACCAAAAACCAGGTTCCTTTTTTAATGGAAGGATTTGTATGGACATCCAAGTTGAAGCCAACATTAGGTGTTGTTGTCCTCATAATAACCGCACGTGGTTTTACCGCAACAGAGTAGCGCAACACCTTTCAATTGAAGCGGCGGGAAACAAACGAAAGTGGCCACATCTCTCACAAAAACGGATCAAAAATTTAATCACATAATTATAAGGGAGAAGGAGAACTTACCAATATATTGGCTACAATAATTGTGTGACCTTTTCTACACAGTTGGGTCTATCCTACACAATTGCGCACAGTAGACTTGGTGTCCAAGCCGACGCAAAAAAAAAAAACATATGAACACATTACCTTGATGCTTTCTCTGTTAAATCTAATGAGACCCTGCTGTAAATCAAGCAGACAACAGATAATCAACATCAATTCGCTAAAGCTATTAGATCCAATGTGGATCCATACACAACTGTCTTCACTGGCGTAATGAAATAGACCAAAATATTCTGGACATTCCTCGTGAACACCTTTTTTCCAGCTCTTGGGCTGTTCGCGCATGCGATGCAACATCACAACAGTTGTTCGTTACTTGACTGTCATTAGGAAAATTCTGTCCCAAATCAGATGATGATGTGTGAAAATATCACTGCGTAACTAATCAGCTGGACACCAAATGCACATCCAACAAGTGTTATGCATAATTATTGAACAACCACATTAATGACAGTATCGATTTTAGGTTTTAAGTATCAAGGTAAGGTGACCCTTTCCGTTAGAAGCATTCGATTTTTGCAATCACATTTATTATTTTGGATTTGTGTGCCCATGAAAATGATTTTCACCTCGTAACATAAGGAGACAAAATGTTAAGTCTTGAGGTTTTGCTTGCCTGAGGTATCTCATGATAAGCTGTATACCACACTATTTACCAAGATCTATATTTTTTGTAGCTGTCTATTTACCACCACAAACTGATGGTGGCACTAAGACGGCACCCAGCAAGCTGTATAAGGCCATAAGCAAACAAGAAAATGCTCATCCAGAGGTGGCGCTCCTAGTGGCCGGGGACTTTAATGCAGGGAAACTTAAATCTGTTTTACCTCATTTCTACCAGCATGTTAGGGAAAAAAGAGGGGAAAAAACTCTAGACCACCTTTACTCCACACACAGACGCATACAGTGGTTCCTCCTTCAAAAGTACTGCGGCGCAGCTTGCATGGTGCCGCAGAATTCTATGTCACGTTATTTAAGTGTGAACCACTGGTACCATTAATGCTGGTTAGTGCTAGTTTGACCACCAGAGGGCATCTCCTCTCCTTCCAGACTCACATAAACCAAACTCCAATCTAAAATTAAATCTAGAATTGGCTTTCTATTTCGCAACAAAGCATCCTTCACTCATGCTTCACTCATACCCTCGTAAAACTGACCATCCTACCTATCCTCAACTTCGGCGATGTCATTTACAAAATAGCCTCCAACACTCTACTCAACAAATTGGATGCAGTCTATCACAGTGCCATCCGTTTTGTCACCAAAGCCCCATATACTACCCACCACTGCGACCTGTACGCTCTCGTTGGCTGGCCCTCGCTTCATACTCATCGCCAAACCCACTGGCTCCAGGTCATCTACAAGTCCCTGCTAGGTAAAGCCCCACCTTATCTCAGCTCGCTGGTCACCATAGCAGCACCCACCCGTAGCACACGCTCCAGCAGGTATATCTCACTGGTCACCCCCAAAGCCAATTCCTCCTTTGGCCGCCTTTCCTTCCAGTTCTCTGCTGCCAATGACTGGAACGAACTACAAAAATCACTGAAACTGGAGACACTTATCTCCCTCACTAGCTTTAAGCACCATCTGTCAGTGCAGCTCACAGATCACTGCACCTGTACATAGCCCATCTGTAAATAGCCCAACCAACTACCTCATCCCCTACTGTATTTATTTATCTTGCTCTTTTGCACCACAGTATTTCTACTTTGCACATTCGTCTACTGCACATCTACCATTCCAGTGTTTAATTGCTATATTGTAATTACTTTGCCACCATGGCGTATTTATTGCCTTACCTTCCTTGTCTTACCTCATTTGCACACATTGTATATAGACTTGTTTTTCTACTGTATTATTGACTGTATGTTTGTTTACTCCATTTGTAACTCTGTGTTGTATGTGTCGAACTGCTGTGCTTTATCTTGTCCAGGTCGCAGTTGTAAATGAGAACTTGTTCTCAACTTGCCTACCTGGTTAAATAAAGGTGAAATCTTTGAGAAGCATTTTATAGCCTTCAATAATGGCTGTACTAAAGAATGCGTACACGCGAGAGCCCGAGGTTCAATTCCCCAACGGGGAGGAAGGAGTAGGCTATCCTTGTAAATAAGAATTTGTTCTTAACTTCTTGGGGAGCAGCAATATACAAAAAATTGAATTATAAACAATGCACCAATATACAAGTGTTTCATACTCATCAAAAGCTCTGCTTCTTGGCAATATCACAGCGTTGTCGGATTTCAAAAAAGCTTTACGGCAAAAGCACTACATTTGATTGTTTGAGGGTAGCACCTTCAATATTTTCCATAACCATGAAATCTTTAGCCAGCGCGGTCGATAGAAAATGCATTTCACAGGGAAAACCTGTGCCTTTTGTAGAACTTCTGCAGAGGGCTTCCTAAGTGTCCAACGAAGACAATCCATGGGTATTTGGTTAGAAAAAGTAATTTATTATATCCTTAAATCTCCGTTTGGTTGGCACCTTGTGTTCAGAAAATCCAATGTGAAGAGAACGCGTTCATTTAAACCTATAAACTTTCCCTCAACAAAACAAAAACCAATTAAAATGCATCCTTAGCTTATCTTTTATGAATAAAAGTGATCATCTTTCACTTGGATGGTCACCTAAACGTTATATAAGTCAAATAAAGTGGACCGCTCAGCCAAACGTGCGCCCAAAAACGTGCAACTGAAAAATAGCTCCCCCGACTAAAGCCTCTACCGATTTGAACACAATGGTTCCGATTGCCTTTAAACTTTACCTATACACTGCTGACATCCAGTGGAAGCAATAGGTACTACATTCAGTGTCCTGGTATAAACACTTTTCAATAGGCAGTCTCTCTAAGTGAGCCGTAAGCCACCAGAATGACATTTCCGGATGGAAAATTCTCTGGTTTTTGCCTGCCAAATCAGTTATTACACTCACAGACAAAATGTTAACACTTTTGGAAACCTCAGAGTGTTTCCTATCCAATAGTACTAATTATGTGCATATCCTATTTTCTGAGGCTGAGTGGCAAGCATTTTACTTTAGGCACGCCAGACTCTCCAAAACCGACCCCTCAGCTGCTACTCCCTAACAAGTTAACTGATTCCATATGTGTTGATTCATAGTTGTAATGTCTTCACTATTATTCTACAATGTAGAAAATAGTAAAAATAAAGAAAAATAATGGAATGAGTAGGTTTGTCCAAACTTTTGACTGGTACTTGCTTAATTAATTTGATTAATATTATGGTGTTTCTATTCCAAGGAAAACGAAAATCCCTCTGGGTTTCCATTAGGATGGAGCGGAAAATATGGCGCTGTACAACGTTACGGTCGGGAGTACAGTACTGGGCTATTTAGCTAAAGAATTCAGTGTCCTGCGGCATGAGGGAGACCTGGGATCAATTCCCTGATGGGTAGGAAGGAGTAGGCTGTCCTTGTAAATAAGAATTTGTTCTTAATTGACTTGCCTAGTTAAATAAATGGCTACACTAAGAGCGTAACATTTCTACACCGTAATTTTCTAATTCTAGTCTAACTAATACCCAAATGGACATTCAGTGAAAATAAAAATCTCATTGATTTATCAAGACCAGTCCCCATGCTTGTCTCAGAGCAGTGCGAAACGGTGCTAAAATAGTTGTAGGCTATTGCTTCAAATCCTATTGCTTCTAACTTCAATATGCTCTTTAAATAAACAAGACCTACACCACTTTTAACAGCACATTACTCAACACTAGTGAGACTCATGTAGCCTATGGTAGGCCTACAGTATATCGAAAAATATGTCGTGACTCTCCGCCAATAATTACATATTTAGGATTGGAGGATATTTCTGTAATTCAGTGATATTTATTCCCATAGTAATTTGTTATGGATCATTAACTAAATAAGCATCTGCATTTTGAAGTATTTTATCATTATTTTATTAATGGAAGCATAAAGATGCCATTATTAGTTACATTGTTTTAGTTTGACCGTGCCAGCTGGCACTAAGAACAGAACAGCAGGAACGTTTCCCTAGTCAGCACCATTATTATTATTATTGAATTATATGAAAGCCTGTTGGATATTCTCACAGATATTATTAACCCTGTTATTAGCAGGACAATATATATTGGTCATGGCTCCAGTGGCAATGGGACTGCCTTGCAGTTCTCCAGCTGTATCCACTGAAAGCGCGCAAGGTTCAAGGCACGAGGGCAGGGGGCACGGGATGGGCCGCAGAGCCGCGCACAGAAGACCGACCTAGCCCATGGGGAAGGGGGGAAGAGGAAGGGGGTGGACCCCAACCCCGCCACACTGGCAACAATTTAAGGGGCATTGCACTAATAATCGCTTTGTTTAAAAAAAAAAAAGATGTCGCCCATTCATTGTCAGTTAGACACAGTAGGACCCAAAAGCATAATTAGTGCTCTAACTCCCCCTTGCGCTGGTCTGGAGCAATGAAGTGGTAACGCAGGGTACTGTACTAAACCACAAATGACCTCTAAGTCCCGAGGCTTAAGCTTGCAACTTTTAAAGGAGGAACCACTACAAAGCTCTCCCTCCCCTCCATTTGGCAAATCTGACCATAACTCTATCCTTCTGATTCCTGCTTACAAGCAAAACTAAAGCAGGAAGTACCAGTGACTCGCTCAATAAGGAAGTGGTCAGATGAAGCAGATGCTAAGCTACAGAACTGTTTTGCTAGCACAGACTGGAATATGTTCCTGGATTCTGCCGATGGCATTGAGGAGTACCCCACATCAGTCACTGGCTTCATCAATAAGTGCATCGATGACGTTGTCCCCACAGTGACTGTACGTACATACCCCAACCAAAAGCCATGGATTACAGGCAAGATGGATTGCAGGCAACAAAAAACACAGCATGATGCTGCCACAACCATGCTTCGCTGTAGAGATGGTGCCAGGTGTCCTCCAGATGTGATGCTTGTCATTCAGGCCAAACAGTTCAATCTTGGTTTCATCAGACTAGAGAATCTTGTTTCTCATGGTCTGAGAGACCTTTAGGTGCCTTTTGGCAAACTCCAAGCGGGCTGTAATGTTCCTTTTACTGAGGAGTGGCTTCCATCTGGCCACTCTACCATAAAGGCCTGATTGGTTGTCCTTCTGGAAGGTTCTCCCATCTCTTCAGAGGAACTCTAGAGTTGTGTCAGTGACAATCGGGTTCTTGGTCACCTCCCTGACCAAGGCCCTTCTCCCCCGATTGCTTAGTTTGGCCGGGCGGCCAGCTCTAGGAAGAGTCTTGGTCGTTCCAACTTTTTCCATTTAAGAATGGAGGCTACTGTGTTCTTGGGGACCTTCAATGCTGCAGAAGTGTTTTGGTACCATTCCCCAGATCTGTGCTTCGACACAATCCTGTCTCGGAGCTCTACGGACAATTCCTTCGACCTCATGGCTTGGTTTTTGCTCTGACATGCGCTGTCAACTATGGGATGTTATACAGACAGGTGTGTGCCTTTCCAAATCATGTCCAATCAGTTGAATTTACAACAGGTGGACACCAATCAATTTGTAAAAACATCTCAAGGATGATCAATGGAAACAGGATGCACCTGAGCTCAATTTCGAGTCTTATAGCGAAGTGTCAGAGAGCAGTAGGCTAATATTAGGGCTGGGTATTGCCAGCGACCTCACAAAACTATATTATCACGATATTTAGGTGCCGATACGATATGTATTGTGATTCTATATGTATTGAGGCTCGACATTGCGATTTGATTTTCCAAGCGTATTGCTCACTATATGTCTGCTGCAAAGATGAGAGAATTTGTTTTGATCAGTCATGGAAATAAGTGCTCAAAACATGTTGGCTCACTATTTAAAAAGAAGATGAAGAGCAAAAAAAATTATCGATACTTGGAGTCAGTATTAATATTGTGACATGCAACTACCTGAATCACTAGCTAATATAGTGTTTAGCCTGGCCACAGGTTTAACAGTACCAATTATTTTATTTTTTTACACAGTTTGGACTAAGGCGACCTGCAAAAAATTTTAGGTGGCTCGCCCAAGGATTACAATGGCATAAAAATCTCTGATAATAACAGGAATGAGTGGCTGATGAGTTTTAAACACTTTTGTTGGAGCTGTGCTTCGCCATGCAGCTGTATACAACCAACCACATTGTTTCACTCCCGGAAGTGCAGTTTCAGAGGCTGGAGAGCTTTGTTACTGACTGAGCCAGGATGTTCTTCTCCTCTCGTTCACTTTACCTCACCCTGGTACTCTTTTTCTTGCTTGGTTTCTCTCTTTCTTTCCACCTCTCTCCTCATTGCTGATGTGATAATACACTTTTCCTCTTATTTTCATCTGTGATCTAAAACGGCCACAATGGTGTGTCACTATAGCCTTCCAGCCGTGTATCTGTGTCTGTACACTCTTGCGTTTCCCCTTTCCTCCACTACATGAGCACTAGCCAGTACAGTAGGCCGGCCCTCTCCCCAACCCACGCAACCAACTCTCATCAAGTGCTAACTGTGATCAGGCGGACGTGGCATGGTGTGCTGTTATCTCTATCAGCCACCCACACAAAGCCCTCTGTGCCTCCAGTCACACCGCCTCTATTCCAGATTGAGATTTGTTATTGTGTTTTTTTTGGCGAGGGCAGGCCTGGTTGTTTGTCCTGTAGTCCCCTGGGCCAGTTCAGTAGCCACATCGCTGCAGTGTGTAGAACGTGGCCGTGGCACTGTTCCAAGATGGTAGATTAATGTCAGGTAGCGTTAATGCAGAAGTATGCCGATCTGACACTGCGGATCTGACTGGTGTGCCGATCTGACACACCACTCAGATTCTTCAGGCTTGTTGCACTAATTTCCCACTTTCCCAGGCCATTATGGCTCAGCATGGCAGCATTGAGCCAACTGATATCTAGGCCTGTATTCAGTGTCTCAGAATAGGAGTGCTGATCTAGGATCAGGTTCTCCCTGTTCATATAATCTTATCCATTATGATCATAAAGGCTAATCTGATCTACGATCAACACTGCTACTTTGAGACGCTTTGGTGTTGGCTACGGTACCCTCAAAGGTTATATTCTGCCAAAAGTGTTAATGTTCCTGTTATTATAGCCCAAGCCAAGAGGCAAGCATATTCTGGTCACCTACAGTACCAGTCAAAATTTTGGACACACCTACTCATTCAAGGCTTTTTCTTTATTTTTACTATTTTCTACATTGTAGAATAATAGTGAAGACTTAAACTTTGAAATAGCACTAATGGAATCATGTAGTAACCAAAAAAGTGTTAAACACATTAAAATATATTTTAGATTTTTAAAAGTAGCCACCCTTGGCCTTGATGACAGCTTTGAACACTCTTGGCATTTTCTCAACCAGCTTCACCTGGAATGCTTTTCCAACAGTCTTGAAGGAGTTCCCACATATGCTGAGCACTTGTTGGCTGAGCACAGGTCATCTAATGCAGCACTCCATCACTCTCCTTCTTGGTCTATTAGCCCTTATACAGCCTGGAGGTGTGTTGGGTCATTTTTCCTACTACAATGTAGAAAATAGTAAAAGTAAAGAAAAGCCCTCGAAAGAGTAGGTGTGTCCAGACTTTTGACTGGTAATGTATATATAGAGTTGCTTTTTCTGTGTCTGTTATCATCCTCTCATGTTTCCTTTGATATCAGAAAGCTATTGATTTGCCATAATTCAGTTTGCTGTAATAAAAAGTCCCCATGTACTGTATTATCTTGGCATTCGCCAGCAGGGTTTTGGTGAACAATCACATCACTTTATAATTTTAGCAAATCCTCCTTAGCAAGATTGTAGAACAAACAAAGGACCTTACAATGAATGGCAGATACAAGGAACTGTTCATTCTGCAATGAAAGTCTACAATGAAGTTAAAGAGAGAGTTCACCCAAATTACAAAATGACCTATTGGTTTCCTTACCCTGTAAGCAGTCTATGGACAAGATATGACAACATTCCATGCTTTAGTTTAGTTTCCCTGCCACTGTTTTCACATGCTACCATTTTAGCATTTGTGGCACAAATCCCATTCACGTCATGGGACCGGGCATCATGCATCATGTTTAAATCCTCTAAGTGACTTTGCTGAGCTTCACAATCAATTTGAGATACTTTCTGATGATTTGGACATGATGTGCGAAAAATTCTAATATCGGTTCCATGTATTGAATGGGATTTGTGCAACAAATGCTAATATGTTAGCATGTAGAAATGGTTCCAAGGAAACTAAACCAAAGTCATACCTTGCCCATAGACTGCTTACAGGGTAAGGAAACCAATGAGTAGTTTTGTAATTTGGGTGAAATATCCATTTAAATGAATCAATCAACATGATGGGGTACCATGGCATGGATTGACTTGCCATAATAACATCATGTTTGTTGTGGTTGTCCACACAGAGACAGTAAGTGCTGACAGAGGAGAGGGAATGGTGTGTTTGTTGTGTTAAATGTGTTGACACGTGTTGGGGCAGAGTGTTGTCTCTGCTGTGGTGGTTCAACCTACAGACAGACGTTGACTTTTCATTAGTGGTTGCATGGAGGAGGGTAGGCCTGATGGAGTGAGCAGGATGGAAGAGGGGAGGCCTGTTTAAATAAAAAAAGATGTATTATCATGAATGAAGTTGGACTTTGCTGTGACTTTAATAATAACCTCTAACACCCTGTGTGTGTTGAACATCCCCCCACACATTTTTCAAGGAACTCACTTGTGAAACAAATCTTACTGTAACATTTTATAGGGAACTTAACATTATTCTCAACTGACACTTCACTTGCTGCAAGGTTCAACATCTAAATTGGTGGTTTCAGTTCAGCTTTCAAGGGGTTTGTATGATTACTGCGGTAATAACGAATGCAACAGATGCATTCATATTGTACATTTAAGAGTGATCTCTTTTATCCCGCTCTCCCTCTGACAATTTATGTCTTACAGGATTTCACTCATCTTGACTCAAGACCCAGAATCACCTATAGGCCAACTGTTGAGTTCCTTGAGGACCAACCCCTTGTTCGCTGCCCCATATACACCTGAACAGTTTACTCTTATGCCCCAAATAGTCTAATATTAAACAGTTTACAGAAACCTAATGTATTGCCAAAAGGCATGCCTCTCCAACCCCCCTACACTGGTATGTTGGACAGTGAATGTGGGAGCTGGAACAATGGGCTCTTTTCTCTGGGTCAGTACCAGTCTATTAACACCACAGACAGAGAGGGTTTATCATCAGCATGTCAGTCAATTTATAGACACACTGACATGTGTTGTGTTATGTTATGTCAGTGTATGTCAGTATACATTGACTGACTGAATGTACAGGGCTTTGACATACAGGTTGATCGTAGGTAGTCTAATTCCATAGATTAAGATTAGTGACTGGATGCACAAACCAGCCAGCCATGTGAAATACTGTACAGTCAATATAAACCCAAACCAGCTGATAGTGCTGTTTTGATCTTGGATTTAGAGATGTTGTAACAGTTGTGGGACTCCTTAATGACCCTTCCACCTGTGCCTTTCACTGAAGGCTTGATGTAATTTTTGTGACTTGCACGTGCCTCTCCCTGTGTGTTTGTGTGCACACTTAGTAACTTGTGAAATTTAAACCACTGCCACAGTCCTACAATACCTAATCCTTCAATACCATTAAATGTCAGGAAGCAAGGAGGATTCCTGCGGATGCAGACATGGTCTTAAATAAAGCATGTAGCCAACATACAGATTTTTTTTCTATTTTGTTTTCTTTCTTGGGTGACGACTGAGGATTGGGTTTTGTCCTGTGGACTGTAAGACCTGAAGTGAATCCCAACAACCACCAGAGGAAGGTTATGAGTTAGCCTAGGTCTACTGCTGGTTTTCCCTTGACCATGCTGCTCCTTTGGTAGGTACAAGGAAAGCCAATATTGACTCGTGGTGCTAGCGTAGGTGGCTTGTCAGTCAGCCCGGTAATGGCTCACATGCTCTTAGATCACAGATCAACACGGGGCAAGGTGAGGGATAGACCAAGGTTCTGTTTGTTTTTTATCGGCTTGTATCCATGACGACAGCTTTCGTATTGAGAGAACCGTTAACTTGAAGCCAAGGAATGAGCTGGCAATAGGTTCAAAGAGTCAGACTTGGGTCCAAACATTTTGCATTTTGTTATCCATAAGCTCCTTAAAGCTGTGATGAACCTATGATGTTCTGGGATCGGTGTCTCTGCTAGTGTTTACATGGCCTCACAGTTAGCCTACATAGGCAGGGCGGGACCCTACACCCTTCCTAACAAATCATCCAAAGGAAACACTGGTCTGTGTTTCTATAAAAAATAACTGTATTATTCTGTTGTGATATCAGTGTCTCTTCCCTATTGCTCCATATGAATGACTGGAGAGCTGTTGCCATTTTGTTGTGAGATCAGTTTCTGTTCCAGTCGTCTCCATATAAATGACTGAACAGATGTTGCCATCATTAGAATTAGTAGAACGGTCATCCCCAATTAGTTCAGTTATGCCATAATGGGTGGACTGGTGGCCATTATTAGTGTCCCCATAGGAGCAAAGCAGGAAGTATATATTTTGTTCCTGTTCTGAGATCAGGGTTTGTGTATACCCAGGTGGATGGAGGCGTGTGTAGAAGAGGAGCTGCCCTCCACAACAGATCTGGAGGAGGGTCTGAGGAACGGAGTCTACCTTGGAAAACTGGCCAAGTTCTTTGCTCCCAAGATGGTGTCTGAGAAGAAGATCTATGACAGGGACCAGGCCCGTTACAAGGTGACCTTTGTCCTCATATTGGAAAGATCTGGTACCACAGGATACTCCAAGTTAATTGACACTTTTTCAGACTGAATTTAACTAGGCTACAGAGTAAAACTGTCACTGACACAGGACCACAACTGGGTGGCACCCCACCTCTATCTAGTTCCTCTCCCCCTACACCCCACCTTTTATCTAGTTCCTCTCCCCCCACACCCCACCTTTATCTAGTTCCTCTCCCCCCACACCTCCCCTCTATCTAGTTTCTCTCCTCTTCCCCCCACACCTCCCCTCTATCTAGATCCTCTCCTCTCCCCCACACCTCACCTATATCTAGATCCGATCCTCTCCCCCACACCTCACCTATATCTAGATCCTCTCCCCCCACACCTCACCTATATCTATATCCTCTCCTCTCTCCCACACCTCACCTATATCTAGATCCTCTCCTCTCCCCCCACACCTCCCCTCTTATCTAGTTTCTCTCCCTCTCCCCACACCTCCCTCTATCTAGATCCTCTCCTCTCCCCCCACACCTCACCTATATCTAGATCCGATCCTCTCCCCCACACCTCACCTATATCTAGATCCGATCCTCTCCCCACACCTCACCTATATCTAGATCCTCTCCTCTCCCCCCACACCTCCCTCTATCTAGTTTCTCTCCTCTCCCCCACACCTCCCCTCTATCTAGATCCTCTCCTCTCCCCACACCTCACCTATATCTAGTGCCCCCCCAAACCTCCCTCTTTCTAGATCCTCTCCTCTCCCCCACACAATCGCCACTCTATCTAGTTCCTCTCCTTCCCCCCACACCCCACCCTATCTAGTTCCTCCCCACACCTCACCTATATCTAGTTCCTCTCCTCTCCCCCACCTCTATCTAGTTCCTCTCCTCTCTCCCACACCTCCCTCTATCTAGTTCCTCTCCACCCCACACCCCACTTCTATCTAGTTCCTCTAATCTCCCCCCACACCTCACCTATATCTAGTTCCTCTCCCCCACACCTCACCTATATCTAGTGCCTCCCTTCCCCCACACCCCACATATCTAGTGCCTCCCTTCCCCACACCCCACCTATCTAGTTCCTCTCCTCTCCCCACACCTCCCCTCTATCTAGTTCCTCTCCCCCACACCTCACCTATATCTAGTTCCTCTCCTCTCCCCCACTTCTATCTAGTTCCTCTCCCCCCACACCCCACCTCTATCTAGTTCCTCTCCTCTCCCCCACACCTCCCTCTATCTAGTTCCTCTCCCCCACACCCCACTTCTATCTAGTTCCTCTAATCTCCCCCCACACCTCACCTATATCTAGTTCCTCTCCCCCACACCTCACCTATATCTAGTGCCTCTCCTCTCCCCCACCTCTATCTAGTTCCTCTCCTCCCCCCACACCTCCTCTCTATCTAGTTCCTCTCCCCCACACCCCACCTCTATCTAGTTCCTCTCCTCTCCCCCACATCTATCTAGTTCCTCTCCTCTCCCCCACCTCTATCTAGTTCCTCTCCTCTCCCCCACACCCCACCTCTATCTAGTTCCTCTCCTCTCCCCACATCTATCTAGTGCCTCTCCTCTCCCCACCTCTATCTAGTTCCTCTCCCCACACCCCACCTCTATCTAGTTCCTCTCCCCACCTCTATCTAGTTCCTCTCCTCTCCCCACACCTCACCTCTATCGAGTTCCTCTCCCCCCACACCTCACCTCTATCGAGTTCCTCTCCCCCACACCCCACCTCTATCTAGTTCCTCTCCACTCCCCACCTCTATCTAGTTCCTCTCCTCTCCCCACACCTCCTCTCTATCTAGTTCCTCTCCTCTCTCCCCACCTCTATCTAGTTCCTCTCCTCTCCCCACACCTCACCTCTATCGAGTTCCTCTCCCCCACACCCCACCTCTATCTAGTTCCTCTCCTCTCCCCACCTCTATCTAGTGCCTCGCCTCTCCCCCACACCTCACCTCTATCGAGTTCCTCTCCCCCCCACACCCCACCTCTATCTAGTTCCTCTCCACTCCCCCACACCCCACCTCTATCTAGTGCCTCGCCTCTCCCCCGCACCTCCATGGCGTCATAAAGGAAATGTCTAATCCCAGATCCAACGCAGACAGCCCCACTTCCTGTCAACCATCTCCCAGGGGACAGAGAGATGCCCCCCCCCGTGTTAAAAACAGCACTCTCACGCACACACTCTCCTTCATCTTTCCGTGTGCGTGCACGTCCTTGCATGCGTGCGTATCCTACCAAAAACATACTATTTCAGACACAACAGACCCAGTTGCAGGGATCTAATATTTCTATTTTGTCTGTGTTTGTCTCCAGCGCACAGGACTTCACTTCAGACACACAGACAACACAGTGCAATGGCTACGGGCCATGGAGTCTGTAGGGCTGCCCAAGGTAAGACTAACCCACACACTGCCCAAGTCCCTCCTACCAGAACCTTGTAGTAACTGGTGATATCACAAGGCTGAGCCAAATGACAGTGGACCAGGTAAATTAAAGCACACTGTTCTACTGCGTCCTTATGGAATACCTTATTGTCATGCCATATGATGGTAACACTGGAATCGCTCAGCAATACATGTTTGATGATGATGATCAATCAATTAATTCCTCTGTTTTGGGGGAAACAGTACACTTACCAAAGGAGAATCTTTAGGAGTAGACAGACAACCAATGAATATGAGACATTGTTTATTCATATGATTATTATTGCCTCATCTTCTCATTATTTATGGATTAAAATGTTTCATTATTTGTTTTAATTAAAATAAAGATCAGGGTAAGGGAATAGGTACGACATGCCAGCAACAAACGCTGACACTACACATCCAAGTATATCGGACCAAATTATGAAAGACAAGAATTGTAATTTTGAGTTCCGTAAAGTCCGTGTAGAAGAGGTGAAAAAAATATTGTTGTCTATCAACAATGACAAGCCACTGGGGTCTGACAATCCAGATGGAAAATTACTGAGGATAATAGCAGACGATATTGCCACTCCTATTTGCCATATCTTCAATTTAAGCCTACTAGAAAGTGTGTGCCCTCAGGCCTGGAGGGAAACCCCCTTTTACTGGCTCAAATAGCCGACCAATCAGACTGTTACAAACCCTTAGTAAACTTCTGGAAAAAATGGTGTTTGACCAGATACAATGCTATTTCACAGGAAACATATTGACAACAGAATTTCAGCATGCTTATAGGGAAGGACACTCAACAAGCACGGCACTTACACAAATGACTGGTGATTGGATGAGAGAAATTGATGATAAATTGATTGGGGCTGTCTTGTTAGAATTCAGTGCAGCTTTTGACATTATCGATCATAGTCTGCTGCTGGAAAAACTTGTGTTATGGCTTTACACCCCCTGCTATAATGTGGATAAATAGTTACTTGTCTAACAGAACACAGAGGGTGTTCTTTAATGGAAGCCTCTCAAACATAATCCAGGTAGAATCAGGAATTCCCCGGGGTAGCTGTTTAGGCCCCTTGCTTTTTTTCAATTTTTACTAACCACATGCCACTGGCTTTGAGTAAAGCCAGAGTGTCTATGTATGCGGATGACTCAACACTATACACGTCAGCTACTACAGCGACTGAAATGACTGCAACACTCAACAAAGAGCTGCAGTTAGTTTCAGAGCGGGTGGCAAGGAATAAGTTAGCCCTAAATATTTCTAAAACTAAAAGCATTGTATTTGGGACAAAACATTCACTAAACCCTAAACCTCAACTAAATCTTGTAATAAATAATGTGGAAATTGCTGCTTGGAGTAACACTAGATTGTAAACTGTCATGGTCAAAACATATTGATACAGTAGTAGCTAAGAGGGGGAGAAGTCTGTCCATAATAAAGCGATGCTCTGCCTTCTTAACAACACTATCAACAAGGCAGGTCCTACAGGCCCTAGTTACCTTGACTACTGTTCAGTCGTGTGGTCAGGTGCCACAAAAAAGGACTTAGGAAAATTGCAATTGGCTCAGAACAGGGCAGCACGGCTGGCCCTTGGATGTACACAGAGAGCTAATATTAATAATATGCATGTCAATCTCTCCTGGCTCAAAGTGAGAGGTATTGACATGTTGAATGCACTGAGCTGTCTGTCTAAACTACTGGCACACAGCTAAGACACCCATGCATACCCCACAAGACATACCACCAGAGGTTTCTTCACAGTCCCCAAGTCCAGAACAGGCGATGGGAGGCGCACAGTACTACATAGAGCCATGACTACATGGAACTGTATTACACTTCAAGTTACTGATGCAAGCAGTAAAATTTGATTTAAAAAACATATAAGAAAACACCTTATGGAACAGCGGGGACTGTGAAGCAACACAACCAGGCACAGACGCATGCATACACACACGATAACATATGCGCTATACACGCACATACACATGGATTTAGTACTGTAGATTTGTGGTAGTTGTGTAGTAGGGGCCTGAGGGCACACAGTGTGTTGTGAATGTGTTGTAATGTTTTTAAAATCGTACAAACTGCCTTAATTTTGATGGACCCCAGGAAGAGTAGCTCCCTTGGCAGCAGCTAATGGGGATCCATACAAATAGGTTGCTTCACTGTTGTTCACCAGTACTGTTACCTTTTGGGAAACACATGGACATCCACAGCAGTCAGCCAGGTAGGTGTACGTACAGTGAGACAAGAAGCACACACTAATAGGCAAGAATTACATCACCTAAAGGTGTGTGGCAGTGGGCAGGAGGATACAGAGGAATAGTGTCAGACTGCTTCAGGTTGAAAAATGAGCTGACAGTCTGGAAGATGTAGTGTGCTTGCTATGCCTCTTGGCTGCTGCACTATGCAAGGTATCAGGAGACGTTAATGAAAGACCCATGACTAATGCCTCCTCTGGTTGCTACTTTCAGATATTCTATCCTGAAACGACAGACGTGTACAATCGCAAAAACATGCCCAAGGTGGTGTACTGCATACACGCATTAAGGTAAGAGGGGGAGCATTCCAACACAAGGTGGGTTTTCTATCTGACTCACCCCCCATTAGGCTTACTGCTCAGTGCTTACATCATGCCTCTTACTCTTTGTCCAAAACACACTAGAATGTTTCTTGACTGCACTTTATATTGTGTAGGATATCTAAGTTTTTAGCTCTTCTTCTGATGTTTGAAGAGCCCTAAAAGCATATCACATAATATTCATGTCTAAATGGGACTTGAGGATCAACAATGTGTGAAACAAGAGAAGTGAAGATGAATGGAGGAAAATGGTAAAAGATTACATGAAACTAGTATCGGCTGTTTCAGTTTATGGTTAAAACATGATATTTTCATGATTCATGCAACAAAGGTGTGGAAATATGCAGTCATTTCCCAAGCTTGCTGTTGTTTTTGTGTGTTTGTATGGATATCGTTTGCGCATGCAATGCTAGGTACAGCCTCAGAACTGATAGGTGACTTCCTGTATACATTGAGTCATTTCCTGCCAACAGACTGCTTCAATTTGTAGGCTTCCTCGAGCCATTTAGTGTCTCTTTTGACAATGTTCTCTTGAGTCTACAAGAGACCACAATGATGTCATTCTCACATAGTATCATCAGGCTCTGTAAGGAAAGCCAGATGTTATATTGGGAGCTGAGGGTGGTAGAAGGGCCTGTCTCTCACTAAATTTGTTAGTTTTTAAATGAATAGCCCTATCACCATATTTTGATGTGAAGCCTATTTTCTTATGTGCAGTCAGTGTTGACTCTGACTCCTAACTTTCAGTGAGCATTGAAATACCTGTGTTATATGAAATAGGAACTGGAATAGGTTTATCTGAGATCATGTTCAGAGGGATTTTACTACACAACCTCAAGCGTTAGGCTTTCTGCTCTATATGCATCACACACCCATTATAGCCTATATAACATTGTTATGGCAGGTTCACACATAGCCTATACAGTGGCTTGCGAAAGTATTCACACCCCTTGGCATTTTTCCTATTTTGTTGCCTTTACAACCCAGAATAATTTTTTTGGGGGGGGTTTAATAATTAGATTTACACAACATGCCTACCACTTTGAAGATGCAAAATATTTGTTATTGTACAACAAACAAGAAATAAGACAAAAAAACTAAACTTGAGCATGCATAAAGTCAATACTTTGGGGGGGAATAGTTTCGAAAGCCACTTTTTTGTCCAGCGATTGAAGCCAGCAGAACGGAAGGCAAGGGCAGATTAGCCACTCGTCGCCTGATCCTCACAAAGCATCCTGATCTGTTTCCGCGAAACCTACGTTTCCTTTTCCAGCAAATCACGGGATCTGGACCTGGTCAGGTGTCCGTAGTATATCCCTCGCGTTCAAATCATTGAAGAAGAACTCCTCGTCCAATTTTAGGTGCGTAATCCCAGTTCTGATGTCCAGAAACTCTTTTTGGTCATAAGAGACGGTAGCAGCAACATTATGTACAAAACAAGGTACAAGCAACGCAAAAAAACAAACATAATAGCATGGTTGGTTAAGAGACGATAATACATACATAATAATAAGCCCTACTCTCCGGCGCCATCTTTACTCAATTCACTCTTTCATTAGGTTAGTATTGTGGAGTAACTACAATGTTAATGATCCATCCTATCACAGCCATTAAACTCTAACTGTTTTAACGTCACCATTGGCCTCATGCTAAAATCCCTGGGCAGTTTCTTTTCTCTCCGGCAACTGAGTTAGGAAGGACACCTGTATCTTTGTAGTGACTGGCTGTAATGCTACACCATCCAAAGACATTTTTTAATAACTTCACCATGCTCAAAGGATATTCAGTTTCTGCTTTTTTTTTTTTTAACAATCTTCTAATAGGTGTCCTTCTTTTGTGAGGCATTGGAAAACCTCCCTGGTCTTTGTTGTTGAATCTGTGTTTTAAATTCACTGCTTGACTGAGGGACCTTACAGATAATTGAACAGTATGTGTGGAGTACAAAGATGAGGTATTCAAAAATCGGGTCAAATGCTATTATTGTACACCGAGTTCATGCAACTTATTATGTGACTTGTTTACTCCTGAACTTATTTAGACTTGTCATAAAGGGGTTGAATATTGACTCAAGACATTTCAGCTTTTCATTTTTTATTAATTTGTAAACATTTCAAAAAAATATAATTCCACTTTGACATTTATGGTGTATTGTGTTAAGGCCAGTGACACAATCTCAAATTAATCAATTTTACATTCAGGCTGTTACACAACAAAATGTGGAAAAAGTCAAGGGGCGTGAACTTTCTGAATGCACTGTATAACATAACAACCCACGCCAGCTGAATTATTACGCCAAAAGGCATAACTGTTAACTTTATTCATGGATTGAAAACCTCATCAGTCACTCTCACACAGCCCTCTCTAACTCCCGCTTTTTTTTCAAAGGTCATGATTGAGTCATGTCCTGATTATGCACTGTGCTATCATAAACATCCCACAGGTTTGACAGAGGGCCAAGGTCCAGCAACCTATTGTAACGGTTCTCTGTCCAGTGCTTTTGTACACTGAATAACTGATATAACTGCATAATGTAGTAGACACACCCCTGTTAACATCTCTAGAAAATAAACAGCCTATAACAGTGCTTCCCAACGTTTTTCGGTTACTGTACCACCAACTGAAGCCTATGGTCTCATGAGTCTTCTCAAGTACCCCTGTGGATAGGCCCAGTACTGTGGATAGGCCCAGCTCTGTAGTGACATTTTGTCATTGTATAAGTCAATGGTGTCACTATTAGTAGCTGGTTTTGTACTGACTGGTTTTATTCCAGACCCTGTGTTCTGTGACCACATTGACTGTCATATATACAGTACACATACACTGTCATGTGTATAGAGAAGAGTGGTTTGTAATGTATACAGTGCTTGACTTGGACTGAAATAGGTGCTGGTATCAGTTTGGGTGCCGTTACTGTTTAGGTGCAGGAACTCCACAATACTTTTAGCCAATATTTTATGAAGTGCAGGAACTCAAGCAGTAGAACATTTACCGTGCTGCTATTCAGTTCCGCTAAGATCCTGCCCAAGTCGAGCACTACTCGAACAGTATATCCATCTGAATGTGGCAGAGAATTGGAGTGAATGCATTAGCTAGTTGACTTGTTTTTTTTCTCTTTGAGCTGTTTGGTCATGGCCCATGAGGGCAGGCTTCCTTCCCTGCCTGTGCACACACACGTGCTCTTCCTTCCTGGCAGTGCGGTCTAACCCCTATTGGGAGCCAGGGTAGGGAATAAACTCTAGCTCTGAGGAGAAGTAGACACACTGGGCTAGTGAGCCTTTGTTGAGATTTCAGTAAAGTGGAAAAATAGAAAGGCAACACAATAGAATGGAAATTACATAATAAACCTTTGGCCTTCCCTCTGTCTTAGCAGACACTAAACCCCTCAGGAAGACACCCGTACCCCTGTAGCCCAATCTATAATTCATTCCCACTGGCAGATGAAAGTTTAATGCAGTTTCCAGCCACCTGTTTGTTTCAGGCTAACTGGGCTCAGTACAGTCAGTGCAGTTGGCTTGTCAGTATTTTGACTGCTGCTTTCTCTGAGCACATATTGCTCCCCTGTGGTGAAAAGGGGGCATTGCAGTTTATTGGGCTGGCGCACTCCTAGCTCAGTCTGGAGAAGATTGATGTTTCAAGGTCCCCTTGGGATGCATCCTTCCTTCCTCACTTCCGTCAAGTTGTCACTTATCGGACTGACATGCTTTCATAGGTGAAAGCAATACGGTGGATCCCTTGGTGACCCAAGGGCAAGAGGAAGGAAGGATACATTTCTAAAGTATTCAAGCAAGGGAAAAGTGTGGATAGATGCAGCTGTTAGTAAATTATGTTTCCCCTGCCTCTGGGTTATTGAATAAACAGACACATCTTATCCACCACTTTAGTACCCTTTCTTCCTAACCATTAAATCTAAATTAAAGTTCTGAGCGCATACCGTTCCATCCCTCGACCCCAGGCAGTTATTCTCCAGGATACTTGAAGCAAAACCTGACTAGAAGTATCTCTACTAAATGACCAAAATGAAATGGAAATGTAACATAACCTTGTGTTTTATTCCAGCTTATACCTGTACAAACAGGGCATTGCACCACAGATCCAGGACCTGCTGGGGAAAGTGGCCTTCACAGGTAAGAAAGACCAGCCTACAGTAGCATTTTACCAGGCCACAGTAGCATTTTACCAGGCTACAGTGGCATTTTACTGTAGCATTTTACCAGGATACACTAGTGTTTTACAAGGCTACAGTAGCATTTAATCCACCAGCTCTTCTATTTCAGCATGATAATTAGAGATCTCATAAGCCATAGCTTGAGTTCACCCTGTACTTTAAAATCAACACGTGGTGTTTTTCTCTGTCTGGCAACAGCCAGGTTTTGATTGAATACTGGGTTCTTGAACCCATAGGAACATTTCCGGTAAGGAACCTGCAAGTAAGCATTTCGTTGGACAGTGACTAGTAAAACTTGAAACTAGTGTATAGTGGTACTACAGTATAATGAACTTGTTGCATTGAGCTGACTGCTCCAGAATGAACACTAACATCACATACAGTGTTGTAGTGAAGGAGGAACTGCTGTATAATTACTACCTCTCTTTGAAACTTAAGGAAAACATGAAGACTCATTTAGTCTTGCTTGCGGAGGTGTGTCTGTGTGTGTGTTGGATTAGAGCCTAAAGGGGGGTGGTAATGACAGATAATTGGTGCTCTGGTTTGGTTTTGAATGTCATCACACAGAATGTCATCACTCGCACCTATCTGCGTGTTCAATTTGCACTGTGGAGATCAGTATGATCAGTACTGTGGTTGATATGAGTGAAGTGGGAAGGACCCACCACATGTCTTATCTGGATGAATAACTGCAACATAACACAAAAAAACCACAAACCTTTATCGATTGCTATCACTGACTGAAGTTATTCACTTGTAATCCAACGCCATAAAAAATATAATGCACATTTCACCAACAAGAGGAGATATACACTGAGTGTACAAAACATTAAGAACACCTTCGTAATATTAAGTTGCACCCCCTTTTGCCCTCAGAACAGTCTCAATTTGACGGGGCATGGACTCTACAAAGTGTCGCACGCGTTCCACAGGGATGCTGGCCAATGTTGACTCCAATGCTTCCCACCGTTGTCAAGTTGGCTGCATGTCCTTTGGGTGGTGAACCATTCTTGATACACACGGGAAACTGTTGACCCAGCAGCGTTGCAGTTCTTGACACACTTAAACTGGTGCGCCTGGCACCTACTACCATACCCTGTTCAAAGACACTTGCGTCTTTTGTCTTGCCCATTCACCCTCTGAATGGCACACATACACAATTCATGTCTCAAATATCTTGATGCTTAAAAATCCTTCTTTACCAGTCTCCACCCCTTCATCTACCCTGATTGAAGTGGATTTAACTGGTGACATCAATAAGGGATCATAGCTTTCAACTGGTCAGTCTGTCAATGTTCCTAAGGTTTTGTATACTCAGTGTATATTATATGAAAAGGTGGACAATATCAAAGTACTGTAGGCTAATATGACTGAAATAGATACAGTGCATTCGGAAAGTATTCAGACCCCTTTACTTTTTGTTTTGTGACGTTACAGCCTTGTGTGTATCCTGTTGTATGTACACTGTCCAAAAAAATGCTAACTTGCAGGTTCCTACAGCAACTGTTCCTACGGGTTCAAGCACCCAGCATTCAATCAAAACCTGGCTGGTGCCAGACAGAGAAGAACACTACGTGTTGATTTTAAAGTAAATCAGCACGTGGTCACTCTGACAGAGCTCCAGAGTTCATCTGTGGAGATGGGAGAACCTTCCAGAAGGACAACCATCTCTGCAGCACTCCACCAATCAGGTGGAGTGGCCAGGCGGAAGCCACTCCTCAGTAAAAGGCACATTACAGCCAGCTTGGAGTTTGCCAAAAAGCACCTAAAGGACTCTCACACCATGAGAAGCAAGATTCTCTGGTCTGATGAAACCAAGATTGAACTCTTTGGCCTGAATGCCAAACGTCACTTTTGGAAGAATATAGCTGTGCCAAGCTTGTAGCGTCATACCCAATAAGACTCAAGTCTATAATCGCCGCCAAAGGTGCTTCAACAAAGTACAGAGTAAAGGGTCTGAATACTAATGTAAATGTGATATTTCAGTTTTTTATTTGTAATAAATGTGCAAAACGTTTTTGCTTCGTCATTATGGGGTATTGTGTGTAGATTAATGATGGAAAAAAACAATTTCATACATTTTTGAATAAGGCTGTAAAGTAACAATGGAAAAAGTCAAGGGGTCTGAATACTTCCAGAATACACTGTATGCCAGTCATGCAAAGCAGAAGTCACGTGTTGACGACATTCCTTACTGTAAATACTAGCTTACTAAAACAGCTTAATTTCACTGTATTGCTTTGTAATTTCTCCAAAGCGTCTTGATGTTCTACATTTTGCCAGTGAATTAGCAGGCCCATCTCCCAGGGGTGTCGAGGTTTCCTGCTGTACCAGTCTGGTTGTATTGTGTTCCTGTCTGTCCCACAGAGGAGGAGATCAGTAACATGCGGAGTGAGCTGGAGAAGTACGGCATTCAGATGCCAACCTTCAGCAAGATAGGAGGCATCCTGGCCAACGAGCTCTCTGTGGACGAGGCAACCTGTGAGTAGTACAGTACACTGTTCCATCCACTGGAGACCACATGTCTTCAATCCTGCTCCTGGAGAGACCCATAGGTTGTCGAGGGTTTGGTTCCAGCCCAGCACTAAAACACCCGATTCAACTAATCCATCCTTTGATGATTAGCAGATTAGTTGAATCAGGTATGTTAGTGCTGGGCTATAACAGAAGTCTGACCTCTCATAGACAGACATACAGATATGTTTACTGCCGAGTGGTACTCATTCTTGCTGGTGTCCCTCCCCAGTGCACGCTGCTGTGTTTGCCATCAATGAGGCGGTGGATAAGGGTGAGGCGGCTGTGACCATAGGGACATTGAGGAACCCCAACGCTATGCTGAGGAACACTGGGGAAGAGGTGGCCCAGGACTACCAGGACACTCTTAGCCGTGCCAAGGCCAGCAAGGAGCTCCAGGCCTCCGGCAGGGTGAGGAACTTCCAAACCCTCCCTGATGTTGCCCTTTCCACCCAAGAGGCAACCAGAAGAAGGCTGTCTTTTGACCAGAGACCTATGGGTCCTGAGTCCTGGTAGAAGTTTCAAAACTGACCTTGGATCAGAAACTTGATGCTGTTCTGAACAGAAATAGTATATTATTAGAGTCTTGTCTGCAGTGAATAGCCCTTGCCATGACATTCCAGTGGCTGCAGCATCAGCTGAACTCCCACTACAACACTAGTCTTCCCACACCAACTGGTATCTTTCCTCTCATATTCCTCACTAACTCTGTGTAAACATGACCTTATGATCTTAAATCTAAAGTTAATATGATTGTCAACAGTTTAAGCATGACAGTGTGTTTTAGTTTCAATCGTAGTAGTAATGACTGGATCGGAATCCATGAAATGGTATCGAACACATCAGACATGGTTTCCATGTGTTTGATACCATTCCATTTACTCCATTCCAGCCATTATTATGAGCCATCCTCTCCTCAGCAGCCTCTTGTGGTTTCAATATGCACAAAATGTAAAAACCTTGAGAATGTATGTTTATAGTCCGTCTAACACAACGCTTTTGTCTCCCTGCTCAGCGCTCGTCCATAGCCACAGAGGAGAGAGATGTTTATGAGGAGCTGCTGACCCAGCAGGAGATCCAGAGCTGCATCGACCTTGTTAACAGTAACTACCATCACTGTCTTATGACCTCAAAAATGTTTATGCTGAACGTCTAGGATAGGCCTTCAGGATGTGATGTGTCTTATGACTGGTAGATCTTCTACCTTTTCCACAGCCGGTTTGAGATCTCATGCCAAAACAAGGGGTTGGACACCCCTTGTCTACAGGTTTGTGGCTGAGGGTTGATTTATTTGGGATGTGTCCCGTGTCTGTCTCCATCCAACCCCTGCTCCCTCCTGTCTGTCTCTCCAGCCCAGGTGGCGGTGAGGCAGGTGAACCAGGCCATCTCTGCCCAGAACGAGGCTGCTCTGCTAGTTGGGCTCAAGGTGCTGGGCCTGGGGCTGCTGGGGGTCCAAGAGGCCAACTCTCACTGGTACCTGGAGCACTTCACCTCCTACTGCCAAGTCCAGGCTCAGGTCAGTAAGGTGGTGAAATGGTGGATGCACGTCTAGTAGGTTGGCTATGGCAATGGGCTATACTAGTTCATTTAGCAGACAAGATTTGCTTAGAATTCCATTCCATTATTTTATATTATTTTTAGTATGAAGAATACAATTGAACATAGCTGAATGAAATAGAAAAGGATATTTTCTCCAATTTCTGAGGGAATACGTACATGCGGCTATTCTGTGTTGAGCGGTTAACAAAGAAACGGGTCCTACTATATGCTTAATTTAGAGTTATTTATGCAACTTTTAGTTGTGATTCAACCGTTGGGCTATATGTTTTGATTTTTAATACATTCTAGGGCTGCATGATGTGACTAATAATGATTTGAAAAAGGTTGCATGAAAGGCATGAGCTCTGCTTAGTTTGATGTGCAGGCTGTACACACTAAATCAGTCTCTCATTCACAATTTGACAAGAACTTGATAATGCCTCGAATTTCCTGCCGACATCCCCCTTGTGTGGCTGTAATGCCCGCTAAAAAAATCCATCCATCCTTGCCTTACTGCACACAAGCTGGGTGATAGCCTATCACTTGTGAATGATATATATATTAATATTGTCACCCATCAGACTATTCTTGATTTAATCTTGTCTTTACATATACTATATGTGTGAAATTAGTTTTGATTTAGAATGGACCATTATCATGCACCTGTCTTGGAACAAGGGTAGGGTAAAAAAAAATGTCATCTATGCACTTAAATAGCGAATGTAGGACACTTTTCCCGTTGTTCATTATTCATGCCAGCCAGGTAGCCTATACTCCTGTTGTATAGCAAAGCAATGTGCTTAATATTAGGAAAGTTGAGAAATAAATATAGTAGGCCTAGCCTATAGAAAGCTGATGGGATCCTCCTCTTTTTAATAGAGTCCATCAAAACTCTGAAATGTTGCACAACATGAGCTCATGGGCTCTTAAGTTTTTGATTAGATTTTCGATTACATTTGCATTGATGTCAGAGTGATTAGAGGGGCAATAGAGTGCTGAGTACCAGGCAGTTAGCAAGTTTGGTAGGCTACTAATGACCATCAGCAGCATCAGAGCTTGGAGAAGCCTAGTTATTGTCACTAAACGGACACGTGGAATTTGACTGCATAAGAGCCTTTAAGAGCATAAGATGACTGTCTTAATTCATTGATGCAAGTTCCAGAACCCAGAATTTTCTATTGAATTGAACTTGTCACCCAAACACTTTCTCCGTGGACCTCAGGACGCTGGAGGTGCAGTGATGCTGGAGAGGAAAGAGATTCAGAGGGTGGTCATATCCTGTAACGACTTTGCTGAGGCAGAGAAACGAAGTAAGCACCCCTCACCCTCCATCACTCTCATTTTGTAATATTCCCAAATGTTTCAAAGTTCAGTGTTAGTATTATAAGTATGTATATGTGTGTATGTCTTTGCCCCTATAGTACAGTTAATATGAGAATGTTGAGTATGATATTTTCGCTATGCAGAACTGGAGGCCATTACAGCGATCAACTCTGCCATTCGTCATGGAGTAGCAGCAGAGACTATAGAGGAGCTGATGAACCCAGAGGCCCAGCTCCCCATAGTCTACCAGACTGCTGCCAACCTCTACCAGACCGAACTGTTCAGCCTGCAGATACAGGGAGCAAAGGTGACACACACACAGACAGACATTACTCTTTTCTTATTTTAAGCTACTATATAATGTTGTGGTTGCTGGTTGTCACACCCTAGCTAGGTTGGCCGATGGGCAGACAGTTGTGCGTGTGTGTCTGGTTGTATGTCCAGTATATGATCGCTAATCTCTGGTTGTATCTAACAGGCAGGCCTGGGGCATGAGGAGCTGTCTGTTGCAGTGGAGATGCTGTCTGCGGTGGCCGTGCTCAACGAGGTCCTGGACACCAAGGACCCCCAGGCTGTCACTGAACAGCTTTCTGACTCTCCTCTGGGCTTCAGCAACATGGACCACGGCAACCTGCACAGGTAGCGAACACCATCACAACCTGCACAGGTAGCTAACACCAACACCATTACAACCTGCACAGGTATCTGACACCACCACCACCATTACAACCTGCACAGGTATCTGACACCTCCACCACCATTACAACCTGCACAGGTAGCTAACAACACCACCATTACAACCTGCACAGGTAGCTGTCAACATCATCACAACCTGCACAGGTAGCTAACACCATCACAACCTGCACAGGTTGCTGACACCACCACAACCATTACAACCTGCACAGGTTGCTGACACCACCACCACCATTACAACCTGCACAGGTAGCTGACACCACCACCACCATCACAACCTGCACAGGTAGCTGACACCACCACCACCATTACAACCTGCACAGGTAGCTGACACCACCACCACCATTACAACCTGCACAGGTAGCTGACACCACCACCACCATTACAACCTGCACAGGTAGCTGACACCACCACCACCATTACAACCTGCACAGGTAGCTGACACCACCACCATCACAACCTGCACAGGTAGCTAACACCACCACCATTACAACCTGCACAGGTAGCTGACACCACCAACACCATCACAAGGTGCACAGGTAGCTGACACCACCACCACCATTACAACCTGCACAGGTAGCTGACACCACCATTACAACCTGCACAGGTAGCTGACACCACCACCACCATTACAACCTGCACAGGTAGCTGACACCACCACCACCATCACAACCTGCACTGGTAGCTAACACCACCACCATTACAACCTGCACAGGTAGCTGACACCACCACAACCTGCACAGGTAGCTAACACCATCACAACCTGCACAGGTAGCTGACACCACCACCACCATCATCACAACCTGCACAGGTAGCTGACACCACCACCACCATTACAACCTGCACGGGTAGCTGACACCACCAACACCATCACAACCTGCACATGTAGCTGACACTACCAACACCATCACAACCTGCACAGGTAGCTGACACCACCAGCCCCATCACAACCTGCACAGGTAGCTGACACCACCAGCCCCATTACAACCTGCACAGGTAGCTGACACCACCAGCCCCATTACAACCTGCACTGGTAGCTGACACCACCACCACCACCATTACAACCTGCACAGGTAGCTGACACCACCATTACAACCTGCACAGGTAGCTGACACCACCACCACCATTACAACCTGCACAAGGTAGCTGACACCACCACCACCATCACAACCTGCACTGGTAGCTAACACCACCACCATTACAACCTGCACAGGTAGCTGACACCACCAACACCACCACAACCTGCACAGGTAGCTAACACCATCACAACCTGCACAGGTAGCTGACACCACCACCACCATCATCACAACCTGCACAGGTAGCTGACACCACCACCACCATTACAACCTGCACGGGTAGCTGACACCACCAACACCATCACAACCTGCACATGTAGCTGACACTACCAACACCATCACAACCTGCACAGGTAGCTGACACCACCACCACCATTACAACCTGCACAGGTAGCTGACACCACCACCACCATCACAACCTGCACTGGTAGCTAACACCACCACCATTACAACCTGCACAGGTAGCTGACACCACCACAACCTGCACAGGTAGCTAACACCATCACAACCTGCACAGGTAGCTGACACCACCACCACCATCATCACAACCTGCACAGGTAGCTGACACCACCACCACCATTACAACCTGCACGGGTAGCTGACACCACCAACACCATCACAACCTGCACATGTAGCTGACACTACCAACACCATCACAACCTGCACAGGTAGCTGACACCACCAGCCCCATCACAACCTGCACAGGTAGCTGACACCACCAGCCCCATTACAACCTGCACGGGTAGCTGACACCACCAGCCCCATTACAACCTGCACTGGTAGCTGACACCACCACCACCACCATTACAACCTGCACAGGTAGCTGACACCACCATTACAACCTGCACAGGTAGCTGACACCACCACCACCATTACAACCTGCACAAGGTAGCTGACACCACCACCACCATCACAACCTGCACTGGTAGCTAACACCACCACCATTACAACCTGCACAGGTAGCTGACACCACCAACACCACCACAACCTGCACAGGTAGCTAACACCATCACAACCTGCACAGGTAGCTGACACCACCACCACCATCATCACAACCTGCACAGGTAGCTGACACCACCACCACCATTACAACCTGCACGGGTAGCTGACACCACCAACACCATCACAACCTGCACATGTAGCTGACACTACCAACACCATCACAACCTGCACAGGTAGCTGACACCACCAGCCCCATTACAACCTGCACAGGTAGCTAACACCATCAACACCATCACAACCTGCACAGGTTGCTGACACCACCACAACCATTACAACCTGCACAGGTAGCTGACACCACCAACACCACCACAACCTGCACAGGTAGCTAACACCATCACAACCTGCACAGGTAGCTGACACCACCACAACCATTACAACCTGCACAGGTAGCTGACACCACCAACACCACCACAACCTGCACAGGTAGCTAACACCATCACAACCTGCACAGGTAGCTGACACCACCACTATCATCACAACCTGCACAGGTAGCTGACACCACCACCACCATTACAACCTGCACAGGTAGCTGACACCACCACCACCATTACAACCTGCACGGGTAGCTGACATCACCAACACCATCACAACCTGCACGGGTAGCTGACACCACCAACACCATTACAACCTGCACAGGTAGCTGACACCATCAACACCATCACAACCTGCACAGGTAGCTGACAACACCACCACCATTACAACCTGCACGGGTAGCTGACACCATCACAACCTGCACAGGTAGTTAACACCACCACCATTACAACCTGCACAGGTATCTGACACCATCACAACCTGCACAGGTAACTGAAACCACCACCACCATTACAACCTGCACGGGTAGCTGACACCACCACCACCATTACAACCTGCACAGGTAGCTGACACCACCATCACAACCTGCACAGGTAGCTAACACCACCACCATCACAACCTGCACAGGTAGCTAACAACACCACCATTACAACCTGCACAGGTAGCTGACACCACCATCACAACCTGCACAGGTAGCTAACACCACCACCATTAAAACCTGCACAGGTAGCTGACACCACCACCACCATCACAACCTGCACAGGTAGCTAACACCACCACCATTACAACCTGCACAGGTAGCTGACACCACCAACACCATCACAAGGTGCACAGGTAGCTGACACCACCACCACCACCATTACAACCTGCACAGGTAGCTGACACCACCAACACCATCACAACCTGCACTGGTAGCTAACACCACCACCATTACAACCTGCACAGGTAGATGACACCACCACCACCATTACAACCTGCACAGGTAGATGACACCACCACCACCATTACAACCTGCACAGGTAGCTGACACCACCACCACCATTACAACCTGCACAGGTAGCTGACACCACCAACACCATCACAACCTGCACATGTAGCTAACACCACCACCATTACAACCTGCACAGGTAGATGACACCACCACCATTACAACCTGCACAGGTAGATGACTCCACCACCACCATTACAACCTGCACAGGTAGCTGACACCACCACCACCATCACAACCTGCACAGGTAGCTGACACCACCAACACCATTACAACCTGCACATGTAGCTAACACCATCAACACCATTACAACCTGCACATGTAGCTAACACCATCAACACCATCACAACCTGCACAGGTAGCTGACACCACCAACACCATTACAACCTGCACAGGTAGCTGACACCATCACAACCTGCACAGGTAGCTGACACCACCAACACCATCACAACCTGCACAGGTAGCTAACACCACCACCATTACAACCTGCACAGGTAGCTGACACCATCAACACCATTACAACCTGCACAGGTAGCTGACAACACCACCACCATTACAACCTGCACGGGTAGCTGACACCACCAACACCATCACAACCTGCACAGGTAGCTAACACCACCACCATTACAACCTGCACAGGTAGCTGACAACAACACCATTACAACCTGCACAGGTAGCTGACAACACCATTACAACCTGCACAGGTAGCTGACACCATCAACACCATTACAACCTGCACAGGTAGCTGACAACACCACCACCATTACAACCTGCACGGGTAGCTGACACCACCAACACCATCACAACCTGCACAGGTAGCTAACACCACCACCATTACAACCTGCACAGTTAGCTGACACCACCAACACAACCTGCACAGGTAGCTAACACCACCACCATCTCAACCTGCACAGGTAGCTGACACCACCAACACATCACAACCTGCACAGGTAGCTGACACCACCAACACAACCTGCACAGGTAGCTGACACCACCAACACCATTACAACCTGCACAGGTAGCTGACACCATCACAACCTGCACAGGTAGCTGACACCACCAACACCATCACAACCTGCACAGGTAGCTAACACCACCACCATTACAACCTGCACAGGTAGCTGACACCATCAACACCATTACAACCTGCACAGGTAGCTGACAACACCACCACCATTACAACCTGCACGGGTAGCTGACACCACCAACACCATCACAAGGTGCACAGGTAGCTGACACCACCACCACCATTACAACCTGCACAGGTAGCTGACACCACCAGCCCCATTACAACCTGCACAGGTAGCTGACACCACCAACACCATCACAACCTGCACTGGTAGCTAACACCACCACCATCAGAACCTGCACAGGTAGCTAACAACACCACCAACACAACCTGCACAGGTAGCTGACACCACCAACACCATTACAACCTGCACAGGTAGCTGACACCATCAACACCATCACAACCTGCACAGGTAGCTGACAACACCACCACCATTACAACCTGCACGGGTAGCTGACACCACCAACACCATCACAACCTGCACAGGTAGCTGACACCACCAACACCATTACAACCTGCACAGGTAGCTGACACCACCAACACCATTACAACCTGCACAGGTAGCTGACACCATCAACACCATCACAACCTGCACAGGTTGCTGACACCACCACCATTACAACCTGCACGGGTAGCTGACACCACCAACACAACCTGCACATGTAGCTGACACCACCAACACCATCACAACCTGCACAGGTAGCTAACACCACCACCATTACAACCTGCACAGGTAGCTGACACCATCAACACCATCACAACCTGCACAGGTAGCTGACAACACCACCACCATTACAACCTGCACGGGTAGCTGACACCACCACCACCATCACAACCTACACAGGTAGCTAACACCACCAACACCATCACAACCTACACAAGTAGCTAACACCACCAAAACATCACAACCTGCACAGGTAGCTGACACCATTACAACCTGCACAGGTAGCTGACAACACCCCCACCATTACAACCTGCACAGGTAGCTGACACCACCAACACAACCTGCACAGGTAGCTGACACCACCAACACCATTACAACCTGCACAGGTAGCTGACACCATTACAACCTGCACAGGTAGCTGACACCACCAACACCATCACAAGGTGCACAGGTAGCTGACACCACCACCACCATTACAACCTGCACAGGTAGCTGACACCACCAGCCCCATTACAACCTGCACAGGTAGCTGACACCACCACCACCATCAGAACCTGCACAGGTAGCTAACAACACCACCATTACAACCTGCACAGGTAGCTGACACCACCACCACCATTACAACCTGCACAGGTAGCTGACACCACCACCACCATCACAACCTGCACAGGTAGCTGACAACACCAACACCATTACAACCTGCACATGTAGCTAACACCATCAACACCATCACAACCTGCACAGGTAGCTGACAACACCCCCACCATTACAACCTGCACAGGTAGCTGACACCACCCCCACCATTACAACCTGCACAGGTAGCTGACACCACCAACACCATTACAACCTGCACAGGTAGCTGACACCATCAACACCATCACAACCTGCACGGGTAGCTGACACCACCAACACCATCACAACCTGCACAGGTTAGCTGACACCACCAACACCATTACAACCTGCACAGGTAGCTGACACCATCAACACCATCACAACCTGCACAGGTAGCTGACAACACCACCACCATTACAACCTGCACGGGTAGCTGACACCACCAACACCATCACAACCTGCACAGGTAGCTAACACCACCACCATCAGAACCTGCACAGGTAGCTAACAACACCACCAACACAACCTGCACAGGTAGCTGACACCACCAACACCATTACAACCTGCACAGGTAGCTGACACCATCAACACCATCACAACCTGCACAGGTAGCTGACAACACCACCACCATTACAACCTGCACGGGTAGCTGACACCACCAACACCATCACAACCTGCACAGGTAGCTGACACCACCAACACCATTACAACCTGCACAGGTAGCTGACACCACCAACACCATTACAACCTGCACAGGTAGCTGACACCATCAACACCATCACAACCTGCACAGGTTGCTGACACCACCACCATTACAACCTGCACGGGTAGCTGACACCACCAACACAACCTGCACATGTAGCTGACACCACCAACACCATCACAACCTGCACAGGTAGCTAACACCACCACCATTACAACCTGCACAGGTAGCTGACACCATCAACACCATCACAACCTGCACAGGTAGCTGACAACACCACCACCATTACAACCTGCACGGGTAGCTGACACCACCACCACCATCACAACCTACACAGGTAGCTAACACCACCAACACCATCACAACCTACACAAGTAGCTAACACCACCAAAACATCACAACCTGCACAGGTAGCTGACACCACCAACACATCACAACCTGCACAGGTAGCTAACACCATTACAACCTGCACAGGTAGCTGACAACACCCCCACCATTACAACCTGCACAGGTAGCTGACACCACCAACACAACCTGCACAGGTAGCTGACACCACCAACACCATTACAACCTGCACAGGTAGCTGACACCATTACAACCTGCACAGGTAGCTGACACCACCAACACCATCACAAGGTGCACAGGTAGCTGACACCACCACCACCATTACAACCTGCACAGGTAGCTGACACCACCAGCCCCATTACAACCTGCACAGGTAGCTGACACCACCACCACCATCAGAACCTGCACAGGTAGCTAACAACACCACCATTACAACCTGCACAGGTAGCTGACACCACCACCACCATTACAACCTGCACAGGTAGCTGACACCACCACCACCATCACAACCTGCACAGGTAGCTGACAACACCAACACCATTACAACCTGCACATGTAGCTAACACCATCAACACCATCACAACCTGCACAGGTAGCTGACAACACCCCCACCATTACAACCTGCACAGGTAGCTGACACCACCCCCACCATTACAACCTGCACAGGTAGCTGACACCACCAACACCATTACAACCTGCACAGGTAGCTGACACCACCAACACCATTACAACCTGCACAGGTAGCTGACACCATCAACACCATCACAACCTGCACGGGTAGCTGACACCACCAACACCATCACAACCTGCACAGGTTAGCTGACACCACCAACACCATTACAACCTGCACAGGTAGCTGACACCATCAACACCATCACAACCTGCACAGGTAGCTGACAACACCACCACCATTACAACCTGCACGGGTAGCTGACACCACCAACACCATCACAACCTGCACAGGTAGCTGACACCACCACCACCATTACAACCTGCACAGGTAGCTAACACCACCACCATTACAACCTGCACAGGTAGCTGACACCATCAACACCATCACAACCTGCACAGGTAGCTGACAACACCACCACCATTACAACCTGCACGGGTAGCTGACACCACCAACACCATCACAACCTACACAGGTAGCTAACACCACCAACACCATCACAACCTACACAGGTAGCTAACACCACCAACACCATTACAACCTGCACAGGTAGCCAACACCATCACAACCTGCACAGGTAGCTAACACCACAACTATCTGTAATATCACAGGTAACCCCACAACCATGTCCCTCGAGAGGAAATTCTCTCCACAGCTCACCACAGTTGCACACAGATAACACTTAGAACTGTCTGTCTGCCTAATATGTAACCTCCCTTGGCCTCCCCCCTCTCTCCTCCTTTCCCCTCCCCTCTCCCCTCTCGCTCTCTTTCCCCTTCTACTCCACTCACCGTCCCCCTCTCCCTGTCTCTCAGGTACGCAGACACTCTGATCAGCCTCAGAGCCGACAGTCTGTCCCGCGGCCTGGAGTTCCTCACCTGGAATGATGTTCAGAAGACCATCGACACGGTCAATCTGCAGGTGCACGAGGAACACGAGCGTAGGTCACATCCTCTTAACTGGCTGCAACCCTATTCCCTATTTAGACCAGGACACATAGGGGATAGGGTGCTAAGTCCATCCATGTCACTATGGCTGGTAGAATAGTCTGCAGTCTCAAATAATAATAGTACTGAGTTCAGTGTCATTATGGTTGTTCACTTGCTGCTTGGTGCAGTTCAACTCTCCTCTGACTCTCAATGTCACTACATGTGCTGTCTGTCTCATTCCCCCTCTAGGTATTATTGCTATATCTGAGATCAATGAGGCACTGAGCTCTGGTGACCCTAACCAGACCCTCTCTGCCCTGCTCTTGCCCACGGCCAAACTGCAGGGAGTCAACCCAGCCACAGCCAAACACTACCACGACGTCCTGCAGAACACCAAGCTAATCATCTGCAAGGTATTGTACTGCTAGCCATTATGAGATTCTACACTGAGTGTACAAAACATGAATTGTGTATGTGTAACACTCAGAGGGTGAATGGGCAAGACAAAAGATTTAAGTGCCTTTGAATGGGGTATGGTAGTAGGTGCCAGGCTCACTGGTTTGTACGTCAAGAACTGCAATGCTGCTGGGTTTTTCACTCAACAGTTTCCCGTGTGTATCAAGAATGGTCCACCACCCAAAGGACATCCAGCCAATTTGACACAACTGTGGGAAGCATTGGCGTCAACATGGGCCAGCATCTCTGTGGAACGCTTTCAACACCTTGTAGAGTCCATGCCCGATTAATTGAGGCTTTTCTGAGAGCAACAGGGGAGGTGAAACTCAATATTAGGAAGGTGTTCCTAATGTTTAGTACACCTGCCCTCACCTTTATCTAAACCCTGCTCCTTCTATGATGTGTGCTATCTACTTCTATCAATATGGAACATTTTAAAATGGGAATTAATTAACAAATGAATGTATGGGAATAGACCTACATGAATACACTTCATTTGTACTGAAAGGGTATTATTTACAAGTTGTCATTGTGAACAAGACATAACACTACATGAAGGTAACTTTGAAGTAGTGTCCTTTTTGGCTCCAACACTGTCTGGTTTCTTAACATCCTATGGGAGAATTGTTTTTGTCATCACTGGTGGCGTCAGCTGGCTTTTCAGGACATCCTTGCTGATAAAGTACACAAATGAAACCATCAATACTAGAATGGACATGAACCTTCTATGACGGTATAAATGGTCAGCCATTTTAGTAAGGGAGTTGGGAAGCCATCGGTCAGCCAGTGCTGTGATAAAATAGTGTAAAACAATGATTTTTAAGATTATCTGCACAGTATATTTGTTAGCTAGCCAGCCAGTTTAAGTGTAGTGATTCCACACATTTTTCAAATGATCTGCCAATATGCCAACATTCCATACAAATAATGCAGTCAATCCACAGCCTGGCTGAAATCAGTTTATGATAGGACTTAGAGCAACAAGTACTGTGTCATATTCTAACACTTACAGCTTTCCAAGAAAGAAAAAATATGTTTGCATAGATTGTAGAGGCTATTTATACAGAAAATAGGTGGTAATATTTCAGACTATGGGAGGCGCACAGTACTACATAGAGCCATGGCTACTTTAAACTCTATTCCACATCAGGTAACTGATGCAAGCAGTAAAATCTGATTTAAAAAAACAGATAAAAATACACCTTATGGAATAGCTGGGTCTGTGAAGAGAGACACACACACACACAGCAGGAGTTCAAACTGTTGAACCCAGTTTCTACATTTTATATATAAAAATGTATTTTATCTCTGGGACCCTCAGGGTGACAAATAAGAGCAAGATTGGTGAATGTATCAAACCAGTTGCCGTGTTAAAAGTTTTTCGTTGTTGTGCCCTCTCCTCAAACAATAGCATGGTATTGTAAATTGGACAGTGCAGTTAGATTAACAAGAATTTAAGCTTTCTGCACATATAAGACATGCATACAGTGGCTTGCGAAAGTATTCACCCCCCTTGGCATTTTTCCTGCCTTGCAACCTGGAATTAAAATAGATTTTTGGGGGGTTTGTATAATTTGATTTACACATGCCTACCACTTTGAAGATGCAAAATATTTTTTATTGTGAAACAAATAAGAAATAAGACAAAAAAAACTGAACTTGAGCATGCATAACTATTCACCCCCCAAAGTCAATACTTTGTAGAGCCACCTTTGAAGCAATTACAGCTGCAAGTCTCTTGGGGTATGTCTCTATAAGCTTGGCACATCTAGCCACTGGGATTTTTCCCATTCTTCAAGGCAAAACTGCTCTAGCTCCTTCAAGTTGGATGGGTTCCGCTGGTGTACAGCAATCTTTAAGTCATACCACAGATTCTCAATTGGATTGAGGTCTGGCTTTTGACTAGGCCATTCCAAGACATTTAAATGTTTCCCCTTAAACCACTCAAGTGTTGCTTTAGCAGTATGCTTAGGGTCCTTGTCCTGCTGAAAGGTGAACCTCGTCCCAGTCTCAAATCTCTGGAAGACTGAAACAGGTTTCCCTCAAGAATTTCCCTGTATTTAGCGCCATCCATCATTCCTTCAATTCTGAACAGTTTCCCAGTCCCTGCCAATGAAAAACATTTGTTGTGGTGCCATATTCTTTCATTTTTTTAATAATGGATTTAATGGTGCTCTGTGGGATGTTCAAAGTTTCAGATATTTTTTTATAACCCAACCCTGATCTATACTTCTCCACAACTTTGTCCCTGACCTGTTTGGAGAGCTCCTTGGTCTTCATAGCGTCGCTTGCTTGGTGGTGCTCCTTGCTTAGTGGTGTTGCAGACTCTGGGGCCTTTCAGAACAGGTGTATATATATGGAGACCATGTGACACTTAGATTGCACACAGGTGGACTAATTATGTGACATCTGAAGGTAATTGTTTTCACCAGATCTTATTTAGGGGCTTCATAGCAAAGAGGATGAATACATATGCACGTACCACTTTTCAGTTTTACATTTTTTTTACAATTTTGAAACAAGTTCTTTTTTTTTTCATTTCACTTTACCAATTTGGACTATTTTGTGTATGTCCATTACATGAAATCCAAATAAAAATCAATTTAAATTACAGGTTGTAATGCAACAAAATAGGAAAAACGCCAAGGGGGGGTGAATACTTTTGCAAGGCACTGTATGTCCTGGAAAGTTGGCTGTTACTTACAATGTCATTCTAGTCACATTAGTGCACGTTAGCAACAACCATCCCGGTATAGGGATACCGATCCTGTAGAGGTTATTAACTAGAATACTAACACTGAATGACATAGACTGTACCAAAGCTAGCGAAAGTGCCATTTTACTGGTTGAAGTGTTTTTAAGTATAATGCAGATGATTTGCGATGATGACACAAACATTATATTAAGCAGGACATTCATACGAGCCTTACAGTCCAATTATAATCCAGAAGTAGTGTGAAATGCAGTTAGTCATAAGAATGGCGGGAATCCGTTTCCTGGGATTTCCCACCCAAAACCACTATCTTTTCCCAGGATAAATAACTGCAAGAAACCGGTAAATTATAATAAATTATTTCTATGAACAGTATAGCCTGAAATGGAACTGTTAAATTATATGCAATGTCTACATCTGGCTTCACTACAACCTCTGCATGATGAATCAACACTTAGGGTGGGGACAGACCCATCTCCGTATGGAGTGCAGTTCACAATGCATGTAGACCCGTCATCTCATTATGGTAACTTTTTTTCTTTTCTTGTGAGAGGTAGGCCTACATTTGCTGCAGCATAACCTATCCCACAGTAATATAAAGACTGAAAGCGTGTCTAATTTACCCAACTCCATCTGGCTTTCGGGGGTCACCTTGTTTTTTTTATTGCAGCTGCAATAAATATTCACTCAAATATCGTTGCTTTAAATCGGTGCACGCATGAGCCTTCTTTCCAACACACACACACACACACACACACACACACACACACACACACACACACACACACACACACACAGAGTCTCTACACCGGAACAGCAGGTCTCTGGGGTGTCCTTCTGAGCGAAGTGTAGTCTGTAGGCGGTTGTCCTGGACATGAGCACACACAGGAATGGGTCCAGACAGCTGTGGAAGCAGCACAGACACACTGCAGTGCTGGAGTACACATACATCCCATCCTCTCCACTGGTGGACAGCATCACATAGTGGGCTAAACACACAGTGAAGAGCTAAACACACAGTGAAGAGCTAAACACACAGTGAATATGAGGAAGACCAGTGAACTGACCCTGATGAAGAGTGTCCAGTCGAGGCCTGAGCGACCCAGGTGCCACACGACCGCCACATGGGTCCAGGCACAGGTCACAAATGGCACGACTAACCCTATACAGACCAGTGCCAGCCTGTAGGGCACCAGCAGGGCATGGGAATCCTCCTCCAGGGGCAGTATGTCATGGCAGGTGATATGCCCATACGGGGCAGCAAGTAGCTCTGCCTCACCAGGAGCTCTGGTACCACAGCTGCTCCAAACAGGCCCCACATGCCCAGGCTTGCCCCCAGCGCCCAGGCCTTCTTGGGCAACCGACTGTAGAGAAAGGGCCTCACCACGGCAAGGTAACGCTTGAGGCTGATGCACGCAATGGTGTGGGCAGAGCAGTAGACATTGCCGTAGAAACAGGCGGTGACGACGCGACAGGTCTCCTCGCCGAACACCCAGTTGTTTCCGTTGAGGTGGTTGTGGGTGCGGAGGGCCAGGGAGAGCAGGAAGAGCAGTTCGGAGAGGGCCAGGCTCAGGTAGAGGACAGCCTGAGCCTCAGGAAGGCCAGGATGAAAGAGTTGGAGGGGACGCCCACTGCCATGGCCAGGAGATGGTGCTGAGGTGCCCCGTAGTGTAGGCTGCTGCAGGGTCCTCCAGCCTCCCGTCCAGCCCAGGGGACAGCGGGACTAGGCTGGGGGGCCCTGCCTCAGCTGTACAGTTGGACTGGTATCTCCTGCCATTGAACGTCTTTGGTTTCAACACATCTGGGACCGTTCTTTTTGTCTTGAGTTTCTCCTCTGTTTGGGGTAAAATAGGGGGAAGAATATTTCCATAGATTTTAATTCACATGAGAGGTTGTTTTATACTTTGAATACATAGTCATGAAACACAGTATAAAATGGAAATGACGTTTTAAAGTTAGTTATCTCAAAATTCTGTTTAAAACATGTATGATGATTTAGACTTCATCATACGTGTGACCAAATGTGACAGTATACTGGGGGAAGAGTGAATCTTCATGTGTATATTGTCAAGCTGAACACTTTCTGACATAACATTTGGTTAGAGAAAACATGTCTTGTTTTCCTGTTGGAGGGGAAACGGAACTGTTCAACCCAGCCTAAAGAACTGACAAAAAACAGCTTTACCAAGTGGATAAAAAGTCCCAAATGTAATATGAAATTCCAAGGTTAAGGTTCTTAGAGGTTCTATAAAATCCTAAGGAGAAATGTAAAAAGAAAGTGACTTACCATTGTCCTGGAGAGAGAGTCCTACCAACAGACAGAAGAGTATCCCAGATAGTAGGTTTGCCATGTCTTTCTCCTATCTCCTCCACATTATTATCCGTGTATTATTCCAACTCAAAGTCCTTTAGTTCTTCAGTAGACCTGCTATAGGCTAGTTGTCTACTAGCAGGATCAACCAGTAGCAGGATCAACCAGTAGCAGGATCAACCAGTAGCAGGATCAACCAGTAGCAGGATCAACCAGTAGCAGGATCAACTGGCCATCCAGACTGCTGGTTCACATGGTCAGACAGGCTACTGTACTGTAAGTCCACACTCCGATAGTGTTAACACTGAACCATCAGGCTGAATGCATTTTGTGTGTGTGTTTTTTCATGTCCAGGCCTGAAACTGAATTCCTGATCTCTGTCAGCCGCTATTTGCTGATTTGTTGTAGTAGGAAGAGACATCCGCTATTTGTTGTAGTGGGAGGAGACATCTGCTATTTTCTGATTCGTTGCAGCGGGAGGAGACACCCTAATAGTTTAGTTTGTTCATTTCTCACTTTGTTTTTTTCCCTTAGTGTTCTATTATGCCATTCCCAGGAAGACCCTCGGCTGTTTCAATGTTATGGGTTTATTGTTCAATTTTATGTGACTGACTGAAGATCTTCTTGACTAATAAAAAATGACTAGCCTATTGTTACAGTAACAATATTGATTGCATGTCCTAAAGCTATTCATATACTGTACGGTCAGTGGGGAATTCTCAGGTCAAAATCAGATCCACTTCATGGCAAAATCCAAGGGGGCATGTTTTCTCTTGACTTCCTTCCTGCCTTTTGTGTGGTTAGGGAGAATAAACATTCAGTGAGGTTTTTCTGCTATTTTATTTGGTGTTTGTGTTTGAGCACCCATGACCAATGTTGTGGACTGAGCTGAAGATGTTTTGGCCACTAACTAACAAGCAGTGTTTTAACATTTTCCCTCAGGTCTTACCTCTGGACACAGAGGAAATGGTAGAGCTTGTTGTTCATGCTGGCGCTGTTTTCGTAGCTATTAATATGCTTCATACCTGGGCTTCAAATACTTGAAACATCTTTACAAATACTTTATCTGTGCCTGTTTGAGCTTGCCTGGCTTAATAAACCAATAGAAAGACCCGGAAATGCTAACCCTGTTCATTTGGCCTGGAGTGCTATTTTGTATTTGAACCCAGGTATGATATATTTAGCTGTTGCTTTGGAATGCCAACTGTACATGTGCTTTCTTGGATAGTGTTTGGAAAAAGAACATTCAGTTAGGGCTCAATCCTAACTTGAGATCTAAAAGTTCTAATTATGTGTGAATATCTCAAGCTAGAATTTGGCATGGCATTGTTTGTTTTTGTTTGTGTGGTCTACCACTCTGAAAAGCAGAGATTGACTCAGTATGTGTCTGTGACTCCAGAGCTCGGGGGATGAGTCTGCTGTGCTGTGGCTCAACCAGATCCAAGAAGGCATACACACAGCCAACCAAGATGAAGAGGAAGCTCTCACATGTAGGCACACCATGCTCACTCACAACCACATTCTCTAAACCATGAACAAATAAGTTCTTAAAGTTCTTCACATAACCATTCAAATGTCTTAACTCCAACCACTGGATAAGAGTGTCTGCTAAATTACTAAAATGTAAAATGTCATAACTGTTCCTTTGTGTGTTCCATCTGTGGCAGTGGCTGGAGCAGTGGCAGACATCAACAGGGAGGTGGCGGCAGGGGACTCCCAAACCACCCTGCAGGCCCTCCAATCGCCCCTGCCAGGGCTGAGAGGGGTTCTGTCTGAGTGTGCAGACACCTACCAGACACAGCTGGGCCAGCGCCAGGACCTCAACATTACTACTGGTGACCTGGCATACAATCGGCTTTATAAATCAGTTTATTACTCATTTGTAATACACTGTAACAGACTAAAGAAGCATTTATGGATGTTTGTTCTCTCGTCAAGACACTTTCTCTCACACAATTCAAGACATTACCCTCCCAACTTGTCCTAACGTGTAACGTCAAATGCTGGAGTTTAGAATGGTCTCAGGTTAGGATTCATCCCTATTCAGGATTCCTCCCTAAATGTGTGATGTGTTGTTTCCTCTGCAGCAGGCAGCAGTGAGAGTGTGTGGGTGAAACACAAGATCAAGGGAGGTTATGACTACTACTACAACCTGGAGAGCAGAGAGGGGACCTGGGAGGAGCCAGAGGACTTCACACACAACAGCACACAGCTCAGCAGAGACGAAATACAGGTACATACACACCTGCTTGTATTTTGGAGAAATACCTTTCTACATTATAATTGATGTAAATATCTTACTTAAAATGGGACAATGTACAAATAACATTCTCATACTAAATTACACTTCACCATACATCATGTTATAAGTAATGTATAATGCATTACAACACTAGAAGAGTATTCATCTGTGTGGTCAGAGTGTGGTTGGAGGTGTGACAGCGGAGTATAACAGGGAGCAGTTATGGTTGGCCAACGAGGCCCTGGTAACTCAGCTACAGGCTCGGGTTAGAGGTTATCTGGTGAGGAGAGCTCACACCCAGAGGCTGGACTTCCTACGACAACAAGAACCGCACGTGGTCCGACTTCAGGTACTATACAGTGTAATATGTTCGACACCGACCTGTTTATTAAGTCAAACACGTACACTGCTCAAAAAAATAAAGGGAACACTTAAACAACACAATGTAACTCCAAGTCAATCACACTTCTGTGAAATCAAACTGTCCACTTAGGAAGCAACACTGATTGACAATACATTTCACATGCTGTTGTGCAAATGGAATAGACAACAGGTGGAAATTATAGGCAATTAGCAAGACACCCCCAATAAAGGAGTAGTTCTGAAGGTGGTGACCACAGACCACTTCTCAGTTCCTATGCTTCCTGGCTGATGTTTTGGTCACTTTTGAATGCTGGCGGTGCTTTCACTCTAGTGGTAGCATGAGACGGAGTCTACAACCCACACAAGTGGCTCAGGTAGTGCAGCTCATCCAGGATGGCACATCAATGCGAGCTGTGGCAAGAAGGTTTGCTGTGTCTGTCAGCGTAGTGTCCAGAGCATGGAGGCGCTACCAGGAGACAGGCCAGTACATCAGGAGACGTGGAGGAGGCCGTGGGAGGGCAACAACCCAGCAGCAGGACCACTACCTCCGCCTTTGTGCAAGGAGGAGCACTGCCAGAGCCCTGCAAAATGACCTCCAGCAGGCCACAAATGTGCATGTGTCTGCTCAAACGGTCAGAAACAGACTCCATGAGGGTGGTATGAGGGCCCAACGTCCACAGGTGGGGGTTGTGCTTACAGCCCAACACCGTGCAGGACGTTTGGCATTTGCCAGAGAACACCAAGATTGGCAAATTCGCCACTGGCGCCCTGTGCTCTTCACAGATGAAAGCAGGTTCACACTGAGCACGTGACAGACGTGACAGAGTCTGGAGACGCCGTGGAGAACGTTCTGCTGCCTGCAACATCCTCCAGCATGACCGGTTTGGCGGTGGGTCAGTCATGGTGTGGGGTGGCATTTCTTTGGGGGCCGCACAGCCCTCCATGTGCTCGCCAGAGGTAGCCTGACTGCCATTAGGTACCGAGATGAGATCCTCAGACCCCTTGTGAGACCATATGCTGGTGCGGTTGGCCCTGGGTTCCTCCTAATGCAAGACAATGCTAGACCTCATGTGGCTGGAGTGTGTCAGCAGTTCCTGCAAGAGGAAGGCATTGATGCTAAGGACTGGCCCGCCCGTTCCCCAGACCTGAATCCAATTGAGCACATCTGGGACATCATGTCTCGCTCCATCCACCAACGCCACGTTGCACCACAGACTGTCCAGGAGTTGGCGGAAGCTTTAGTCCAGGTCTGGGAGGAGATCCTCAGGAGACCATCCGCCACCTCATCAGGAGCATGCCCAGGCGTTGTAGGGAGGTCATTCAGGCACGTGGAGGCCACACACACTACTGAGCCTCATTTTGACTTGTTTTAAGGACATTACATCAAAGTTGGATCAGGCTGTAGTGTGGTTTTCCACTTTAATTTTGAGTGTGACTCCAAATCCAGACCTCCATGGGTTGATAAATTTGATTTCCATTGATAATTTTTGTGTGATTTTGTTGTCAGCACATTCAACTATGTAAAGAAAAAAGTATTTAATAAGATTATTTCATTCATTCAGATCTATGGTGTGTTATTTTAGTGTTCCCTTTATTTTTTTGAGCAGTGTAATATCTGACGTTTAACATTCACATACCACTTTTTTGGTTTACTCACAAATACTGTAAACACACATGGACAGAGCTGGTTCTGGTTTTGATTTCCTCATGTTTATATATAGGCCTCCTGGAAGGGCTATAAACAGAGGAAGATATACAAAGACAGAATGAATGTGCTACAAAGCAACGTGGGGACTGTCGTCAAGGTAATGAGTTTTGGGGCTGTGAGCCTTATTGGAAAGAGAGAACATTAGTTTGAAACAGTGAGAACGGAAGTGTCAATTTTCAGGAGACTCATCTCAACAAAAACAGTTACCCGTTGCTGACATTGTTGTTTTCCTCCTCGTCCAGCTTCAGTCGTTCGTTAAAATGTGGAGAGCCAAAAGTAAATACTCTCAAAGACTGCAGTATTTCAAAGACCACGTGAGTAACAAAGCACCTACATTACAAATGAGAAGTTATGTCATGTATTCATATTATATCATATTATTCATCAGTGATATTTGCTGAAGCTTGATTACATTCTGTCTTGTTTATATGTTCAGGAGAAAGACATAGTGAAGATCCAGGCTTTCCTCAAGGCTAACAAAGCCAGAGACGACTACAGAATACTCAGTGAGTTCAGACAGCATTTAATACGTCACACATTTTTAAAGAAGTCACAGTTTCAGACAGAGAAGGAACTACTTGAACCTCTCCGATACAATTGCTATGTTCTTTTTATTGTTTTTATGTCTGTCTGTGTCCGTCTTTCTCTTTGTCTGTCTGTGTGTCTGCCCTGTAGCCGGGGCTCAGGATCCTCCTCTGTCGGTGGTACGTAAGTTTGTACACCTGCTGGAGCAGAGCAGCCTGGACCTGCTGGAAGAACAGGAAGTGACACGGCTTAGGGAGGAAGTGGTCACTAAGATCCGCTCCAATCAGCAGATGGAGAAAGACCTCAACCTGATGGACATTAAGATTGGCCTGTTGGTCAAGAACAGGATCACCCTACAGGTGACATTTTATAGTTTTACACACTGAGGGAACACAACTGAGAAACTATGCTTATTAACAACAGTCCTGCTACAGTTCCCAGAGCCATTCCCCTTATGCTGCTGATAACTGTTTCTGGAGATAGCACTTAGTCTACAATAGTCATAGGCCTGCTCAGATACTTGGATAATGCCTCCCTCTTCCCTGTCTTTCTTAAAGTTATCACTGATCAAACACAACTGGATAGGTGAGCAGTGCTTTTTTCATGCTGCCTACTGTCCATCTTCCCAGGATGTGGTTTCCCATAGTAAGAAGCTGACGGTGAAGAAGAGTAAAGAGGAACTGGCTGCAGGGGACAGGCAGGGCATCAAGGCACTGAGCAAAGACAAGAGGAAGAAACTAGAGGCTTACCAGCACCTCTTCTACCTGCTGCAGGTGAGTTCGAAACACAGAACACACTAAGACGCACGCACGCATTCACACACACACTCTTTTACCTCAATCTCATCTCCTCTCCACAGACCAACCCTTCGTACCTGGCCAAGTTGATCTTCCAGATGCCCCAAAACAAGTCTACTAAGTTCATGGACACCGTGATCTTCACCATGTATAACTATGCCTCCAACCAGAGAGAGGAGTACCTGCTGCTCAAACTCTTCAAGACCGCTCTGGAGGAGGAGATCAAGTGAGTGGAACATTCACCTGTCCCAAATCGTACACCTCCCTTATACAGTTACTACAGATGGTCTAGCCTGGGTGCCATTATTTCTTTGCACCCATGATAAGGCAACGATGTACAGTAGCACTGTTGAGTGCAACAGACCGTAATCCATGGTCCCCCCTACTTCATAACTCAAGGATCCTCTCCAATCATATACAGTATTATATATAATTTGTTCTTAAGTTGTCAGATGTTTCCTGAATATAAAGGAATAATATGGTTGCATGATAAAATGTGTCTCTCTTGCTCTCCCTCAGGTCCAAGGTGGACCAGATCCAGGACATCGTGACTGGGAACCCCACGGTCATCAAGATGGTGGTGAGCTTCAACCGCGGAGCCCGTGGTCACAACACGCTGAGGCAGCTGCTGGCACCTGTGGTCAAGGAGATCATTGAGGACAAGGGCCTGGGCATCAACACCAACCCTGTGGAAGTATACAAGGCTTGGGTCAACCAGCTGGAGACCAACACTGGAGAGGCCAGGTGGGGCACACACACAGACAGTCAGACAGTAGTGTAAAAATACTTTAAAGTACTGCTTAAGTTGTTTTTTGGGTTATCTGTACTTTACTTTACTATTTATATACTTTACTATTTCTATTTTTGACAACTTTTACTTCACTACATTCCTAAAGAAAATGTACATTTTTGACAACCTTTTACTCCATACATTTTCCCTGACAAGCCAAAGTACTGCTTACATTTTGAAAGATTAGCAGAACAAGAAAATTGTGAAATTCACGAACTTATCAAGAGAACTCGTGGTCATCCCTACTGCCTATGCTCTAGCGGACTCACTAAACACAAATGCATCTTTTGTAAATAATGTCTGAGGGTTGGAGTGTGCCCCTGGCTATCCATACGTTTTAAAAACAAGAACATGGTGCTGTCCACTTTGCTTAATATAAGGAATTTGAAATGATTTATACTTTTACTTTTCATACTTAAGTATATTTTAATAATTAAATTTATTTTTGATACTATATTTAAAACCAACATACTTTTAGACTTTTACTCAAGTAGTATTTTACTGGGTGACTTTCACTTTTACTTGAGTAACTTTCTATTAAGGTATCTAAACTTTTACTCAAGTATGAAAATTGCGTACTTTTTCCACCACGACACATACAATCACACACATACACAACATGTGTACACTCCCACAAACACACACTGACCTCAATGTTGTCCTACCTCTCTCAGTAAACTGCCCTACGAGGTGACCCCGGACCAGGCCATGTCACACGAGGAAGTACGTGCCAAGCTGGAGTCCTCCAGTCGGGCGCTGCGGACAGCCACAGACAAAGTGCTCAACTCCATCGTGTCGTCACTGGACAACATCCCGTAAGTCTAAGGCCTGGTTGGAATTCTTTAAAAAATTGTCATTTTTCCTTCTCTGGTCAAATGTAGTGCACTACAAAGGCCATAGTGTTCCGTTTGGGAGGCAACCCCAGTGGTGTGTTAGTGGAAGGGTAGACAAAACAGTGCTTAGAGAGGCCAGAGGGTTACAACCCATCTATGTTACATAGCTACTGGTTTAGACAACTGTTGAATCCCCACTCTGCAGTGCTCAATATACTCCACAGGGGGGCACCACAGTGTTATTTTATACAACAGACCAAAATACACCCCTCATTTTCTGAAATGGTCATGGTCCCCTGCATTTTATGTTGATGCGCCCCATCATTTGTTCATCAATTCACTATGTTGTGTATATTTTTAATGCATGCTGGTTTCACATCTTGTCCGTGTTTTTTGTTGTTGTGCATGTAGCTATGGCATGAGGTACATTGCAAAGGTCCTGAAAAATTCACTTCATGAAAAGTTCCCAGATGCTACAGAGGATGAATTGTTGAAGGTACAAGGCTTACGTATTACATCTCATGAATGTTTTCTCCTTTGCCATTCATACACCTTTCATTCATGTTGCTGGTATTGGTTTGGTAATATCAAGTTCCTTTAGTGTTCCCTGACAGTGTAGTCCCCATGCAGGTATTAGGCAACTCCAGATTACACTGATTAATACAGGTCTTTATGATAGCCCTTTGAGACACCATGAAGCTATGTTTAACTGAGTGTGTGTGTGTGTCTCGGCTGTCAGATTGTAGGGAACCTGCTATACTACCGCTTCATGAACCCAGCCATAGTCGCTCCAGACGGCTTCGACATCATAGACATGTCAGCTGGAGGTCAGCTCCACTCTGACCAGCGTCGTAACCTGGGCTCCGTGGCAAAGATGCTGCAGCACGCCGCCGCCAACAAGCTGTTCGAGGGAGAGAATGCCCACATGACCCCCATGAACAACTACATCTCCCAGACCTACCAGAATTTCAGGTGAGTAAAGAACTACAACTCCCAAGCCTCTTGGCTGAGGCTCAGTAAAGATGGGTCTGGGAGTTGTAGTTTTCTATCTGCAGGTGCTTATTCACAAGGGTTGGCCTTTGCCTGCGCTATGTGCTGCGCAGACTGTTTACTGCAGCACTTTATCAATATTTATTTGATCTATAAATTCCCTCAAATCTCCATGCATCTCCAATCCTTATTATGGAAAGATGTGTGAACCTCTGTAGCGCCTGGCTCAGGCCGACGCTCGTGAACAAACAGAACCGCTACCGCAAAAGAGCTGTTGGCTAACAGACCTCTGTAGGACTAAAACTGTCACCATGTTTTGAAATGTTACATTCACTCCCAGTAGAACTGCTCCTGAGACTACCATGTACAGTGAGGGGAAAAGGTATTTGATCCCCTGCTGATTTTGTACGTTTGCCCACTGACAAAGAAATGATCAGTCTATAATTTTAATGGTAGGTTTATTTGAACAGTGAGAGACAGAATAATAACAAAAAAAAATTATAAATTGATTTGCATTTTAATGAGGGAATAAGGTATTTGACCCCTCTGCAAAACATGACTTAGTACTTGGTGGCAAAACCCTTGTTGGCATTCACAGAGGTCAGACGTTTCTTGTAGTTGGCCACCAGGTTTGCACACATCTCAGGAGGGATTTTGTCCCACTCCTCTTTGCAGATCTTCTCCAAGTCATTAAGGTTTCGAGGCTGACGTTTGGCAACTCGAACCTTCAGCTCCCTCCACAGATTTTCTATGGGATTAAGGTCTGGAGACTGGCTAGGCCACTCCAGGACCTTAATGTGCTTCTTCTTGAGCCACTCCTTTGTTGCCTTGACCGTGTGTTTTGGGTCATTGTCATGCTGGAATACCCATCCACAACCCATGTTCAATGCCCTGGCTGAGGGAAGGAGGTTCTCACCCAAGATTTGATGGTACATTGCCCCGTCCATCGTCCCTTTGATGCGGTGAAGTTGTCATGTCCCCTTAGCAGAAAAACACCCCCAAAGCATAATGTTTCCACCTCCATGTTTGACGATGGGGATGGTGTTCTTGGGGTCATAGGCAGCATTCCTCCTCCAAACACAGCGAGTTGAGTTGATGCCAAAGAGCTCCATTTTGGTCACTTCTGACCACAACACTTTCACCCAGTTGACCTCTGAATCATTCAGATGTTCATTGGCAAACTTCAGACGGGCATGTATATGTGCTTTCTTGAGCAGGGGGACCTTTCGGGCGCTGCAGGATTTCAGTCCTTCACGGCGTAGTGTGTTACCAATTGTTTTCTTGGTGACTATGGTCCCAGCTGCCTTGAGATCATTGACAAGATCCTCCCGTATAGTTCTGGGCTGATTCCTCACCGTTCTCATGATCATTGCAACTCCACGAGGTGAGATCTTGCATGGAGCCCCAGGCCGAGGGAGATTGACAGTTCTTTTGTGTTTCTTCCATTTGCGAATAATCGCACCAACTGTTGTCACCTTCTCACAAAGCTGCTTGGCGATGGTCTTGTAGCCCATTCCAGCCTTGTGTAGGTCTACAATCTTGTCCCTGACATCCTTGGCGAGCTCTTGGATCTTGGCCATGGTGGAGAGTTTGGAATCTGATTGATTGATTGCTTCTGTGGACAGGTGTCTTTTATACAGGTAACAAGCTGAGATTAGGAGCACTCCCTTTAAGAGTGTGCTCCTAATCTCAGCTCGTTACCTGTATAAAAGACACCTGGGAGCCAGAAATCTTTCTGATTGAGAGGGGGTCAAATACTTATTTCCCTCATTAAAATGCAAATCAATTTATAACATTTTTCATAATGCGGATTTTGTTGTTATTCTGTCTCTCACTGTTCAAATAAACCTACCATTAAAATTATAGACTGATCATTTCTTTGTCAGTGGGCAAACGTACAAAATCAGCAGGGGATCAAATACTTTTTTCCCTCACTGTATAGAGGAATGTGCCATCTAATAAAGCAGAAGGGGATGAGATAAGAAAAAGAGTGGGCTGTACCGATAAACGCTTGGGAGGTCACAGGGAGGAGTTGACATGGGTGCAGAGGTGAGCCAGGAGAAAGAGGAAGTGTCTTTGTGTGAAAGTGCAGTGTCAGCAAGGAAGATGGTGTGGGTAATGTGTCTTCACTAAAACTCAATACCACACACAGACACACAGCGAGAAAGGGACAAAGGGTGTTCCCTGACTTCTCTGCCCCGACCTCCTACAACATTGACTTAGCTTTACTGGAAATCAGTTCGAACTCCAGCCACTATTAAAAAAGCAAAGACAAAACCCTAGTTCAACAGGATATGTTTGGTCTTTAAAGGGAAATTCTGCCACTTTTCAACCTCACTCAGTACACCATGCTAGTCTCTACATACAGTGATGCTTGAAAGTGTGAACCCTACAGGTCTGGTCATTATTTTGCTATAAAATATTAAAATAAACATTTAAAATCCTTATCTAAACCCCAATTCGTAATAAATACATTCCAAGTAAATGACATATTTTCTTTCTTTAACAGAAACTTTGATGTGTGCAAGATTTGATGTGTGCAAGAATGTGAACCCCTTCAGTCAATAGCTTGTGGCACCTCCATTAGCAGCGATTAACTTGGAGTAAACGTCTACTATAGCTAGTAATCAGTCTCTGACATCTGTTCAGAGGGATTTTTGCCCACTCCTCCTTACAGAACTCAGCTAATTGAGTGAAGTTTGAGGGGTGTCTGGCATGATCTGCCCGCTTCAGGTCCAGCATCTCTTTTGGATTTAGGTCAGGACTTTGACTTGGCCAATCCAAAACACAAATCTTCTTTCTCCGGAGCCATTCTTTGGTAGATTTGCTTGAATGCTTTGGGCCATTGTCTTGTTGGAAGACACATTTTCGGCCCAGCTTTAGCTCCTTGACTGATGGCCTGACGTTCTGTTCAAGAATTTCCTGGTATACCTCAGAATTCATGGTTCCCTTAATGATGTGGAGTCGTCCAGGTCCAGAGGAGGAAAAGCAGCCCCGGATCTTGACATTCCCACAACCATACTTGACTGTTGGGATAAGGTTGGGGTTTTGCCAAACATAGCGGTGTTGATTGTGACCAAAAAATGACCATTTTGGACTCATCGGTCCAGAGAATGGACTTCCAGAAACCTTCAGGTTTGTCCAGGTGGTCTCTGGCAAAGTTAAGACGGGCAGTTTGGTTCTTTTTTGACAGCAGAGGCTTCTTCCTGGCAACCCTCCCATGAATGGCATTTTGATTTGGTGTTCTTCTTATTGTTGAAGCATGCACAGTTACCTGAGATGCAGCAAGGGAGGTCTGCAAATCTCTAGAAGTTATGTTTTGGTTGGCTTTTACCTGATTTATTATTGTTCTTGTGGCTCTTGGGGATATTTTAGTTGCTGCCATGTTAAATGCTCTCCATTTGTAAATTATTTTCCTCACATTGGACATGGAGCTGAAATCTTTTTGAGATTATTTTATAGCTTTCCCCAGACTGATGGCTCTGAGCTCTTCTTTCCTCTCGCCATGGTGTGCTTTGCATTCACCTGGATGGGTCACACCAAACTGACCAGGTTTCTTATCTCTATTTATCAGAGTCCCACCCAAACTCTTTCCTAAAGATCTCTCCTTTGGTTGGTTCATTTGGCACCCAATTATTGACCCACCTGATTCTACTTACCTACTTGATTAAACCAATGCAACTTGGGGTTCACTTATTTTTGCACCTGCACCAATTCCTTTTTAATATTGTTTCTCTACTACACACATGATTTCCTCTACACCAACATATGGTATTGGTAAATATAAACCTGCTATGTCAGATCAAAAATACTTGTTCTGATTAAATGAAGATTTAATGGTAACTTCAAATCTGTAATTGCACAAGGTGTTCACATACTTTCAAGCAGCACTGTATGTGAAAATGGCCTTAATGTTTTTGTTTATTGGCTAGATATCAGAAATCTTTGATAATACACTACATGACCAATAGTATGTGGACACCTGCTCGTCGAACAGTCTCCTTCCAAAATCATAAGCATTAATATGGTGTTTGGTCCCCCCTTTGCTGCTATAACAGCCTACACTCTCCTGGGAAGGCTTTTCACTAGATGTTGGAACATTGCTGCGAGGACTTGCTTCCATTCATCCACAAGAGCATTAGTGAGGTTGGGCACTGATGTTGGGCGATTAGGCCTGGCTCGCAGTTGGCGTTCCAATTCATCCCAAAGGTGTTCGATGGGGTTTAGGTCAGGGCTCTGTGCAGGCCAGTCAAGTTCTTGCACACCAATCTCGACAAACCATTTCTGTATGGATCTCACTCTGTGCACGGGGGCATTGCCATGCTGAAACAGGAAAGGGACTTCCTCAAACTGTTGCCACAAAGTTGGAAGCACAGAATCGTCTAGAATGCCATTGTATGCTGTAGCATTAAGATTTCCCTTCACCTGAACTAAGGGGTCTGGCCCGAACCATGAAAAACAGCTCCAGACCATTATTCCTCCTCCACCAAACTTTACAGTTGGCACTATGCAATCGGGCAGGTAGCGTTTTCCTGGCATCTGCCAAACCCAGATTTGTCTGTCGGACTGCCAGATGGTGAACCGTGATTCATCACTCCAGAGAACGCATTTCCACTGCTCCAATGGTGGTGAGATTTACACCACTCCAGCCGACGCTAGCATTCATTGCAGATGGTGTTCTTAGGCGTGTGTGCGGCTGCTCGGCCATGGAAACCCATTTCATGAAGCTACCGACAAACAATTATTTTGCTGACATTGCTTCCAGAGGCTTGTTTGGAACTCGGTAGTGAGTGTTGCAACCGAGGACAGATGATTTTTACGCGCTTCAGCACTAAGCATTCCCGTTCTGTGAGCTTGTGTGGCCTACCACTTCACGGCTGAGCCGTTGTTGTTCCTAGACGTTTTCAACTTCACAATAACATCAGTTACAGTTGACCGGGGCAGCTCTAGCAGGGCAGAAATTTGACAAACTGACTTGTTGGAAAGGTGGCATCCTATGACAGTTTCAAGTTGAAAGTCACTGAGCTCTTCAATAAGGCCATTCTACTGCCAATGTTTGTCTATGGAGATTGCATGGCGGTGTGCTCGATTTTATACACCTGTCAGCAACGGCTGTGGCTAAAATAGTCGATTCCACATACTTTTGTATAAATAGTGTATCTTCAGAGATGATGAATGATTTTACTACTACCCATTTGTCCAGTAATCTTCCTGGTGAGGTAAAAAAAACTACAGAATCCTTTGATCCCGTCTTTCAGGGTGTTTTTCCAGGCGGCGTGTGACGTCCCTGAGCCAGAGGAGAAGTTTAACGTGGATGAGTACTCTGACATGGTGACTCTGTGCAAGCCTGTCATCTACATCTCTATAGATGAGATCATCAACACACATTCGGTAAGCCCAGACTATCTGTGCATCCCAAATGGCACCGTATTCCCTTTATAGTGCACTACATTTGGCCTGAGCGCTATGGGCCCTGGTTAAAAGTAGTGCCCTATATAGGGAATAAAGTACCATTTGGGACGAGATCTTGGACTCTCTGGAACCTGTAAAAAGAGCTCTCTCCTTTTCCTTCCCCCTCTCTTCTAGTCTCCCTCTTCCCATCTCTCTCTCCTTTTCCTTCCCCCTCTCTTCTAGTCTCCCTCTTCCCATCTCTCTCTCCTTTTCCTTCCCCCTCTCTTCTAGTCTCCCTCTCCTCTCCATCTCCTGGGTATGAGAGGGGTGTTGGTGACAGGGAGGACATAAATGAGGACATCAGAGGTTCTCATAGCCAAATGTCTCAGATGTTGACATCCTTTTTGGCGTCGTTAGTTTCACTCTCTGCTCACCTCACCCACAGGGCTTACAAGCACAACAATGGACATGACGTGCATTATACCCCACTGACAGACATGCTCAGCTTTTATCTTGCAGTTACAGAGTTTAGGATTTCCTTACTGCAACTTTGACACACACACGCACGCAGTAATAAACAGAGAATACTATATTTTACAGTAAAGTCTCAATACAATACGAAATACATCCCCAAGGAGGAGGAGATGAATGGAGGAAGGGACGGATGGATGACCCCCTCCTAGCACAGCTGTGTCCATTGCCATAGGAATGTAATTATCAATCTCCACGTAAGGAGGAAGAGAGGGCTGGGCTTGGTATTACTGCAGAGCTGTGCTTGGGGAGTCTAAGAGGGGGTCATCCATCCGTCCTTTCCTCCATTCATCTCATCCTCCTTGGGGATGTATTTCGTTCATGTATTGAGACTTTAATGTAAATAGTATTCTCTGTTTATTACTGCATGTGTGTGTCGCCCTGTCTATGAAGACAGGGCGAACATCAAACTGTTATCACACACAGCATACATACAGTGTGGGCTGGAGAGGCCTAGTCTTGGAGGAGTGTGTGTCTGACATAATCCACCTGTGTTGTGTTCTGTGTGCGTGTCCTAGCTAGTGTTGGAGCACCTGGAAGCAATCTCCCCCGACCACAACGACCTGCTGCATGAGCTGTTGCAGGACCTAGGGGACATGCCTGACGTGGAGGCACTGCTGGGTACCACAGACACCCCTACACCCTCACCCTGCTTCCTACACCCTCACCCAGCTTCTTACACCACCCACACTGCTTCCTACACCCCCCACACTATACCTCCTACACCCCTCAGTTCACCTTCATCCCTGCCTCACAGACACCCAACTTTATACAGTACCAGTCAAAAGTTTGGACACACCTACTCATTCCAGGGTTTTTCTTCATTTCTACATTGTAGAATAATAGTGAAGACATAAACTATGAAATAATACATATGGAATCATGTAGTAACCCAAAAAGGGTTGAATAAATATTTTATATTTGAGATTCTTCAAAGTAGCCACCTTGATGACAGCTTGGCACACTCTTGGCATTCTCTCAACCAGCTTCATGAGATAGTCACCTGGAATGCATTTTAATTAACAGCTGTGCCTTGTTAAAAGTTAATTTGTGGAATTTTTAAGAACAAATTCTTATTTTTCTGTAATCAACAACTGTTCAGAAGAGACTGCGTGAATCAGGCCTTCATGGTCAAATTTCTGCAAACCACTACTAAAGGACACCAATAAGAAGAGACTTGCTTGGGCCAAGAAACACAAGCAATGGACATTAGACCAGTGGAAATCTGTCCTTTGGTCTGATGAGTCCAAATTTGAGATTTCTGGTTCCAACCACCATGTCTTTGTGAGACGCAGAGTAGGAGAACGGATTATCTCTGCATGTGTAGTTCCCACCGTGAAGCATGGAGGAGGTGTGATGGTGTGGGGGTGCTTTGCTGGTGACACTGTCAGTGATTTATTCAAAATTCTATGCGCACTTAACCAGCATGGCTATCACAGCATTCTGCAGCGATACGCCATCCCATCTGGTCCATTTACAGTACAGGGCTGAATCCTAATTTTAAAATAAGAGTTTGTTACACAAACTTCTGTGTGAGTCATGTAAAGCTTCGACCCACAGTCTCAGAATGAGTATACAGTATGCCCTTCTCCACTAGGACTGACAAAAGTACACATTAGCTCTCATACCAGGAACCAGCCTGCAGGGATAGCTAAACATATTTATCTGTTCTCCAGGTGAAGGGGCGGTGGATCCTAACAACCCCAACAAGGAGAGCACCCTGAGTCAGCTGGCAAAGACTCAGATCTCCCTCAGCCTCACTAACAAGTTTGAGCTGCTGGAGGGCGATGACAAGGACACGAAAGGCCTGATGATGAAGTAAGACACTGGATGCGTCCAAATGGCACCCTATTCCACTATAACATAGGAAATAGGGTGCCATTTGAGACATATATTGCTGTCCACCCGGTGTTCTTCTCTATGAACAATCTACTCGTTATTTATTCTTCATTGTGGAAGCCCATAAAAATCCCCATAAAGTTAAACACATGCATGGGGGGATTGCACAGTGAGAGGTTTTGTACTGAGCGAGCAAAAGAAGCCAGAAGAAACAGTTTAAATGTGTTTGACATTCCAGTTTGTTTGAAAATAACAGAAAGGCTGGCACAGTGAATATGCTCCCAATTACCACTTTTATTGACAACGTCGTGACCTGACAAAGATCCTTGTGGATCGAAACATTGTCAATAAAGGTGGTAAGTCTGAGCATATTCAGTGTGCCGGCCTTTCTGTGCTTTTCAAGTTTCATTAGCCCAGCTCCTAGGATGTGCGTATGACCACAAACTTTTCTATAGACGTTCCAGTAGGTACATACATAAATAACCACAGTGGCTATCGCTCAGTGACAGCTCTATGTGCTCTTTCCTGCTCCACTATCACTTCCTATCCTGCCAGGAAGAGGTTTAGTGGCCAGGGTTATCTTGCCCATGGACCTGCTCATTTTAGATAATGTATTATGCTTCTTTGAGGAAAAGGCTGTGTGTTTAAAAGATGGTCTCTGATCTGCTGATGTGACTGTGTTCATAATGTTTCCTGTGACATGAACACCAATCCAGCCAGTCACAACTGATCATGTGGTCAAGAATAACTCCTGGCCATACCTATGATGCTATACATGGCAGCTCTGTTCATCTGACCTACAGTAGTTGAGGTGAGAAGCCATGTTAGGGCTCTGTTGTGTCTCAGTCTCTCTGTGTGTCACTGTGGTCCTGGCCAGTGTCAGACCAGCATGCACTGGGGCAGGAAACGGGAAGTGTGACTGAGTGGCGTCATGTCCTACTGCAGGGTCAGTGAATGGGACAATGGGACAGTGACGCGTTTGTGTGTTAACACAGCTAAATGTTTCCTCTCCCCCAGAACCTAGAGAGGCCAGAGCACAACACAATGCCAATTATTTTCAAATTAAAAACAGCAGTCACGTACTGTAACAGCTAGCTAGTAGGAGGCCAATGTTTGAGCTATACTGTTTTGATAAAATTACATTACTCCCACATATTCTACACAATCACCCAGTCAGTGCTAGGGTTGAAGAGCGGGAACCCGGTTACCGAGATTTTGGGGGATTTACCTCCTAAAACCACTCCATTTTCCCCAGATAAATAGCTGCGAGAAACCGGTAAATTATAATAAATTATTTATATGAACAGCATGGCGTGATATGGAACTGTTAAATTATAAGCAATGTGTAAATGTGGCTTCTCTACGGCCTCTGCATGATGAATCATCAAAGCTTATCTATCCAAAATAGATTGATGTTCTCAACTGTAGGCCTATACTACAGTGCATTCTGAAAGTATTCAGATCCGTTGACTTTTTCCACATTACATTTTCATTTTTTTCTATATTTTTTTCTTAATCTTTATTTAACTAGGCAAGTTAGTTAAAAACAAATTCTTATTTTCAATGACGGCCTAGGAACAGTGGGTTAACTGCCTTGTTCAGGGGCAGAACGACAGATTGTTACCTTGTCAGCTTGGGGATTCGATCTTGCAACCTTCTGGTTACTGAGGTCCTGAGCACTCTGGAGCAGGTTTTCATCAAGGACCTCTCTGTACTTTGCTCCGTTCATCTTTCCCTCGATCCTGACTAGTCTCCCAGTAACTGCCTTTTGGCAAACTCCAAGCTGGCTGTCATGTGCCTTTTACTGAGGAGTGGCTTCCATCTGGCCACTCTACCATAAAGGCCTGATTGGTGGAGTGCTGCAGAGATTGTTGTCCTTCTGCAACGGGGACCGCTGAGTGCTGAAGCTCGTAGCGCGTTAAAAATGTCTGTCCTCGGTTGCAACATTCACTGAGTTCCACATGACCTATGGAAGCAACGTCAGCAAAATAACTGTTTGTTGGGAGCGTCATGAAATGGGTTTCCATGGCCGAGCAGCCACACACAAGCCTAAGATCACCATGCGCAATGCCAAGCGTCGGCTGGAGTGGCATAAAGCTCGCTGCCATTGGACTCTGGAGCAGTGGAAACACGTTCTCTGGAGGGATCTGATTTGGTTTGGCAGATGCCAGGAGAACGCTACCTGCCCAAATGCATAGTGCCAACTGTAAAGCTTGGCAGAGGAGCTATAATAGTCTGGGGCTGTTTTTCATGGTTCGGGCTAGGCCCCTTATTTCCAGTGTCGGGAAATCTTAACACTACAGCATATAATGATATTCTAGATGATTCTGTGCTTCCAACTTTGGCAACACTTTAGGGAAGGCCCTTTCCTGTTTCAGCATGACAATTCCCTCGTGCACAAAGCGAGGTCCATACAGAAATGGTTTGCAAAGATCGGTGTGGAAGAACTTGACTGGCCTGTACAGAGCCTTAACCTCAACCCCATCGAACACCTTTGGGATGAATTAGAACGCTGACTGCGAGCTAGGCCTAATTGCCCGACCTCACTAATGCTCTTGTGGCTGAATGCTGCGGGGACTTGCTTCCAATGTTCCAACGTCTAATGGAAAGCCTTCCCGGAAAAGTGGAGGCTGTTATAGCAGCAATGGGGGGACCAACTCCATTATTGCCAGTGATTTTTGAATGAGATGTTCAACAAGCATACTTTTGGTCATGTAATGTACATCTATGGGCTTTTGTTTTTCTGTAATGTGCAGTAGCCTGTATCATATATGTATGTATACTATTGGATAACGGCACAATCATTTGGGCTTTGCCTCATTAAATGTATGTAATGTATGACTCATCAGGCTTAAAAAAGCTTTAATCAAATCCAGACATAGACCTATTGATATGCTTTATAATGCTTTTGAATGACACTTCCGGTTTTGGCGGGAATACCAGGTTACCCGGGAGAAAAGTGACTTATTCCCGGGATGGAAGTGTAAAATAACGGGTAAAATATTGAAACCTAGTCAGTGCCCTGGTCTGTACAGTATATTGTCTGTCCTATTCCCTATATAGTGTGTACTACTTTTGATCGTGGCCTGGGGCTGTTGTCAAAAGTATTGCACTACGTAGAGAATAGTGGATGTGATGCACATTTGCGATGCAACCTAGGTGATCTTTTCTCTGTCTCTCTGTCTGTCTCTGTCAGAACTAAGAAGCTGATAATGGATGTAATCAAGATCCAGCCAGGAGACACACTCCCAGAGACCCTTGAGACACCGGCCTCTGGCCTCCAGGTGACGGCATCATCATGACCCCTAAACCAGCCCAGCACCTCACACCTGGTTTGATTTCCATGCTATACACTTTGTGCCATGCAGGAGTGGAAAAGAGCAGTCATGCTAACTTTCCTGTCTGTCTTTGTCTGTCTCTCTTCCTACTTGTGCTGTGGTCCAGGAGCGTGAGCATGCTAAGGTGGTGGAGCTGCGTGCAGTGCAGGACGCCCAGGCCCCAGAGGGGCTGAAGAGCAGCCAGGCGGTGCTGGAGGACAGACAGCTGCCTCTAGAGCAGAAGAAGAGGAAGATCCTCCGCAATCTCCGAACCCTGGAGCAGGCTGGCCTCGTCACCGCTGGCAACAAGTACCAGGACCTCATCAACGACATCTCCAAGGTACACGAACACACACACACACGCGCAAACACACACACGCAAACACACACACACACACACACACACACACACACACACACTGATGGCCTTCAGAGTTTGTTGCAGAAAACCTATCTAACCAATAACGTCCCTTCTGTGTGTGATTGACAGGACATTCGTTACCAGAGGCGTTACAGACAGAGGAGAAAGGCTGAGCTAGTGAAGCTCCAGCAGACACTGAGTGCGCTCAACTCAAAAACAGCCTTCTATCAGGACCAGACCAACTACTATGACACTTACATCAGGACCTGCCTTGACAACCTCAACAGGAAGTGAGTGTCCCCTACAAAATGGACCCCTCGGCAATAGCCATAAGTCTTAGTTAACCTAAAAACATACACTGTACAGTGCCTAGCAAGTCAACAAGGATCTAGGGTTACAGAGGAGGAATTGGTTTGGAATGGGGCCATATGGGCTAGTTTTGAATTACATTGTCATTGCTCTTGTCATGATCAGAGCCCATGGTCCCATTAAAAACTTGATGTGCGTGCGTGTGTGAGTGAGTGACGTCCATGCTTGTGTGTGACCTATCTGGTGTGTGTGTCCACAGGAACGAGCGGCGGTCCATCAAGCTGGACAGGAAGGTGGAGGAGAAGGGCAGTAAGAAGTGGAAGCATCAGTCTCTGAAGTACACGGCGGCCCGGCTGCATGAGAAGGGAGTGATCCTGGAGATAGAGGGGCTGCAAACCAACCAGTGAGTGGAGCAGAGTGGAAGACAGCTAGTCCTAGTTAGCTTAGCATTGTGCATAGATATGAGCTTCCCGACGGCGGAGTCGTGTTCATTTGTACAAACCGTTTCAAACCATAGCAAAATGTTTTACAATTGAAAACGCTATGCAACAGAAAATGTTTTACAACAAACAGCCAGGCTTTTATGATTTAAAAGGTAGTGTGGTTGAACTAATGTGAACATGGTATTGAATCCTGAGTGAGTTGGTACCATACCAGGTTTCGGGTATTGTGGTAGAAGTAGGTTATCCATATTTGACAAGGGGCTCTGCTCCAATACTTTCAGAAATGCATGAGTCTTGTCATAGCTTTTACAAATCAGATCAGTGATTATTCCAAAGGAAGGTAGGACGAAAGGATGCATTGGTAAAATATTTGGACGGGGCCCAAGGCCAGGTCCTTGATGTGATGAGTGAGCTGTGTAAGCTCTGTGTGAGACTGGGAGGAAGGAAAAACCTCATTAAGGGGCATTGTCCATACAGACGGCCACCAAAGCTTTCTCTCGCTCTCTCCGTCGGTCTTTTTTTGTGCTATCCCCACTCTCTCCTTCACTCTCTGTCCCTCTCACTTTCCCGTCTCCCTCCTTCTCTCTGAACACTCGCTCCCGTCCTTCCTGTTTTGGCCAGGCTGTTCCAGCTAGAGTGGCGCTGAGGAGAGCCAAAGTCAGCTCCTGTGGCTCCTCACTGCTCTGTGGGAGTTCCAGGCCAGGTCAGAGAGGAAACGGAGAGCTAGTATCTAGAAGACAGCGCTACGTCCTCTTTAGAGCCATTTAAACACACTACACTTTGGCCCAATATCATCAATGCATTTCTGAAAATAAATAAGTATACCAAAAAAAAAAGGATTTCGAAGCATTCTATTTCTGGTTATGCTATTTCTCACACTCAACATTTAAATGTTATTCCAAAACGAGTCTGTCTGACGTTGTGACCTGCGGACAATAGCAGGACTAGAGTTGGTTATTATCCAGTCTCTGTATCCTGTATTTTCATTTTGACTCATTATTTCAATCTCATGTTTTTGTATTTTCTCTCAGGTTCAAAAATGTAATGTTTGACATCTCGCCCAGTGAGGAAGTTGGCGACTTTGAGGTGAAGGCCAAGTTTATGGGAGTTGAGATGGAAAAGGTCCAACTCCATTTCCAGGTAATGCTTTTCTCCGGGAATTACGACGACGCATATTTGTCACTGACCGTCTGTCTCTGTCCCTGTCTGCAGTATGATAGTTGACTGTCTGTTGTCCCTGTCTGACTGTCTATCTCGGTCCCTGTCTGACTGTCTATCTCGGTCCCTGTCTGACTGTCTATCTCGGTCCCTGTCTGACTGTCTATCTCGGTCCCTGTCTGACTGTCTATCTCGGCCCCTGTCTGACTGTCTATCTCGGCCCCTGTCTGACTGTCTATCTCGGCCCCTGTCTTACTTTCTCTGTTTCTGTCCCTGTCTAGGACCTGCTCCAACTTCAGTACGACGGAGTGGCGGTGATGAAGATGTTTGACAAGGCCAAAGTCAACGTCAACCTGCTCATCTTCCTCCTCAACAAGAAGTTCTATGGAAAATAAACCAAATATAGAGGAGGGGTAAAGATAGGGAGGAGGACATGGGTGTGAAAGGATTGTATGCTATCTGACAAAGCAATGTTTGTTAAAAGAGCCATTGGGATAGGACGTTTGAATGGCCCGTAACGTGTTATGTATGTCTGACTGATTATAATTTGGTATCAATTTATATCATGTCTATCCTCACATACACACATCATTGGGCAGGTGAGCCACAAACACACACAAAGGGTTGTTTGTTTTATTTGATGTCGATTTGATTGATCTTGTATTGTCATGTTATATCTGTTTCATTATTTTGTTTATGTTCAGTTTTCCACGGGGAGATTGTACATGGAATATATTTTTTTTAAGTATATTGTAATGAAATCTACATTTTATATGTAGAAGTTCTATAAAGACAACATTGTTATTGTCTCTTGTGAAAAATAAAGTATGTTTGCAACAAGATGTGTACAATGCACTACTGCCTAATAGTTTGAATGGGAGTTTAGACAGTACAATTCCTGTCCAGCTATATACAATAGCCATCATAGATTGTCTGGAAGTGGTTTTAATAACCAGTGTCTTTTTAATCCACATACAGTACATTGGGAAGCTGTGCATCTTTTAAAGTCTATTAATTAACATGTATTTCTAGAGTTTCACTTCTGTTTACACATAATGTACCGTCTATTATACATTTAAATAATTTCAAATGTTTAAATAAGTTTAATAAAAAAAAAGAAGTATATTATTTGCTTGGTCTTTGTTTTAAAGACGAATACACTCAGACCTATATGAAATGTTGATGTTTAAAGGGATCTTGATTGATTGATCAAAGAAAGAATGGAGCATTATTGATTTATAAGTGTCACCCCAAGAATAAAAAAAATGCCCTGGTCCAAGATGGTTGTATACGTGACTGAATAGACACGTTTTAATTCCTGTCTGTATTAATTAATCACTCGAGAGTAGGCGAGGCTTATTACGACCCCCTTTTTTTGATGGAGTCAGCCTTTTCAAAACCAATATGTCTTTTGGTGCTACGCGCTGACTGTTCGAAGCCTTACTTACCCTCACAAAAAAAATAGTTTTGAGATATTTTCTTTGACTTAAATTTAATGAAACTTTTGCCTACTAAATTAATTTAGGATAAGAGTGAATTTACAGACATGGTTTATTGGATTGTTGCGACGCTGGCCCTTTTTGCTTTCCAAACTTCAGCATATGTGCAACACAATGGTAAGTATGTGCAACACAATGGTCTTTGTCTTTATTTTTATAGATCAGTTAAACATTGAAATTATTATTTGTTTTACATTATGAGGAGATGTTGACCCTTCTGCTCTTTAGCAGTTCTACGAAGCACTTTGGGTTTTGAAATGTGCCCAATTGCATTGCTCATTGTCGAGGGGAAAAATATGTTTAAAAAGATTTAACAAAAGCAGCAGTTTCAATGGCGAACATTTATATTTAATCTCCATAAAAATCTTCATTCAAATTAAGATGGAATCTTAATGGGATTTGAAGACAATTGCGATGAACACGTACGTATAGCTCAACATGAAAAGCTCTTTCATACTTTGTGCACGATTTAGAAAAATGTGTTTAGTATATTCAACATATTTACCCCCTGACTCAAACTGCCACTTGTAGGCTATATCCAGGGGTTTTCCAATGCCGTTTTTCCCGCAGAAAAGGGCGCATGGAAAGATGTTAAAAGAAATTATGGCAAACCTTTTGTGTACAGTATGTTAATTAACCTCGAACCTGGAAAGACAGCATGCAGAGTAGACTATATTTACACTCAATTGTCTTTGCTGTGCCCTGTTCGCTACAGCACCGCCACTTTACGTGTTTACAGTGAGGTGTGCACACACCATGCGGTTATTGTATATCTCATCTCACCGTTCATTAGGCACTTTATAATGAAGAGCTCATACTGTTATTTGTTACTCAGCTCCCATTGTCTGTCTCTCTCAGACTCCAGACTCAACCTGAGGACGTTTTCAGGGATCTTCAGGTCAGTGACTGATGAGCCCATCGACTACATAGGGCTGGATGTACAGGAGGGCAGTGGCTCAGGGATGGGCCAGGAGCCAGTGAAGAAGCAAGAGCATGGCCACCACGGCCCTCGTCGCTCGACCAAGATCGTCATCTCTGAGGAGGCCCGCAGCTTCCTCCAGGGTCGCCTAGCAACGGCCTTCGTCCCCACAGTCTACACCCTGGTCTTCATCATCAGCGTCCCCCTCAACCTGATTGCCGTGGTGATGTTTGTGCGTCGTATCCGTCCGAGGAAGCCGGCGGTGATCTACATGCTGAACCTGGCCAGTGCCGACCTCCTCTTCGCCCTGCTGCTCCCCTTCAGGATCTCATACCATTTCCACGGCAACAACTGGGTTTATGGCCCCTTCATGTGTCGCCTGGTGACAGCAGCCTTCTACTGCAACATGTACTGCTCTGTCCTGCTCATGATGTGCATCAGCATTGATCGTTTCCTGGCGGTGGTCTACCCCATGGACTCCCTGACGTGGCGTAGTCCACAGACGGCCGCCGTGGTCTGTGGCGCCATGTGGCTGTTGGCCTTGGGAGGAGTGACCCCCCTTCTGCTCTCCAGACAGACCATCCACCTCCCGGATGTGGGCATCACCACCTGCCACGACGTGCAGGATGTAGACAAGCTCCGTGCCTACTACCTCTACTTCTTCCCCATTTACTCCTCCATCTTCTTCTTCATCCCTCTGGTGTTCACCGCTGTGTGCTACGTCCGTATTGTGCAGGCCCTGGCCGCGGCCAACGTGGAGAACCGCTCCAGGAAGACTCGTGCGGTGGTGATGGCGGTGACAGTGCTGGTGGTGTTTGTGGCCTGCTTCACCCCTACCAATGTCATCCTCCTGGTGCACTACCTCAAGCTGGCCCACGGACGCAGCGACAGCTCCTACCAGGCCTACCTGCTCTCCATGTGTGTGGGCAGCATCAGCTGCTGCCTGGACCCCATCATCTACTACTTTGGTTCGTCCCAGTGCCAGAGACAGGTGGCAGCTCTGCTGGGCTGCAGACAGGCTGGGCCAGGAGCAGAGCTAAGCTCTCAGACAGACAGTACCAGGACCAGCAGGCTGGAGAGCATTCAGAACACTGTGGGCAGTCATTACAGGAAGCTCATGGCCTGATGCCTTGGGACTGCGAATTCGAACAGACTCTAGGGCTGCGTCTCGATAGTCTAGAGCAGGGTTTCTTAAACTATGTGTCGGAAAGGTAGGTCGCTAGTTATGATCTGCATCTATAATCACTAGGGCTGTCAAACTAAAACATTTCATTGAGTTCATCGCAGAATTTGGTGTGATTAATTGCAATAAATCGCAAATTCTGAATGATCTAAAATTGAGCTGTAATTTACCAGTGCTTTTAATACAAAAAGCATTACAATAATATTGACAACTTGATTTTGTCCCAAGTAACGGTAAGCAAAATCCATTAAATTGATAAAGCACACTTTCTTCAACCTCAATGTCAACTTGTTTTGACATCGCATTGTTGTTTTTTGCAGTATAGATGATGTATTTGGTTGTCTGACGACTCAAACTGAATTCTTCCGCTGCTCTGTTCGCTACATACTTCAGTCAGACTGCCATCGTTGAAGTTGTTTGTGGTGACGTCAAAATGAGGGGTGTTGTACAAAATAAAGTCATCAGAGATTGGATCGTCTCTAACCAATCAGTGTCAAAGTCAATGACGAATTTTCTACATGCCGCTAATACCCACGTGTTCTGGCTCTGGCCCAACTTAACTGATTAACTGACAGCCCTAGTAATCACACACTATTTATTCTTCATGTGGGTCTTTGGAGGATGATTTGGGTCTTGAGCTGAAAAGGTTTAAGAACCCCTGGTCTAGGGTGTCTTAGTCTCCTCCCTCATCTATTTCCCTTCATCTGCACTGATTTAAAACATGATATAGATGAAGACAACATATGGATGCCTACCAGGCGTTTGCGCTCACCTGTCCAGTACCTTTAGAACAATGCAGATAAAAGTAAGGAGGCAAGGAGGGGACGCCATGTAAGAGTATTGAGATTCAGCCACTGTTTACCTTGTCCACCTTGTCAAGTGGCAGAGCTTGAATTAATTGCACTTCTCTTTTTGATTGTCTTAATTGTTTTTCATAGTTTGCGTTAAGTCAAGGGACATATTTTAATGCCGGTCTACTGATATGTACAGGTCTATAAATGCTTTGTTACTGCAGATACTGTATATTGAGTAATGCTTAAGGCAAAATTATGGAAACATTCAATAAATTCCCAGGTTTTCCAGAAATCCTTGTTGGAGGGATCCGGGAATCCTCCAACTAGGATTTTGGGAAAACCATAGAATTTATTGAAAGTTCACATAATTTTGTAACCTCAGTAAGTAATACTGTTTAGTGTGCACTCTATACATATAGAGTGCGTTGGGAAAGTAATCAGACACCTTGACTTTTTCCACATTTTGTTATGTTACAGCCTTATTCTAAAATTTATTTTCCTCATCAATCTACACCCAATACCCAATAACGACAAACCAAAAACAGGTTTTTAATGAAAAACAGATACCTTGTTTACATATTCAGACCCTTTGCTATTTGACTTGAAATTTAGCTCAGATACATCCTGTTTCCCTTGAGTATCCTTGAGATGTTTCTACAACTTGATTGGAGTCCACTTGTGGTAAATTCAATTGATTGGACATGATTTGGAAAGGCGCACACACCTGTCTATATAAGGTCCCACAGTTGACAGTGCATGTCCGAGCAAAAACCAAGCCATGAGGTCAAAGGAATTGTCCGTAGAGCTCCAAGACAGGATTGGCACGAGGCACAGATCTGGGGAAGAGTACCAAAACATTTCTGAGGTATTGAAGGTCCCCAAGAACACAGTGGCCTCCATCATTCTTAAATGGAAGAAGTTTGTAACCACCAAAACTCTTCCTAGAGCTGGTCGCCCGGCCAAACTGAGCAATCAGGGAAGAATGGCCATCTATGCAGCACTCCACCAGTCAGGCCTTTATGGTAGAGTGGCCAGGCGGAAGCCACTCCTCAGTTAAAGGCACATGACAGCCCGCTTGGAGTTTTCCATAAGGCACCTAAAGGACAGTCCATGAGAAACAAGATTCTCTGGATTGAACTCTTTGGCCTGAATGCAAAGCGTCATATCTGGAGGAAACCTGGCACCATCCCTACGGTGAAGCATGGGGTGGGAGCATCATGCTGTGGGGATGTTTTTCAGCGGCAGGGACTGGGAGACTTGTCAGGATCGAGGGAAAGCTGAACGGAGCAAAGTACAGAGAGATCCTTGATTAAAACCTGCTTCAGAGCGCTCAGGACCTCAGACTGGGGAGAAGGTTCACCTTCCAACAGGACAACAACCCTAAACACACAGCCAAGACAACGGAATAAGTCTCTGAATGTCCTTGAGTGGCCCAGCCAGAGCCCAGACTTGAACCCGATCGAACATCTCTGGAGAGACCTGAAAATAGCTGTGCAGCAACGCTCCCCATCCAACCTGACAGAGGTTGAGAGGATCTGCAGAGAAGAATGGGAGAAACTCCCCAAATACAGGTGTGCCAAGCTTGTAGTGTTATACCCAAGAAGACTTGAGGCTGTAATCCCTGCCAAAGGTGCTTCAACAAAGTACAGAGTAAAGGAATACTTACTTATGTAAATGTGATATTTAAGTTTTAAAAATTTGTCATTATGGGGTATTTTGTGTAGATTGTTGGAAGATTTTTTTTTATCCATTTTAGAATAAGGCTGTAACGTAACAAAATGTGGAAAAAGTCAATGGGTCTGAATACTTCCCGAATGTACTTCATGACAATGTACAGGTAGCTGCCAAAATAATGGAAACACATGAGTAAATTAGGGATATAAAGTATATTGAAGCAGGTGCTTCCACACAGGTGTGGTTCCTGAGTTAAGTAAGCAATTAATATCCCATCATGCTTAGTGTCATATATAAAAATGCTGGGCATGCCATTATTTTGGCTACCATGGCTATGCCCCCATAGGATGACAATGCCCCCATCCACAGGGCACGAGTGGTCACTGAATGGTTTGATGTGCATGAAAATGATGTAAACCATATGCCTTTGCGGTCTCAGTCACCAGATCTCAACCCAACTGAACACTTATTGGAGATTCTGGAGCAGTGCCTGAGACAGTGTTTTCCACCGCCATCAACAAAACACAAAATTATCGAATTTCTCATGGAATAATTGTGTCGCATCCCTCCAATAGAGTTCCAGGCAGTTGTAGAATCTATGCCAAGGTGCATTGAAGGTGTTCTGGCTCGTGGTGGCCCAACGCCCTATTAAGACACTTAATGTTGCTGTTTCCTTTGTTTTGGCAGTTACCTTTATATTACTATGCGCTCTATATAAACGTTTAAGAAATAGTCCATATTGTCATGCAGTGTCTCAAAACCGCAGTTATAACATGAATAGTTTACAGTGGCTGTCTCTACATTCTACACATGTTCAAGTTAAGTATGAAAGTTGTTGGCGGTTGTCTGATTTCTTAACTCACTAACCTAGACGTGTACAGGAAGTTTTATATTTTATAACCAATGTTACATTTTATTCAGATATTATTACTTCAATGGAAAAAGTTACAAAATAAGTTTGAATGTCTTTATTTAAATGTCTGTTTGAACAGTTATATTGAACTGTTATCACTGTGACTATCAAAGAAACAGTAAAAAGACATGAAAACATTCACAGTAAAAACGTTAGCATTTTTTAACATTACATGGTCACTCTCCTTGTGTATGTAAGACATGATTAAAGTGAATGAAAGTACATGTCATATTTGGTTAGATAGTTCTGGGATCAAAGTTCCACTAAAGGGATGTTGGGCACAATGGTGAGGATCTGGTTGTTTTGCTCAATCCATAGTCTTCTCTTCCTCTGTCGTCGGATTCTCCTCCATAGTCTTCTCTTCCTCTGTAGTCTTCTCTTCCTCCATAGTCTTCTCTTCCTCTGTAGTCTTCTCTTCCTCTGTAGTATTCTCTTCTTCTGTAGTCTTCTCTTCCTCTGTAGTCGGCTTCTCCTCCATAGTCGCCTTCTCCACCGTAGTCTTCTCTTCCTCTGTAGTCTGCTTCTCTTCCATAATATCCTCATTGACCATCTTCTCCTCCTTTTCGTTGTCATCAGGGCACAGCTCTGAAATACAGAGGATGTAAAGATTAGATACAAACAAGAGATTTGTGTTGCATGCCTAGTACCACTCAATGTCACAGAGGAAGTTTGTTTCATTGCCATTTCCTGACTAAATTGCATACCCTCTAGAATTCAGGCCATACTTGCTCTCAGCTATGTGTCTTTACCACAGGAAAACGAGGGTGCTTTATATGTAGATAACAAAAAGGACATATCATTTTTATTATGCTTGTAATGTCTCCCCCTTTTGGTTTTGCATGGTTATGACACAGACCGTAGTTCTTCCATGGTGGGTCTGTGATAATGGCTATTGGTCTTTGCAGTAATTTTAACTTAGATCTTAAAGGTGCCGAAAACAACCTGAGCCTGTATATTTCTATGGAACTAGACCCTGACCATGGAATGGCCATCGTTTTTTCTTCTGTCTGCTCAAGATACAATTAGAGAGGTACTTGTGACTGCTCATATGATTCAACTCTCCTCATTCCCCTCAAACACAGAAGTGACAATTTGGACAAGCTTAACCTTTTATGGATTTTTCAGCATCTATAACAGATAAAAAGATGAGGAGTGAAGAGAATTGCTGACCTGTTTCTCCATCATAGGTGTGGTGTGTCTCTGGGAAGTTCAGGCACTCTGCCTGTTTCTTATAGGTGTCCAAGTATGTGGGATCCATTTTCCCTGACCTTGCTGAAAGAGAGAGAGGGCTGGTAAGCTGTCCAAACAGTAACTTGCTTGTGTACTTGCTCTTTTAGGGCTAGTAACAGACAACAAAAGGCTCATCTTCCATTGTCTTTCAAAACAATGCATTGAACTCGCTGGTTACTGAAATAGTGACCCCTTTTGACAGAAAGATACTGTTTCAACACCTTATCGATGTAGGGTCAACTTTCACAATGCCCTGTCTGGAGTATAACCTGCCTACACAGCTACTATTTATCAACTTATCAACGTCAATGAGTGGGGCCCGCTTAGGGCTAGCTTCGTCCCAGACCTGTATGTGCTTAAACAAACTAATTATCAATGTCATGCCATACATTTTGGTCATGACACTGAACCAACACAGTAGTTAGGAGTCAGTTAAAGCACATCCAGATGGGTCCAGGCTAGTTTGGGAGTGGACTCAAATTGATTGATTGAGTGGACTTACTAAACAGGAGTAGGTATCTGCCAGTGATGTCTCCATTACGAGAGGTGTCTGACCATAGCAGGCATTCAGGGCAGGTCTCCAGGTACTGACCTTTGTGCTCAGACAAATGAACTGTGGATCCACAAAATGATCCATTATGATTAGGACATTTGGTAACACGCTGATTCTTCCAACAATTCAACACATTTGGTAAAATATTATACCAAATGTCAGGTTACTTTTTGGTGTTTTAGTGATTACCAAATAAACAAAAATATAATTATTAGGTAATTATAATGTTGCTAAATTTTTACCATGTCATTTCCAAGTAAATGAAAATATCTAACTGTAAAATAAAGTGTAACAGTATTTTATTCTTTGAATCTTTACAGGCTTATCATCATGACATAAAGTGAAGACATAACATGGTATAATGATAAGGCACAGGGTACAGTACAATGTACACAATAAATAGGCAAGTGGATAAAGTCCCTATTATTGAGTAGCTAAATTATTTCATCATTAAGATGTAGAGCACTAGCCCGGTTGCCAAATCTGTGTCTGATTCTGCTTCAGCCAACTCGCTCCTTTGTTGATGTCCTATTTGGCATAACGCCAGAGGAGGGTGTTGGCTAAAGCACAGACAGATCTGGCAAGTAGGCTAGTAGAACACGGGTCACTTACTGTGAACTGTGGAGGTGGTGCCGGAGATGGTAGCATTTGTTGCACCCACGACGCATTTGCCATCACTGATAAATATTGAGGAAAACTTGTTAGCGTATAGTAGGTGCCAACCTGAGACATTCTCTTTGCTTTCCGAGAAAGGTGAAATGAAATGTCTCCCATTGCAGATACTTTCCTAATATTTTTGAACGCCCAATGACATTCGTTATGGTCCACATTCATATCCACAATCTAACCAGACTTACATGCGGTCTCCCCAGCGTAGTGTGACTACTTGATGGTCAGATGTAGCCGACAGGTCTATCCAGGAGCTTTTCAGAGTCCCCAAAGCTTTTTGGAAGACTGAATGATCCGCAGACCCCATCACATACACCCATTTGCCATAGATCTACCAGTCACAGACAAGGAAAAACCCATGAGCTTCAAACCATCTTCATTGCAGTATCCTTAACCCAACTTGGAACATTTGAAGTTGAAAAAAAAAAAACCCAATAGGTACACTTAGAATAAAGGGTTCTTCGGCTGTCCCCATAGGAGAACCCTTTTGGTTACATGTAGAACCCTCTATGGAAAGGGTTCAACATGGAACTCAAACGGGTTCTACTTGGAACCAAAAAGGGTTCTTCAAAGAGTTTTAAGGTTCTAGATAGCACCTTTTTTTTCTAAGACTGTAGTACAGTACAGATGTATAATCTTAATTTGATCACTCTTTTGTTGCTGAGAATATTCCTACGCTGCAGGAAATGCAAATGAGCTTCGTAATTTACATAAATTAACTGAAAACCCACACTAACACACAGTTATACTAACAGTATTGCACTTTTCATGTAGGCTACTTTTGGCCAGCTAATAGCCGAACCACTGATCAAGCAACATTATGGACTTAAATGTTCGAATCCTTTTGCTGCAGAATTTTTTTGCTACGACAATACTGGCAAAATTAAGATCCTAAATCTGTATGTATACTGCACAGCATCTGCCACTGTACCAAAATAAATAATCAGAATCATACTTTCATTTGCCACAAATAGGTCTTATTTGTAAAATAAATGTCTATGTCTCAAAATGACACCTTATTCCCCAGAGTCTTTGGCTCTAGCCAAAGGTTTTCTGGGTAGGGAGTAGAATGTCATCTGCGACCTAGTCATTAAGTCTAAAGATCATGTTTAGTACTATGATCACAACTTACCTCAGTATGGTCCTCCAGTACCAGGGGTTTGACCAGTTCTTTACAGACCGGTGCAGATGCAGCATTCAGAGAAGCTAGAGTGAGGAGAGCTACGACCAGCTGGACAGACATAGTGAAAGACAGAGAGATGGAGCAGAGACACTTAGTATAGCACAGCCAGAGCATAACACCTCTACTGCTGGAGCATGTCCTTCACAGAGGCTTAGACAAAACACTGTTGCATAAGGGGCCATGTGGAGGAGGAAAAGGAGGGGAGGTTTTCAACAGGCTTCAATGCTTGAATGGATAAGTGAAGGCCTAAATCAGCATTCATATCCAGACTTTTCTTATATAACTCTGAATGGTTGTCCCCTCCCTGACTGAGTGGACACCATCTATTAGCTAGGGACCAGAACACTAAATAGAAACTTCTGTATGGGAATACTGCCCTTAAATTAATTCAAACAGACAGCCTGGATACCAGCTAAATGATGACGACCACAGTAAATAATTAATCAAATGATCAATAGGTTGGCGAGTGTCTGGATTGGTATAGAACTACTGTAAGACAATGTTGCAGGATGAAGAGGGAGGAAGCCCTTGGTTTGGTGTATGTGCACATATATTTATTTGCACATGAGGCCTACACTTTCTCATGGGTCACCTGGCAACCAACTGCCTTGGTCCCAAAACAGAATAGCTTTTCTTTGGAGCATTTTGTTGTGCCCTTTTGTCTCATTTGGCATAAAGATGTAACAATGTGCTGACCCTTAGGAACCAGTAAATTAATTCAGGGTGAGGGCTACATGGAAGCTGAAACAGGTAGCCATTTAAATAGGTTGTAGTAAAAGATGCCCCAGATGATGTGTCTGAAATAGCCTAATCCACTAATTTGAAGAATTATCAACATACTTTGTATATATAGTGTATATATTTATACTCCGGACATTGCTCGTCCTAATATTTAAATATTTCTTAATTCCATTCTTTTACTTTTAGATTTTTTTCAACTCAAATTGTATTTGTCACATGCGCCGAATACAACAGGTGTAGACCTTACAGTGAAATGCTTACTTATAAGCCCCTAACCAACAATGCAGATTGAAAAATATGAATAAGAATAAGAAATAAAAGTAACAAGTAGTTAAAGAGCAACAGTAAAATAACAATAGCAAGACTATATACAGGGGGGTACCGGTACAGAGTCAATGTGCGGGGGCACCGGTTAGTCAAGGTAATTGAGGTAATATGTACATGTAGGTAGAGTTATTAAAGTGACTATGCATAGATAATAACAGAGTAGCAGTGGTGTAAAAGAAGGGGCGGGGGGCAATGCAAATAGTCTGGGTAGCCATTTGATTAGGTGTTCAGGAGTCTTTTGGCTTGGGGGTAGAAGCTGTTTAGAAGCCTCTTGGACCTAGACTTGGCGCTCCGGTACAGCTTGCCGAGTCTATGATTAGGGTGGCTGGAGTCTTTGACAATTTTTAGGGCCTTCCTCTGACACCGCCTGATATAGAGGTCCTGGATGGCAGGAAGCTTGGCCCCGGTGATGTACTGGGCCGTACGCACTACCCTCTGTAGTGCCTTGCGGTCGGAGGCCGAGCAGTTGCCATACCAGGCAGTGATGCAACCCGTCAGGATGCTCTCGATGGTGCAGCTGTAAAACCTTTTGAGGATCTGAAGATCCATGCCAAATATTTTCAGTCTCCTGAGGGGGAATAGGTTTTGTCGTGCCCTCTTCACGACTGTCTTGGTGTGCTTGGACCATGTTAGTTTGTTGGTGATGTGAACGCCAAGGAACTTGAAGCTCTCAACCTGCTCCACTACAGCCCCGTCGATGAGAATAGGGGCGTGCTCAGTCCTCCTTTTCCTGTAGTCCACAATCATCTCCTTGGTCTTGATCACGTTGAGGGAGAGGTTGTCCTGGCACCACACGGCCAGGTCTCTGACCTCTTCCCTATAGGCTGTCTCGTTGTTGGTAATCAGGCCTACCACTGTTGTGTCATCGGCAAACTTAATGATGCTTTTGGAGTCGTGCAGTCACGAGTGAAGGGAGTATAGGAGGGGACTGAGCACGCACCCCTGAGGGGCCCCTACCAATACCACCTGGGGGCAGCCCGTCAGGAAGTCTGGGATCCAGTTGCAGAGGGAGGTGTTTAGTCCCAAGGTCACACAGTCGTCCGGAACATCTGGTGCTCTCATGCATGTTTCAGTGTTACTTGCCTCGAAGCGAGCATAGAAGTACTGTAGCTCGTCTAGTAGGCTCGTGCCACTGGGTAGCTCTCGTCTGTGATTCCCTTTGTAGTCTGTAATGGTTTGCAATCCCTGCCACATCCGACGAGTGTTGGAGCTAGTGTAGTATGATTCGATCTTAGTCTGGTATTGACACTTTGCCTGTTTGATGGTTCGTCAGTGAGCATAGTGGGATTTCTTATAAGCTTCCCGGGTTAGAGTCCACTCCTTGAAAGCGGCAGCTCTAGCCTTTAGCTCAGTGAGGATGTTGCCTGTAATCCATAGCTTCTGGTTGGGGTATGTGCGTACAGTCACTGTGGGGACGACCTTATTGATGAAGCCAATGACTGATGTGGTGTACACCTCAATGCCATAGGAAGAATCCCGGAACATATTCCAGTCTGTTTTACATTTTGTTCATAAAAAAAAAACATCAAATTGCTCAGATATACAGTGTAGACAATGTTAATGTTGTAAATGACTATTTAGCTGGAAACGGATGAATATCAGCTGAAAACTGTTGTACTGATCTGATTAAAGAGGCAATAAAACTGGCCTTCTTTAGACTAGTTGAGTATCTGGAGCATCAGCATTTGTGGGTTCGATTACAGGCTCAAAATGAAACGAAGACCTTTCTTCTGAAACTCGTCAGTCTATTCTTGTTTTGAGAAATGAAGGATATTCCACGCAAGAAATTGCCATGAAACTGAAGATCTCGTACAACGCTGTGTACTACTCCCTTCACAGAACAGCGCAAGCTGGCTCTAACCAGAATAGAAAGAGGAGTGGGAGGCCCTGGTGCACAACTGAGCAAGAGGACAAGTACATTAAAGTGTCTAGTTTGAGAAACAGACGCCTCACAAGTCCTCAACTGGCAGCTTCATTAAATAGTACCCGCAAAACACCAGTCTCAACGTCAACAGTGAAGAGGTGACTCCGGGATGCTGGCCTTCTAGGCAGAGTTCCTCTGTCCAGTGTCTCTGTTCTTTTTCCCATCTTTTCTTTTTATTGGCCTGTCTGAGATATAACTTTTTCTTTTCAACTTTGCCTAGAAGGAGTCGGGATTCTGTTGACGTTGAGACTGGTGTTTCCCCATTTGTTTTGTACACTGCTGCTACTCGCTGTTTATTATCCTCCTACTTACATGTACAAATTACCTCATTTAATCTCTACCCCCGCACACTGACACGGTACCCCCTGGATATAGCCTCGTTATTGTTATTTTGTGTTACTTTTTAGAATTTTTTACTTTAGTTCATTTGGTAAATTTTCTCTTAAAACTTCATGAACTGCACTGTTGGTTAAGGGCCTGTAAGTAAGAAATTCATGGTAAGGTCTACTTCGGTGCATGTGACAAATAAAGTTTGATTTGATTAATACACCCAGTCACTACAAAGATACAGGAGTCCTTCCCAACTCAGTCGCTGGAGAAGAAAGAAAACGCTCAGCGATTTCACCATGAGGCCAATGGTAACTTTCAAACAGTTACAGAGTTGAATGGTTACTCCACAATATTAACCTAAATGACAGAGTGAAAAGAAGGAAGTGTGTACACAATACAAATATTCCTAAACATGCATCCTGTTTGAGATAAGGCACTAAAGTAAAACTGTAAAAAAAATAGGTGAATAAATTTACTTTATGTCCTGAAAGCAAAATGTTATGTTTGGGGAAAATCCAACACAACACATCACTGAGTACCACTCTCCATATTTTCAAGCATGGTGGTGAGTGCATCATGTTATGGGTGTGCTTGTCATCGGCAAGGACTAGGGAGGTTTTTAGGATAAAAAGAAACGGAATAGTGCTAAGCGCAGGAAAAATCCTAGAAAAAACCTGGTTCAGTCTGCTTTCCAACAGACATTGTCCTTTCAGCAGGACAATAACCAGAAACACAAGGCCAAATATACAATGGAGTTGTTTACGAAGATGACGTTGAATGTTCCTGAGTGGCCTAATTACAGTTTTCACTTAAATTGTCTTGAAAATCTATGGCAAGACATGACAATGTCTGTCTAGTAATGTTCAACAAACAACTTGACAAAGCTTGAAGAATAGGGTTTTGAATAATAATGTGCAAGTATTGTATCTAGGTGTGCAAAGCTCTTAGAGACTTACTAAAGGTGATTCTAACGTATTGACTCAGGGGTGTGAATACCTGTCATTTCATTTTCAATACATTTGCAAACATTTCTAAAACATGTTTTCACTTTGTTATTATTGGGTATAATTCAGGCTGTAACACAACAAAATGTGGAATAAGTCAAGGGCTATGAATACTTTCTGAATTATACTCATTCAACCTTAAAAGGAGTAACATCCATGGCCACATTTTACAGGTCTGTGCAGGTCTTCACAATTGCTATAATAATTTGCACAGAATCTTGAACAGCATTGATAATTTGCACTATGTACTTTTAATGTAATCCATGTCATTTGGTTGTTCTATTAGATGAAATATATGGAAACACAAAGTTGTTGTATAAATACAAAGTATCTGACATATACTGAACAAAAATATAAACGCAACATGCAACAATTTAAAAGATTTTACTGAGTTACAGATCATATAAGGAAATCAGTCAATTGAAATAAATTCATTAGGCCTGGAAATACAAATATGTGTAAGGACAAACGCTGGGAGATGAGAAGCAAGTACAGGGAGTGAACATTTAATAAACAACGGACATGAAACAGAACACGGACAGCGTCTGGACAGCAGAAACAAAACTACATTAATGCTGACATTGGGATCAAACTGAGGAACAGACCGATATAGAGGGGGCAATCAACAAAGTGAAGGAGTCCAGGTGAGTCCAATGAAGCGCTGATGTGCATAATGATGGTGACAGGTGTGCGTAATGATGGGCTGCCTGGTGCCCTCGAGCGCCAGAGAGGGGGAGCGGGAGCAGGCGAGACAGATATGCATCTGTTGGTCACAGATACTGTACCTTAAAAAAAAGTTAAGGGTGTGGATCAGAAAACCAGTCAGTATCTCGTGTGACCACCATTTGCAGAACGATCTCATAGAGTTGATCAGGCTGTTGATTGTGGCCTGTGGAATGTTGTTCCACTCCTCTTCAATGGCTGTGCGAAGTTGCTGGATATTGGCAGGAACTGGAACACGCTGTCATGCACATCGATCCAGAGCATCCCAAACATGCTCAATCAGTGACGTTTGGTGAGCATGCAAGCCATGGAAGAGCTGGGACATTTTCATCTACCAGGAATTGTGTACAGATCCTTGCGACATGAGGTGTGCATTATCATGCAGAAACATGAAGTGATGGCGGCGGATGAATGCCATGAAAATGGGCCTCACGGTATCTCTGCATTCAAATTGCCATTGATAAAATGCAATTGTGTTCGTTGTCTGTAGTTTATGCCTACCCATACCATAACCCCGCCACCATTGGGCACTCTGTTCACAACGCAAATTGCTCACCCACACAAAGCCATACACGTGGTCTGCGGTTGTGAGGCTCGTTGGACATACTGCTAAATTCTCTAAAACAACGTTGGAGGAGGCTTGTGGTAGAGAAATTAACATTAAATTCTCTGGCAAACGCTCTGGTGGACACTCCTGCAGTCAGCATGCCCGCTCCCTCAAAACTTGAGACATCTGTGGCACTGCACATTTTAGTTCCCCAGCACAAGGTGCACCTGTGTAATGATCATGCTGTTTAATCAGCTTATTGATATGCCACACGTCAGGTGGACGGATTATCTTGGCAAAGGAGAAATGCTAACTAACAGGGATGTAAACAAATTTGTGCACAAAATTTGAAAGAAATAAGCATTTTGATCTTTTATTTCATGAAAAATGGAACCAAAACTTTACATGTTGCATTTATATTTTTGTTCAGTGTAGAATTTCCATTTGAACTTTGTTGTGCTTTTAAATGCTTGAAAGCGCAGTAATAACACATTAAGATGACAACTAAACCACAAATCTGACATTGTTTTTCCATTGTAATTTGGTTGTGTTTTAGATTATTAAGATCATAATGATAACACATGGGGAATTCAACAAACTTCTGTCTTTTTGAGTGGGTGATTAAAGGTTGAAATCTCATTGATCAATGTCTCAACCAAATATTACCCAAATTTCCACATTGAAATTATGTGGTGTGCCCTGTGGGCATAGCCTACACAAACACATACAGTACACATACAGACAAGGAATCAACATTTTGAATGAGAGAAGATCAGCTTTATACCAGCATATTCAAAACCCATGTAGTACTTCTATTTCTATGTATTTACAAAACATAACACAAGATTTAAAAAAAATAAGAAAGAAAATGAACACATCACAAATGGAAACAAACCATAACCAAAATGTTGAATAAAAAATGTGGAAAGTTCAAATTTACAAATGCATCTTTCAGTATTTACATTTGTGACTTTGAACTAACATGAAAACAAAAGGCTCTGTACTGGTGTCCACTAGTTCATTATCCCCCTCTCTCTTTCTGTCCATTTGTAAGATAATATGCGTAAAACATAGAGATCGATAGATTTGTGAGCTTTACAGGTATACGTATGGGAGGGAGTAGTAAAATCCACCTCTAAATAATATTGTAATAATCTAACATGGACTAAGGATTAGGTTTAGAACAATACGAAATACACCTACTGTATTTCACCTCCACACAAACTCTCCAAAATACATTAAGATCACAGTTTGTCCGGATGACAATAATAAATTAAGAGAATGATTTAACTCTGTGTTTTTAAAGGCCCAGTGCAGTCAAACTAGATTTGTATTTTTTACCATTTAAATTAAAAAAAAATCTGAGTAAGGTACTTAATTGTTACCCAGAAATTATTTGATATTGAGATAAAAACGACTGCATTGGACCTTTAAGAATACCTTCACACAAAACCCTCTACAACCATTGTCAACCATTGCTGCAGTTTGTCTTCCTTTTTTCATTCAATCAAAATATTTTTTGATATTTGTAAAGCGCTTTTTATTATACAGAATAATCTCAAAGTGCATAAAATAAAAAACCAAATTGACACAACTAGACAGGGCAACTGACACAAATCATCCAGATAACGCTACAAGGGACAAAGACACCAAGGACACAGCTATCAACAGAAAGCCTTCCTACAGAGAAAGGTCTTTAGTCCCGTTTTAAAGGAGCCCAGAGTCTGTGGTGCCTTCAGGTGGTTATGGAGGGCATTACAGAGTCTGGGGGCGGTCAAGCTAAAAGCCTGGAGGGGTTTGAATTCAATCCGGAATGAGATGGGGAGCCAGTGCAGAGATGCCAGGATGGGGGTGATGGGATGGTGTTTCCAAAATCTCATCAGGATCGTGGCAGCGTTGTTCTGGGTATATTGGAGCTTCGGGAGACTCCTGCCAGGGATCCTGATGAAGTGTGTTGCAGTAGTCCAGCCTTGAGGAGATAAAGGCATAGATGAGCTTCTCTGCGTTAGTCTAACTGAGGGTGGGACGGAGTTCAGCAATGTTCTTGAGGTGATAGAATGACGCTTGGCTTTACAAAGTTGTTTGATCTGGCTGTCAAAGGTCTGGGAGGAATCAAGCTTTACACCCAGATTGGAAATTAAGGTGGAGAGAGGGATGTTCTGTCCTGCAATGGTCAGGTGTGTTATTGGTGAGTTCTGGACCTGGTGGGGGGTGCCAACAAGTAGAGCCTCGGTTTTTCTGCTGTTCACTTGAAGGAAGTTTTGCTTTATCCATGCCTTTATCTCCTCAAGGCAGCTGTTTAAAAAAAATCTACAGTTTTGAATTAATTGAATAATCATAACAGATTACATCATTTTGAAAAGGCAGAAAACCAACCACTTGAATTCTCTCTGTTCTCTCCATGTCAGATGTGTAATCGTTAGATTGGTGAATCTCTGTTTTGTAGGTGTGATGTTCCTGGTCAAGAGATAGATACAAGAATGATATCTGCATTTATGTCTCATTCTAATTCACAATTGTCTCTCCCTCTCTCTGTGCAGTCAACATAGCACATCAAATCCAAGTGTATGGAGCTGAAAATAAAATAAGAGCTCTTGGTGAATGTTCATTGTGGGATCTCAAATCACATTTCCAGTCCCACATAGGCTTTATCCCAGGTTGTTGTGTATCCAATGAGAATGAAGTTGCCATCTCAATATAATTAATCCAAATCATAGACTGTGGTTTCCATCATGTCCATCAAATCTCAAGACATAACGACTGCAGGTGGGGAGACAGGCCAGAAAGCAATCCTCTCGAATATCTTTACACTTGAGGGTTTTCAGTTTCTTTTCCACAAGATGGTGGAGCATGGTACATATTTCTGTGTTAACAGACTTAGCACAACTGAGAGTGTGCAGTGACATACATTTATAAATATTCAGAGATGTTTTATTTCAGTTCCTTTATACAGTCTCTGATGGTAGGTGTTGATGAACAAAGCAGGTCACAAATGTAAAATGTGGAGGAAACAGAAGATAAGAAGAGGCCAAACACAGATAGAGAGAGGCCAAGGGGAGAACGAGGCCTGGATCCACTGTCCTGGTAGGGATATCACAGAGAGGAAGAGCCACTGAGCTTAGATGACATCACATCCTGTCTCTGTGCGTTCCACCAATCCACACCACTAACTGACCAGCTGGCGGAGCCTTCACACACTCATGGTCATGTTTGGAGAATACTGCAGAGAGAAACAGAGAGAGACAGAGGGCTTTATGGAAATATTATCAATACATAATCATTTAGTGGGTTCTTATATTTGTCATATTTCACACATGTGAAATGTAATATGCATTTTTTTTATTGGAAATTTGTTTTTTGCATATCCCAACTCTCCCTGGGTGCCCCTGAACAAGGCAGTTAACCCACTGTTGCTAGGCCGTCGTTGTAAATAAGAATTTGTTCTTAACTGACTTGCCTAGTAAAATAAAGGTTAAATAATTGTTTGTTTTTTAAATGTAGGGTTAAATGCCTTGCTCAAGGGCACATTGAGTTCTGCCTAGCAGTAAAGATGTCATGTTTAGAGGGAAGGAGGATACTTCACCCAAATTGGGGTCTATATACTTGTGCTAGTGGAAACATGTCTTTGTCTGTTCAGCTGTCCGACCCTTTGGGTGAATAAACTTGGTTGGAGCTTTTATAGTTGTCCATCAGTTTTTACCCTGTTATTTACAACCTAACAGTAGGCTTTAGTGAAAGTAGTGAACATTTTAGGCTTACTGCTAGAAAATGTACCAATAGTCCTAATTGAATGTGTCTATGGCACTTTGAATAACCTCACAGTTAATCAGTCAGAGTTATACTGTACAAAACAGTCTTCTACGTACAGATATTCTACAAATAACATGTGTCAGTGGGGTTGTGGGTATGAACTCACGCTCTCGTTCTGAAAGGGGTTAAGGAAGTTGCCACCCATCTCTCCATCCTCTCTGGGGGGTCCCCGGCTGGTTACTCAGACTCAGGTTACCAGGTGAGTTCTGATCAGGACCAACCATAAAACACAGAAATATCATCTATCAAATATCTATACATACAATACTATACTATATAGGGCAGATTATCCATTAACGGTAGCACCAATATTTCAACCACATACAAATACAGGCTAATTACTACAACGTGTTGTGAAACACTTAATTCTGTTTGAGAATTGATTGACAGATATGAGTGACTGATGGTTTGGGTTGGGTTGTGTTGGTCTTCTCTTACCTTGGGGAGGCTGTCCATGTCTCCAGACCCTGGGTGTTTGAAAGAGAGAAGGTGAAAAAAAAATGTGAAGGACATTACTCCTATACAGTCCAGCAAACATAAACTTGCTCTTCACAAGACTAGTGTAGTGAGTTAGGAACAAGCTCAAAGCGGACGTGTGTGTGTATGTTTGTAAGTGTTACCTAGCGACCCGTTCATGTGATGTGGCTCCATTCCTGCCATTCCTCCCATTGGACCGTCTGCACCTGGACCCATTGGGAACTGAGGAACAAACACAAGCACACAGTTATACACAGTTCAATACACATGCAGAAACACACATGCATGCCACACACACAGATAATAATGAATGAGTTGTCTTACATTTGGTCTGTTTCCACCAGGAGGGACTGTGTTGATCAGGGTGTACATGTTGTCACCAGAGTTAGTTGAGTCTGACAGGAAACAATGGGAAGCAGACCCATTGGTGCAATAATAACCGCTCAAAAAACATAAGAACCAATACATACAGTTTACTACACAAACACACATCAGTCAACTTCAGTTTAAGTAATCATTTGAAAAGCTACATTGAGGAAAAATGTACTTACTATGACTGTGATATGTGGTTGTCCCACCTTAAGATTAATGCACTAACTTTAAGTCGCTCTGGATGCTAAATGACTCAAATGTAGAAACTTTAACGTACTACTGGCCAAATTGGCAACTGACTTCAGGTAAAGCATCACGTCACACATTAGGCCAGATAAAAATAGCTAAATAGTTTCAGACCAAATGTCTTAAGTCCATTTCTAACATTGTGAATGTATCCCTGTCCTTGTAACCCCACACACACATCCATTGTGCCCCACTCAGGTCTAGGCCTAGGGATGCCAGGTACCATAAGCCTACGCATGGCAAAGATTCAATTACAAGAAGATCCAATGATGCCTTAGGTTAGTAAATATGACTTAGCTCTGTCTAAATCGTAATTTCGTTCCCCTTACACTGTCCTCCCCGTCAGCAACTCACAAGACTCAAACACCCACACCCACACACACTACCTGCTGGGCTGGGCATTATTGGAGTACCAGGTGGCCCTCCTCCTCCTGGCGGACCCTAAAATGAGAGTTGATAACGGGGAGAAGAATGCCCCTGATACATCAAAGCTACAACACACCAACAATACAATGCTCTAAACACAATACTCCCTATACTGCCCTGTAATTAACAGGCAAATACAGACAACCAACTTCTAGTCACATACCACATAACTCCCTGGAGACGCAGAGGAGTATGGGATCTATAGACAGAGAGGGGTGGGGGAGAAGAAGATGTATCTTTATTTAAACCCTCTCTGCGATAAAAGTATGGCCATTTATTGAAATTGTGGGTTATTTAAGTATCTGTCTTGGTGGTTGTGTTACAGTGTTTTTCTGTACTCACCGAGTTGGCGTTTGGAGGATTTGGCCAAGGTCTACCCCCACCAGGGCCCCTAGAATACACAAACACTTTAGTTTTTGAACACGTAATAAGCCATGGCAAAAAATGTTTATAATGAAAGGAAAATAGCTGTAAAACTGCAACATTTTCTCTCAGCCTCATGGCAAAATGTGTAGAATAGCAGGATATCAGATATAAAACTGCATATTTCTCTCTCCGGCCCATGGCAATACAGTGCCTTCAGAAAGTATTCACACCCTTCGACTTTTTCCAAATTCTTTGGAGTTACAGCCTGAATTTAAAATGGTTTAAATTGAGATTTTGTGTCACTGGCCTACACACAATACCCAATAATGTCTAAGTGGAATTTTTTTTTTTTTTTATGAAAAGCTGAAATATCTTGACCAAGTAAGTAGTCAAGCTCTTGTTATGGCAAGTCTAAATACACTCAGGAGTAAAAATGTGCTTAACAAGGCACATAATAAGTTGCATGGACTCACTCTGTGTGCAATAATAGTGTTTAACATGGGTTTTGAATGACTACCTCATATCTGTACCCTACACATACAATGATCTGTAAGGTCCCTTAGTCGAGCAGTGAATTTCAAACACAGATTCAACCACAAAGACCAGGGAGGTTTCCATGCCTCGCAAAGAGGGGCACCTATTGGTACATGGGTTTTAAAAAAAAGCAGCAGACATTGAATATCCCTTTGAGCATGGGGGGAGGCAGGTAGCATAGTGGTTAGAGCGTTGGACTGGTAACCGAAAGGTTGCAAGATCAAATCCATGAGCTGACAAGGTAAAAATCTGTTGTTTTGCCCCTGAACAAGGCAGTTAACCGACTGTTCCTAGACCGTCATTGAAAATAAAAATTGGTTCTTAACTGACTTGCCTAGTTAAATAAAGGTAAAAAAATGGGGAAGTCATTAATTACAATTTGGATGGTGTATCATTACACCCAGTCACTACAAAGACTGCCAGAGAGGCAAATGGTGACTTTAAAACAGAGAAAACTGAGGATGGATCTACAACATTATAATTTCTCCACAATACTAACCTAAATGACAGAGTGAAAAGAAGGAAGCCTGTACAGAATACAAATATTCCAAAACATGCATCTGTTTGCAATAACGAGCTAAAGTAAAACTTGCCAAACAATTGCAGAAGAAATTAACTTTATGTCCTGAATACAAAGCCTTATACCACTTCATATTTTCAAGCGTGGAGGATGCATCATGTTATGGGTATGCTCGTCATCGGCAAAGACTAGAGAGCTTTTTAGGATAAAAACAAACGAAATAGAGCTAAGCACAGGAAAAATCCTAAAGGAAAACATGGTTCAGTCTGCTTTCTAACAGACACTGGGAGACAAATGAACCTTTCAGCAGGACAATAACCTAAAACACAAGGCCAAATAAAGTGAGTGTACAAAACATTAAGACCACCTGCTCTTTCCATGACGTAGACTGACCAGGTGAATCCAGATGAAAGATATGATCCCTTATTGATGTCACTTGTTAAATCCACTTTAATCAGTGTAGATGAAGAGACAGGTTAAAGAAGGATTTTTAAGCGTTGAGGCAATTGAGACATGGATTGTGCATGTGTGCCATTCAGAGGGTGAATGGGCAAGACAAAATCTTGAAGTGCCTTTGAATGGAAAAGAAAGGGAAAGGGGGATAGGTAGTCAGTTGTACAACTGAATGCATTCAACTGAAACGTGTCTTCCGCATTTAACCCAACACCTCTGAACGGGGTATGGTAAAAAGTGCCAGCGGCACGGGTTTGTGTCAAGAACTGTAACGCTGTTGGGTTTTTCCCGTTCAACAGTTTCCTGTGTGTATCAAGAATGGTCCACCACCCAAAGGACATTCAGTCAACTTAACTCAACTGTGGGAAGCATTGGAGTGAACATGGGCTCAACATGGACTCAATTTTAGGAAGGTGTTCTTAATGTTTTGTACACTGTGTATACACGAGTTGCTTACCAAGATGACATTGAATGTTCGTGAGTGGCCTAGTTACAGTTTTTACTTAAATCTGCTTGAAAAGCTATGGCAAGACTTAAATGGCTGTGTAGCAATGATCAACAACCAACTTGACAGAGTTTGAAGAATTTTAAAATAATAAACAAATATTGTACAATCCAGGTGTGCAAAGCTCTTAGAGACTTAAATACTCACAGCTGTAATCACTGCCAAAGGTGATTCTAACATGTATTTACTCAGGGGTGTAAATACTTAGGTAAATTAGATATTTTTGTTTTTCATTTTCAATACATTTGCAAATATTTCTAAAAACATGTTTTCACTTTGTCATTATGGGGTAATGTGTATAGATGGGTGAGAGCTACTTTGAATTCAGGCTGTAACACAACAAAATGTGGAATAAGTCAAGGGGTATGAACACTTTCCGAAGGCACTGTATGTGTAGTATTGCAGAAACATTTTCTCTCAGCCTCATGATAAAAGGTGTTGAATAGCATGAGATTAGCCATAAAACTCGCAAAACTGCATTACACCACTGTTATGTGTGTTTTTTTAACCTTTATTTGACTAGGCAAGTCAGTTAAGAACAAATTCTTATTTTCAATGACAGCCCCTGAACAGGTTGCCTGTTCAGAGGCAGAACGACAGATTTGTACCTTGTCAGCTCAAGGAATTGAACTTGCAAACTTTCAGTTATTAGTACAATGCTCTAACCACTAGGCTACCCTGCCACCCCAGTGCGTATGTGTCTGCGCGTGCGTGCACGTGTGTGTTTATGTTTGAAGTGTGTGTATGTACTGTATTTGAACCCAGGTCTGGTGCATGTGTGTGTTGATGACAGAGTGCTCACATGTTCATGCCAGGCATCCCAGGGCCAACCAGTGCATTGAGAGGTGGCCTCATCCCTCCACCGTAGTTCTGGAAGAGAGAATCCCAAGACCAAATGTCAAATTACCGTAATGTAATGTACACATACATCAAACAGGTTTCCACAGGTGGCGAGTAGAAATACCACCATAGTATACTACCACACATGTACATACTGTATATAAACACATATTTACAAATATATTCACCCGCCTACAAACAAACTCAAATGTGACAGAAGGAGTTTAAAGTTATGCATACTGTACCTGGAGATTTCATTCAATCACATACCTGTGGCCCAAGAGAGACCATCCCTCTGGGGGGAGTCATTCGCTGCATGGGCCCCCCCATATTTGGATGCCCTGAAAAAACAGAGATCCATCAGCCCTCAGCCTGTGTGTGTGTAAGAGTCTGTGGTGTGTATGTGTGAGACCCACCTTGCTGTCTCGTGGGGTCCATTCCGCTGGGTAGCATAGGCTGGTTACCAGGGACCCCCATTGCCTGTGCCGAAATCATCATCATCATCATCATCATCATCATCACAGAATATCACACATCATCACTAACATATGCTAAATATTAGGAGCTATACACACAATCGTGCCAAAACACAGTCAAAGAGGGTAAACCAAGACAAGATAATGTGGTCAAGTAAGGTATAAAGAAAAACACCCTCTTTGACTGTAAGACAAGACAAGATAATGTGGCCAAGTAAGATATAAAGAGAAGCAGATATAAGTGAAATAAAAAGGAGGACAGGTCAGAATATAAAGAAGTCTTAGAGACAGACGTACAATGGAAGATTAGAATACATTTTCCTATTGCAACCTGAGGAGGGCATCAGTGATCTTACCTGATTGGGTATTCTTAGAGGAGGCCTGGGCCCACCAGGGTAACGAGGCGACATGAATGACTGTGAAGGTACACACACACACACACACACACACACACACACACACACACACACACACACACACACACACACACACACACACACACACACACACACACACACACACACACACACACACACACACACACACACACACACACACACACGGAGAGCGTTGGGATAGAGGAAGGTAGAGTTAGGGAGAGAGATAGACCGTTGGAAAAATCTAAAGTATATGATGATGAATACTAGCGATGTTAGTATGACAGTCAGTCATCATGACCATGCACCTGCACAGATAGAACCCTAGGCGTGCTGGAGCACCTGTCCTTTTGCCCGACCTTTGAAAAAAGTGCCCTTTTGTATTGATTACTTTTTATTTAATTTTTAGTCTCTTTCTCTATTGTAACTTTAGATGTAACAACTTGCCCATCAAACTAGAACATTTCTCATAATGTTCTAATGAATCTTTAAAAAATACCCTCCTCCGCCCGATCTGCCCCCGCAAGTGCGGCGGTGCCCATAAGCTGCTGCGCTCATCCTGCATGCACAAGCTACCTACTGGCGGTTACTTTAGACTTGCTAGCATGTGTTATCTGACGGTCAGGGACAGGGAAGGTGGCATCTGCAGTTTGAGCGTTTGTCAGCAGCAGAACAAATTCAAATCAAGTAAACACTAGTTTGCTTGCTTTGACAGATTAGCCTTGCTAACTAGCTGATTCATAATCTACATTCTAAATGATCCGCTGATATAGCCCACCCCGGTAGTGGTTCTAGCAAAGATAGGCAACTTGTAACTAACTCCCTTTCATCTCTGTATAAAGCTCTGTCCAAAGCACTGTTCACTTCCACAACTTCCATGACTAACTACATGTATATGTTTCAAACTATCAGTGTGTTTCCTGTAGGACTAAAATGTGTGTGAAATATAATTTTGCTATTGTGTGTGTCTGCTATTCAATGTCCACACCACACACATTAAACGGTCACATAAATGTTGTGTTCAATTCAAACTAACCCAAATCCAGCCAATGATGTGAGCTACAGGGAGCAGTACTATAACACACCCCTAGGGAGCAGTACCATAACACACCTCTAGGGATCAGTACCATAACCCACCCCTAGGGAGCAGTACCATAACACACCCCTAGGGAGCAGTACCATAACACACCCCTAGGGAGCAGTACCATAACACACCCCTAGGGAGCAGTACCATAGCACCCCCCTAGGGAGCAGTACCATAGCACCCCCCTAGGGAGCAGTACCATAACACCCCCCTAGGAAGCAGTACCCTAACACCCCCCTAGGAAGCAGTACCCTAACACACCCCTAGGGAGCAGTACTCCTAACACACCCTAGGGAGCAGTACCCTAACACACCCCTAGGGAGCAGTACCCTAACACACCCCTAGGGAGCAGTACCATAACACACCCCTAGGGAGCAGTACCATAACACACCCCTAGGGAGCAGTACCATAACACACCCCTAGGGAGCAGTACCATAACACCCCTAGGGAGCAGTACCATAACACACCCCTAGGGAGCAGTACCATAACACACCCCTAGGGAGCAGTACCATAACACACCTCTAGGGAGTAATGTTGGTCTATCTATTAGTTGACATCTAGCTACTCTGCCACATGCTCTCCTCTCCGTTTGGATCCAAATGAAATGGTCATTGACTAAGTTTGGATCCAAATGAAATGGTAATTGACTAAGTTTGGATCCAAATGAAATGGTCATTGACTAATTACAAAACAGAGATGATCATGCACTATTATGTTTCAAAAGCAAACGGTCTCATGTTTAACAGTTTTATTTCAGCCCTTAAAAATAGAAAATGACCTAGACACTTGCATGTCATCAAAGCACAAACAACTATGCACAAATAAGATAGGGAACGTCCTTGGCTGCTATGATAACCAGTTAACGTTAGCTAGGTAATGTTGGCCAACGTAAGACTAACATTAGCTACGCCATTGACCAGTTCATGCATCACAATATATAACACTTTCTTAGACTAAACACAGCTAGCTACAGTAGCTAACGTTAGTTACTTTAAATTTAAAACTACCAAACTTTGGGAAACTAGTTATGAACCGCATACAGTCAATGGTTGACCCCAAACAGGACAAACACTGCTGTTAGCTACGCTACATTTCCTCGGCTAAGAACAACCAAGACCACAACACAAACCATAGCCGAGAAAACAAATTGCTTTGTTAAGAAGAGTAAGCTAATTATGAACTTATAGTCAATGGTTGAACCCCAAATACACATGTAAACAGAGCCTCAGATCAATTGTGCACAAAGTGTGCAAATGCTAGAATCCGACAATTTACTTGACTTGACAGCATCGCTGTTTCAAACATGCATGTAGAATAAATTCCAGCTCCCTCTCCTGCCTTCTTGTCATTATTATAATCCAAATGTGTGCTGACTGATTAACACAGTGTGAAGTTACTTTTCAGAGTGTTCCCAGAAAATCTGAAGTCGCCATTCACAAGTAAAAAGTAGTCAGGTGCATCCAGGTAAAACATCATCAGAATCATTGAGGCGGTTCAATTAATCTCGCCGGGCGCCCGTGTAGGTGTGTTTTGCACCTGCTGAAAGTTGATTGCATTGGAAACGGACTGCCTCCCGGGCGTGAGCCAGGTGCCCCGCTCTGTCCGACGACTTCCTCGGCTCAAAACAAAAGTGATGTAATTAAGCATTTGTAGTAATGAGTAGGATTCTGTTTTCACATGCAAAATTAGCTTTTGATACATTGCTTTTGATAAAAACGCGTTTTCTGCCTTCCCTCCTCGCTTTTGCCCGATGACATGATGGACCATAGCCCGGTGTACAAAGGGCAAGATTAATCAAAACCCCTCTGCTGTCCCCACAGTGACTGTATGTACATACCCCAACCAGAAGTTATGGATTACAGGCAACATCTGCACTGAGCTAAAGGGTAGAGCTGCCGCTTTCAAGGAGCGGGACTCTAACCCGGAAATCCCGCTATGCCCTCCGATGAACCATCAAACAGGCAAAGCATCAATACAGGACTAAGATCGAATCGTACTACACCGGCTTCGACGCTCGTCGGATGTGGCAGGACTTGCAACTATTACAGACTACAAAGGGAAGCACAGCCGTGAGCTACCCAGTGACATGAGCCCACCAGACGAGCTAAATAACTTCTATGCTCGCTTTGAGGCAACACTGAAACATGCATGAGAGCATCAGCTGTTCCAGACGACTGTGTGATCACGCTCTCCGCAGCCGATGTGAGTAAGACCATTAAATTGGTCAACATTCACAAGGCCCAGACAGATTACCAGGACGTGTACTCCTAGCATTCGCTGACCAACTAGCAAGTGTCTTCACTGTCATTTTTAACCTCTCCCTGTCTGAGTCTGTAATACCAACATGTTTCAAGTAGTCCACCATAGTCCCTGTGCCCAAGAACATTAAGGTAACCTGCCTAAATGATTAACAACCCGTAGCACTCACATCTGTAGCCATGAAGTGCTTGAAAGACTGGTCATGGCTCACATCAACACCATTATCCCAGAAACCTTAGACCCACTCCAATTTGCATATCGCCCCAACAGATCCACAGATGATGCAATCTCTATTGGACTCCACGCCGCCCTTTCACACCTGGACAAATGGAACACCTATGTGAGAATGCTATTCATTGACTACAGCTCAGCGTTCAACACCATAGTGCCCTCGAAGCTCATCACTAAGCTAAGGACCCTGGGACTAAACACCTCCCTCTGCAACTGGATCCCAGACTTCCTGACGGGCCACCCCCAGGTGGTAAGGGTAGGTAACAACACATCCGCCACGCTGATCCTCAACATGGGGGCCCCTCAGGGGTGTGTGCTCAGTCCCCTCCTGTACTCCCTGTTAGTCATGGCCTCAGTGGCCTGAGGGAACACACTTAATGTGTTGTGAAAAGTGTTATGAAATGTAATCTTTAAATTGTATATAACTGCCTTAATGTTACTGGGCCCCAGGCAGCAGCTAATGGGGATCCTTAATAAATACAATTCCTTAATAAATACAAACCTTCTCAAACAATGTAATTCATACTCTTAGATAAGGTTCTCCCACAATAATGTGACTTGTACTGCACACAAGGTAAAGTATTGGTTTCTTAAATTTTCTCAAACAGCCTAATAAATACTCTTCAGAGGGATAATGGACTTTACGGTGTCTTGCTATTAAAATAATCTATATATATCAATAGGCTGTGTGTATTTTTAGATATAGGCCTATAGAGCCCCACAGTGGAGGTGTCATAATACCCAGAAAACCTATTTTCTGGGTATTGGACTCCACACCACCCTTTCTGATAACCATTTAAATCTTATCTGAAGTGTTTCTAAAATCCCCTAAAAAATGAATGGTGGAAAAACAATTGCAACCATTTCCTTGTTTGACCGGTAGGTTTTATGGGTATTCTGACTCATACTGTGGTACTCTATTGTAGGCCTAAATGTGTTTTATTGTAGCGTCACCATCTTTACTGAAAAAATAAATACAAATACAAACAGAACTTTAAGCTACATATTCATTTAAAAGAAGTAATGAATTGTCCATTGATAAGCACAGCAATTGATAAAAGAGGACCATGTTTGCAAAACAAGTGGGTTTGAGTTTATGTCAAAATTACACAGATTAGTTAATGGTTACAGAAATCAGGAACGCAGACAGATTCTATAGACCTCTCTATCTTTATGAATAAGTGTGTCCAACTGTCACGCCCTGACCTGTATGAGCCTCTTTATGTCTCATTTTGGTTTGGTCAGGGTGTGAGTTGGGGTGGGCATTCTATGTTCCTTTTTGTATTTATTTGTTTTTGGCCGGGTATGGCTCTCAATCAGGGACAGCTGTCTATCGTTGTCTCTGATTGGGAACCATACTTAAGTAGCCCTTTTCCCCTCCTGTCTTTGTGGGAAGTTAACTTTGTTTGTAGGTGTCTATGTGCCACACAGTTCATGTCCAAGCTTTGTTTCTTGTTTCGGTGAGTTAAACTAATAAACATGTTTTACTCAACCCAGCACGCTGCGCCTTGGTCTGTCCTTGAAGATCGTGACACCAACACATGTTGTGATGTTGTACACCTACTGACCAAAAAAGGATGTGACTGTATTTTTCTCAATGACATATAATGCAAAATAAATATAAATAAACTGCAAAGAACAGGCAGGTACCACATAAATTACTACAAGACAAAACAGCTCACTCAATCAAGCCTTATGGTCTTCTAAGTATAAAAGTAAAGCTTGCTTTTGTATAATAAAAAAAGGCTTGGGATAATGTCTTAATTACTTTACCTTGTATGCAATACAAATTGCATTATTGTGGAAGCACCTTATCTAAGAATATGAATTACACTGTTTGAGAAGGTTTGAATCCTAAGCATCCTGCACATTGTTTGAAGTACAATAGACCAGCATAGCTACTGTAGTAGGTCAAAGCTGTGTGCTGGAAAACCTTGGTAGAGCATGGGTGAAGTAAGCATTGTGGTGCTCATGTGAATTTCAGACCAATGCCTACTTCTCACTTAAAACATGTTTTTTGGTTTCTAATGAATTAATATGGACTGGCAGTTGAGGTGTGTGTGTGTGTGTGTGTGTGTTTGCGTGTGTGTGTCTGCCAGTTAGCGCTTTTGTTGTGGTCAGTTTATTTGTCTGTTGATCACTCAGTAAGGCCTCCGCCTCTGTCTTGGATTCTGATTGGCCTTGACAAGAAATAATCTTAAAAGACGGATCCAAAAAAACAATGATTGATTTTCAGGAGGTGGAAAAGGGTGTGTTTTGACTTAAGTTGGAGTTTTCAGAAAATCTGATCTTAAAAATGAAGGCTTTTGATCTTAGTGTCAGAGATAGAATGTTAATGACATTTAATCAATCTGCTGCCAGCCATCTGACTCCTGTAGTGTAGAAAGACTGACTGACTGCCTGCCCGAGAGAGGAGGTTCATAGTGCCCTAGGGTTGCAAAGGAAGGATATATTACTGGAAACTTTCGAAATACAGGTAGCCTTCTCCATCCCAATCAGCACAGACACACACACAAACACCTCTGCACATTCATGCATTAACACACACACTGGCACGCACACACACAATCAAATCAACTCCTAGCTACAGGTTCATGTATGAATTAGCGTCTGTGAGCATGTCAGTGTTGTTGTAAGGCTGCCAATAAGAGGATGAAGTACAGGTAGCCTTCTCCAACCCAATCAGCACGCGCATGCACACACTCGCACGCACACACTTAACTCCATTTCAATTCAGCAGAAGATTTTCATTTTTCTGCAGTTCCAAATCAACTCTCCACTCAACTACTCTAGCCATACCCTTCCACAGGTTCCACCTCTTCTGCTCCCACTCAAAACCAGAAGACAAGGGGTTGCCATTAATGACACATCTGACAACAGTGAGAGTAGAGAGAGAAAGAGAGCGAGAGCTCCCTGGTGTCTGTGGTGTGTGCTTTGGCTGTATGACAGGGTGTTCTGTTGGTCTTAATCTGTAATTTCTCATCTGATTGCCAACCTATCTATGTCTCTCACACACACAGCAGGAACTTTATGGCCACCGCAATGACCCACACCAATCTGAGTGCCATACTAAATACTTCCCTGTAGCCCATTCAGCCACAGCACAGGGAAGACCCCTTTTCTGCTTTATAAATTAAAATATATATTGTATGTATGTGTGTGTGTGTGTGTGTGTGTGTGTGTGTGTGTGTGTGTGTGTGTGTGTGTGTGTGTGTGTGTGTGTGTGTGTGTGTGTGTGTGTGTGTGTGTGTGTGGTGTGTGTGTACCTGGAAGAATCCTGGAGGTACGGGTCCCACTGGCATTCCCTCTCCTGGGGGAAGGTTCCCAAGGATGGGACTGGGAGCTGCTGCTGCACTCTGGAAGACACGCACACACACAAAGTCAGGTTAGATCATGAGGATGGTGTATCAGTGAGGCGGTAACTGTTAACCCACTAATGCAGAAAAGTTCCAAAGACATCCAACATTCCAACACCAGGAGACCCAAAGAATAGCTGCCAATATCCCACAATATTTTAACCAACTCAAACTCACAGAACCCTAGTAAAATCCATAATCCAGCCCATGACTACCTATAATCCATCCCATGACTATCTATAATCCAGCCCATGACTACCTATAATCCAGCCCATGACTACCTATAATCCAGCCCATGACTACCTATAATCCAGCCCATGAGTACATATATTCCAGCCCATGACTACCTATAATCCAGGACATGACTACCTATAATCCAGCCCATGACTACCTATAATCCAGGACATGACTACCTATAATCCAGGACATGACTACCTATAATCCAGGACATGACTACCTATAATCCAGCCCATGACTACCTATTATCCAGGACATGACTACCTATAATCCAGCCCATGACTACCTATAATCCAGCCCATGACTACCTATTATCCAGGACATGACTACCTATAATCCAGCCCATGACTACCTATTATCCAGGACATGACTACCTATAATCCAGCCCATGACTACCTATTATCCAGGACATGACTACCTATAATCCAGCCCATGACTACCTATTATCCAGGACATGACTACCTATAATCCAGCCCATGACTACCTATTATCCAGGACATGACTACCTATAATCCTGCCCATGACTACCTACTATACAGGAGCAGATCATAACAGTAGCCCAGTTTGTTATCATGTTGTGATCAAACGAGCGTCCCCTCCGTCCTCTGTCTCTGTCTCAGTGGGCTCTTCCTGTGTGTGTTCCTGACCTAGCACTGTGGCATCGTGGCAGGCCAGCCGCCCAGGTTATTTTTACTCTTTATATTGTTTTCTCTCAGACCGGTGGTGCGGGCACATTTCACCACTGCATCGGACTGCTTCCTGTGCTATAGTACAAACTCCCCAATATTACCAAGCCCCAAACACACCACCAGGCAACGGCTATGGGCATGGAGGCAGGGAGATGGGCACGGACAGGAACGTAATTAAGGGTCAAGGTTCAGAGGTAGGGGATGGAGGCGAGATACTGGTGGCCCGCAAAGAGGTGGTGAGTGGTACGACTCATTGGTGAGTGACAGGGAAGACAGTCAACACCCTTTCCACACACACACCGTCTCCCAAACATTACAATACCACAACCTCCACCCCTTAGTTATAGTTTCTCTGCACAGACAACATACAGGATTCTTCTAATGTCTACTATAAACTGTTACTAGTCATAAATGAAAAGTATCAGTACCAGCAGCTTTGTACCAAACGTGGTCCGCAAAACAAACATTTCAGTAAATGCAGTTTGTCTGCATATCTTCTCTCCCCCTTCTCTGCCTCTCTCTGCCTCTCCCTCTCTCTCCCTCTCTCCCTCTCTCCCCCTTCTCTGCCTTTCTCTCCACCCCTCCACTCTTTCCTGTCATCTCTCTGTCGTCCTCTCTCCCCCTCTTCCTTCATCCTCTCTCTTCATCCTCTACCTCTACCTACTTCCCTCCCAAGGCATAGACTGTGAGACAGACCCAAACTCTCTGAAGTTTCCGCTGGCTGACTTTTTAGGTCAGACTGCAACACAGTTACTAATCAGAGCCAAGATAATGGCAAACTACCATTATCAGGATACATACAGTTATTGTGTTGAAATAGCCATTTCATTTCATATTGCACTGCTCTATGTGTAAACAGAGTGTGTGTATTTGGCTTCAACAAATTAAGGTATGGATGGAAGGCTCAGTGGCGGAGAACATTGTTCAGGACAGGTGTGTGGCATACGTGTGTGTGTTCACAGTACTGCACTCTCTCTGGGAATGTTAGTGTTCTTTTCCCCTGCCTTCATTTCTCCTCTCACTCCAGATTACCCAGCATGCTTTCAACTCACTGGCAGCCTGGAGGTCTGCTGAGTCTGCCTTCTCAGAGATAGAGAGAGGGGGGAGGGAGAGAGAGAGAGAAATAGCTACCTGACCTGCTGACTAAGCAGCCTTTTCCAAATAAACCAACAAGAAAAACATCAAGATATTCCCTGCCTCCACTGCACAACAGCCTCTTTCACTGGGAGAAAACGACAACAACAGCCTCCAGCCCTACAGCCTCTGCAACAAACAAAACAGACAGCCTCAACACAACAGCCTCCAGCCCTACAGCCCTACAGACCCTGCAACAAACAAAACAGACAGCCTCAACACAACAGCCTCCCAGCCCTACAGCCCCTGCAACCCTGTTAACCCCGGTGTCCTGGCTAAATTCCCAAGCTGTCCTTCATACCATCATGGTCACCTAATCATCCCCAGCTTACAATTGGCTCATTCATCCCCCTCCTCTCCCCTGTAACTATTCTCCAGGTCGTTGCTGTAAATGAGAACGTGTTCTCAGTCAACTTACCTGGTAAAATAACGGATAAATAAAAAAAAATTAAAAACAGACAGCCGCAACACAACAGCCTTCCAGCCCTACAGCCCCTGCAACACACAACACAGACAGCCTCTACACAACAGCCTTCCAGCCCTACAACCCCTGCAACACACAACACAGACAGCCTCTACACAACAGCCTTCCAGCCCTACAGCCCCTGCAACACACAACACATACAGCCTCTACACAACAGCCTTCCAGCCCTACAGCCCCTGCAACACACAACACATACAGCCTCTACACAACAGCCTTCCAGCCCTACATGTCATCACATCATTATTCCTGAATTAAACTCAATTTCACATCGACCACAAGCACACCTTCTAAGCTTTCTTGTTAGGAACACAGTTGGTACGTCTTAGCCAGGTTGGACTGTGTGTGTTGGAGGGGTTATGTTACCATGGTTTACAGACTAAACACAACAATTTGTCCACAGGCTCACTCAAAGAGTGAGATTAATACTGTTGTACTGTTGGACAGTATTGTTTGGTAGTGTGCAGAAGTTAAGGCCTGGTGCTCTAGCACATAACCTGTTCAAACATTGAAAATACACACACTGATTATGAGTCTCAGTCTACAGTTCACACAGTACTTTGTTTACATTTTGACAAGAGCTGAGAGTAGCATTGAAATCTGAGGTGTGTGTGTGGTTGTGTGCCCATGCGCGTGCGTGCGTCGGCGTGACTGAGGAAAGCTGAAGCAGGGGAAACACTCTGACCTCCCCCACTTAGAAGAACACCTGGACCTGGACGCTAACCACCCTGTTACAGGGTTACACTTCGCTAACTACACTGTTACAGGGTTACACTACGCTAACCACAGTTACACTACACTAACCACCCTGTTACAGGATTACACTACGCTAACCACACTGTTACAGGGTTACACTACGCTAACCACAGTTACACTACACTAACCACCCTGTTACAGGATTACACTACGCTAACCACACTGTTACAGGGTTACACTACGCTAACCACAGTTACACTACGCTAACCACACTGTTACACTACACTAAGCACCCTGTTACAGGGTTACACTACGCTAACCACACTGTTACAGGGTTACACTACGCTAACCACACTGTTACACTACGCTAACCACCCTGTTACAGGATTACACTACGCTAACCACACTGTTACACTACACTAAGCACCCTGTTACAGGGTTACACTACGCTAACCACACTGTTACAGGGTTACACTACGCTAACCACACTGTTACACTACGCTAACCACCCTGTTACAGGATTACACTACACTAACCACACTGTTACACTACACTAACCACCCTGTTACAGGGTTACACTACGCTAACCACACTGTTACAGGGTTACACTACGCTAACCACACTGTTACACTACACTAACCACCCTGTTACAGGGTTACACTACACTAACTACACTGTTACAGGGTTACACTACGCTAACCACCCTGTTACAGGATTACACTACGCTAACCACACTGTTACACTACACTAACCACCCTGTTACAGGGTTACACTACGCTAACCACACTGTTACAGGGTTACACTACGCTAACTACACTGTTACACTACACTAACCACCCTGTTACAGGGTTACACTACGCTAACCACCCTGTTACACTACGCTAACCACACCGTCACACTACACTAACCACCCTGTTACACTACGTTAACCACCCTGTTACAGGGTTACACTACGCTAACCACCCTGTTACAAGGTTACACTACACTAACCACCCTGTTACAGGGTTACACTACGCTAACCACCCTGTTACACTACGCTAACCACACCGTCACACTACACTAACCACCCTGTTACACTACGTTAACCACCCTGTTACAGGGTTACACTACGCTAACCACCCTGTTACAGGATTACACTACGCTAACCACCCTGTTACACTACGCTAACCACACCGTCACACTACACTAACCACCCTGTTACACTACGTTAACCACCCTGTTACAGGATTACACTATGCTAACCACACTGTTACACTACGCTAACCACCCTGTTACAGGGTTACACTACGCTAACCACACTGTTACAGGATTACACAACGCTAACCACACTGTTACAGGATTAGGGTTGTTGTCCTGTTGGAAGGTGAACCTTAGCCCCAGTCTGAGGTCCTGAGAGCTCTGGAGCAGGTTTTCATTAAGGATCTCTCTGCACTTTGCTCCGTTCATCTTTGCCTTGATCCTGACTAGTCTCCCAGTCCCTGCCACTGAAAAACATCCCCACAGCATAATGCTGCCACCACCATGCTTCACCGTAGGGATGGTGCCAGGTTTCCTCCAGACGTGATGCTTGGCATTTAGATGAAAAAGTTAAATCTTGGTTTCGTCAGACCAGAGAATCTTGTTTCTCATGGTCTGAGAGTCCTTTAGGTGCCTTTTGGAAAAATGTAATGTGCTGTCATGTGCCTTTAACTGAGGAGTGGCTTCCGTCTGGCCACTCTACCATAAAAGCCTGATTGGTGGAGTGCTGCAGAGATAGTTGTCCTCCTGGAAGGTTCTCCCATCTCCACAGAGGAACTCTGGAACTCTGTCAGAGTGTCCATCGGGTTCTTGGTCACCTTCCTGACCAAGACCCTTCTCCCCCGATTTCTCAGTTTGGCCGGGCAGCCAGCTATAGAAAGAGTCTTGGTGGTTCCAAACTTCTTCCATTTAAGAATGATGCAGTCCACTGTGTTCTTGGGGACCTTCAATGCTGCAGAAATGTTTTGAACTGTCAACAATGGCACCTTATATAGACAGGTGTGTGCCTTTACAAATCATGTCAAATCAATTGAATTTACCACAGGTGGACTCCAATCAACTTGTAGAAACATTTCAAGGATGATCAATGGAAACAAGATGCACCTGAGCTCAATTTCGAGTCTATAAGGTATTTAAGTTTTTTAATTTTTATAAATTTGCAAAAAAATCTAACATCTGTTTTGCTTTGTCATCATGGGGTATTGTGTGTAGATTGATGAGGAAAAAAATAAATTAAATACATTTTAGAATAAGCTACAGTATAACGTAACAAAATGTGGAAAAAGTCAAGGTGTCTGAATACTTTCCGAATGCACTGCATCTTACTTTCTATCTATCCTTCTCATTCCTCTAAAGCTATTACTTTCAATATTTTTTTATTAATTTCTCTAGTTAGTAGCACTGTTCTGTGTACCTGCATTCTTTGCTTGTGCGTCTCCATGTGTGTGTGTGTGTGTGTGTGTGTGTGTGTGTGTGTGTGTGTGTGTGTGTGTGTGTGTGTGTGTGTGTGTGTGTGTGTGTGTGTCAGGGGAGAGTGGTGTTCTCAGGAGTGTTCCACCACTGGGAGGGAGGAACTCATGTCTGCTGATTACAGAAGAGACTGAAGAGACGTGAGTGGAATCCCAACACACTGTGTCATCTCTGTCTGTCTGCCTCAGTGTCTGGATCACTCTGTCGGTCTCACCACCAGCTCACACAGCCCAACCGTCTCACTCTGTCTCACTCTAACGTGCCTCATCCTACATCTCTTCTTCTCTCACTTTGTCTCTTCTCCTGTCATTTCTCTCACTTCACGATGTCTCACGCTATCTCCCTCCGTCTCAATCTCTGTCATCCTGCATCTCTCTTTTTCTCTCACTCTCTCGCTCACCCACTATCATTTTCACTCACTCTACCACCATCTGTTTGTCTGGCTATAGAATGATTGGAAGCTACGGTAAAAAACTGTGTGGAAATGAAATGCAACACTGTGTATCTACAAACATGCTGACAAAGTCTTGTGTGATCTCCATTCTACAGTTGTGGGAGATTTTCACCAGAGAGGAAGGCTAGTTAGGAAGTCTGCAGCCAGACAGAAGTTCTGGTAAACATGCCTGGAGGGTAAGGGGGGTGGAGACGGATAGACAAGGGGGTAAAGGGGGTGGAGACGGATAGACAAGGAAGGAAAGGGGGTGGAGACGGATAGACAGGGAGGGTAAGGGGCGGGAGTGGGTGGAGACTGATAGACTGGTTGGGAAAGGGGGTGGGGGTTGGAGACGGATAGACAGGGAGAGAAAAAGGGGTGGGTGGAGACTGATAGACAGGGAGGGAAAGGGGGGTGGGTGGAGACTGATAGACAGGGAGGGAAAGGGGTGGGGGTGGGTGGAGACGGATAGACAGGGAGGGAAAGGGGGTGGGTGGAGACGGATAGACAGGGAGGGAAAGGGGGGTGGGTGGAGACTGATAGACAGGGAGGGAAAGGGGTGGGGGTGGGTGGAGACGGATAGACAGGGAGGGAAAGGGGGTGGGTGGAGACGGATAGACAGGGAGGGAAAGGGGGTGGAGACGGATAGACAGGGAGGGAAAGGGGGTGGAGACGGAAAGACAGGGAGGGAAAGGGGGTGGAGACGGAAAGACAGGGAGAGAAAGGGGGTGGGTGGAGACGGATAGACAGGGAGGGAAGGGGGTGGAGACGGAAAGACAGGGAGAGAAAGGGGGTGGGTGGAGACGGATAGACAGGGAGGGAAAGGGGGGGTGGAGACGGATAGACAGGGAGAGAAAGTGGGGGGTTCAGAGAGGTGAGAGAAGAGAGTGAGAGATGGAAAGAGGGAGTCAGGGAGAGAAAGAGTGGGACAGGGTATGTGTGTGTGTGTGTGTGTGTGTGTGTGTGTGTGTGTGTGTGTGTGTGTGTGTGTGTGTGTGTGTGTGTGTGTAGTGTAGTGTGTAGTCTTACTGGTTTTAAGGCCAGCATTAACACAGGAAATACAAATGACACAGCACAGGAAGGAACTCACTAACAGCTCCCTCCCTCCCTCCCGCCCTGCCCTCGACCCCCACTTCTCTTTCTCACTCCCTCCATCCTCTCAAATGCCATTAGTTCCCTTCCTGAATGAGGGAGAAGGAAATGGAGAAAAGATGCCACTCTGCATGAAAAACACACACACTAATGCACATCTGGGTTTGGTGGGCTGAATAGATTTTTTAGAGGAAAACAACCTGGAGTAAATAAGAGTATCAAGTTACTATTTGGCAATTACTCTGTACACTAATGGTGTGTGTGTAAACGTGCATGTGCGTGTACACGGTTGGGGCAGTTCCTTAGAATTGTACTGAGATTGGAAACCAGTAGTGGTGAAAAACAAACTTGAAGACTAAGCCAGGAGAGAAAAGGTTGTACTTGTCTGAAAGATGAGAATAGTTTCTCTGCTTTTACCATGCATTATTCACCGTCTCCCATGGCGACCGGAGACATTTCAGCACGCTCCACTATTCACTCCTGAGCCTGCGCACGCTCGCTGCCCAACTCACTTATCAATTTCAGGTCGGAAAGGTTTATAACCGCACCCTGACATTCACAGTTCCCCACCCCAAATACTGTACACTTCTTTTGCTTAGGGAGAGTGAGAGAGTGAGAGAGTGTATCTACTCCCCACGAGAGGAGCCTTCTCTAACCACTTCCCGAGGTTGTGTGTGCATGTATAGCAAATAGAGATGTGTGAAACTTACTCCTCGAAATGAAAAGACGCAAAAACAAAACTTAAGAACGGGAAGCATAGAAATAGTGCACATCTACCGCTTCTTAGACTTGCTTTCAATGAGAATGACACACATTTCTATGTGAATTTGGTCAGGTCGCCCAAAAAGTTACATATTGCAGCTTTAAGTGTCCACGTTTGCACTGCTCAATTGCTAGCTTTTGAGTGGCGTGATCTATAGAGATGCTTGAGGGAGGATGGTCATGTGTGCCAAATCATGAAGAAGTGGTACTCGCTAAGCAAGCAGCGTGACACGCTTTTTCAGTTCTGCCCACAAATGTTCTATAGGATTGAGGTCAGGGCTTTGTGATGGCCACTCCAATACCTTGACTTTGTTTTCCTTAAGCCATTTTGCCACAACTTTGGAAGTATGCTTGGGGTCATTGTCCATTTCAATTACCGACCAATTACCGACCAATTTGCGACCAAGCTTTAACTTCCTGACTGATGTCTTGAGATGTTGCTTCAATATATCCACATAATTTTCCTCCCTCATGATGCCATCTACTTCAACATGCATACTGCAAACAGACCCAACTCATCTTATAATCTCTGGTTGATGCGAAAAAACAAACATGGCGGCGCACACAAACTACACATCATTGGATTACTTCAGATTTTTAGAAAGGGTTTTACTCAAAAATGTGATCACTGATGAGGTCACCTGTGATGTCATGAATTGTAAATAGTAACTGCTATTAGCTAATTCATATTATGGTTTCTGTCAGCCGAGAGTTAGCTAAATATGACCGCTTGTGCTAAGTCACTCTTTCCTCAGTTAACGCTACGACTAATGTAGCCTACATTTTCCGGTTTGGATGAGAATTGTGTTATGCTAAAAAAAGTGTTCTAATCACACCGGTTTGAGCATACACTGCAGGTATTTTGGTATTTTATTAGGATCCCCATTAGCTGTTGCAAAAGCAGCAGCTACTCTTCCTGGGGTCCACACAAAACATGAAACATAATACAGAATGACATAATACAGAACATCATTAGACAAGAACATCTCAAGGACAGAACTACATACATTTTTAAAAAGGCACACATAGCCTACATATCAATGCATACACACAAACTATCTAGGTGAAATAGGGGAGAGGCGTTGTGCCGCGAGGTGTTGCTTTATCTGTTTTTTGAAACCAGGTTTTCTGATTATTTGAGCAGTATGAGATGGAAGGATGTTCCATGCAATAAGGGCTCTATATAATACTGTACGTTTTCTTGAATATGTTCTGGATTTGGGGACTGTGTAAAGACCCCCTGGTGGCATGTCTGGTGGGATAAGTGTGTGTGTCAGAGCTGTGTGTAAATTGACTATGCAAACAATTTGGGATTTTCAACACATTACTGTTTCTTATAAAAAGAAGAAGTGATGCAGTCAGTCTCTCCTCAATTCTTAGCCCAGAGAGACTGGCATGCATAGTATTTATATCAGCCCTCTGATTACAATTAAGAGCAACACGTGCCGCTCTGTTCTGGGCCAGCTGCAGCTTAACTAGGTCTTTCCTTGCAGCACTGGACCATATGACTGGACAATAATCAAGATTAGACTAAACTAGAGCCTGCAGAACGTGCTTTTTGGAGTGTGGTGTCAAAAAAGCAGAGCATCTCTTTATTATGGACAGACCTCTCCCCATCTTTACAACCATTGAATCTATATGTTTTGACCATGAGAGTTTACAATCTAAGGTAACGCCAAGTAATTTAGTCTCCTCAACTTGTTCAACAGGCACACCATTCATTACCAGATTCAGCTGAGGTCTAGCACTTAATGTACCAAATACAATGCTGTACTGGGCTGTCCGCACCACCCTCTGTAGCGACATGCGATCGAGGGCGGTACAGTTGCTATACCAGTCAGGAAGTCCAGGATCCAGTTGCAGAGGGAGGTGTACAGTCCCAGGGTCCCAAGTCTGGTGACGAGGTTGGAGGGGACAATGGTGTTGAACACATTCTCACATAGGTATTCTCTTATCTAGGTAGGTGCGGGCAGTGTGGAGTGCAATTGAGATTGTGTCGTCTATGGATCTGTTGAGGCGGTATGCAAATTGGAATGGGTCTAGGGTGTCTGGGATGATGGAATTGATGTGTGCCATAACCAGCCTTTCAAATCACTGTATAATTACAGACGTGAGTGCTACAGGGCAGTAGTCATTGTGGCAGTTATCCTTTAAGTTATTGGGAACAGGAATAATGGTGGTCAGCTTGAGACATGTATGGGTTACACACTGGGACAAGGAGAGGTTAAAAATAACCGTGAATATGCCTACCAGCTGTTCTGCGCATGCTCTGAGAACGCACCCTGGAATACCGTCTGGTCTCTCGGCCATGCGAGTTGTGACTTTATTAAAAACCTTACTCACGTCGGCCTCTGAGAGCGAGATAACCCAGTCCACTGGGTAGGTGAGGGGCCCTCATGCACAGCTCTGTGTTGTTTTTATTAAAGTGTGCATAACATGCATTGAGTTTGTCTGGTAGAGAGGCATCGTTGGGCAGATCACAGCTGGGTCTTCCTTTGTAATCCATAATGACCTGAAGCACCTGCTACATGCAGTGGTCGTCAGAGCCTGTGTAATAGGATTCCACCTTGTTCCTATATTGTCCTTTTGCTTGTTTGATGGCTACACAGAGATGGTAGTAGGACTTCTTGTACTTGCCGTAGCCTCGGGGTTAGCTACGATAGCCTGGTGTGCGGTAGCCCTGTCCTTTAGCTCAGCGCCAACCTCAATTTAAATCCAGGGCTTTTGATTGGGGAAGAGCGAACCTTCACTGTGGGAACAACATCAACGATGCATTTCCTAATGAAGCCGCATTAGGATAGCCTCAGATTCGGAGGACCATTTCCCTACGGAGTGCGTCATGGGTTCTTCCTGTTTGAGCTTCTGCTTGTAGACAGGAAGCAGGAGTATAGAGTCATGATATTATTTGCCGAAGGGATGACGAAAGAGGCTCTTGAATGCATGCTTGTGGGTAGAGTTACAGTGGCCTAGGACTTTATCGCCCCTAGTGGCGAAAAAGACCTGTTGATGGAAGGTAGAGAGACAGAGAGACAGAGAGAGACAGAGAGAGAGAGACAAGAGAGAGAGACAGAGAGAGAAAGAGAGAGAGAGACACACAGAGAGAGAGAGAGGCAGAGAGTGAGACAGAGAGAGAGAGAGAGAGAGAGAGAGAGAGAGAGAGAGAGAGAGAGACAGAGAGAGAGAGAGAGAGAGAGAGTGTGTGTGTTGAGGTTTGGCTGGGTGCATGGGAAAAGTGATCATCTATCTTTGCCTTGTAAACCTATCAGTCTCAATCTATCTAACTCTCTCTCTCTCTTTAGAGTTGTTTTCTCTCATTCAATCCATCCATCCCCTCTGTCTCTCCCCTTGTCCTCTTTCTTTTCATCTCTCCCTATTTCTTTCTTTCTTTCCATTCCCAATCTCCTCCCCTATCTCTCCTCTCTTCACTAGTATCACACTGCTCTTTTGGATATTAATTCCAACAGCCCCCTGTACTGTTCCGTCATTATAACGCATTAGACTGAGTCACCATGGCCATAATCACAGGACAATGTTGATATATGTACAGTACGTGCTCACTCAGGTAATTGAAATATAGGCCTACAGCAGCAGCGGCATCAGCGGCAGTAGTGAGGACGACCCTGACTGACTGCATTACTTTTATCACTGATGTCATTATCAGCCATCGTAAACACCTCTCAGCCATACAGTCATGGCAGTATAACACAATCACACACACACCCACACACACCCACACACCCACACACACCCACACACCCGCACAGAGAGCAGTATAATATGGGAGGTGGGTCTGTGGGCAGATGCTGCAGCAGATACACCCACCCAGAGATTTCTATGAGGGTAAATGATAGCCACAGAGGGCTAGGAGGTGCACTGTACTGCACTACTCTTCCACTATCTGACCTGGCCATCCAACGCATAGAAGAGATAAGAGATTTAGACTGCGCACAGAGGTGAAAAGATAGGGACTAAACTCCTAGTGAGGAGAGATTCTGTCCTGGCTGGATTCTGTGGAAGTATGAAAGATGGATTGATTTTTCTACCAGGGGGAAGTGAGAGAGGAGGGTGGGACGCACTTAATCGATTGGGGCGTTCCAGCCTGTCCTATCACTCTCCACCTCCACAGTGAAATACTCTGCATCAAAGGTAGTGCACTATAATATATTCCCTGTATACTATAATATATTCCCTTTATACTATAATATATTCCCTATATACTATAAATATATTCCCTATATACTATAATATATTCCCTATATAATATATTCTCTATATACTATAATATATCCCCTATATACTATCATATATTCCTTATATACTATAATATATTCCCTATATACTATAATATATTCCCTATATACTATAATATATTCCCTATATACTATAATATATTCTCTATATACTATAATATATCCCCTATATACTATCATGTATTCCCTATATACTATAATATATTTCCTATATACTATAATATATTCCCTATATACTATAATATATTCCCTATATATTATAATATATTTCTTACAGTATATTATAGGGTATAGTTTGCCATTTGGGACACAGATACTGGTCATGTTCCCCTGCTCAGACGTTGCATGCATCAACCAATGGTTGCATGAAACATCATCGACTGTGCCGTCAGGCACCAGATTCTATAACATATGATGTGGTTAACTGATACGTAAAATACCTATCCAGGGGTTGTTAGATCTGGCATGTGTCAGCAACGCCTGGGCATGGGCAGAGGAACGTGCCCAATATTTGTCAGATGACCCCACTATAGGGACTAGGACTGGGACACGGGTGAGATATGGCTGTGTGACACCACCACAACCTCTGGGGTTACTTTGGGTCACAGAGACAAAGTGCCACTGACACACCCCCCATTCCAACAGAGGCGGCCATTCCGGATACCTCTGTCCCTGCCCTCACACCACCCCTGCCCTGTCTTCCACCCTGCCCTCCCTCTCACCCCAGCCCACCCCTGCCCTGTCTTCCACCCTGCCCTCCCTCTCACCCCAGCCCACCCCTGCCCTGTCTTCCACCCTGCCCTCCCTCTCACCCCAGCCCACCTCTGAGCTTCTGAGCCCACACGCCTCCCCGACATGTCCAAAAACCCATGTGACATGACCCAGCTTGACACGGCAGCGGAAAACACACTCCTGGAGACTACTAGACTTCAGGCATGATAGTGAAACAGACCACAGAGGGAGAGGGAGAGGGAGAGAGGAGGGAGAAAGGGAGAAGAGAGAGTGAGAGGAGTGAAAGAGAGAGAGGAGATAAAGTGTTAGGAAAAGAGACAAAGAGAGAGAGGGAGAAATTAGGGAAACTATAAGGAAGAGAGGGAGAGAGGGAGAGAGAGAGAGAGAGCGAGAGAGAGCGCGCGAGAGAGCGAGAGAGAGCGAGGGGGAAGGGAAATAGAGGTTGTGGTTTATCTGAAGACGCAGCTTATTGTAAAAGTGTCTGTCTGTTGAGAGGGTGAAAGGCAGACCGACAGAAAACAATAAATGAGCAGAGTTGATTAGTTACTGTAGGGAGAGGTTAGTGTTTAACATTATATGAAATTCATAAAGTAGTAGACAGTGGTAAACAAATCAGGTCTTCAGGTAACATCTCTTTGCTATGGTCTGTGAACTACTCTCAACGTTAGCATGACAATCACATTGTCATTTGCATTTTTACTAAACTAGTAAAAACAGCTCCATATCTGCTCACATGCAAACTCCCTCTGTCTACTTCTCTCTCTCTCTTCTCTCTCTCTCCATCGCTCCCTCTTCTATCTCTCTTTCTCTCCCTTCACATCTCCATGGCGATGATGCTGCTATGAGTCACCCCCACAGTTTGGTTTAAAAACAGGAGAATATTTGAGTGGAGAAGGGCTCTGTTGCCCTGGAAACAGACTGGGGGTCCCTCCGACCCCCCACTCCACCCCCATTGGTCCAACGTACTCTGAGCCAGGAGATCCAAGAAAGTCTGTCCCTACAATGTGTTTATGTGATATACATATACAAATTGCTAACACACAAGCACACATATATCCTGCCCAGAAAAATAGATGAAAAATCACTCTCTTCAATGCTGACAGGCAATCATGGAAGACAATCAAATGTTTACAAACAGAACATCTTTAGATGTTTGTATACTGTATGTATACACAGTATGTGGTGTGTGTGTATGCAGTGTGTATGTGTGTATGTGAAAGGTGTGAGTATATATACGTATGTTTGCTCTTTCTAAGTACATTGTGTCCTGGTAAGTACCCTGTGATGTCATGATGGGAGAATGTAATGAGGTGATGAGGTCATCAAAGCCACAGAAATGCACTCTGGTAGGCTTGTACTAACAAGCAGGTAAACAGCCAGCACCTAGGGCCAAAGGGGACCACACACACACATACATATGCGCATGCGCACGCACACCCACACAGTCATTGTGTGAGTGAGTGTGTGTATGTGTGTGTGTGTGTGCGCAGGGGACAAGGTCATATCAGGACTAGGGTGTTTTCAGTTAAACAGAGCAGACCAAACCCTTGTGTTTAGCTACCACACCCTACTGTCCCTGGATCCCTGCCAGAGGCCAAAAAACATACCTGCCTCTGTGTGTGTGTGTCTGTGTTTGTGTGTCTGTGTTTGTGTGTCTGGGTGTGTGTGTCTGTGTGTGTGTGTGTGGGGGTCGAGAGAAAGGGGATAGAAGTATGGAGTTGGTTGAATATGCATGTGGGTATGTATGTGTCTGAGCATGAGTAAATGAGTGTATGTACAGTTGAAGTCAGAAGTTTACATACACTTAGGTTGGAGTCTTTTCGTTTTTCAACCACTTCTTGTTATCAAACTATAGTCATCTACTTTGTGCATGACACAAGTAATTTTTCCAACAATTGTTTACAGACAGATTATTTCACTTATCATTCACTGTATCACAATTCCAGTGGGTCAGAAGTTTACATTAAGTTGACTGTGCCTTTAAACAGCTTGGAAAATTCCCGAAAATTATTGAGAGTGAAAAACCCAGCAGCGTTGCAGTTCTTGACACAAACCGGTGCGTCTGGCAGCTACTACCATACCCTGTTTAAAGGCACTTAAATTGTTTGTCTTGCCCCATTCACCCTCTGAATGGCACACATACACAATCCATGTCTCAATTGTCTCAAGGCTTAAAAATCCTTCTTTAACCTTTTTCCTCCCCTTCATCTACACTGATTGAAGTGGATTTAACAAGTGACACCAATAGGAGATCATAGCTTTTACCTGAATTCACCTGGTCAGTCTATGTCATGGAAAGAGCAGGTGTTCCTAATGTTTTGTACACTCAGTATACATCCTCACTACCGTAGATAACACACACACACACACACACACACACACACACACACACACACACACACACACACACACACACACACACACACACACACACACACACACACACACACACACACACACACACACACACACACACACACACACACACACACACACACACACACACACAGCCTTTGTAAAATGTGGAATTCTTTAATAAGAAACCAGTGTTTAAATGTCCTTTTCTTAATGTTAGATTTGTTAACATGCTTGAGTTGCTTTCATAGGTCTTACAAGTAATTTCATGCTGGCATGACTCTTTCCATCCTGATTAATTTGCTCGTGTTTGTGTTCAACTCCATGTGACCACAAATAAATGAGAGAGTGTGATATCAATAAGGCAGAACAAGAACAGACCGTTGTCTCCAAAAGGTAGGGGGATTAACATGATAAGAAATAGATATCAATCAGCTAGATGAGTGGTTCCTTGTAAAGACGTTACCACATGACAGCTAGATGAGTGGTGCCTTGTAAAGACGTTACCACATGACAGCTAGATGAGTGGTGCCTTGTAAAGACGTTACCACATGACAGCTAGATGAGTGGTGCCTTGTAAAGACGTTACCACATGACAGCTAGATGAGTGGTGCCTTGTAAAGACGTTACCACATGACAGCTAGATGAGTGGTGCCTTGTAAAGACGTTACCACATGACAGCTAGATGAGTGGTGCCTTATAAAGATGTTACCACATGACAGCTAGATGAGTGGTGCCTTGTAAAGACGTTACCACATGACAGCTAGATGAGTGGTGCCTTGTAAAGACGTTACCACATGACAGCTAGATGAGTGGTGCCTTGTAAAGACGTTACCACATGACAGCTAGATGAGTGGTGCCTGATAAAGATGTTACCACATGACAGCTAGATGAGTGGTGCCTTGTAAAGACGTTACCACATGACAGTGAGAGTCATCCCTCTTCTTTGCTACCTTCCAACCTCTCATACCAGCGTCAGGAACAATCTCATTGACCTGCATGGATCGAAGTCTTAGAAAATAATATTCTGTGACTTAGTTTCTAATTGGTCAATTTCCAAGAGAAAATAATGTAAACATAGCTTGTTTTGATGATTCCACTTCCCTCCTCAAATGGAATTTGCTCATTTAGCATGGAGAAAGCAATTGAAAAAGCACTTAGAGGAACTGTAAACGCTGTTTCCCTGGCTGAAAAGCCCAGGCTGAAGATGGAAATCAATACAGCAGGACTCCTCACTTCATTCATCACTCTTTTCATCCCTCACTTTCCCCTGGTGTTCCTGGAATACTGGCTCAAGTCAGACATACTGTTAATACATACACGCGCACACACAATCACACGCGCACACACGCAACCCCACACACACGCACGCAACCACACACACACGCACATGCACGCAAGCTCACATGCAAATACACACACACAGACACGCAGACACCCATTCACATCGCTCAGGCCACACGCCACGCCCACTAATGTTTCTTCTCCACGATGTGTCTGGATTTGATCTCCTCCCCGACCACTTCTCGAATGCAAACACATTCAAACCGTTCTGATTGGCTCCAGAAAACGATGGTTTGGGCCAGAGGCTGAACACACGTGGGTAAAGCGGCGTTTTGGAAATAGTAATTGGCTTTGATACTGATTGGTTAGAGACGATCCAATCGCTGATGACTTGTTTTGTACAACACCCCTCACTTTGACGTCAGCAGAAAGGCCTTATACGATGGCAGTCTCAGACTGAATGTATGTATTGATAGATAGAGCAGTGGAATTACATTCAGTATGAGTCGTCAGGCAACCATGGAATGATCTGAGCAAACTCCTGAACAGTAATTAGCCATCTGAAAATAATTACCACCAATATGTCTGATTACATCTTCATTAGCCTCAAGTCACACGATTGAAACAAAAGACAATCTCCATCAAATCAAGGTTTTTTACTTTTTCAATACGGCCAATCATAATGTTCTCTTCATCTCTGTTAATTGAGCTATGTAAAGCAGCTACAGTATCTGTGTGGTGGATTGGTTCTGATTGGATCTCACAACCACCACTGCATTACCACAGTTAATTGAAAATGACCTTGGCTAATTAATGCTCACAGATTACATCCAGGAGAAGAACATGGAAGAATTCTGTTCATTCCTGTGAGTGGTGTTGTTACCAGTAACTGTGTTGCTCTCTATTCAGTAGTTAGACTGTGAGTGGTGTTGTTACCAGTAACTGTGTTGCTCTCTATTCAGTAGTTAGACTGTGAGTGGTGTTGTTACCAGTAACTGTGTTGCTCTCTATTCAGTAGTTAGACTGTGAGTGGTGTTGTTACCAGTAACTGTGTTGCTCTCTATTCAGTAGTTAGACTGTGAGTGGTGTTGTTACCAGTAACTGTGTTGCTCTCTATTCAGTAGTTAGACTGTGAGTGGTGTTGTTACCAGTTACTGTGTTGCTCTCTATTCAGTAGTTAGACTGTGAGTGGTGTTGTTACCAGTATGATTTAGAAGAGGCAGGATTAACGGACACTAAGCAAGGTGAGACTCCTTTCATTCCTTCCTCTCTCTGTGCCTCTGATTCACGCTGCCTCTGTCCAGCCTCTTCCTCTCCATCTCCCTCTTTCTTTCTATTTCTCTCTCACTTTCTCTCTCTCCCTTTCCATCCTCCTCTCTCCTACTCCTTCTCCCCCCTCTCTTTCCAGTTCCATCCCCCACTCTTCGACTCCCACCTCGTTCTCTCTCGACCTCCATTTTCATTCCTCACTCTCCGAACACCCCCAGCCCACCCCACCCCACCCCAGGCCCCTCTCTGTCTCAGGGCTCAGAGGTTGGGCCGCCCTCCAGCTCCTTTCCCCAGAGCCAGGATGACATCATCATAGCGCTGCTGCCTCATTCCCCAGGAGCCTATTCATCACACACATCATCATCACCAGCATCAGCAGCATCATCTGACTTCACCCGCACTGCACCTCACACACACATGCACCTCTCTTCTACACACTCCACCTCACACCTTGTGCACCGTTCCCCCACCTCCCTCCAACTACCATTCTCTCTCCTTTCTCTCCCCCCTCTGCGGTTGCTAAAGTCAGAGGGGGTATGTGGGGGGAGTGAGAGAGAGAGACAGAGACAGAGGCAGAGGCAGAGACAGAGACAGAAGAGAACCCTGCTGGGGTAAGCAGAAAGCTACAACCTGTGCACTCCCAACAATGCGTCTCAATAAGCCACGCCACACAAAATCTGATGAGTCAGGCTGGCTACAGAGAGAGAACAACAACATCAAAAATCAGGAGACCCCTTCGACTCCATTCCCTCTGGAGTGAGAAAGAGAGACAGAGAGAGAGAGAGAGAGAGAGAGAGAGAGAGAGAGAGACAAAGGAGGTATTCAGACAGAGCTCAGGCTCTGGATATGCTTACATGACTTTCCCTGTTACTGTTACTGGACAGCATTTACCTGAACACATCACATCACATAGTAAACAGATACTTACTGAACACACCACATCAAAATATAAACACAATATTTCTATCATGTTCATCTTCACTACTTAGCCTACATCCAGCCACTCAACTCCTATCCATTGTATGTCTATTTAAAAACACTGGCAGAACTGGTAGGCACCTGTGTGGGGCAGTAGTAGGAACCAGCTTGGGGCAGCAGTAGGCACTAATGTGGGGCAGGAGTAGGCCAAAGTCAAAGTCACCATTATTAGTCAGTTGTACAACCAAATGCCTTCAACCGAAATGTGTCTTCCGCATTTAACCCAACCCCTCTGAATCAGAGAGGTGCGGGGGGCTGCCTTAATCGACATCCACGTCTTGGCGCCGAGGAACAGTGGGTTAACTGCCTTGTTCAGGGGCAGAACGACAGATTTTTACCTTGTCAGCTCGGGGATTCGAACTTGCAACCCTCCGGTTACAAGTCCAACGCTCTAACCACTAGGCTACCTGCCGCTCCTAGTGTGGGGACTAGTGTGGGGCAGGAGTAGGCACCAGTGTGGGGCAGGAGTAGGCACCAGTGTGGGGCAGGAGTAGGCACCAGTGTGGGGCAGGAGTAGGCACCAGTGTGGGGCAGGAGTAGGCACTAGTGTGGGGCAGGAGTAGGCACCAGTGTGGGGCAGGAGTAGGCACCAGTGTGGGGCAGGAGTAGGCACCAGTGTGGGGCAGCAGTGCTTGTGGTTGTGGACGGGGTGAGGTAATGTTCATGGTGACTCACGTAGTCATGGAAGGCCTTGGCCTCACTAGAGTGTTCACATGTCTCTCTCCTCTCCGGGGCCGCGCAGTACAGGTCCCAGAACACACTGCAGCACAGGGAGGGCGGGGAGGTTATATACACAGAAGTGCAAAAAACACACAAAAATAACAATATCTTTATCATTATTAATGTTATCATCTTGATTTTTCCAGAATGTTACCAGGGCCTGTATTCACAGAGGATCTCAGAGTAGGAGTAGGCAGCCCCCCGAAACCTCTCTGAATCAGACTGACTAGGTATCCCCCTTTCCCTTCCCTTTCATTAACATCTAACAGGGAAAACTGAAGTTATTTTAATACAGGCCCAGCTAAGTCGATTGATAGGTCATTGTCATTTACAACAAGTCATTGACAACAAGTTGTAATAGAGAGGAGGATGAAGATAAATGAGAGTGTGAGGGAATGGAGTGGAAGATGTAGTACTGTACTCACCACCACCAAGAGTGAAGGAATCCTGGGGGCTCTCCTAATGTGATGTTCTTCTCCCATCGGATCTACCAGAGAGACAGAAAGACAGAGGTTTCAGATAAGGTGTATAAAGTGTAGGTGTAGACTCCATTGTAATGTAATATTAATGACATGAAACTAAAGTCTACAAGTATTTAGAGGGTATGTAGAAATTCACATACGCATCATTATATACAGTGAGCTCCAAAAGTATTGGGAGAGTGACACATTTTCTGTTGTTTTGACTCTGTATTCCAGCACTTTGGATTTAAAATGATACAATGACTATGAGGTTAAAGTTCAGATTGTCATCTTTCATTAGAGAGTATCGTCATCCACATCGGGTGAACCGTTTAGAAATTACAGCACTTTTTGAACATTGTCCCCTCATTTCAGGGTACCAAAAGTATTTGGACAAACTCACTTATTTATTTAACTAGGCAAGACAGTTAAGAACAAATTCTTATTTACAATGACGGCCTACCCCGGCCAAACCCGGACGATGCTGGGCCAATTGTGCGGGACTCCCAATCACCACCGGATGCGATGCAGCCTGGATTCAAGCCAGGTACTGCAGTGACGCCTCTTGCACTGAGATGCAGTGTCTTAGACCACTGCGCCACTCGGGAGACCATACTTATATGTGTATCAAAGTAGTCAAAAGTTTTGTATTTTGTGCCGTATTCCTAGCACGCAATGATTACATCAAGCTTGTGACTCTACATTTGCTATTTTTTTGGTTGTGTTTCAGATTATTTTATTTTGTGTTTACTTTGGTAAACAATGTATTGTGTTATTTTGGAGTCACTTTAATTGTAATTTTTTTTAAATTTATTTTATTTCACCTTTATTTAACCAGGTAGGCAAGTTGAGAACAAGTTATAATTTACAACTGTGACCTAGCCAAGATAAAGCAAAGCAGTTCGACACATACAACAACACAGAGTTACACATGGAGTAAACAAACATACAGTCAATAATACAGTAGAAAAACAAGTCTATATACAATGTGTGCAAATGAGGTAATATAAGGAAGGCAATAAATAGGCCATGGTGGCGAAGTAATTACAAGTAATTACAATGTAGCAATTAAACACTGGAATGGTAGATGTGCAGTAGATGAATGTGCAAAGTAGAAATACTGGGGTGCAAAGGAGCAAGATAAATAAATAAATACAGTAGGGGATGAGGTAGTTGGTTGGGCTATTTACAGATGGGCTATGTACAGGTGCAGTGATCTGTGAGCTGCTCTGACAGCTGGTGCTTAAAGCTAGTGAGGGAGATAAGTGTTTCCAGTTTCAGTGATTTTTGTAGTTCGTTCCAGTCATTGGCAGTTGACCAGGGTAGGGGTAGCCAGGGGTAGGGGTAGCCAGGTGGAAAGCATGGCCAGCCGTAGAAAAATGCTTATTGAAATTCTCAATTATAGTGGATTTATCGGTGGTGACAGAGTTTCCTATCCTCAGTGCAGTGTGCAGCTGGGAAGAGGTGCTCTTATTCTCCATGGACTTTACAGTTGCCCAGAACGTTTTTGAGTTTGTGTTACAGGATGCAAATTTCTGCTTGAAAAAGCTAGCCTTGGCTTTCCTAACTGCCTGTGTATATTGGTTCCTAACTTCCCTGAAAAGTTGCATATCACGGGGGCTGTTCGATGCTAATGCAGAATGCCACAGGATGTTTTTGTGCTGGTCAAGGGCAGTTACAGAAGTCAACAAATGAGAGCGCCTGGGGAATAGAAGTGGAGCTAGGCACTGCAGGGCCTGGATTAACCTCTATATCAACAGAGGAACAGAGGAGGAGTAGGATAAGGGAACGGCTAAAGGCTATAAGGACTGGTCGTCTAGGACGTCCTGAACAGAGTGTAAAAGGAACAGGTTTCAGGGGGTGATAAAATAGATTCAAGGCATAATGTACAGACAAAGGTATGATAGGATGTGAATACAGTGGAGGTAAACCTAGGCATTGAGTGATGATGAGAGAGATATTGTCTCTAGAAACATCATTTAAACCAGGTGATGTCATCGCATGTGTGGGTGGTGGAACTGAAGGGTTGGATAAGGTATATTGAGCAGGGCTAGAGGCTCTACAGTGAAATAAGACAATAAACACTAACCAGAACAGCAATGGACAAGGCATATTGACATTGAGGAGAGGCATGCTTAGCCGAGTGATCATAAGGGTCCAGTGAGTAGTGAGGCTGGTTGGGGACACAGTGATTCAGACAGCTAGCCGGGCCGGGGGTAGCAAGCTAACAGAAGGCTAGCGGGCCGGCTAACAAGCTAGCAGAAGACGGAGGAAGTCTGTTTATAGCCTCCTCGTGCGTTTCCGTCGGTAGACCAGTCGTAATGGATTAGTGGGGTTCCGTGTGTTAAAGGAGACCAGTCCTATTGGCAAAATAGGTATAGTGGCCCAAGAAATTGTCCGATGGACCTATTTAGCTAGCAGCCGATATGCTCTAGACAGCTAACGTTAGCAGGCCGCAGTTAGCTGATGGGCGTTCAGGTGACGTCGTGACGGAGGGGCCAGTTGAATAACCCCCTCGGGCAGATAACGTCGGTAGTCCAGTCGTGAAGGCCCGGTGGGGCTCCGCACCGGCAGTAAAACGGGTCCGGATAGGTGTTGTAGCCCAGGAGTGGCTGATGGAACTCTTCAGCTAGCCGGAAGATGGGCCTGGCATGGGCTAGCTCCGGGTTAATCGGTGCTTGCTCCGGGACCGACGTTAGCCAATAGTCACTCGGATAGCAGCTAGCTAGCTGCAAGATCCAGGTGAAAATGTCCAGAGCTTGCAGGGGGAATCCGGGGATATGGAGGGAAAATAGGTCCGGTATGCTCTGGTTTGAGTCGCGTTGTACGAACTGGTGAGAGCTTTCCGAGCTAAAGGTTAGCTGATGACCGCTAGAAGTGGTTAGCTAAATACTAACGTTAGCTAGTAGCTAGTGAAAAAAAAACTGATCCGCACCACATTGGGTGAGGCGGGTTGCAGGAGAGTGTTTTGAAGTTGAGTTTTAGGAAAAAAATCTAAAAAGATATGCGAAGAAAATATATAAAAAGATATATACACGGGACACGACAAGACGAGGACAAAAGACGTCTGACTGCTACGCCATCTTGGATGAAGCAAGCAAATAAGAATAGAATGTTTCTAAAATCTTCTACATTAATGTGGATGCTACCACGATTACGGATAATCCTGAAGGAATTGTGAATAATGATGATGCACAAATATCATACCTCCAAGACATGCTAACCTCTCACCATTACAATAACAGGGAAGGTTAGCATTTGAGGGGAATTATCAAAAAACAAAATATTTGTCCATGCGCCGAATACAACAGGTGTAGACCTTACCGTGAAATGCTTACTGACAAGCCCTTAACTAACAATGCAGTTTAACAAATATTTAGTTAAGAAAATATTTACTTAATAAACTAAAGTAAAACATTTAAAATTTAAAGTAACACAATAATGTTTAAAAAAAAAAATATTCACCTTTATTTAACCAGGTAGGCCAGTTGAGAACAAGTTCTCATTTACAACTGTGACCTGGCCAAGATTATAAGGACACAAGGTGAGACCCAGATGCAGACACAGGAGGCAGATGGTTAGAGTTCAAGATGTTTATTAACAATCCAAAAGGGGTAGGCAAGAGAATGGTCGTGGACAGGCAAAAAAGTTCCAGAGGTACAGAATGGCAGGCAGGCTCGAGGTCAGGGCAGGCAGAATGGTCAGGCAGGCGGGAATGGAGTCCAGAAAAACAGGCAATAAGGCTATATACAGGGGGGTACCGGTACCGAGTCAATGTGCAAGGGTAAAGGTTAGTGAAGGTAATTTGTACATGTAGGAAATGGTAAGTGACTAGTCATTGATAATAAACAGCGAATATCAGCAGTGCAAAAACAAAGGGGGGGAGTGGTGTCAATGTAAATAGTCTGTGTGGCCATTTGATTAGCTGTTCAGCAGTTAATCAAATGGCTTGGGGGTAGAAGCTGGGGGGTAGAAGCTGTTAAGGAGCCTTTTGAACCTAGAGTTGGCGCTCCGGAGCTTTAAAAATATATATTTTACGGGGTAGATCAGCTTTAATATTGCTGATAGATTGTAGCGTCCATCAATGTAATTGTCTGCATCACTTCCAATCCCCCCATATATATATATTTTTAAAATATATATAAATATTGATGGATTCTGGGTTCTAACTCCTAAACTTGAAATAGGGTTAATTATCAGTTATTCTATTGAAATATAGAGTGCTATGGTTTAGAGGGTCTACACAAGAAGTTAATGGTTATCTGTAGGAGGAAGGCATATGGTGGGTGCAATTAAGCTTGGAATGGACTGAGTGTAGGGAAAACGATCATATGTGGCAGGCATTGATAAGGGGAGAGAGTCATGGATTAGTGATGAAGGGGGTCGAGGTCAGGTCAGGTCATGTTAAGGGAGAAGGAAAAGTTTATTGTCCGTATCACTTAGTTTCCTGCCTAGCAATGAAGACAATGTTTAGCGAGAAGGAGGAGACTCCACCCAAAGTGGGGTACATATACCACTACTATTGTAAACATGTTTTTGTCAGTTCAGCTGTTCCATCCTTTGGGAAGAATAAACATGGTTTAAGCTTTCACAGTGTCCGTCGAGTTCTTACTTTAATAATTAGAATCTAACAATATACATACACTACCGTTCAAAAGTTTGGGGTCACTTATAAATGTCCTTGTTTTTGTCTATTAAAATAACATCAAATTGATCAGATAGAGTGTAGACATTGTTAGTGTTGTAATTGACTATTGTAGCTGGAAACAGCAGATTTTTTTATGGAATATCTACATAGGCGTACAGAGGCTCATTATCAGCAACCATCACTCCTGTGTTCCAATGGCACGTTGTGTTAGCTAATCCAAGTTTATAATTTTAAAAGGCTAATTGATCTAATTCGATTGCAGGCTCAAAATGGCCAGAAACAAATAACTTTCTTCTGAAACTCGTCAGTCTATTCTTGTTCTGAGAAATTAAGCCTATTCCATGTGAGAAATTGCCAAGAAACTGAAGATCTCGTTGTGTACTTCTCCCTTCACAGAACAGCGCAAACTGTCTCTAACCAGAATAGAAAGAGGAGTAAGAGGCCCCAGTGCACAACTCTGCCTAGAAGGTCAGCATCCCGGAGTCACCTCTTCACTGTTGACGTTGAGACTGATGTTTTGCGGGTACTATTTAATGAAGTTGCCAGTTGAGGACTTGTGATGCATCTGTTTCTCAAACTAGACACTCTAATGTACTTGTCCTAACTTTTGAATCTGCTGTCGTTTTGCGTATCAGTTAATAAACCATGTGCCATGGAATCTCTTCCCAAAAATGTTGCAATCTCTATGGCACAGCTGTACATTTTTTGGTCCTTAAATGAAACTGATATATTTATTTATCACAATTTTCTTTAACCAGTTATGGTATTTAATGCAGGGCTGACAGACAAGTTCCTTACTTTTTCCCTCTTCTACTTTCCTCTTCCATTTTTGTGGTAATGCCACAATTAGTTGGTTGTCATTTTGGGTAGAGCAGACATTTCATATATTTTTCTTAGCTGCATGTGTGACATAACTCCACCAGTTCTATTTATAAAGAAATTATGTTTTTTAAATCTATTCGTATATTTGAGTTTAACCACAATATTTGTTGTATTATTTGTTGTTGTTTTTTCTGGTGGATTAAAACTAGTGATATTTGGGATATTATTTCCTTTTAAAATAACTGAAAGTGCGAGGTTGTAATCTGAATAACGGGAAAAAGACCATTATTGAACATGGGGTGAGACGTTCTTATTAATTTGTTAGAGAACCAGTTCGGATTTAAGTATAACTTTTGTATGACTGAAGACTTTAGTGAGAGATCTAATGCTTTAATATGTAATCATTTCTGCCCTCCAAATTCACATTCATTATATAAATAAGCCTGTTTAATTTTGCCTGGCTTGTCATCGGCAAACTTAATGATGGTGTTGGAGTCGTGCTTGGCCACGCAGTCATGGGTGAACAGGGAGTACAGGAGAGGGCTAAACACGCACCCCTGAGGGGCCATCATGTTGAGGATCAGCGTGGCAGGTGTGTTGTTGCCTACTCTTACTACCTGGGGGCGGCCCGTCAGGAAGTCCACGTTCCAGTTGCAGAGGGAGGTGTTTACTCCCAGGGTCCTTAGCTTAGTGATGAGCCTTGTGGCACTACGGTATTGAACGCTGAGCTGTAGTCAACGAACAGCATTCTCACATAGGTGTTCCTTTTGTCCAGGTGGGAAAGGGCAGTGTGGAGTGTGGTTGAGATTGCGTAATCTGTGGATCTGTTGGGGCGGTATGCAAATTGGAGTAAGTCTAGGGTTTCCAGGATGATGGTGTTGATATGAGCCATGAACAAACCTTTCATCTTACCTCATTTGCACACATTGTATATAGATTTTTTTTTTCTACTGTATTATTGACTGTATGTTTGTTTACTCCAATGTGTAACTCTGTGTTGTTGTTGAATGTGTCGAACTGCTTTGCTTTATCTTGGCCAGGTCGCAGTTGTAAATGAGAACTTGTTCTCAACTTGCCTACCTGGTTAACTACTTAGGGAGTGATTTGGCGCTAGCAAGGCGCCAAATCTAAATCCAAAAGTTGAATTATTAAACATTCATCAATATACAAGTGTTGCATAGTCATCAAAAGCTCTGCTTCTTGGCAATATCACAGCATTGTCAGATTTCAAAAAGGCTTTACGGCCAAAGCACAACATTTGATTGTTTGAGGGTAGCACCTCCAATATTTTTTCATTAGCATAAATTCATAAACCATCGCGGTTCACACAAAACACATTTCACAGCGAAAACAAATCCCTTACCTTTTGAAGAACTTCTGCTGAGGGCTTCCCAAGTGTCCAACGAAGACATCCAATGGTTCTTTTGTTAGAAAAAGTCATTTATTATATCCATAAATCTCCGTTTGGTTGGCGCATTATGTTCATAAAATACTGCGTCCACTCGCCCATTGAACCGTGAAGAGAACCCGTTCAACCTATACCTATACACTTGTCCAAGAACAATCAAAGATCATTGATAATGTATCCTTAGGAACACTTTTATGTATATTTACTATAATATTTCAACCGGATTATAAACTGGACGATAGGAAAGGAAAAAAACACAGCGCAAGCCCGTGAACGCACTTCCTCTTCTGTTTACATCCGATGACCAGTTCGAAATTCTTCTTCTATTACCATCCAGAGCAACTAAACATCATCAAACACTGTTTAGAGACTGTTGACATCCAGTGGAGTCAATAGGTACTGCAATCTTACTCCCATATATGTCTGTTTTCAATAGGGAGGGGTTCAAAATGAGGCAATGTGTCAAAAACACTTTTTCCAGGACAGAAATTCCTCGGGTTTTCGCCTGTTATATCAGTTCTGTTATACTCAGAGACAATATTTTAACACTCTGTGTTTCCTATCCAATAGTACTAATTATGTGCATATCCTATTTTCTGGGCCTGAGTGGGAGGCATTTTACTTTGGGCATGCCAGACTCTCCAAAACCGTCACCTCAGGAGCCTAAGAAGACTAAGAATTTAAAAAAGGTGAAATAAAAAAAAATTGAAAAATTAAAAAAGAACTTCATGGCTACCGACGTGAGTGCTACAGGGCGGTAGTCATTTAAGCAGGTTACCTTCGCTTTCTTGGGCACAGGGACTATGGTGGTCTGCTTGAAACATGTAGGAATTACAGACTTGGTCAGGGAGAGGATGACAATGTCAGTGAAGACACTTGCCAGTTGGTCCATGCATGCGCTGAGTACACGTCCTGGTAATCTGTCTGGCCCCGCGGCCTTGTGAATGTTGACCTGTTTAAAGGTCTTGCTCACATCGGCTACGGAGAGCACGATCACACAGTTGTCCAGAACAGCTGGTGCTCTCATGCATGCTTCGGTGTTGCTTGCCTTGAAGAGAGCATAAAAGGCATTTAGCCCGTCTGGTAGGCTTGAGTCAGTGGGCAGCTCACGGTTGGGAATCCCTTTGTAGTCCGTAATAGTCACCCGACGAGTGTCAGAGCCGGTGTAGTAGGATTCAATCTTAGTCCTGTATTGACGCTTTGCCTGTTTGATGGTTCGTCTGAGGGCATAGCGGGATTTCTTATAAGGATCCGGATTAGTGTCCTGCTCCTTGAAAGCGGCAGCTCTAGCCTTTAGCTCGGTTCGGATGTTGCCTGTAATCCATGGCTTCTGGTTGGGATATGTACATATGCATCGTTAATGCACTTATTGATGAAACAGGTGACTGAGGTGGTATACTCCTCAATGCCTTTGGATGAATATTCCAGTCTGAACTAGCAAAACAGTCCTGTAGCGTAGCATCCGCGTCATATGACCACTTCCGTACTGAACGAGTCACTGGTACTTCCTGCTTTAGTTTTTACTTGTAAGCAGAAATCAGGAGGATAGAATTATGGTCAAATTTGCCAAATGGAGGGAGAGCTTTGTACACATCTCTGTGTGTGGAGTAAAGGAGGTCTAGAGGTTTTTTTCCTCTGGATGCACATGTAACATGCTAGTAGAAATAAGGTAAAATGGATTTAAGTTTGCCTGCATTAAAGTCCCCGGCCACTAGGAACGCCACTTCTGGATGAGCATTTTCTTGTTTGCTTATGGCCTTATACAGCTCGTTGAATACGGTCTTAGTGCCAGCGTCGGTTTGTGGTGGTAAATAGACGGCTACGAAAAATGAAATGACGAAAACTCTCTTGGTAGATAATGTGGTCTACAGCTTATCATGAGATACTCTACCTCAGTCAAGCAATACCTGGAGACTACCTTAATATTAGACATCATGCACTAGCTGTTATTGACAAATAGACACACACCCCCACCCCTCGTCTTATCGGATGCAGCTGTTCTGTCCTGCCGATGCATGGAAAACCCAGCCAACTGTATATTATCTGTGTCGTCCTTCAGCCACGACTCGGTGAGACATAAGATATTACAGTTTTTAATGTCCCGTTGGTATGAGAGTCTCAAACTGAGTTCATCCAGTTTATTCTCCAGTGATTGCATGTTGGGTAATAGAACGGATGGTGGTTAGTGGTTACCCACTTGCCGACAAATTCTCACAAGGCACTCTGATCCTTCTGAATTTCCTTATTTTCTTCATGTGAATGACGGGGATTTGGGCCTTGTCTGGGAGAAGCATTACATCCTTCACGTCTGACTCATTAAAGACAAAATCTTCGTCCAGTTCGAGGTGAGTAATCGCTGTTCTAATATCCTGAAGCTCTTTTTGGTCACAAGAGACGGTAGCGTCAACATTATGTATAAAATAAGTTATAAACAATGCGAAAAAACGCATAAAATACCACAATTGGTGAGGAGCCCTTAAAACATCAGCCATCCCCTCCGGTGCCATATGATATTTGTGCCACTGTAACTTTCTCACTCACCATTATCCACCATTCATTCAGGATTATTTGTAACCATGGCAGCATCCACATTAATGTAGAAGTGTTTAGAAACACATTATATTCTTATGTACAATAAAAGTGACTCCAAAATGACACAATACATTATTTACCATACATTTCTATTGGGAACTAAATAATCTGAAACACAACCAAAACAAATAGCAAATGTAGAGTCACAAGCTTGATGGGGCGGCAGGTAGCCTAGTGGTTAGAGCGTTGGACTAGTAACCGAAAGGTTGCAAGATTGAATCACTGAGCTGACAAAGTAGAACAAACAGTTAAATAAAAAATGTAATCATTGCGTGCTAGGAATATGGGACCAAATACTATACTTTAATACACATATAAGTGAATTTGTCACAATACTTTTGGTACACTGAAATGGGGGGACTATGTACGAAAAGTGCTGATATAGATAAAAAAAATACCTTCTAATGAAAGCTGACAGTCTGCACTTTAACCTCATAGTCATTGTATCATTTTAAATCCAAAGTGCTGGAGTACAGAGACAATACTATGTTTCACTATGTTTCCTTTCTTCCTTTCACTCGGTCTCTCTCTCTCTTTTTTCAAACCTTAGCATAACACAAGGTCAACGCAAGCAGTGACATCATCCTCTGGGCTAAACCTGATTTATGGTCACTCACACATGCACAACACACACACCAGAGGAGGCTTGTGGGAGGAGCTATAGGAGGACTGGCTCATTGAAATGGCTGGAATGAAATAAATGGAATGGTATCAAACACATAAAACATATGGAAACCACATTTTTGACTTAATTCCATTTATTCCATTCCAGCCATTACAATGAGCCCGCCCTCCAATAGCTCCTCGCACCAGCCTCCTCTGACACACACACACACAAACATGCACACACAGTAAAACCATGTGACTGAGCGATGGTGGAGAGTGGCTGTCTGAGGAAACTGTACACAATGGGGCAACTGTCAGGGTATTGTTTAGGCTGGCTCTGAGAGTGATATCACTCGGCATTAGAAGGTTTACATGACTGCAGCCTGATCATAGTTCATCATAGTCAATGTTTTATCAACAGTGAACACCATCAGGCATGTTAACCCATCTTCCTGCAGCAACAGCAGCAGGAGAAGAGGTTTGGATTTGGCCCTGAGGTTGGGTTGGGTCTCAGGGATTGCATGCCAAATTGCACCCTATTCACTGGTCAAAAGTAGTGCACTAAATTGGGAATAGGGTTCCACTTGGGAACTAGTTAACATCTCAGCCTGGAGGCGTCAACAGATGTGTGTGGTAAACACAGTTCTGTGTGGACAACCGCTCTTTAAAGCCATGTTCCTCTCCTCCCCTCTACTCCAGTAGGAACTATGGTGGGTTGGGTAGTGTAGTGGAGGAAGGAGGGACGGCTGTGTTTATATACATCCCTCTCTCAACTAATGCTCTCAGTTCCCACACTCAAACCCTCTTCTTTCATCTCCCCCATCTCCGCAAGGCAGACAGAGTGATACGACATGGATGCCAGAGAGGAAAGGGTGTGTGTGCGTGCATGTGAGGGGGGAGGAAGTGGGAGAGTGGAGCCAGCTGATTGATGCATCTGCATCCTCTATCCCTTTTCTTTCTTTCTTTCTTTCTTTTGCATTTAAATTTACAGTGATTTAGAGAAGTATACTGGCTTCAACTGAGATGCCAGTGTAAGCTGTCAGCTAGGTGGTGTATCGTAACTCTCTGTGCTGATCCCAGTAAACGGAGGCTAAATGCTGAACCACCTGCCTCCCTGCATGCTCTGCCAGCTCAGCACTGTGCTCCACACTAATTAAATTAACCACACACACTGCCCTGCCTTACAGGAAGCTGCATAGGAAGGAGAATCAGCCCTGTTCTGGGAGAGTGGACACACACACTACACACACACACTACACACACACACTACACACTTACCTCTGAGAGGAAGGTCTGTGCTGACTTCTGTGCCCCTACGTGCAGCAGGTACTCATACACATAGAGAGCTAACCTGCACAGAGAAACACAGGGACGACATCATGTTAGTAGGATGATCACTGGACTAGAATAGTGTAGCCTCACTAGGCTACGTCACTGCCTGGATGCCACAATTTGACCTCTCCTGTCCAATGAGAAGGCTTCTATATGTTAAAGTTGAAAACAGCCAGCCAGTAGAAGAACAAACAGCATGCTGGGATGAGTTGGCATCGAGGGAACACACTGTAAATGCTTCTGTTTTACCCCAGGCACTCTATACCCCCCAAAACACAGACTTTTTCTTACGCTGGAAAATCCTTTCACAATTGATTCATTCATCGATGAATGAATTAGAGCTACTTTGTTGATCAAACTAACATGGAGGGCCGGCCGACGGGCGTGCGTTCTACCCGATACACAGACACAAGACATCCGATGATCAGGTCAGGGATCAATGCAGTATCAGTCAGTCTCTTAACAGTGCAATCCAAGCCTGGCTGGGTCTGGGAGTTATAGAACCATAGAAACATGGACACAGTGTAGTCTAGAGGCTAATGAATCATTACAAGACAACATTAAACAACGATGTCCATGACATTGTCTACTTTCCTCTCAATTACATGTAATATTACAAAATGTCATGGACATTACATTAGTACATGGAATGGCCCTGGTGTCGGCCAGGCAGATAAGAGGGTAGCATCACTGTCAAGCATCAACAATGAAAATAGCACACAAACAAAAGGTTATATGGATGTGAATGCTTTGCTCTGGCACATTATAACTACTACATAGGCCCCTCAAACTCAACTCTGGACCACCAAGCCAGTTCTATTGCGTTTTTCATTGTTCCCCACTAATCAGGGACTGATTTAGACCTGAGACACAAGGTTGGTACAATGAATTATCAGGTAGAACAGAAAACCAGCAGGCTCCAGACCTCGTAGGGTAACAGTTGAATACCCCTGGAATAGGGGATAGAGGACATAAGATGATAGAGGTGATGAGTGTGGGTGTGTGTTGGAAGAGTACTGCAGTCAAACAGAACTTTAAATCACCAAAATACTCCAGAGTATGAACTAATCAGAGTGGCTGCGGATACGACTTCCTCTTCCCAACAACTAAAGGTCCAAAGCTTCTGCGCGTGTGCGGGACGTGCAGTCTCTGCTCTCCTGTTTCAGCTGCTCAGAGAACAGACTGTGGTGAATGGTGCTCGTTTAATAAAGGTAGATCAAAGCTGAATCAATGCCTACAAGAACACAATGATAGTATTCTACATATAATAGCATATTATAACGTTACTGTAAGACAAAATAACACAATTTCTTATGAGATTTTAGGATGATTGTGCAAATGGTTGCATTTTTCTTTGATGTGGCCAAAACTACACAACGAGCACCACTAGGCAAAATATGTACTTTTGTTGAAACTAAAGACAGGTGGTGAAGGTAGGTTAGTTTGAAAGAGCAGCAGCTCACTGTCTGTCTACGTCCCAAATGGCACCCCATTTCCTTAATAGTGCACTACTTTTGACCAGAGTAGTAGTGCACTATAATGGGCATAGGATGCCATTTGGGACGCATCCTTTGTCTGTTCCCAGAGGCCCCTCAGCGGACCCAGCCACGCAGCGTAGCCGCTCCTCAGTCCAGACTTAAGTCTCAGACTGAGATAAAAATAAACCTCCAGACGCCTCTCGTCTACCTGTCTGAAGATGATGGACTGCACACCTCTCCAGGCTCCACGCACCTGACTCTCTCTCTCCCTCTTTCCCTCACTCTCTCTCTCTTTACCTCTGTCTCTCTCCGAATCTCCATCTCTCTTGTTTTTCTTGTGTGTAATGAAGGGATGCAACACGGTGGCTGTGGGTGGGGGTGTGGCGTGGTGTTTAACCAAAGAGAAGACGGAGCATTTCACAGGGACAAGGTTAACAGAACAATGAGCGGCTTGACAAAGCTCTTGACACCTTCCACGCCGGTCCATGTTCTAGAGCTGCGTTACCTCCCTCTTCATCTTGGGACTGGCTCTCTCTCTCTCGGTTTGTCTATCTGTACAATATCACTCTCTCTGTGTCTGTCTGTCTGTACAGTATCGCTCTCTGTCTGTTTTTCTCTGTCTAGTACCTCTGTCTAGCACTGTCTGTACAGTATCACTCACTCTCTCTCAGTCTTTCTGTCTGTTTCCTTTCTGTACAGTATCACTCACTCAGTCAGTCAGTCTGTATGTACAGTATCACTCACTCTCTCTCAGTCTTTCTGTCTGTTTCCTTTCTGTACAGTATCACTCACTCAGTCAGTCAGTCTGTCTGTACAGTATCACTCACTCTCTCTCTGTCTTTCTGTCTGTTTCCTTTCTGTACAGTATCACTCACTCAGTCTGTATGTACAGTATCACTCACTCTCGCTTGTCATGTCCCCTTTGAACACACTCCCTCTTACACACATTGTCACCCTGTGAAATGTGGTGGGTAATCAATAATACGCTGTGACACTTCATTCCTCTGGGAGTGGAGGAGAACCTCTCTCTCTCTCTCTCTCTCTCTGTGTGTGTGTGTGTGTGTGTGTGTGTGTGTGTGTGACTCAAAGCGTTCAGCAGAGTGTCAACTGAATGTGATAAAGAAAGCATTTCACCAAAAGCTCAATAAACTCCCCAAAATGACTAGCTGTCCTGACCTGATCTGTGAATACATTATAGATATTAAAATTACTTCAAATAGTTTTCAATCCTACATACAGTGAGTCTATTTTCAGTAGCATTTGCCCTTGCTCTTTAAATTAGCCTATTGAAGATAAACTGAAATACATATTCTTTCTCTTTGAATACCACAGCAGTTACACAGGTAATCTACCTTGACCAATCTGTGAAGTCAACGATCACCACTTTACATTAATTGCGATGAATCATGATTGAGACAGGATCAAGTGTTTTTCTCATCTTTATGTGTGTGTGTGTGTGAGAGAGAGTCCGTGTGTACTTGACCTCCTTCCACTTCAAATTCAAGTAGTTTTGTCTTCAGTCACATCTAAATATATTCATATTTTGGTAACATCGCTTCCTCTGAGTCTAAAGTATTAGTACAGCAGGAGGCTCAGCAGCCAGGACCAGACTAGCTGTAGCTTCATTAAGTCAGGGAGCTGAAATGCTGCTGATTCTCCATTTTCCCTTTGTCACGGAGAGGAGAGGAGGAGTCTGTCTGAAATTAACCTACTTTACAGCATCAGCATATGAGGCCAGCAGCTCGCTACTAATCAATTTACTGCCACTGTGAACACAACCAGAGTTACAAATCAAAACAGACAATGACTTTGGCACTTGATTCTGCCATTAAAGATTAAATGTAAACAGACCAAAAGTCATTATGTTCCTGATAGTGCATCAGGACCTGTAATAAAACACATCATCCATAAGATATGCTCAATATCAGTACCGGGTCTAAGCGTCAAAAAGCCTTGCAGATTTGCAGATAACCTTTGACCCTGACCAGGAAATGATCTGATTGGAAGTAGTAGAGCAGACAGCGCTGACTGGTGATGGACAGAGAAACAGAGAGAATAAGTGGCCACAGGGTCAGGGATGCATCGTATGGTAACCTAAACCATCTCGAACAGCAATGCTGTAAGAGGAATTAGATCTAAAGATGGACAGAGAGTAAGAAACAAAGAAAGAATGGGATGGAGAGATAGAAACACAGGGAGAGAAATACAAACAAAAGAGAGACAGAGAGATCTCCTACAGATTAGCAACAAGAGATGAAAGGTTCTGATGAGGCGAGGGGAAGGAGGTGGGGGGTTAGAGGAAGAGAAGGTAGAGGAATAGAAGGAAGAGAAGACAGAAGAAGAGAAGGTAGACAGGGGTCTGAAGGAGGGGGTTAGTGGGTGAGCCCCACAATTAATCATCCTGAGGTCTGGAAACATTCACATTCTAATAGTGATGATCTGACTGAACAAGCACCCAGACTAGCCAAGCACCCAGACTAGCCAAGCACCCAGACTAGCCAAGCACCCCTGCTGTGCCCTCCTTAAGCAAATTAACACAAACCCACACTGGAACAAGCAGCAGGAAAAAGTAGGCTACCTTTCTCCCGAATACACACTAGAAATACAAATACAGAGCCAGAAATACCGTAGACCTTCAGAAGAAAACTTTGGATTTCATATCTCCACATTAGTAGTAATTCCTTGCCGAGAGTAGTAAGAATGAGAGCGTGAACATGAGTTAAGACCAGGGCTCACTGTTTTTAAGTGCATAAGGAATCAAGAATCAAAATGTATCTGGCAGACAAAAATACAAAAATGGGGCTTACATTTTTTAGCAAAACAATATCCTAAATTTGCTCAATTTTGTTCTCATATCCCTATGGGCCCTGGTCAATTGTAGTGTACTATATAGGGAATAGAGTGCCATTTGGAACACACATTAGAGAAAGGAATCAGGCTATAACTGAGTGCAAAGCAGTGATGAATGGAGAACAGGACTGAGGATGGAGTATGGCCTGGCCTCTGTGCTCAGCCCAACACTTTCTCAGATTAATCAGAGCCCAGCAGCAGGGCTTTATGTGCCATTAAAAGGCTCTCTAAATGGCTTGACTTCATTCATTAGAGAGGAGCATCCTCTGCAGGGGAGAGGCTCTGCCAGATAGACAGCTAAGTGGCAGAGGGAGAGGACATGTGCACTGAGGCACAATAAACAACCACAAATATAGAGCCATTACAACAGTGAATAATTAATCTAATACAGGGAGGGCTGCACAACAACAGCCGTGGTGTAACGTACTGTATATAGACCCATTAGACTGCTAAACAGTGACATAAAAACATAAAGGTGTTTGAGTGGGTACACTCTCTGAGAAGGTATGTCCTACAGCAGGCTCAAGCCCAAATAACTTTATTGTGTTAAATCTAGCTAAATGCAACAAATCCCTTTTCTCTGTTTATCAGGTGAGCGTATTGTCTTAATGGAGTAGCAGAAAGGAGCAGGTCAACACTGACTGCATCTGAATGCATCGTTAGCCCCATGCTAAGGCTGCAAGGCTCTTATTAGGGGACTTCTCCTCACCAAATAAGAAAGAAAGTGAATGAGGAAGAAATAGAGAACAAAAGGAAGACAAAGATTACCAGAGATAGGAGAGATTAGGTTGAGGATTTCTTTTTTAAAATACATTTTAGAATAAGGCTGTAACGTAACAAAATGTGGAAAAAGTCAAGAGGTCTGAATACTTTCCGAAGGCACTGAATATAATGATCATGCTGTTTAATCAGATTCTTGATATGCCATACCTGTCAGGTGGATGGATTATATTGGCAAAGGAGAAATGCTCACTAACAGGGATGTAAACAAATTTGTGCACAACATTTTAGAGATATTTCTCCGCTCCTGTTCCAGTCAAACTTTTGCCTACATTTGGTGTATCATTTTAGTGCAAGAAATCCTTAATTCTGCAGGAGTTAATATTAAGGCTATGTGAGAGGTTATAGACCTGCAGTCTGTGTCCAGATTTCAGTTTCCATTTAACCCACCTGAACAGTAGGCTACAGAGTCAGTGATGTACCATAAGCCTACTTGAAGTCCCCGTCTTGTGACTGTTGTCTCACAATCATTATATAACACAGCCGGCACTGCAATCACGCTCTTCTACCACTTCACCAAATCTTTCTCAAACATTACCTTTCTGGTCCTCCCTTCTCTTTATTTTCAACTCTCCATTTCACAGCTTTTCTCTTTTAGAATTAAACTCTTACATGGCTCGTTTTGCCTCCATGGATCGACGTTAACTTTTTCTGCCCATTCCCAAAAGCATTTGGCGATTGGCCTGTAGGCTATTTGGTTAGGCCCTAAAGCTAAGACTGACACAAGAATGCCAGATAGCCTACACTAATGAAAAACCTAAATGTAGCCTATAGATATAAATTGCACAAGAATGATAAATGTATTAAATGTATTATTTTTTATAAAGTATTGTTTTCTCTTTATTCAATCCGCCTGTCCTTCATTTATGAGTCAATCTGTGCATCACTAACACACACACACACACACAAACACAACCACACACAGGGAGGTTCATAGACCTCTCTCCATCAGTTTGACAACCTGTTCTGATCTTCTCGTAACAACATGGCTGTAAGGCCTTCCAGTGAATCCCCAACTGACTGTAGCTGTCCGTTGATGCATTTCTAATTGGCATTTCTGCTGATAGTCACATGTCAGATCTATATTCTCCATTATCCTATACCCACATCCCAGGAGAACTCTCTAATGGCTTCTGCTCAAGGCAAAGATATGAACAGCATTAATATTGTAATGTAAACTTGACTCTCATTGAGTCATTGTATAATCTGAGGAGAGGTAAGTTTGAGAAGTAAAATTTAAATTTTGAAGATTAACAAAGCACACGTCATAATCCCACTTTGGAAGGGCCTGAGCGAGGAGAAACATTCATACTCAAAAAAGAGTTTATCTGACTGTGTTCTCTGTTTTGCCTACACAGAGAGAGATCTTGCACTGCTTTAGTGTGTCAGTGTTTGTACTGCTCTTTATCCCTCTCACTTCCAGCAAACATGTTAAACCACAAGTGCATTAATGAGGTCGGGCACTGATGTTGAGCGATTAGGCCAATTCATCCCAAATGTATTCGATGGAGTTGAGGTCAGGGCTCTGTGCAGGCCAGTCAAGTTCTTCCACACCGATCTCAACAAACCATTTCTAGATGGACCTCGCTTTGTGCATGGGAGCATTGTCATACTGAAACAGGAAAGGGCCTTCCCCAAACTGTTGCCACAAAGTTGGAAGCACAGAATCGTCTAGAATGTTATTGTATGCTGTAGGATTTAGATTTCCCTTCATGGGCCTCCCGAGTGCGCAGTGGTCTAAGGCACTGCATCGCAGCGCTAGCTGTGCCACCAAAGTTCCTGGTTCGAGTCCAGGCTCTGTCGCAGCCGGCCCACGACCGAGAGACCCATGGGGCGGCGTCGTCCGGGTTAGGCCGGCAGGGATGTCCTTGCCCCATCGCGCTCTAGTGACTCCTGTGGCAGGCCGGGCGCATGCATGCTGAAATTGTCGCCAGGTGTACAGTGTTTCCTCTGACACATTGGTGTGGCTGGCTTCCGGGTTAAGCGGGAATTGTGTCAAGAAGCAGTGCGGCTTGGTTGGGTCGTGTTTTGGAGGACGCACGACTCTCGACCTTCGCCTCTCCCGAGTCAGTACGGGAGTTGCAGCAATGAGACAAGACTGTAACTACCATAAGGATACCACGAAATTGGGGCGAAAAAGGGGTAAAAGTAAAAAGAAATCTAATAAATTCAAGATTTCCCTTCCCTGGAACTAAGGGGCCTAGCCCGAACCATGAAAAACAGTCCCAGACCATTATTCCTCATCCACCAAACTTTACAGTTGGCACTATGCATTGGGGTAGGTAGCGTTGTCCATCAGACTTTCAGATGGTGAAGCGTGATTCATCACTCCAGAGAATGCGTTTCCACTGCTCCAGAGTCCAATGGCGGCGAGCTTTACACCACTCCAGCCGATGCTTGGCATTACGCATGATGATCTTAAGCTTGTGTGCGGCTGCTTGGCCATGGAAACCCATTTCATGAAGCTCCCGACAAACAGTTATTGTGCTGATGTTGTTTCCAGAGGCAGTTTGGAACTTGGTAGTGAGTGTTGCAACCGAGGACAGACGATTTTTACACGATACGGTCCCGTTCTGCAGTCCCGTTCTGTAAGCTTGTGTGACCTACCACTTCACGGCTGAACCATTGTTGCTCTTAGATGTTTCCACTTCACAATAATAGTACTTACAGTTGACTGGGGCAGCTCTAGCAGGGCAGAGATTTGACGAACTGACTTGTTGGAAAGGTCACTGAGCTCTTCAATAAGGCAATTCTACTGCCAATGTTTGACTATGGAGATTGCATGGCTGTGTGCTCGATTTTATACACCTGTCAGCAACAGTATAAAATAGCCGAATCCACTAATTTGAAGGGGTGTCCACATACTTTTGCATATATAGTGTATTAAGGAAAACCTAAATATACAAGACTCACACTACTCCTTTCGACAACAGCAGCAATTCCAAATTCCATGGGTACATCATGAGGTTAGAGTAAGATCTTTCAAATACAAAGACCCAACTGACTGGAATCATTTACCTATATAAATCAGGGCATTAAAATCACACAGTGCATTTAAGAAATACCTTTTTCAAATGTTAAGAACAAACTCTTTGTGTTTAACAATTAGAAACATCACCATGTGGAGATATTTTTTAATATAACTATATGTAGTATATATTATAGGTACTTAGTTGTATTAGTTGTAGCAGTAGTGTTTATTAGTTGTAGGCCTATTAGTAGTTTGACAACTTTTTGTTTAATCTAAGTATTTGTTTTAAATTATTATTATTAGACAGTAGTTGCCATATTATTCTTGTTTGTTTGTTTTTTTCCATTCATTTTTTTCAATTGGAAAGTCAAGACGGTGCATCTCAAGATATTTCATCCTCAAAAGATTTCAAATAAATACAGTTGACAACTTACAGTAACTGACAAAAGCTACCATTAAGGTTATCCATACAGCGGCAGCGTTAACACAATGTATACACTCTTGGGGAAAAAATGGATATCTGGAAACTAAAAGGGTTCTTCGGCTGTCCCCATAGGAGAACTATTTGAATTTAAAAAATGTGGCTCCAGGTAGTACCCTTTTGGTTCCAGGAAGAACCCTTTTGGAACCCTTTTATCTAAGAGTGTACATAGTCAACATGAGTTTCTGTATATTGTGTCAACATGCATCATACTCATCTCAACAATGTATAATTTCATACAAACGTGGACTACAGTACACAGAGAGCACTGGCAGGCATGCAATATAGTAACAAACTAGAATTCCCAGTCAAACCTAACCCTTCAGTATAGGAATTTTGGAGGTTCAAAATCTGTTCCTCTGGTCCATCGTCATGCGTATCAAGGTAAGTCAGGAAAATGAAGCTCATATCCTGTAGAATAGCTCTGAGTTCTTTGGCGCACCTCAGAGCAGCCCTCCTGTTTACCTTTCATTAACTCCAGCTCCCACAATCCCCCCCTCCTAGTGCCATCCCAGGCCAAAGAACTCAGACACCATTCCCAAAAAACAAAGTCACTCAGGAGACGACAATCCTAAGGTGTTGAAGTGATCTTAAATAATACATCTCAGTCTTAATCCCCCCCACACAAAAACAACAACAACCTTGTCTTTCTTACTAGCACTGACTTTGCTGATAACTTCTTTATTGAGGGAAAATGTACTATTAAGACTGTGATGTGGTTGTCTCACCTAGCTGTCTTAAGATGAATGCACTAACAGTAAGTTGCTCTGGATAAGAGTGTCTGTTTAATGACTCAAATGTAATGTAAATGATGGGGATGATAAAGTGACAGATTTCCACGTATCCTCTTCCAAGTTAGCCTGTAGTTGTTGCACTGCCTCCTGCTACAAAACGGACACAGCTGAAGACGACTGATACACAATCAACCCCAAAGAGCAAGCAATATCCTATATCTATCCTACCCTGCCTCTCAAAGGTCTTTGAAAGCCAAGTTAACAAACAGATTTCCGACCATTTCGAATCCCACCGTACCTTCTCCGCTATGCAATCTGGTTTCAGAGCTGGTCATGGGTGCACCTCAGCCACGCTCAAGGTCCTAAACGATATCATAACCGCCATCGATAAGAGACATTACTGTGCAGCCGTATTCATTGATCTGGCCAAGGCTTTCGACTCAATCACAACATCCTTATCGGCAGACTCGACAGCCTTGGTTTCTCAAATGATTGCCTCGCATGGTTCAACAACTACTTCTCCGATAGAGTTCAGTGTGTCAAATTGGAGGGCCTGTTGTCCGGGCCTCTGGCAGTCTCTATGGGGGTGCCACAGGGTTCAATTCTTGGGCCGACTCTCTTCTCTGTATACATCAATGATGTCGCTCTTGCTGCTGGTGAGTCTCTGATCCACCTCTACGCAGACGACACCATTCTGTATACTTCTGGCCCTTCTTTGGACACTGTGTTAACTACCCTCCAGACGAGCTTCAATGCCATACAACTCTCCTTCCGTGGCCTCCAACTGCTCTTAAACGCAAATAAAACTAAATGCATGCCTCCAATACTCTACTCAACAAATTGGATGCAGTCTATCACAGTGCCATCCGTTTTGTCACCAAAGCCCCATATACTACCCACCACTGTGACCTGTACGCTCTCGTTGGCTGGCCCTCGCTTTACACTCGTCACCATACCCACTGGCTCCAGGTCATCTACAAGTCCCTGCTAGGTAAAGCCCCACCTTATCTCAGCTCGCTGGTCACCATAGCAGCACCAACCCGTAGCACGAGCTCCAGCAGGTATATCTCACTGGTCACCCCCAAAGCCAATTCCTCCTTTGGCCGACTTTCCTTCCAGTTCTCTGCTGCCAATGACTGGAATGAACAACAAAATCATTGAAACTGGAGACACTTATCTCCCTCACCAGCTTTAAGCACCAGCTGTCAGAGCTGCTCACAGACCCCTGCACCTGTATATAGCCCATCTGTAAATTGCCCAACCAACTACCTCATCCCCTACCGTATTTATTTATTTATCTTGTTCTTTTGCACCCCAGTTTTTCTACATTGCACATTCATCTACTGCACATCTACCATTCCAGTGTTTAAATGCTATATTGTAATTACTTTGCCACCATGGCCTATTTATTGCCTTACCTTCCTTATCTTACCTCATATGCACTCTTTGTATATAGATTTGTTTTTTTTCTACTGTATTATTGACTGTATGTTTGTGTAACTCTGTGTTGTTGTATGTGTCGAACTGCTTTGCTTTATCTTGGCCAGGTCGCAGTTGTAAATGAGAACTTTTTCTCAACTTGCCTACCTGGTTAAATAAAGGTGGCTTTTTTTTTTGGAGAAGCACGGTGGCTAGGAAAAACTTATTAGAAAGGCAGGAACCTAAGAAGAAACCTAGATAGGAACTAGGCTCTTAGGGATGGCCAGTCCTATTCTGTCTGTGCAGGGTGAAGATAAGAGTACATGACCATTAAGGCCAGATCATTCTTCAAGTCGTTCAAACGTTCATAGATGACCAGCAGAGTAAAATAATAACCACAGTGGTTATATAGAGAGTGCAGCAGTCCAACACCTCAGGAGTAAATGTCAGAGGCTCCATCGATCCATAGCACATGGAGCCCAAGTACTGTAACAACCTACAGTACCCTTAATCACAACTAGCTAACTCCTGTAACAATTTACCCCTGTAACAACTAGCTAACCCCTGTAACAATTTACCCCTGTAACAACTAGCTAACCCCTGTAACAACTTACAGTACCCTTAATCACAACTAGCTAACCCCTGTAACAATTTACCCCTGTAACAACTAGCTAACCCCTGTAACAATTTACCCCTGTAACAACTAGCTAACCCCTGTAACAACCTACAGTACCCTTAATCACAACTAGCTAACCCCTGTAACAATTTACCCCTGTAACAACTAGCTAACCCCTGTAACAATTTACCCCTGTAACAACTAGCTAACCCCTGTAACAATTTACCCCTGTAACAACTAGCTAACCTCTGTAACAACCTATCCCTACTCACAACTACCTAACCCCTGTAACAACCTAAAACTATTTACAACTAGCTAACCCCTGTAGCAACCTACCCCTACTCACAACTAGCTAACCCCATAACAACCTACCCCTATTCACAACTAGCTAACCCCGTAACAACCTACCCCTATTCCCAACTAGCTAACCCCGTAACAACCTACCCCTACTCACAACTAGCTAACCCCGTAACAACCTACCCCTACTCACAACTAGGTAATTGCTGTAACGACCTGCCCATATTCACAACTAGCTAATCCCTGTAACAACCTGCCCATATTCACAACTAGCTAATCCCTGTAACAACCTACCCCTATTCACAACTAGCTAATCCCTGTAACAACCTACCCCTATTCACAACTAGCTAATCCCTGTAACAACCTACCCCTATTCACATCTAGCTAATCCCTGTAACAACCTACCCCTATTCACATCTAGCTAATCCCTGTAACAACCTATCCCTATTCACATCTAGCTAATCCTTGTAACAACCTACCCCTATTCACAACTAGCTAATCCCTGTAACAACCTACCCCTATTCACATCTAGCTAATCCCTGTAACAACCTACCCCTATTCACAACTAGCTAATCCCTGTAACAACCTACCCCTATTCACAACTAGCTAATCCCTGTAACAACCTACCCCTATTCACATCTAGCTAATCCCTGTAACAACCTATCCTTATTCACATCTAGCTAATCCCTGTAACAACCTACCCCTATTCACATCTAGCTAATCCCTGTAACAACCTACCCTTATTCACAACTAGCTAATCCCTGTAACAACCTACCCCTATTCACATCTAGCTAATCCCTGTAACAACCTATCCTTATTCACATCTAGCTAATCCCTGTAACAACCTACCCCTATTCACATCTAGCTAATCCCTGTAACAACCTACCCCTATTCACAACTAGCTAATCCCTGTAACAACCTACCCCTATTCACATCTAGCTAATCCCTGTAACAACCTATCCCTATTCACATCTAGCTAATCCTTGTAACAACCTACCCCTATTCACAACTAGCTAATCCCTGTAACAACCTACCCCTATTCACAACTAGCTAATCCCTGTAACAACCTACCCCTATTCACATCTAGCTAATCCCTGTAACAACCTACCCCTATTCACAACTAGCTAATCCCTGTAACAACCTACCCCTATTCACATCTAGCTAATCCCTGTAACAACCTACCCCTATTCACAACTAGCTAACCGCTGTAACGACCTATCCCTTCTCACAACTAGCTAACCGCTGTAACGACCTGCCCCTATTCACAACTAGCTAATCCCTGTAACGACCTGCCCCTATTCACAATTAGCTAATCCCTGTAACGACCTGCCCCTATTCACAACTAGCTAATCCCTGTAACAACCTACCCCTATTCACATCTAGCTAATCCCTGTAACAACCTATCCTTATTCACATCTAGCTAATCCCTGTAACAACCTACCCCTATTCACAACTAGCTAATCCCTGTAACAACCTACCCCTATTCACAACTAGCTAATCCCTGTAACAACCTATCCTTATTCACATCTAGCTAATCCCTGTAACAACCTACCCCTATTCACAACTAGCTAATCCCTGTAACAACCTATCCTTATTCACAATTAGCTAAACCCTGTATCAACCTACCCCTATTCACAACTAGCTAACTCCGGTCTCCCCTGGTTTATTTATTTGCAGCAAAGAAAACAAGTGATAGACAACAATACAGATAAAATATATATATATAAAAATACAAAAAAGGGTGTACACCACATTTTTTTAAATATTCAATACATAATTACAACAACAAAAAAGGTTTGTTAAAACAGATAACAAAATCTACTAATTATAAATACCCTTAATGCTACTAATCATTCCCATCTGTTCATTTCTAGCTGCCAAAGAGAAGTGGAACATTGAAAAGTGGTCATAAATAAAGTACAGTGCATTCTGAAATATTTAGACCCCTTGACTTTTTCCACATTGTTACGTTACAGCCTTATTCTAAAATAGATGCAATCATTTTTCCCCCCCCTTATCAATCTACACACAATACCCCATAGCGACAAAGCAAAAATAGGTTTCTAGAAATGTTGGCAAATTTATACAAATAAAAATACAGGGTATATATCACATTTAGATAAGAATTCAGACCCTTAACTGAGTACTTTGTTGAAGCACCTTTGGCAGCGATTACAGCCTCAAGTCTTCTTGGGTATGACGCTACAAGCTTGGCACACCTGTATTTGGGGAGTTTCTCCCATTCTTCTCTGCAGATCCTCTCAAGCTCTGTCACGTTGGATGGAGAGCGTCGCTGCACAGCTATTTTCAGGTCTCTCCAGAGATGTTCGATCGGGTTCAAGTCCAGGCTCTGGCTGGGCCACTCAAGAACATTCAGAGACTTGTCCCTGAAGCCACTCCTGTGTTGTCTTGGGTGTGTGCTTAGGGTCGTTGTCCTGTTGGAAGATGAACCTTTGCCCCAGTCTGAGGTCCTGAGTGCTCTGGAACAGGTTTTCATCTAGGATCTCTCTGTAATTTACTCTGTTCATCTTTTCCTCGATCCTGACTAGTCTCCCAGTCCCTGCCGCTGAAAACATCCCGCAGCATGATGCTGCCACCACCATGCTTCCAGGTTTCCTCCAGACGTGACGCTTGACATTCAGGCCAAAGAGTTCAATCTTGGTTTCATCAAACCAGAGAATCTTGTTTCTCATGGTCTGAGAGTCTTTAGGTGCCTTTCCAGGCGGGCTGCCATGTGCTTTTTACTGAGAAGTGGCTTCCGTCTGGCCACTCTACCATATAGGCCTGATTGGTGGAGTGCTGCAGAGATTGTTGTCCTTCTGGAAGGTTCTCCCATCTCCGCAGAGGAACTCTGGAGTGCTGTCAGTGTGACCATCGGGTTCTTGGTCACCTCCCTGACCAAGGCCCTTCTCCCCGATTACTCGGGCGGCCAGCTCTAGGAAGAGTCTTGGTGGTTCCAATATTCTTCCATTTAAGAATGACGAAACCACTGTGTTCTTGGGGACCTTCAATGCTTCAGAAATGTTTTGGTCATGGACAATTCCTTCGACCACATTGTTTGGATTTTGCTCTGACATGAACTGTCAATTGTGGGACCTTATATAGACAGGTGTGAGCCTTTCCAAATCATGTCCAATCAATGGAATTTAGGTGGTGGACTCCAATCAAGTTGTAGAAACATTTCAAGGATGATCAATGGAAAAAGGATGCACCTGAGCTCAATTTTGAGTCTCATAGCAAATGGTCTGAATACTTCTGTAAATAAGGTATTTCTGTTTTTTATTTGTAATAAATTAGCAAAAATGTATAAAAACCTGTTTCGCTTTGTTATTATGAGGTATTGTGTGTAGATTGATGAGGAAAATGTTCTATTTAATCAATTTAAGAATAAGGCTGTAACATAACATGACAAGTCAAGGGGTCTGAATACTTTCAGAATGCACTGTATACAATATAAAGTATACCTGTATTAGCCACATTATTCAAAAAATATTATCAGTAAAGGTGGCAGAAGAACTGTTCACTCTTGTGGGCTTATAGATGATGCGATACAGATAGCTGGAGTATAAAGTATTCAAAAAGTCAGATGTCAGTGAGTGGTTCGCCACTTTAAAATTTGTTTATGTTGTAATCACCCAATAGAAAAACATATTTTATCTTCATTATTAGGGGCGAAAGACTAATCGAACCATCTTGATGCAAGGATATCAATGAAACTACCAATGTCAGAATCTGTAGCCGATAGATACATCCAATTACCACTTTTTAACCACCAAAAAATGAACAGGAGGGAATTTCGATAAAAAGAGATTTAATGTCAATGTTATCAGATGTAAGTGCGAGGTCCTCTCTTACAAAGAATTGAAAATGTTTATGATCAAAAACGGACACACCTCCAACTCTTGAGGTTCAACAGTGGTGAACAGCATTTTAAGGAGACATGGTTCAGTCTCGCATTAAAAGACAAGAATGAAAAGCAGCATATACTACAGCTTGTGAGGCTCACTATAATGCATCTCTGCCCTAGAGTCCAACTCCAAGCATCATCATCATCTGTTCAGAATTAGCCGGTCCTGAAAGGAGAAGCCCTCCCTCCACTGTCAGAGGTTGAACAGGAGTCTGTGATCAGGGTCAGGGCAACATGTTGGCTCAGTGGGGTGTGTCAATGTGATTGACTACCAAACCTCGCTCTCTCTCTCAGTAGCAGGAACATGAGCAGGAAACCACCCTTGACTAGCTCCTCCGGAAAATAACAAATGAGTGGTGTTGCAATTAAGAACGGAAGGGGGAGGGAGGGGGTTGGGGAGGGTACAGCAAATCCCCTGTCCTTTCTTCTGATTGTGATAGACAGACAAAACAGAATGTTAAGGAGTTTGAAAATGAAAAGTAGTTTTAGTTCGTTGTCATTGGTTTAGACTGGCTCTGGCCTAACATAAGAGGCAACAATGTTCTCAGCTGGGACAACTGGAAAAACCAGCTTATCAGACAGGGAGAGGAGAAATCCATTAACAGAAAAATTCTATGTACTCTAATTTTTTGTTCCATTTTAATTGGTTTGTTTAGTTTAGATTGAGTCACAGTTAACAGAGTTCCTTTAATTTCACAGTTCAAAGGCCACCGCCTGATTTCCAGCAGTTTTCCTTGTTTAACTTTTCTTTAAGTGATAACAGCACATTTACTAGTGCAATTCTACAGTGAAATTTTTCTTCCTCTGTTTTCAGATGGAACTTGGTTGTCATTCAAATTCATTTTTTTGCCTAGACATATGGGATGGTTCAGTCACTGGCTGTGTAACTGTGTACTATCTAAAGCACAGTATAGTCCTTCATCAGAATGATCTGAATGGACGGTGTGTTGACAGCCCTGTAGGATCTATGAGTCATAGTAAATGAAAAGTAAATGATAACTTGAGACATAAAGAATGGAATACATCACTGTCAGGCAATGAATGTCTAAAACACATGCTTACACAGCATGCACACACGCACACACACACAAACACACGCACGGGCAGTGAGTGAGCCCGGTGTGTTCCCTGTTCTCTACCATCCCCTGCCTGACCCTAGCCGACGCCTCCTTGTCTTAGAATGTCAGACCTGGAATGTGGCTGCTGGAACATTTTCCTGCTAGCTCCCAAGCTCCGATAGTTTTAGAGATATTGTTGAACAACAGACACAAAAAGCTGTTAAGGGCTATATGTTGCTGTTCTAATACTGGTTAGTTACGTTCTACTGAATAATTAGATCCTGGGAATTGAACCAGGTGAAGACAATGATGATAGCAATAATAATATTAGCTCTATAGATGCTTTTATTTCCGCCTTTATTTCCGCCTCTATGACCTTATTCCTGTACTACCAGTGATATTGAAAGTTGAGGCAGACTGTCGTCACAAACAATACCCAGTGTTGCCCAACTCAAACTGAGATCTGTCTATGATGTCATACCTGCCTCTCCTGCTTCTCTCCGATTGGGAAATAACATTAAGGGGATCCTATAAATGCCAAGTGCTCTGCCAGCCGTTTAAGTACTAGACAGAGACTTCAGAGGGGAGAAAATGTCATATAGGACTTTATAAGGTTCAGTGGCAGTAATACGTATGTTGTAATGTAAGACGAGAGGGTAGGAAGGTACATTTATGGATGATTAAAAGGAAGAACTCTGTGGCCTCACACTCTAACACAGATGATGAAAATGAAATAGCAAGAGAGAGGGAGGGAGGAAAGCGAGAGAGAGAGAGAGAGAGAGAGAGAGAGACAGAGAGAGAATAAGCGAGAGAGAGAGAGAGAGATGGAGAGAGAGAGAGGGGGAAGAGAGAGAGAGAGAATAAGAGAGACCGAGTGAGAAGAGGGAGATAGAGAGAGGGGAGATAGGGAGAGGGGAGATAGGGAGGGAGGGAGAGAGAGCGAGAGAGAGAGAGCAAGCGAGACTGAGGCAATTCCTAAGCCTGGCCGTCACACATGCTTAACCTTGCGCTAGCGCCTGGGCGATGCTGCTTGCATATCAATGATAGAGGAAATATCAGAGGATACAGGTCTACAAACTCCACTGCTGTAGGAGAAAGAGAGAGAGAGAGAGAGAGAGAGAGAGAGAGAGAGAGAGAGAGAGAGAGAGAGAGAGAGAGAGAGAGAGAGAGAGAGAGAGAGAGAGAGAACAGGAGCTCAGTAACAACAGCAGCATAGAGTGATTCCACGCCAGCATGGCCGAAAACACATTTGGTATCTCAGATTGTTCTCGCAATTCTCACATAAAAAAATTTATTGGGAGGAAGGATGTTTAAATATTTTTTACATTGGTATCAAGTATCGCAAACCATTTTTGAGATACTCATAATAAAGGTGACCATTTTAGGCCCTTTTTAGACCTATACATGCCTCCTGTAAGACCCTATGATCTGTGAACCGCTACTTAATTAATTTATTCAACATAAAAAATATGAATATCTCTAAAGTACCCTTTTTGATTTATACATTTTTACAAATTATCTTTGAAAGAGGGTCCTGAAAAAGTGACATTTTTTTTTGTTGCTGAGTTGATAAGGAAATCAGTCAATTGAAATGAATTAATTAGGCCCTAATCTATGGATTTCACATGACTGGGCAGGGAGAGCATAGGCCCACAAAATAGCTTTATTACAGAGAGAAATACTTTTCAGCACCCCGTCCCCCCAACCCCGCTCAGACGATCCCGTAGGTGAAGAAGCCGGATGTAGAGGTCCTGGGTTGGCATGGTTACACGTGGTCTGCGGTTGTGAGGCCAGATGGATGTACTGACAAATTCTCAAAATGAACATTCAAATGGTGGACATTCCTGCAGTCAGCATGCCAATTGCCCGCTCCCTCAAAACTTGAGACATCTGTGGCATTGTGTTGTGTGACAAAACTCCACATTTTAAATTGTCCTTTTATTGTCCCCAGCACAAGGTGCACCTGTGTAATGGTCAATCAGCTTCTTGATATGCCACACCTGTCAGGTGGGTGGATTATCTTGGCAAAGGGAAAATGCATACTAACAGTGATGTAAACAAATTTGTATACAAAATTTGAGAGAAATACGCTTTTTGTGCTCATGAAACAAGGGATCATCAATTTACATGTTGCATATACCATTTTGTTCAGTGTAGCTTATTTTTAGGCATATTGTTTGGAACAATATACTCTTCAAACATCACATTTTCAGAGTAGGCTCTCTGCTGATTTTGAAATTGCCCTGAAATAGACATTATAGGTCATTAACCAATCACAGTCCTCCTGCATATTCAGCAAATCACCAGCAGAGGGAGTTTCCTTTGAATCCATTTTCCCATTCACTGTGTTGGTGGTACTCATAATATTTATCATAACTTTAACAGATGTGATGTACTTGTAGAGTCTATTGTTTAAAACAATATGTCAAAAAATAAACAAAATCAAAAAGGTTACTTTTGGGATTGTAATAGTTTTATATGTTGAATAAATTAATGTGGAAAATTGTATTACAGAATGTAGCGGTACATATTTTAGAGATAACTATTTGGAGTATAATGGCACCAAGGTGTTGTCACACTGGTATGAAAGATTTGGGCGACAGGTGCAGGAATGCGTAATATATATTTTTTTTTTCTTACCCAAATTACGTTGTGCCGTGTAAAGGCACAGGGACGAAGACCAAACAAAGACGTAACAAAACACAGGGTAGAATCCCAAAACCAAAGAGCGAGGAGTACCTTGAATAAATAACACACGCACACAATGATTAACACACGGGACGAGACCCGTAATCATCTGCGCAATCCACAATGGCACAAAAGATGCACCAACGGACATTGTAACAATAATTGACAGCACCATGGTGAACAAAGGGCACATATATACAAATACAATCAGTGGGAACAGGGGCCAGGTGTGCGCAATGAAAGTTCCAGTGGGATCCGTGACTGGTGTTGTCTGTATCATGTACGGTTCACGGATCATTGGGTTTTACATTGGGCATTACATCTCACATGTATAGGTCTAGAAACAGCCTAAAATGGCCACTTTCAAGATTTTCATCAAACATCCTTCCTCCCAATTAAGTTTCTTTGTGAGAATTGCCAGAACAATATTTTCGGGCTATGCGGGCACACGCACATAACCTACACACAGCAACATTGAACATACTAGACAGACACTCGTAGAACCCACACACAGCAACATTGAACATACTAGACAGACACTCGTAGAACCCACACACAGCAACATTGAACATACTAGACAGACACTCGTAGAACCCACACACAGCAACATTGAACATACTAGACAGACACTCGTAGAACCCACACACAGCCACATTGAACATACTAGACACACACTCGTAGAACCCACACACAGCAACATTGAACATACTAGACAGACACTCGTAGAACCCACACACAGCAACATTGAACATACTAGACACACACTTGTAGAACCCACACAAATTTGACATGCTAAATAAGAAACAGATCATAAGAGACATGAAGATACAAGCTATCTAATTAAGACGTATAAAAGCAAGATATGCAAACAAGATAAAATACAACAGACAATTGTGGGTTTCCCTGACTGATCTCTTGTGTGTGTGTTTTTCCGCTGCGTTTACTTGTAGTCTGTTCTGGGGTTACAGGAAAAGCTGTGCAGGAGCGTCCATACCGTGGTTACTGGGCATTTAGTGTCACAGTGGGCAACACAAAACTTCCTGCCAAAACCAGAGAGGAGGAGAGAGTCGGATAGAGGAGTTACCGGAGGCAGAGAGGAGGGGAGAGTCAGAGAGAGGAGTTACCGGAGACAGAGACGAGGAGGAGAGAGAGAGAGAGAGAGAGAGAGAGAGAGAGAGAGAGAGAGAGAGAGAGAGAGAGAGAGAGAGAGAGAGAGAGAGAGAGAGAGAGAGAGAGAGAGAGAGAGAGAGAGAGAGAGAGAGAGAGAGAGAGAGAGAGAGAAAAGGGTTACAGGAGCCAGAGAGGAGGAGAGAGGAGCTACCGGAAGCAGACAGGAGAGAGTCAGAGAGAGGTTACAGGAGGCAGAGAGGAGGAGAGAGTCAGATAGAGGAGTTACAGGAGGCAGAGACGAGGAGAGAGTCAAACAGAGGACTTATGGGAGGCAGAAAGGAGCAGAGAGAGTCAGTGTGTCTAATTAAAACAGGCGTGTTCTGGGATGCCCCCGGGGTCCTGAGGGATGTGCTGGGTGATAAACTCAGTCATCCGTTCTCCGTCTTTTGAACGGAGAGAAGAAAGACTTTCAGGATCCTATGCCTTCTTATCCTTTCTTCTCCCTCCTCCTTTCATGCTATCTGATAGAGACAAAGGGCTTGTGTCACGTCCGGAGGACCACGAAACGTCCCGTGAGGATGCCTGATGTGATGTGGGGTCTTCTTTGCTGAGTGACACATTGCCTCCCTGTTCTGTCTGTCGATCAAGGGCTGACTCCCTGTTAGAGCTCAGTAAGACGCAGCTGCTTTGATAGTTGCTGTACATCTTTAGCAGGTAACACGATCGAAAGACAAGTAGGGCTCTCTACAGATAAAAGAGGACTTTGGGAGGCTATACAGCAGACTACTAACTAGTGTTTTCTGCCAAAGCCTTGTCGTGTTGTCATCACTGCTATTTGCAGAGGCTTTGTGGGCCATGTTAGATACAGGGTTTTTCTTTGACTTTGATTTTGTAATCCGAGATTGGCGCTAATCTCAGGGGCCAGTGGATTAAAACTTTAGACAATCATGGCTTTTATAGTCCCTCGTATCTGTGTGTTTAAATTAGGCTTGGGCTGTATCCAAATTTTCATATCGTCATACAGTCCTTCTCTCGTCCCAGGATTTACGGTATTACCGGGATGGCACCCAAGGGGTGCTAAAATCGTAAGAAAAAACCATTGGGCTTCTATCACCAGAATGCTAATAACACTTGCACAACAATCACAGATACGCTGTTAACTAAATGCTAACGAGCAAAACGAACATAAACAAATTGCAAAGAGAGGCAAATCCAGCTCATAAAGTTATACAAGCATAGCTAGTAGCTACCGAATGTTCGGTGAGTGAGGACATTTCCAAGCAAAAGTGAACAAGAGAAACTGTGCAAATTAACAAAGTTGTGATGCATGCTTTCCTGAAGAGCAGAAGAAAATGCTAGTAGGAAGCACAGGGGAAAAAATGTCAGCTGTACAGATAACTCATCCAGAGCTCTTTGAATTCTGTCAGAAAGCCATTATAAGTTATCTGACGGCAAACATTTAGTTATGAATGTAACTGCATGACCTCATGTGTGCAGCACAACAGAGACTGATAGACATAGAACGCTATGGACTCACAAGCACCTGCTGTCTCCCGTTGTGATATTTACAAACAAACACCTGACTGGCTCAACTGTTCTGGGGAACGGTAAGCTTCATAATGTAAAATATTGTAAAATAATGCAACAGGTGAAATGAAGAACGCAATCTGCTTTTCTCCTAACGTATTGCACAAGTTGACTGCAGATATTAACTTAAAAAGTTGCTACAAATATTCCCATTTATTGAAAAACGTCAGGGAAATAGTTTTGACGGTATTGACGGCATTGAAAAAACATCCCTTGGCTTTTTCCAAATTCCCCGGTATACGGTATACCGCCCAAGCCTAGTCTGAATGACAACAATATTGAGTAGGTGACAATTCTCTCTGTTGTCTCAAGAGAGCAGATAAGCTATTAGCACTACAATCATTACTGGAGTTGAACTGAACTGCCAATCATCAAGCCAGCCTGTCAGACAGATGAGGTTAGATGTGGACGGGTTGAACCATATGGGAAAGTGGTGTAGCCTAGGCAGACAGGGGCTAAAACAGGCTTACTGGATGGACAGTTTACCAACAATATATTCTCAATTGACCTAGCAGATGAGAGTTTAACTGGTGCTAAAGCCCTCAGGGTCTGTAGGGTCTTTCACTGATGTTTTTACATGAGTTCTGTCTGAACCTTGGCCAGCAGAATCAGGTGTGGTCACTTCCCAGCGTAAGCGATCTATGATTGGGAGATGTGTGTTAAGTGCTGGGGTCAGATGAGCAGCCATTAGAAAGCATCAGACCATGAGGTCCTCCAGGACACCAGCTACCCACACCTGACCCTCATCTGACCTCAAGCACACAGAGAATCTTTCTTCTCTCTATGCTTTTCTTTCTTCTCGCTTTTCTTTCTCATGATCATTCACTCACTTATCTCTCTTTCCTTATTTTTCTTCCGTGCAAACTCACTCACCTGTCACTAGCCTAGTGGTTAAGAGCGTTGGGCCAGTAACTGAAAGTTCGCTGGTTTTAATTTGAGTCGACTAGCTGAAAATATGCCATTGAGCAAGGCACTTACCCTAGTTTCTCCTGTAAGTCGCTCTGGATAAGAGCATCTGCTAAATGACTAAAATGTAAAAAAATTCTTACATATACTCTAACTTAGACAAAGCACTCAGCATCTTTCAAATTATTTCAGGGTAAAACATGGACAGGTAGACTGATGTTTCAAGCACCTGCATCTGGTGATGTTTCAGTGCAGTTCTGTCCTGTGACTTATTGACAGGAGAGTGGCAGCCAGCAGGAGACTACGTAGCTAAATCAGTATCTGACGTACAGTACGGCCTACAGTAAGGATCCTACAGGTACACTGAGCAGCTCCTGTGGCATATTGTGACGTTTCAGTGCAGTCTGTGGCAGCCAGAACTGGCTCTGTAAGATAGGATAAACACTCCCAGCATGCACTGCTCCGCCTCAGTCAGGAGCGATGCTGTGTTGGCTGCTTCCTGCCAGGAGCAGGAGGTGTCTCACATGCCTGTGTCTAAGCCAGAAGATGGAAAGAAACTGCGTGTGTGTGAAACTATGCGACAAGGTGAGGATCCAGAGACAGTGAGTAGCCTACTTATTTACATAGCCGAGGGAAGTAGGGGTGCTGAGGGTAATGCAGTACCCCCTGAAAAATCTGAATTAAAATAAAGTTTTAATAAAACAAAAATAGTCCTGTATTAGCAGACCATTATAGATCTATAGCACATGCAAGAACAATTTTCCTGCAGCTATGCTTATTTTTTACATTTGTTTGCACGCTAGTCTGCAGAGGTTTTCAGATGAATGGAACAAGCACCGGTCTGATACACCAAGCAAAACTTCAGTCACTCAGTCAAGCACAAAATAAGCTAACCAAGCAACATTGAGATAGCCAGCAAGCATGGATAAAGCTTTAACAACAGTTACATTTAAATCACAATTCTACATCAAACAAGTGCCATGACGCTCTGATCAACAGCAGTTGAATTCAACCAAGGAAACCCCTGTTGGTTTTACAGCAGGTTCTTCCCTAAGCAAATTACACTAAGGGAAGGTAACAGTGTACCGAGGGAGGAGTGTTTCAAATGCATTCTTTTGTTTTCAAAGGAAGAAAACTATTCAAACTGAAACCTGTCGAATGCTGAAACCTGAACTAAAGACCTCGGTTTAAAAGCTGACAGTGTTTTTATATACTTGTATTTTATTTTGAATCCTGCAGCTCTGTTGGGCTAAATTGCTGTGAGCGCTGCTATCTGTCCCGGAATCCTGACAGATTCCGTATAGGCCGGTCTCAAATGGAGGCCGCTATTGAACGTTTCCAACATTGCAGGAGCTGCGTTTACTTTGCTTTGTTCCGGGACATTGTGGACCACGTTGACATTCAATGTAGCAAATGCTTGCTTGCGGAGGACTACAGGAGCGAAGTAGCTACTCTTAGCAAGCAAGTAGCAAACCTACATAAGCTACTGGGGAACTCACGCCCACCTTATATTTTTCTTCCACCCCAGTAGCCAGACGCCGCTCTGGTCTAGTGGAGGTTTTGCAGCCGTGTCGGCTCTCCACAGCCGACTGGCCGGTGCTAGGAAGGGTTCCATCCCGAAGGGGCCTCCCCCTTCCCTGGAGAACGGAGCTTATCTCGACCCAACCAGCCATGGAGGTACGTCACTCGCCGTGGAAGACGAAAGAAGGCGTCCTCTGGCAACGGGGGTCTCCATGGAGATGTTGAGTCCAGAACTGACACAGACCAGAAACAGCTTTGCCGCCCTGGATCCAGAGGTTCCGGCGCCTTCGTCCGTGGTGGCATCCCAATCAAGATCGGATCCGGAGGTACCTGAGGCTCTGTCTCCATCTCTGGTGGCTTCTTCCTCAGGTTCAGATACTCAGATCCTGAGAGACCGGCCCATTCAACATCACCAGCTGTCATCATAGGCAGCTCTATGGTGAGAAACATCTCGGTCCCCAAGGCAAAAACCCTGTGCTACCCAGGAGCATGAGTACAGGATATAACAAGGCTGCTTCCGACTGTTCTACCACAGATGCCGGGAGCTGACACTGTCTTAGTCCATGTGGGGTCAAACGACATCAGGAGGGCTAGCTCTGAACATTTGAAAATGGATTTGAAAGAACTGATTTTAGCATTAAAAGACTCCAATAAACAGCCAATAATTTCAGGTCCAGTACCATCGTTGGGCCGCGGGTGTGAAAGATTCAGCAGACTGCTGGTATTAGACATCTGGCTAAAAGACTACTGTAGCTCTGCTGGAGCTTTTATTGATAACTTTGACACCTTCTGGAAACAGAAGATACTCTACAGGAATGACGGAGTCCATCCATATCATCTTGGCTCCTGGACTCTGTCCATGCTTTTCAAGGCTGCATTGAAACAATGACTGATAAATGATCCACGACCAGCTCAGTTAACTACTTAGGGAGTGGTGGGGCGCTACCCGGTGAAATGCAAGGCGCCAAATTCAAAATCCAAAAGTTGAATTATTAAACATTCATCAAGTGTTGCATTCATCAATTGTCATCAAAAGCTCTGCTTCTTGGCAATATCACAGCGTTGTCAGATTTCAAAAAGGCTTTACGGCGAAAGCACAACATTTGATTGTTTGAGGGTAGCACCTCCAATATTTTTCCCATTGGCATAAATTCATAAACCATCGCGGTTCACACAAAACACATTTCACAGCGAAAACAAATCCCTTACCTTTTGAAGAACTTCTGCTGAGGGCTTCCCAAGTGTCCAACGAAGACAACCAATGGTTCTTTTGTTAGAAAAAGTAATTTATTATATCCATAAATCTCAGTTTGGTTCCATAAATCTCAGTTTGTTCATAAAATACTGCGTCCACTCGCCCATTGAACCGTGAAGAGAACGCGTTCAACCTATACACTTGTCAAAGAACAATCAAACATCATTGATAATGTATCCTTAGGAACACTTATGTATATTTACTATAATATTTGAAACGGATTATAAACTGGACGATAGGAAAGGAAAAAACCACAGCGCGCGCGAGCCCGTGAACACGCTTCCTCTTCTGTTTACATCCGATGACATTTTTTCCAGGACAGAAATTCCTCGGGTTTTCGCCTGTTATATTAGTTCTGTTATACTCAGAGACAATATTTTAACACTCTTAGAAACTTCAGAGTGTTTCCTATCCAATAGTACTAATCATGTGCATATCCTATTTTCTGGGCCTGAGTGGGAGGCATTTTACTTTGGGCACGCCAGACTCTCCAAAACCGTCACCTCTGGAGCCGTTCCCTTGAAGTTAAACCGTACCATTGTGACAATGAGTCATCATAATGCTGCATCAAATGTACATGATCTTAGGGGCATTGGCAAACACAATGTAAGTAATTTAATTTATGTACACCTAATTACACCAAATTCATCTGTTTATCCTCCAGCTATTGTAAGCAGTAATCATGAGCCTATAAACCAGAGTTACACTGTTAGCACTGAGGCAGTGTGCAATAGTAGGAAGACCACTTCATGCAGCTCACCCTGCACTATCAGCTCCAATGTAAATAACATGAGTACGTCTACCTCTGATAATCTTCCCAGTAAAGCATTAAAAAGAATCAAGCAACCCAAAAAAGTGCTAAAAATAGCCTATATTAACATATGTAGCCTAAGAAACAAGGTCCATGAAGTCAATAACTTGCTTGTAACAGATGACATTCATATTCTGACTATCTCTGAAACTCACTTAGATAATACCTTTGATGATACAGTGGTAGCAATACATGGTTATAACATCTACCGAAAATACAGAAATGCCAACAGAGGTGGTGTTGCGGTCTATATTCAGAACCACATTCCTGTAAAGCTTAGACACGATCTAATGTTAAATACTGTTGAAGTAATATGGCTACAGGCTCATCTGCCTCACCTAAAGCCCATTCTTGTGGGAAGCTGCTATAGACCACCAAGTGTTAACAGTCAGTATCTGGATAATATGTGTGAAATGCTTGATAATTAATGTGATATCAGCAGAGAAGTATATTATCTGGGTGATTCAAATATTGACTGGCTATCATCAAGCTGCCCACTCAGGAAAAAACGTCAAATTGTAACCAGTGCCTGCAACCTGGATCAGGTTGTCAGTCAACCTACCAGGGTAGTTACAAACAGCACAGTAATTAAATCATCAACATGTATTGATCACATCTTTACTAACGCTGCAGATATTTGCTTTAAAGCAGTATCCAAATCCGTAGGATGTAGTGATCATAATATAATAGCCATATCTAGGAAAACCACACTTCCAAAGGCTGAGCCTAATATAGTGTATAAGAGGTCATACAATACGTTTTGTAGTGATTCATATGTTGATGATGTAAAGAATATTTTAAGGTCTGTGGTGTGTAATGAGGAGAAACCAGATGCTGCACTTGACACATTTATGAAACTACTTATTCCAGTTACTAATAAGCATGCACCCATTAAGAAAATGACTGTAAAAACTGTTAAATCCCCTTGGATTGATGAGGAATTTAAAAATTGTATGGTTGAGAGGGATGAGGTAAAAGGTATGGCAATTAAGTCTGGCAGCCCAACTGATTGGCAAACGTGCTGCAAATTAAGAAATCATATGACTAAACTAAATAAAGAGAAAAAGAAACAACACTATGAAACAAAGATAAATTATATAAAGATGATAGTAAAAAGCTTTGGGGCACCTTAAATGAAATTTTTGGGAAAAAAGCCAACTCGGCTCCTTCATTCATTGAATCAGATGGCTCATTCATCACAAAGCCCACTGGTATTGCAAACTACTTTAATTTATTTTTCATTGGAAAGATAAGCAAACTTAGGGATGACATGCCAGCAACAAAGGCTGGCACTACACATCCAAGTATATCGGACCAAATTATGAAAGACAAGAATTGTACTTTTGAAGTCAGTGTGGAAGAGGTGAAAAAATGATTGTTGTCTATCAACAATGACAAGCCACTGGGGTCTGACAATCCAGAAGGAAAATTACTGAGGATAATAGCAGACAATATTGCCACATCTTCAATTTAAGCCTACTAGAGAGTGTGTGCCCTCAGGCCTAGAGGGAAGCTAAAGTCATTCCGCTACCCAAGAATAGTAAAGCCCTCTTTACAGGCTCAAATAGCTGACCAACCAGCCTGTTACCAACCCTTAGTAAACTTCTGTTAAAAAATGTGTTTGACCAGATACAATGCTATTTTACAGTAAACAAATTGACAACAGAATTTCAGCATGCTTATAGGGAAGGACACTCAACAAGCACAGCACTTACACAAATGACTGATGATTGGCTGAGAGAAATTGATGATAAAATGATTGTGGGGGATGTCTTGTTAGAATTCAGTGCAGCTTTTGACATTATCGATCATAGTCTGCTGCTGGAAAAACGTATGTGTTATGGCTTTACACCCCCTGCTATAATGTGGATAAATAGTTAATTGTCTAACAGAACACAGAGGGTGTTCTTTAATGGAAGCCTATCAAATATAATCCAGTTAGAATCAGGAATTCCCCAGGGTAGCTGTTTAGGCCCCTTGCTTTTTTTCAATTTTTACTAACGACATCCTACTGACTTTGAGTAAAGCCAGAGTGTCTATGTATGCGGATGACTCAACACTATACACGTCAGCTACTACAGCGACTGAAATGACTGCAACACTCAACAAAGAGCTGCAGTTAGTTTCAGAGTGGGTGGCAAGGAATAAGTTAGCCCTAAATATTTCTAAAACTAAAAGCATTGTATTTGGAACAAAACACTCACTAAACCCTAAACCTCAACTAAATCTTGTAATAAATAATGTGGAAATTGAGCAAGTTGAGATGACTAAACTGCTTGGAGTAACACTAGATTGTAAACTGTCATGGTCAAAACACATTGATGCAGTAGTAGCTAAGAGGGGGAGAAGTCTGTCTATAATAAAGTGATGCTCTACTTTCTTAACAACACTATCAACAAGGCAGGTCCTACAGGCCCTAGTTTTGTCGCACCTTGACTACTGTTCAGTCGTGTGGTCAGGTGCCACAAAAAAGGACTTAGGAAAATTGCAATTGGCTCAGAACAGGAAAGCACGGCTGGCCCTTGGATGTACACAAAGAGCTAATATTAATAATATGCATGTCAATCTCTCCTGGCTCAAAGTGGAGGAGAGATTGACTTCATCACTACTTTTATTTATGAGAGGTTTTGACATGTTGAATGCACCGAGTTGTCTGTCTAAACTACTGGCACACAGCTCGGACACCCATGCATACCCCTTTATCTTGGCCAGGTCGCAGTTGTAAATGAGAACTTGTTCTCAACTTGCCTACCTGGTTAAATAAAGGTGAAATAAAATAAATAAAATAACATACGCACATACGCATATACTTACACATGGATTTAGTACTGTTTATATGTGGTAGTGGTGGAGTCGGGGCCTGAGGGCACACAGTGTGTTGTGAAATATGTGAATGTATTGTATTGTTTTAAAATTGTATAAACTGCCTTAATTTTGCTGGACCCCAGGAAGAGTAGCAGCTGCGTTGGCAGCAGCTAATGGGGATCCATAATAAATACAAATACAAATACAAACCGTTTCAAACTGAACTAACGTGAACATTTCAAGACATGTTGAAACTTTCTGAAACAGGAACTAAGAAGTGCACTTGACCCTGGTTTGTCCTCTCAGAACAGTTTTTGCACAGTTAAGTGGTACTGTGCTGTCACTTGTCATTACATCAGGCATAGAGAGAGAGGGGGAAGAGAGAGAGAGATGGAGAGCGAGAGGGAGAGAGGAGTGGTGAAAACCAGACCTTACTCCCACTTCATTTAGCATGACCCCAGTAGTGAGAACACAACATTCATCAATAGTTCAAAGCACAGAGACGCGTAGGTGTATTAGACACACACCTTCACAGTGATACACATGCTACATTGGCTAGACACCAGGGCCCTGTCTCTGTAGGGAGCCATTTGTAGGTCAATACTATAACCCTGTAAACCAGACGTGTCAAACATATGGCCTGCAGGCCGAAGGGGGTCCAATCCGGTTTTGAGTAAAGAAAAATATATATATTAATGGATAAACATTTTTTCTAAATTCATACAGTTTCTTGACTGTCCAGCTCTCTAATAATTACTAGACAGGAAGCATCGAAAATTCTAAATAAGATGGCTAGAGGACTAGGAAATATAACACATTTTCAGTGCGACCCTCCGGACATCATTGAAGACCAAATGCGTCCCCGGGGGAAAATGAGTTCAACACCCTTGCTGTAAACTAATGAGCCAGTAAATTCCCCCAGTCCCTTGCTCTCTCTCTCCCTCACTCTCCCTGCATCTGTTGCTCTCTCTTTCTCTCTCCCTGATTCCTGCTGTGTAGCAAAAATGAGAAACAACTGAAGAGAGACGGTACTGACTGAACTGTGTGTCAGATACAGCGACACCCCACTGATCAGTAGGACTGTGTGCTACAAAACATGCAATTCTCTCTCTTCTGTCCTTTCTTCTTCTCATCCTCTCTTATCCTCTTTATTCCCCTCCTTTACAGTTCATCTCTTACTCTCCCTTGTCCTATATCTCTCGCTCACATGAGACTTTCTGCATTTATCTCTCGCTCACATGTTAAGTTCTGCATTTACCAAAGTGTTCTTAGTTGGAACAGGTAAACAAACAATTTCCAAGATGTAAGACATCTGTATGCATTTTTCACAAGAACACGTATTTCACACATATATTTAACACACATATGTGTGTACAGTAGTTTAATGAGGTCCCAGGAGAGCTAGGCTGTACTGTACCATAGGTAAACCATGGACAATCATACATCTAGTACTATTCAGACTGGCTTACCAACACACACACACAATTTATCAACAACTTTGTCTTGTCCAGGCCTATCTAGAGGAAGCCCTATGAGGAATCTCTCTCTCTCCTGTCTCTCTCTCTCTTATGTCTCTCTCTCTCTCTTCTCTCTCTCTCTCAGTGACAGATAAGGCAGAGGTAAAGCTATGGGGTACAGTGCAAACCTGGGACTCTGCGGATGTGTATGGACATCCTACTGCAGACAGAAATGAATGAATGAATGGTATTGAAGTGAGAAATAGTCTACTGCTATGAACTGAACCCTTGGTGGGTTAATCTTATCAGACGAAACAGACTCTTTCATCCGGGACCAACATAACCGATTGTTACTTTCCCTGAGAACCTGTCTACACCTGTAACAAGTCGGTGACTTCCAAAGCAGGTGTGAACAATCTGATCACTGTAGGCTAACTATTACTGTTCTATAGACTAGCCTCCGAAATATATTTAATTTACCCACATTTTTGGCAATCATGTATTAGCCCAAAATTAAACCATTAACATTATTTAATTAAATAATGTGTAGAATAGGCTTCATGTGCATCTCTCTTACACACCTCTCCCTTACACATACACACCTTTCAAGCTTTCAGCCACTGTCGTTGCAGGCTTAAGCGTCAAAACTAAGAAAGTCTTCA